>OU342735.1:34974284-35574284 GCA_910589765.1 Avena atlantica
TACAAATGCGGAACTCTTTTTATACAATATATGTGCGCACACACATAAAAATACCCACATCTGCTATTAGCATAATCTCGTGCGTTATCTGTGGAGGTATTATTTTAAAACTCGGGCTATATGGAGGACTTTATTTGAGTATTTAAAAAATGCAATTCAAATTATAAAGAACACCTTAAATCACATACATGTGGACAATGATATAAGATTTTAGTGTGCAAAATTTTATCCCGGATTGATTTGTATTGAGGTGCACAAAAAAAAGAAAATTCTAACAAGATTTGAAGGTGCACCGTTTATAAACCTGGATCTCTAATTTTTATCTTTTCTATGGATCCCCTAACACAAATTATTTTAGATTGAAATTTCTTTTATAAATTTTACAAAGTTAGAACATGTATTTTTTGAATGATAAAATAAAGGCTTACATGTAGACCGGGTGTACACACTCAATCAATATAGGTCACCAGTTTCGTCCTTTGAAGTAATAATCAGCAGATGTGAGAATTTTTACGTGTGTGTGAGCTTATATCTTATAAAAAGAGATGTGCCCTTTGTAGTAACAATCAGAATCGTTCAATCTTAGTGGCTTGAGGAGGTTATTAACAATGCAAAGGTGACTAGTTGGATTCCCTCCCTTGCTACTGTTTTATCTATTTTATACAATCTATTGACAGGTGGGTCTATATGTTAGTCAGCACCAAGGACACAGGTGCTATAGAAAAATATAGAGCGATTTATTTAAAAAATTGTGACGTCATAGGTTGAAAATTTTGGTCAAACTCGATGAAGTTTGATCAAATTGGACTAAAATGCTCTCGAGATGCAAGTTGTGGGACTAGTGTTGCTCACTTTGCAAGATGTGAGACTAAAATACTCCCACGCTGCAAGATGTGGGACTAAAACCGTATATAGCTCAATAAAAAATATAAAGCCAAAGTAGGACCTTAAAAACAATCCATCACAAACCTAGATTTGAATACCCCTAGGACAAAGTTTAGAGTTCGGTTTTGTTAAATTGAGAATTAACTATTGCAAATATAAAGAATTGGTTTGGACGAGACTAGACCAAGTACTTGTTTTAGTTTCAAAACTAGTTTTGCGTAGTTTTCACTAAAACAAGCATAACTTTTTCATACAGAGTCTGTTTTTGACGTATGATCACTCAAAATGTTTAGAATAAACATGTGCATATGAAATGTTTATGCAAATAACCAAATCTTCTCTCCTGATCCCTGGTTTAAGTGTGTTCTTCTTTGTTCTCTTCTTGGGTTCACAGAATGTTTATTTCATTTATTCTTTGCCTCGAATTTGTTCGTACCTCTTTTTTGCTTGTGTGTGTGCTCCTGCCAAGCATGCCTATTTGATCAATTGATTATATGGATTATGTAGATGCAAATGTTTTACATTAGTAAATAGCAATGAAGCACACATAATTTGGATATGATTATGTTGATACTATGTGCTATAGATAAAAATATTTTATTATATATTTGTGTTATTTAGCCACTTTTAATATTTAATAGTGGCGAAATGGTGGTTGTGAAATGGGAGAGTGTGCATGATTTCTTATATATATGTGTGTGCTTCAGCCAACTTTAATATATCATAGTGGTGGCAACGATGGCGTGTGTAATGGGAGTGGGTGTTGGAAGCGGTGGTGACTGCACTCAACAGGGAGGAAGAGTGCTTCAATGGAAGCCCCAAGAGCAAGGTATGAAGAGTACAACAACAATATTTCCCTCAGTAGAAACCAAGGTTATCGAACCAGAAGGAGGAAGGAAACGTCACACAGGTGTTGGAAGCAACGTGGAGACCTGCACAACAGAAACTCAAGACTTTGTCCCAACAAATCAATGAGGTTGTCAAGCTCACCGGTTTGCTGTAACAAAGGATTAAACGTATGGTGTGGAAGGTAATAGTTTGCAGCAAGTAAACAAGTAACAGTGGAAGATGTATCAATGGTAAAGATTGGACCGGGTTCGATAGTTCACTAGAGGTGCTCTCCTTAGATAAACAACATGGCATGAAGGGTAAACAAATTACAGCGGGGCAATTGATAGGAACTGAGCAAGGCATAACAATGCAATTACTAGCTAGAAAGATCCTATGAAGTTGATTGGGCAATACAACAATATACATAGACCATAATCCAACTGCATCTATGACTAGAAGTCCACCTTCAGGTTATTGTCCGAACCCCCTCTAGTATTAAGTTACAAGCAACAGACAACTGCTTTAAGCAAAGTGTGTAAGGTAAACAATCCACATGTTCTATGAACAAGGGACCTTTGTTTTCTCCCTAGTAGCAACAACACATCTACAACCGAAGAGATTTCTGTCACTTCCATTGGAAACTAGAGGCATGAACCCACTATCGAGCATAAATACTCCCTCTTGGAGTCACTAACAACTACTTGGCCAAGATAACCACTAGCAACGGAGAGCATGCAAGATCACAAACAACACAGACATGATAGAATCATAAAGATAGAACCATTAATCAAACCAACATAATAATCTCAATATCCATCGGATCCCCGCAAACACAACATGCATGATTACAAATAGATTAGATCTTGATCATGAACGGAGCTCACAAGATATATACATGAAAGCACAAAGGAGGAGATACAACCATCTAGCTACTACATGGACCCATAGTCCAAGGTGGAACTACTCACGAACCATACCGGAGAGAAGGCCTCCGGGATGATCTCCCTTCCGGCAGGGTGTCGGGAAGAGCTTCAGATCCCCCCGATCTAGGGACGATGGTGGCGGAGGCTACAGACGGTTTCGTGGATTTCTGATCGGGTTCCGAGAGTTTCTGTATCGGGGGCTTCTTATAGGCGAAGGGGGAGACCGAGGCGGCCGTCAGGGCGGGCAAACCCTACCCAGGCGCGGGGTAGGGCCCACCCGCGCCTAGGGTGGGTCTGGCCCCCCTGTCCGGCCTCCTCGTCTCTCCTCCGGACTTCTTGTTCCGCAAGGAAAGTTATTGACTTTGGCATTCGTACCGTCCAATTCCGAGAATATTTGTTTACTAACTTTCTGAAACCAAAAACAGCAGAAAACATGCATCTGGCACTGTTGCAACTTATTAATAGGTTAGTACCAAAAAACATGTAAAAAGAACCTCAAAGTGGAGACAAGTAAATCAAAGTAGATACTAAACAAGCATGGAGCGTAAAAAATTATAGATACGTTTCCAACGTATCAGCATCCCCAATCTTAACTCTTGCTCGTCCTCGAGTAGGTAAGTGATAAAAGAATAATTTTTGAGGTGAACATGAACCCTCACAATAAAGATCCAACCATTTCCAAACATTGAAAGCTGGGATCAAAGAACTCTAAACATGTGCATGAACGATGGATTTCTAACAATAGGACATAGTAATTATGCATGCAACATGGCAAGCTACAAACAAAGATCATGAATAATATGTATTGATAAACGTTTGTTTGTTTCACATGCAGAAAACATAGCATAGTGGCAATCAGCTTGTCCCTCATAGAGTAGTAATATAATGCATAGGACACCTGCAAAGTTCACAAGGGTGACTAGAAACTAGTAGCACAAGAGCAAGTAATAACACAATATTCATCAATTAATAAGCTTTGGAACATTGCACACAGAATGAAAACTATGCTCTCTTAATGGTGCCTAAAGGTGGAAGGTGGAGACTCAAATAATGGTGGAAGAAAAGACTTTTTGTAAAGGAAGCATGGATTACAAGTTTCAAAAAGAGCTTCCAAAAATTATGGTACTTATTAGCTTTTAGCCCTCATTGCCCCTATCATAAGCATCTTGAAGTGGTTAAGGTTAAAGTGGCAAAGCTGGAGTATATGCTTGACAAAGTATAAGTTGGCAATCTCAAATCCCTTGACTATGAGGGCTACACCTCATGGATACTCAACTTAGGGTCCAGGCAAGTTCTTGTCACTATAAGTATTTGCATATCATTGAGAACCGCCAACGGGGTACCCCTTGCACATGGTACAAGAGCTTTCCCATAACCAAAATGACAAGGCAAGCAGACAATGTGCATCTCAGCAATCTTTTTATTTACTATATGCATAGCTTTTTATTGAGGATGCTTCATAGATAGCTCACTATGGTGATGCTGCAAGTTTACACCATGATTAGGCATGGTTTAGGCTAGCGGCCCAGACGTTTCTCTAACACAGAATACAAACTCCATGGACTTACAAGTTCCCACTTTATTTCTCACCGGTAACATCCATAGACAAAAGAGCATGATATCAACGGAGTACAAAAATACAAGTGCAATGTTGAAAACGTTCCCCGTGACAGCACAGTTCTAATAATCCCAACTTATAAGTGCAAGCATATACAACAAAGTTGCCTCAATGGTTCAAGTTTATTAGGGGCAAAGAATAAAATGTGCCATCAAGTTCGTGTGGGCTTTAATCACTAAGTTTTCACATAACAAAATAGTTTTTAATTGGAAGATAGTTGAAAACAAGAATATATTTGGAAAGGTGTAACACACCATGCATAGGAGTTTATAGTGGACACTTTGGAATAACTTGGTTTCTTGGGAGTTGTAAGCATGCGTAGAACTTACTCATACAAGTGGAGGCTAGCAAAAGACTGGGAGCAACCAACTAAGAGAGCAATAATGACCATAATTATGCAATGCAACAAAGCAAACTAATCAAAGAAAAGAGTGGTACTAGAAGTCAAGGAATAAATGATCATAGAGGCTAGTGGTGACTTGTCATAGTCATAACATGGTGTGAGCATGTGCCAAGTCAACCCAAGAAAAACATCAAAGGAGAATACCACAATATTATGCTTTTGCATGCTAAAACAACGCATAATTTCTTCAATGCACACTAAACAATCCCAATTGTTTGGAACAAGACATGCTACAGCAATAATTACTAAGCATAATTCAAAAAAAACACCTAGCATGTCATTCTAAAGTCTTAGTCACAGTTAATGCAAGCTCCTCTTGCACTTCAAGCAAGAACTTACTACTTCTTTCCAAACACCAAGAAAACTTATTTGCAAAACAACACAGCGAGAGCGGGGGTACAAACTTACTTTATTCAAGCAAACTAAACAAACTAAGCAAAGCAAACGAAAACTAAGACGCTCCAAGAACAACACAACTGTGCACGAAACAATAAAAGTGAAGTGTCTAGACAGACCTGAGTTTTTTATTGATGAAGAAGGGATGCCTTGGGCATCCCCAAGCTTTGACGCTTGTACTTATTGGATATTTCTTTGGGTAACACCATGGTGGCATCCCCAAGCTTGAGATTTTGTCCATCCTTCATCTCATTGCATCATTCTCTCTCTACACCTGAAATTTTTTCTTCATACAAAACTTCACACAATATTCATTAGCAACATTAGCTTATTCAAAAGATATTAGACCACTGGCAAAGATTTGGAACAGCAAGGATTTTCACTAAAAACACAAGCTACTGAAGTAACTCCTTCAAAGAAACTCAATTTACCTGAAGAGAGCTAAAAAAGGAATCAATAAGAAGCAAATGCAAATAATGACAGAAATCTGTCAAAACAGACCAGCAGGTAGAAACGAATTTTTTCGAACATCTTTTGTTGCTCAAATCAAAAAGTGTTTAACTAAGGAAAGTTATCCAACATACTGGGGGATTTATTCGTAAATTTTGATATCAATCCGAGTTACAGATCCTCCTCACGATTTTTTTTGGTGGAGGACAGAAATCTGTTTCGGGACAGCAACTCCCCAAATCTTAGTTCCCTCTCATTAGAGGTTATTCTTGGCACAAAAAGTAAACAAAAAGGATAAGGAGAGGTCATTACAGTAGTAATAACTTCCAAGACTCAAGGAAACTCTTGGAGTTATCTCCCAACAAGTACTTTCTTTAACGCCTTTAAGTTAGGCACAAGAAGCAAGAAGAATCAAGTATTTTATAATCAAGAAGCATTAACATCAAATCTTGCTTTCAAAGGAGGAGCAAAAACCAACTTCTCTCTTCTCATAGGGAAGTGTTCAATACCTTTCTTGAATGGAAAATGATACTTGATAGTGCCTTCTTTCATATCAATGATGGCACCAACTGTTCTAAGAAAAGGTCTTCCCAAAGTAATAGGGCAAGAAGCATTGTATTCAACATCCAAAACATAGAAATCAACAGGGACATAAGCATTATTAACCATAATGAGAACATCATTAATACTCCCCATGAGTTTCTTCTTAGCATTATCATTGAGTGGGACTTTCAAATAACAATCTTCTAATGGTGGTAAATCAAGCATTTCATAAATATTCCTAGGCATAATAGAGACACTAGAACCAAGATCACATGAAGATTTGAGATCAAAGTCATTCACTTGCATATTAATAATGGGTTCCCAACTATCTTCTACTTTCCTAGGAATAGAATCTTTGTGTTTTAGCTTCTCTTCCTTAATCTTAACAAGAGCATCTGTAATATGTTTAGTGAAGGCAACATGCATATCACTAGCATGAGTACTTCTAGCAAGCTTTTGCAAAAACATAATCACTTCAGAAATATTGCAAACATCAATATCAAAATCAAACTTAGCATCACTAGTACTAGGATCAATAGGCTTAGGCAAAGTAGGAGGAGGAATAGGGGCTACTTGTGGTTTAGTGGTGATAGTGCACACACTATTGTTTCTATCAATTTCAGCTTTCCTTTCCCACCTAGCATGAAGTTGAGCTAACAGCCTAACATTTTCATCAATAGTAACTTGTATGGCATGAGCAGTAGCAAATGTATTTTCCATAGTTTTAGGTTTAGCAGCCATTTTATTAACCAAGGAAGTTTGAGCTTCACACAAAGAGGATATATTTTTCTCAGCACTCAAATTTTTTGACTATAAACTAGGAATTTCTCTATTCAGATTCTCAATCTGAAGACTAATGTTTTTCAAGATAATAGATTGTTCCTTCACAGTTTTAGTGAAAATCTTGTTTTGCTCATATTGCATTTGCATAAAAAATTTAGTGGATCTCTCAACTTCTAGAATCCTCTCTTCACTGGGCATTCCAAATCTATCCTGATAAGCATTTCCACTAGGAGGTTAATGCCTATAATTGTTGTTGCTACCAAAATTATTCCTATAGGCATTGTTGTTGAAATTGTTGTTTCTAATGAAGTTCACATCAACTTGCCCTTTTTGAGCAACCAAAGAGGCTAAGGGAACACTATTAGGATCTAGAGGAGCTTTCCCATTAACAAGCATAGCCATAATAACATCAATCTTTCCACTCAAAGAGGAAGTTTCCTCAACAGAATTTACCTTCTTATCATGTGGAGCTCTCTCAACATGCCATTCAGAGTAGTTAACCATCATATTATCAAGGAGCCTTGTTGCAGCACCCAAGGTGAGTCCCATAAAAGTACCTCCAGCAACAGAATCCAACAGGTTTCTTGAGGAGAAGTTCAAACCTGCATAAAAAGTTTGGATAATCATCCAAGCAGTGAGTCCATGAGTAGGGCAATTTTTAACCAAAGATTTCATTCTTTCCCAAGCAGGAGCAACATGTTCACTATCAAGCTGTTTAAATTTCATAATATCACTTGTCATAGCAATAATCTTAGCAGGAGGATAGTACTTTCCAATAAAATCATCTTTGCACTTAGTCCAAGAATCAATACCATTTTTAGGCAAAGATAGCAACCATTCTTTAGCTTTTCCCCTCAAGGAGAAAGGAAAAAGCCTGAGCTTAATAATATCTCCATCTACATCCTTATACTTTTGCATCTCACAAAGTTCAATAAAGATATTAAGATGGGCAGTAGGATCATCAGAACCAGCACCAGAAAATTCCTCTCTTATCACAAGATTCAACAAAGCAGGCTTAATTTCATAAAGTCAGCATCATGAGCAGGTGGAGCAATAGGTGTGCTTAGGAAATCATTGTTGTTGGTGCTAGTGAAGTCACACAACTTAGTGTTCTCAGCAGAGTTCATTTCGGCAAAGGTGGGCAAGCCAAAAATAGCAGCAACAGCTAAAGAAGGAACTATTTTTTTTTGTTTTTGAATAAAGCAAGGAAACCAAACTAGACTAATTTTTTTTTGTGATTTTTAAAAAGAGGCAAACAAAACCAAGCAAAAGAAACTAAGCAAACTAAAAACAAAGTAAATAGAAAGGAAGTGAAGGACTCCCCTAGTGAAGACGTCCTTAGCCTCCCCGGCAACGACGCCAGGAATTAGTTGGTGCTTGACGGGGAGGAAGAAGTTTGCTGGCCTTTTAGTTCCCCGGCAACGACGCCAGAAATTACTTGATGCTACACTCAACAGGGAGGAAGAGTTGTTCGTTGGAAACCCCAAGAGCAAGGTATGAAGAGTACAACAACAATATTTCCCTCAGTAGAAACCAAGGTTATCGAACCAGAAGGAGGAAGGAAACGTCACACAAGGTTATCTAAGTATGGCCATTTTATACCCTACCTGAGCGTACTTTTATATGTTGGAGATATGTCTAAGAGGCAATAATAAAGTGGTTATTATCATATCTTCATGCTTATGATAAATGTTTACATACCATGCTATAATTGTATTAACCGAAAACATTAATACTTGGGTGATTTGTAAACATAAAAGAGTCCCTAGTAAAGCCTCTTGTTGAACTATCTTGTTGGTTAATATATGATCATGGTTTCCTGATCATGAACATAGATATGTTATTAACAACAGGGTCATATCATTAGGAGAATGATGTGATGGACATACTCCTATAGTTAAGCGTAGCATAAAGATCAAGTCATTTAATATAGTTCATTTGCTATAAGCTTTCTGATACATAGTAACCTAATTCCTTCGACCATGAGATCATGTTAATCACCATCACCGGAAGGATGCTTTGATGACATCAAACACCACACCGTAACTGGGTGGCTATAAAGGTGGCATTGAGTGTTTGGAAAGTATGGGTTGAGGCACATGGATCAAGAGTGGGATTTGTCCATCCATATGACGGATATATATACTCTGGGCCCTCTCGGTGGAATGTCATCCAGTTAGCTTCCAAGCATGTGACTGGCTCACAAGGGATCACATATCACGGGAACGAGAAAAGAGTACTTATCGGTAACGAGGTTGAACTAGGTATGCAGAGATAACGACGATCATAACCTCGGATAAGTAAACTATCATGAGACAAAGGGAAATTGGTATCGTATGTAAGTGGTTCATTCGATCGCAAAGTAATCGTAGAAATATGTGGGAGCCATATGAATTTCCAGATTCCTCTATTGGTTATTGATCGGAGAAGTGTCTCGATCATGTCTGCATAATTCACGAACCGTAGGGAGACACACTTAAGGATTCGATGTTGTTGAGTAGTTATGGAATGATGAGTAAGAGACCGAATGTTGTTCGGAGTTTCGGATGGGATCCGGGATATCACGAGGAGATCCGGAATGGTCCGGAGAATAAGATTCATATAAGGAAAGTCCTGTTTCGGGGTTGGAGAATGGTTCCGGTGTTTTCATCGGGAATGTTCTAGAAGGTTCCGGAATGTCCGGCACTCTGGAGGGGAAGGGTACTTGAATGTGTCATACTAAGTTGTAATGATTGCATCATGTACTAGGTGTCATCGCTGAACAAAATAAAGGGTTTAATCAAATCCTAGTTTGAAAAAGTCAAACGCCAATTTGAAAAGTCAAACGGCTATTTTGGAAGGTGGAGGGGAAGTAGGAAACCTACTTGGGGAGGAGTTCCTCCCCTCCACCGCCGGCCCACTTGGGATCCGAGTTGGGGAGGGACTCCCCTCCCCTGGCGCGCCTCCCTCCACCTATATAAGGAGGGGCAGGGCTGCCCCTCCAACAACACAACACCTCTCTCCTCTAAACCTAAACCCTAGCCGCCGGCCTCCACCATTGTCGCCGCCGCCTCCTAGGGTTTGCCAAGTCGCCGAGTTGGGGAAATACCCTTGCCCTAGCCGTTGGCCTAGCTCCCTCTCCTTGGTGTGTCTAAACCCTAGATCACCGAGGCTCTCTCATAGTCCACCATACTCGCTCCGGCTTAAGGCGAAGCCCTGCGAGATCTCCCTCTACTTCCGGTACTACGCCGTCGTGCTTCCAGAATCGCGAGGAGAGTGCTACAACCTCCGCTGCCTGCTGGAACAAGGGAGAGGAAGGTCTTCATCGAGTACCGAACGTGTGACCGACTGCGGAAGCGCTACCGGAACGCAGCGCCGGAAGGATCGTCTACGCGATCTTGAGATCGGAAGTGTACGACTACATCATCCACCAGAATCTGCTCTCGTTAAACCGCTTTGGAATCTTCGAGGGTGAGTTCCTCTATCGACTCGTTGCTACAATCTAGTAGATAGATCTTGGCTTGTTTGTTTGCATCGGTAGAATTTTTTTGTTTTGCATGCTACGAATCCCTACAGTGGTATCAAAGCCGTTTCTATATGTAGATCTGTTGCACGAGTAGAACACAATGGTCATTGTGGGCGTTGATGATTTTGTTGTCGATTGCTTCTTGTGTACTTTGCATCTTGCGGGATGGTGGGATGAAGCGTCCCGGGCTAACCTTACATGACATCGTTCATGGGACTTGCTCCACGCTTGACATGCAACTTGTATTGCATAAGTGGCTTTGCGGGTGCCTGTTTCTCCCAACATAGTTAAGATTCAATTTAAAATGGGTGATTGACAATACTAGTATCAATTTTGTGGTTCTTGTTCGTAAGTTAGAACGACACTTATTGAAAGCCCCAAACCACGTAAAACATGCAAAGAAAATTAGAGGCGTCTAACTTTGTTTTGCAGGGGTGTGCTGTGATGTGATATGGCCATGATTGTGATTATATATGATGTATGCAATGTTCCTTATTGTAAGTTGGCAACCGGCAGGAGCCATATGGTTGTCTTTAAATTCTGTTAAGACCCGCGTGTCTATTCAAAGTAGTTGTAATAGTTGATGCTGGTGGAATACAACCATGAAGCGGCGCCATTGACCTTGACGCCACACCGGTGATGATGGAGATCATGTTCGTGCTTGAAGATGGAGATCGGAAGCACAAGAAGAAAGGCCATATCATATCACATATTATGAATTGCATGTGACGTTAATCCTTTTATGCATCTTGTATTGCTTAGTTCACGACGGTAGCATTATAAGATGATCCCTCAAGAACACAATTTCAAGTTTTAAAGTGTTCATCCTTAGTAAGCACCGTTGCTAAAGCTCGTTGTTTCGAAGCACCACGTGATGATCGGGTGTGTTAGATTCTGCGAGTGTATACAACGTGAGCAAGACAGATTTGCTCATGCAGAAGCTAAGGTTTAATCTTGACGAGCCTAGCATGTACAGACATGGTCTCGGAACACGGATCACCGAAAGGTAAAGCATGAGTCATATAGTAGATATGATGAATATGATGATTGTTCGCCATTGAAGCTACATCAACTCTCGTGATGATCGGTTTTGATGTGGTGGATTTGGTTCGTGTGATCACTAAAACAATGTGAGGGATATTGTTTTGAGTGGAGTTCAACGGCAATATGATTAAAAGTTGAACACTATTTATCATAAATTAAATCAAAGTGAATTTTCATAATTGTTGTAGTCATTGGCATCCGTTTACCACCTTGCGCTTAGTTTTAATTGAGATGATAGAACTATAGAATTCTGGTTAGTTACTTTACGAACTGGTATCGTATTGTTTTGAAGTGTTAATCTAAAGTTTAAAAGTCCTATTGCAAACTTTCAGTAAGTTCCGGTTACTCCATGAAGTTTAATAATTGGTATTAAAAACAAGAGTGACAATTCCAAGAGTTAGTGTATGAGTATCATGTTTGTATCCATGATTCTTGATATTCAAAGGATTGTCTTAATATCAAGGTTATCTAGGATCTGAAAGAGTTGTTTCAGAAACCATGATGTGTGGAAGATATTGTGATATCTGAAACGAAGTTTTGGTTGCAACATGATAGAGTATTATATGGCAAAGGTCATGTTCTCATATTTGATGAGAATTTGCAAAAGGTTGGAGACACTAGTTGTCCTAATCCACCAAAAGGTTTTGGAGAGCAACATTATACTCGCGATTCATCGTTATAAGCTAAAAGTAGCTTGATCATGGATAACTCCATGATAAGGGTGAATAGTTGATGTAGGTAAAATGTTTACTATACCAAGAAATTACTAAAGAAAGGAATTTGAAAGAACACCAAACATTTGATGATGGTGATCTAATTCAAAGTGCAAGTCCAAAGACATTGGTATTTAACTATACATGCTTTGGACTATGTGTCATGTATATGGCTCCACTATTGATGTTGATAGATTCTTTCAAAGGAAATACTGAAAGAGAATCTCATAAATATATGGCAGAAAAGAAAAGACTAGAATTGTTCAGTTTAAGTATATAGATGATATACATGTTATGGCTATATTCTTTGCTTATTAAACAATGTGGTTCTTAAGTATTTGATACTGAATTTGTTGGTGTGAATCATCATACAAAACAACACAATTCATGAACTACAATGGTCTAAGTAACTAGCAAAAGAATATGTGATGATGTTCATCGAGAACAAATAAAGGGTTATTGTGTTGCTCGTTAAACATCAAAGCTTGCCTTCAAGATTTGTTTTATCGGGTATTATGAGAACAAAAGCGTTGTTCAAATAATTGCCGTAATCCCTAAAAGATGGATGATTCACAAATCTCGTTGGAGAAATCACATCCATAAAACTAGTGCGAAAGATGTCGAAATACAAATTGATTGAAAGATTACTTAGGAAGTGACATCGCCGTTTAAATTATATTGGAAAGAAAACATGAAGAAACTCCATGTGGATGGAATTTTGGAGTCTTTTGATTTTTGATCACATGACGCTTGTGAAACTTTCCTAGAGATAATTAAAACTTCGTTCATAGGCCAAAAAGGAACGAATGACTAGCTTATTGGAACTTGTACATATTGTTGTACGAAGTCCATTATGTGTAGTCAAGAGCGATGGATTTCAACTTCATATGCTTTCTCCGAAAATTTGAGTGAATATATGAATATTTACTTAATAAGGATGAAGTATGAAACATTTGAAAACTTCAAGGACTTTCAAGATGAAGTGCAAAATCATTGTAACAAGAATATGAATAGTTTATGATAAGATCATAAAGGAAGATATTTGAGTTACAAGTTTAGCATAATACCTAAGATTTAAGGAATCGTTCCGTGGATTTGCATTTTCCCGAAACACCATAAGAGTATGGAGCGTTCGAGATATGTAATTAAACCTTGTTTGACATGGTAAGATCGAAGGTGTAAATCATAAAACTTCCATTATATTTTAAAGATTAAAAGCTATAGAGACTACCGTTTTTCCACTAAAAAGAGCTCCATCATAATCCGTTGAAATGACACCATATAAAGTTATGGTTTGGGATAAAACCCAAGTTGTCCTTTCTTAAACATTGGTATGCTATGCATAATAAAGATGTTTGCAACCAAAGTCGGATGAACCTGTCTTTGTATGTTATTTCGAATAACTATTAAGTAATCCTCCATAACATCGGAGACAAAAGTGTTTGTCACTTAGAACGTCAAGTTTCTTTGAGAAGGAATTTTTCGTGAAAAGATAAGTGGGAGGACAATAGAACTTTGATAAAGTTAAAAGAACCTTAGCTATATGTGCAAAGTTGCGCAGCGCCGAAAAGTGTTCCGGAGGCAGCAACAATGCTCATGGCTCACGTGCCTCAAAGGTTGTGGTTACGAAGGTCAAAGTTTCTATTGAACCAAGTAGGTCGAGTAAGCAATCAAATACCAAGATTTGAGGGTTAAATCATTATTTGAGAATAATGAACGTACTACATGCAAAGAAACGATGATGGGCCCTGACTCCGTAAAATGGCTTGAAGCCATAAAATGCGTGATAGTTCCATACACGAGAAATCAAGTTTTGAACTTGAAGGACCCTCGAGAAAGGTGTAAGACCTTACAGTTGTGTTTGGATCTATAAAGAAATAGACATGGATGTTTCGCATCTATGAAATGGTCGACATGTTGGGAAAGAGTTCACAACAATGTTCAAAGGTTGACTATGACAAGATTTGATCTTTCATAGCGATTTAGTCTAGACGGATTAATGTAGCAACCACGACATAAAATTTTGTTATGTGTTGGATAAACAAAACAAGTTCTTCTAATATAAGGGTTACCTAGGACGTGTGCATGACATGGTCCAAAGGGTTTTGTTAATTCAAAGGATGCTAAATGCATATGCAAACTTCAATGGTTGAAATAAGCATTGCGGAGTTGGAATCTTCACTATGATGAAACTGTTAAAGGAGTTTAAATTCGTCGGAGACGATGAAGATGCTTGCATTTGCAAGAAATTAAGTGGGAGCGCTAAGACATGTTTCTAATATATTATGTGGAAGACATATTGTTGATTGGAAATGATGTATCTTTTATTAACACATATTAAGAATTTCATCCCGATGAAAGACTTAGGCAAAACCCAAATATTTGGCATCAATAGACGCTAATATGGTTGTTCCGAAAGTACATAGATGATGTATTGAATGAGTTCAATATAGAAACTACAAGAAAGGTTCTTGTCACATAGAAAAGATTGAATGAGTTCAATATTGATGATATATTCAAGTGTATTGACACTAGGTAAGTGAAACAAAGATTCAAGTATAGATTGATACTTGATGTATGAAATCACAAAGAGTATTTATATCAATCATACTGTGATATGTACAAATCCAGATATGTCCTATACTCTAAATGTTATGAGCATATACCAGAATGATTCATAAGTTGATCATTGGACAATAGTAAGGATATTCTTATGATCTTTTGGAAGAACTAAGAGTATATTATTTGTGGAAGTGACAAATAGATGGTTAGTTCATTGTAAATGAATTACATTGATACTAGTTTTGTCACAAAGTACAAATTAAGTTTATCTCAATCTAAACTAAGGGTGGCACAATATAATGGAAAGTAAGTTCCATAATGGATTTGGATGAGTTCCAAAGTTAAGACATTGTGACAGATACTACAACAAAAGGCTAAGTATATGACTGCTATAATAGCAGCAAAAGAGGGCATTTGTGTCAAGTAGTTTGTTATCAAACTAGGTGTAGTTCACAGCGGGATAATACTATGAAGATATATTGTATGACAATATTATCAACATGTTTTAAGCCCAAAGAACTAAAGGTCTCACCAAAGGACCAAAATTATACAAAGCCATCTCATTAGAGAATGAGTGATGCGTAGAGACGCAAAGACATGCAATTACACACGGACCTAGAAGTGTCAGATCCGAAGATCAGTTGACCACTAGCAATCGTGTACATACAACACCGGAAAGCCATAGGTGTTGAATACACAAAGGTTTGAAACTAGATTATTGACTCTAGTGCAAGTGGGAGACTGTTGGAGATATGCCCAAGAGGCAATAATAAAGTGGTTATTATCATATCTTCATACTTATGATAAATGTTTACATACCATGCTATAATTGTATTAATAGGAAACATTAATACTTGTGTGATTTGTAAACATAAAAGAGTCCCTAGTAAAGCCTCTTGTTAAACTAGCTTGTTGGTTAATATATGATCATGGTTTCCTCATCATGAACATAGAGATGTTATTAACAACAGGGTCATATCATTAGGAGAATGATGTGATGGACATACTCCTATAGTTAAGCGTAGCATAAAGATCAAGTCATTTAATATAGTTCATTTGCTATAAGCTTTCTGATACATAGTAACCTAATTCCTTCGACCATGATATCATGTTAATCACCATCACCGGAAGGATGCTTTGATGACATCAAACACCACACCGTAACTGGGTGGCTATAAAGGTGGCACTGAGTGTTTGGAAAGTATGGGTTGAGGCACATGGATCAAGAGTGGGATTTGTCCATCCATATGACGGATAGATATACTCTGGGCCCTCTCGGTGGAATGTCATCCAGTTAGCTTGCAAGCATGTGACTGGCTCACAAGGGATCACATATCACGGGAACGAGAAAAGAGTACTTATCGGTAACGAGATTGAACTAGGTATGCAGCGATACCGACGATCATAACCCCGGATAAGTAAACTATCGTGAGACAAAGGGAAATTGGTATCGTATGTAAGTGGTTCATTCGATCGCAAAGTAATCGTAGAAATATGTGGGAGCCATATGAATTTCCAGATTCCTCTATTGGTTATTGATCGGAGAAGTGTCTCGATCATGTCTGCATAATTCACGAACCGTGGGGAGACACACTTAAGGATTCGATGTTGTTGAGTAGTTATGGAATGATGAGTAAGAGACCGAATGTTGTTCGGAGTCTCGGATGGGATCCGGGATATCACGAGGAGATCCGGAATGGTCCAGAGAATAAGATTCATATAAGGAAAGTCCTGTTTCGGGGTTGGAGAATGGTTTCGGTGTTTTCATCGGGAATGTTCTAGAAGGTTCCGGAATGTCTGGCACTCCGGAGGGGAAGGGTACATGAATGTGTCATACCAAGTTGTAATGATTGCATCATGTGCTAGGTGTCATCGCTGAACAAAATAAAGGGTTTAATCAAATCCTAGTTTGAAAAAGTCAAACGCCAATTTGAAAAGTCAAACGGCTATTTTGGAAGGTGGAGGGGAAGTAGGAAACCTACTTGGGGAGGAGTTCCTCCCCTCCACCGACGACCCACTTGGGATCCGAGTTGGGGAGGGACACCCCTCCCCTGGCGCGCCTCCCTCCACATATATAGGGAGGGGCAGGGCTGCCCCTCCAACAACACAACACCTCTCTCCTCTAAACCTAAACCCTAGCCGCCGGCCTCCACCATTGTCGCCGCCTCCTCCTAGGGTTTGCCAAGTCGCTGAGTTGGGGCAATCCCCTTGCCCTAGCCGCCGGCCTAGCTCCCTCTCCTTGGTGCGTCTAAACCCTAGATCACCGAGGCTCTCTCATAGTCCACCATACTCGCTCCGGCTTAAGGCGAAGCCCTGCGAGATCTCCCTCTACTTCCGGTACTACGCCGTCGTGCTGCCGGAATCGCGAGGAGAGTGCTACAACCTCCGCTGCCTGCTGGAACAAGGGAGAGGAAGGTCTTCATCGAGTACCGAACGTGTGACCGACTGCGGAAGCGCTGCCGGAACGCAGCGCCGGAAGGATCGTCTACGCGATCTTGAGATCGGAAGTGTACGACTACATCATCCAAGAGAATCTGCTCTCGTTAAACCGCTTTGGAATCTTCGAGGGTGAGTTCCTCTATCGACTCGTTGCTACAATCTAGTAGATAGATCTTGGCTTGTTTGTTTGCATGCGGTAGAAAATTTTTGTTTTCCATGCTACGAATCCCTACAGATCTGTACTATAAAACTTCTCCACGAGAAATATGGTTTTAGGGATGTTCAACATAGGACATCCTGAGAAGAAATTTGACACTTTCAAACCATCAGGAGTCGCCGAAGTGATAAGAACTTTCAAATCTAAAGCTCGATGTTTGATCAATCTTTTCATTAAACCTAAAATTTTATCTCTGTAACAAAACAATAACCAAATGAGCCACTACAGGTAAGTTCACAACCAACACCAAACTAAAAAGAAGAAAGAGAATAGTTCATCGTTTCAAAGTATGGTGCTACATTACGGTCACAGTTTTCCAAAGACAGCTAACTGGTCATCGTGCCTTTTTTTTCCTTTGTAGAGTAGACAGCTTTTGTATATCGTTGGCTAATTCCATAATCATACCCAAGACCTTATTTCACCACATACGTTATTTTGGAGTTGGTTGAATCCTTTATAGGCTTAATAATAACATCTAACTGGATTTTTTTTCAATCAGGCCGATCCAACCTATGCACAATGAAGATATATCATGAATTAATTAATCTCTTGATTGGTTATTACTAAATAAAAAGAGCTCAATACAATCACGGTGATGGCACTCTGTGAGTCAAAACCAAACATATATTAACGTAAATTTTTAATGATGATCACTACAAACCTGCTACACATGCCTCACAACATCATCTGAGAAAAGGTAGCTGCAATCTAATCACGCTTAAACACACTTCCTCCAAATGTCCAGGTTCCATCATGCCTATGTCATAGACTTATATGTCTGTTGTACGGAGTATATGATTTTCTTTCTTAAAATTATGCCAGAAATGTCTCAAACTCTGGACGAGTTGGATCTGTCGTATAGTTTCATGTACCAAATAGTTCTCCCAGAACCTTAATCTGTTAAAGGAAATGTGAACAATCTACTCAAACTTCAACAATAAAACATGCATATGTTTAAGCATTCACATCCACAAATGGGGCTATGCTTGGATATCAAATCTAAATACTATCTACTAAGCAGCTACAGTAGAACCTTCAACAACCTTTTGTTCTTGCCTGAATAATTTTTTTGAGAGAGTGGGGCTGCATTCCCAATTCACACAGCTCAAACATGTGAGTTGAGAATTCCACCTCTAACCCATCAACATACCTTGTCCTGGCCGCTCTTGTGTTGTAGCATGAGCTTAAAGAGGGCATGGGTGTAAGTGCCCCCAGAGGCAAGCGCGGTAAAGACGAAGACGCTAATGCCCCTGAGGACATTTCTAGTAATTTTCTTACACCACAATCTATATATTTTGTTTTTATGTTCTATGTACTCCCTCCGACCCATATTAGTTGACTTGGATTTGTCTAGATTCAGATGTATCTAGCACTAAAATATGTCTAGATACATCCGAATCAAAACAAATCCAAGTCAACTAATATGGGTCTGAGGGAGTAATATATTTTCGATTTAATTTCTAGATTTATTTTTGTATATTTGTTACAAAATCTTGTTTGCGTATGCTCCATTTTAGCGCGCTTGTTGGCTGGGTTTGTGCTGCAAATGTAGCACACGTTTAACGTCTCTGCCTGAGGATATTCGCACACACGTTTTAGCGCGCCGAAATATACAGCATGTGCTGAAGTTGCTCTAAGTGATCAATTGCTGCGTGACCATCACTTCACTAGACCAAATATTAATCTCTCGCTCGTATCAACTTGTTATTATAAAGTTATCCAAGTATGCGTTTATTGGCTCGCAAAGAAAATAACCATTCTGCATACTGTATTATTGCTGATGAAGCCACGTCATGGCGTCGTGGAAACAGTTCTGGAACCTCTGCATGCCTGCCGGCGGCAGAGACATGCCCACCTCCATGCCGCCGCTGCTCTTGCGGCTCTCAGCCACCGCCATCGCGCCGGTCCTGGCCACGGACACGATCTCCACCTTGGCCGGCCGCCCAAACCCAAAGTCGACGTCGTAGACCCGGAACCTCGGCGACCCCGCCACGCTGAGCACCCTGCCGCCGGACGCGCCGGCCTCTCTTATCCTCCCCGTCCACAGAACCATCTTCTCAGGCGACCCGAGTTCGCCCACCGCCCGCTCGATCGCCGCGGCCACGGCCGTGCACCCGGCGAGGATGCCATCGGCGCCGGCAGCGGCGAGCTGGTTCTTGGGTGCGCCGTACATGGCAGCGCCGACGCAGTTGCCGAAGTACTCGTCCGGGATGGGATCGGGCTTCATCCGCGAGCGCTGGTCGATGGGTAAGAGGAAGTAGGTCTCGCTCTCGCCGTCGCAGTTACTTGCTTCGTCGTCCTTAGCTCGCTGGTAGCACGACCAGATGAAGCCGAAGGTGGCGACCAGCGAGGTGCATTTCGGCGGCCTGGCGCCGGCGCCGGCGACCACGGCGTCCTTCACCCTCTCTATGTCTTCCTTGGATAGCGTGAAGGTGGCGACGAGCTGGTCGTCGGCCATCTTGACGTACTCCATCTCGTCGGTGCTCGGCAGGTCGTACAGGGGGCGGCCGCCGCTTGGGTCGTCGACGAGAGTCCTGTCGATGACAGGTGGCGGCGGCGCGCATGTGCCAGTGCCGGCCGCGGCGGCCCAGGTGTGGAGGAAGCGCGTGGAGGACGCCCCGTCGCAGGCGGCGTGGTGCAGGGCCAAGCCGACGGCGAGGCCGCGGCCGCCGCACAGCACTGTCGCCTGCACGGCGAGCACCGGGCCGAGGCCGACTCGGAGCGGCGTGTTAGGATTAATCGTGACTTGGAGTTTTGTTTTCCTACTAGTCATGTGCGTGCGTGTGGTAGTTGGCGAGATTAGGGGTGATCTTGTGCAGTCCCTTGGACGCTGGCCGGGTCGTCCGTGCAGCCCGGGCTGAGCGGATCAACAGTACATGCGCGTCGTGGGTGCAGCGGGAGCGAGGTGGGCAGCGAGCGTGCGTATGTGTGTAGCCCAGGTATAAAATCCCTACTACTTGTTGATGTAAAACAACTGGTTCTGAGCCAGCTGAAAGAAAAAAGATCAGGGCGTTGGAGCGCCCGCGGCGGCGTTCGTGCGCCAGCCAGAAAAAATCTGCTGTCTCCACTTCTTCTTCTACCTTTGTCTGTGCGAGAGAGAGAGAGGACAGCGGCATTTGTCGCCGGAGGGCTGGTTCGGCGTGTGTCGCCGAGGCCAGCCCCAACAGGCGGCACGAGCGGCAAGATCTTAGCGACCTCCTTCGGCTCGTCCTTGGCCAGCTCGTTGTCGTCGGCGTCGTACTCCGCGACGGTGAAGGTGACACCGTCGCCCGGATGGTAGTGGAGCTCGTAGCGGTCGTCGGTCCCCGGCGTGAGGCGGAGGCGGCCGGCGAGCGGGTAGAAAACGCCGAGAGCTTGGGACAGCGAGGACTTGAGGTTGGAGAGGATGGCCGTCATGTCGTCGGCGGCGCCCGGCGTGAGGTGGTAGAAGAAGACGCGCTCCACCGGCGGGGAGTTGAGCCAGAAGACGTCGAAAAAGTTGAGTGGGAGGGAGCAGGCCGTCTCTGGCGCCGGCGGCGAAGAGGGCGCTACGACGGCGCTTTCGAGTACGCTGAGCTCTGGTGGCGTTGGCGCCATCGCTGGACGGATTGTTCCACGGGGCCGGGTGTTGGCGTGCGAGAACCATATCTGCATATACCATGTGTTACCATAAGGGATGATGTCCGTATATGTGGCTGGCTGGCTGCTGGACCGACAGCGACGGAGTCAGATATGGCTCATGATGCATGCACCAACTAACATTATCAACGATGGAATACACTGTGAGCATTAGTGAGAAATAATTGTGCTAGGCGTTCCCGGGATGGAAACTTTCAATCACCCGGTCCCCAGACGTCGGATCAGGGCGGATCAACCGTCCAAATCTTCATGTCCCGTACTCTTTTCGTTTTTGCTACGTTTGTCCCGTTTTTGCTACATTATAGAAAAAACGGTTCACCGAGAAAACAGAACAAAGAAGACTATTCGCGCGGGAGACCTCGCCGGAGATCTCATCGAAGACTTTGTAGCAGAAGTTTTAATCTAACGTAGCAAAACCGAATTCATTGGAGACATCGCCGGAACCTCGCCGAAGACCTCGTAGCAAAAACATTTCACCATTGTAGCAAACTCTAACGCCCTTTTAGCACCGCTGGCGGCCGCATCAAGAAAAATCCGAGAGGCCATGGATGCCTCGTCCACCAGCACCATGGTGGAGGAAGTTTGGCGCTGGACGTGTGGCAAGGCTTGTGGCCCTTGTCCTAGAGTGGTTGGGGGGTGGGCACCCTGGAAGGCTGTAGAGATGGCTGGTGCCATAGGAGTTAGTGGAGCAGATGAGCCCCATGGGAAGACAGTCGCGATCGTCGTCGATGGCGCTGTCGCCGGAGCGCGTGCAGCGGAGCTCGTGTCCATGAAGAGGAGTTGGGGGCTGGAGAAGGGGTCGCCGGCGGGAGCACTAGGACATGATGCGGGGGGGGGGGGGGGGGGGGGGGGGGGGGTGTGGTCCATGAAGAGGAGTCTTGGCGATGCGAGTTACAAGTAGCGGCTCGCTGTGTCCAGGGCAGAGGTAGGTGAGGATGGAGGCAAATGCGGTGGAGGGGAAAGAGACCGAGTTTCTAGATAAGGCAGGGCGAGGGATATTTTCTCCCGACATGGATGACCGCGTGATTTGAGGATTGGTCTACCTTACTTGTAGACAATTATTTGGATAGTACATTTTTTGTAATGCGTGTCTTCCTTTTTATTCCCTTGTTCTATCGTTCGTGTGGCTGTGTGCATCTTAGTTATGCAGAGGCCGGGTGTAAACTTTAAACATTATGTAAATAAATGCGCCCATTTTCAAAAAAAAAAAGATAAGGCAGGGTCTGGTCCCACCACGTGGTGGGCTCGCGGGAGCGAAGGAGAAGTGCGCAGGCGAAGGCGAGCTAGCGACCCGGGGGATGGATTCGTTCGATCCTCTGGGGAACTGTATCATTTTCCAGTGATAAAGCCACATGTCTCCATAGTAAATAAATTTATTTTCACACGTTTAAACAACTCAGTTGCAAGTTTTCCGCAAGCCAATATTTATCTTAGCGCTTGGTTGATCTCTTATACCGTTTGATGGTTTTTGTTAAAATTCTCGTCTGAGTTGATGGTTTCTTTTGTTCGTTGTCCTCTTTTTTCTTGTGCTTCCAGCGACTAATGACAAAGGTATTTTATGGACCTTTGTGTGCGTGTACGATGGGACCTTTTTGTCTTTTGTGTTTTGTTTGGGCCTTTTTGTCTTTGTTAGGTTAGTGTATCTATTGTTAGCATGACAGTACACTAGTACAAAACATGCATTCCCACAAGACTAAAATGGCCAGTCACATACGAATTTATCCAACCATCATTTTGCGAGGGTGGACGATGAGTCTCCAAATCGCACACACGGTTTAGGAAAGGGTGAAAATTTGCACAAAATTACGTTTCACGAAACGTGTGCGACATAGAGGACCTTCACACACGCTTTTTTATTCTCGACCGTCGGCTGATTGGCGGATCACAAATGATAAATATTAAACTTGGCGTATGTGTTCAGCTCAGATGGTAAACTTGAGTGGGAGGGAGCAGGCTGTCTCTGTGCCGACAGCGAAGGGCGCTACGACGGCGATCTCGAGGACGCCGAGCTCTTGTGTTGGCGCCATCGATGGATGGATTGGGCGTGCGAGATCCTATATTTAGTTACTAGTACCATATCCGCATATACCATGTGTTGTCGTAAGGGATGATGTATATGTGGCTGGCTGGCTGCTGGAGCGACAGCGACGGAGTGAGATACTTATACTACAATAACACATGAACAAATAAGCACTGCATGTGCTCGTGCATGCAATAGCTCCAAATTAACATGACAACGATGGAAAACTGTGTGCACTAGAGAGAAATAATTGATGGAGCCACATGTCTCCATCGTAAATGAATTCATTTCCACTCATTTGGATAGCTCAATTGTCAGCCTTTCGACCTGTTCTACCATTTGATGGTTTTATTAAAATTCTCGTTAGAATTTACGGTTTTCTTGTTTGTTGCCTTTTTGTTCTAGGCTGGACCGCTTGTGATTCCGGGCGACCCATGGCAAAGGTTATTTTGTGGGCATTTGTGTGCGTGTAGGATGGGACCTTTTCGTCTTTAGTGCTTTTTGTTTGGGCCTTTTTTTTAATCTCTGTTAGTGTCTTTCTCATTTTTGTTGTTGTTTTAAGGTACTTTCTTGTAAGGGTATCTATTTTTAGCATGGCAATGTAAAGTATGTAATTGCGTAGTACTCCCTCCTTTCTAAAATATAAGGCGTCTAAGATGTATCAACATTTGCAATTGCACATTAGTATGTAATCAAGCAATATATGTAATTGCACATTAGTATGCAATTTATATAGTAAATAAATTCATTTTCACACATTTAGATAACTCAGCTGCAAGTTCTCAGCAGGCCAATATTTATTTTAGCGCTCTGTTATACCGTTTGATGTTTTTTGCTAAAATTCTTGTTAGAGTTGATGGTTTCTTTTGTTCGTTGTCCTCTTTTTTCTTGTGCTTCCAGCGACTAATGACAAAGGTATTTTATGGACCATTGTGTGCGTGTACGATGGAACCTATTTGTCTTTTGTGTTTTGTTTGGGCCTTTTTGTCTTTGTTAGGTTAGTGTATCTATTGTTAGCATGACAGTACACTAGTACAAAACATGCATTCCCACAAGACTGGCCAGTCACGCCTAATATCCAACCATCATTTTGCGAGGGCGGACGATGAGTCTCCAAGTCGCACACGGTTTATACTACAATAACACATGAACAAATAAGCACTGCATGTGCTCGTGCATGCAATAGCTCCAAATTAACATGACAACGATGGAAAACTGTGTGCACTAGAGAGAAATAATTGATGGAGCCACATGTCTCCATCGTAAATGAATTCATTTCCACTCATTTGAATAGCTCAATTGTCGGCCTTTCGACCTGTTCTACCATTCGATGGTTTTATTAAAATTCTCGTTAGAATTTACGGTTTTCTTGTTTGTTTCCTTTTTGTTCTAGGCTTGATCGCTTGTGATTCCAGGCGGCCCATGACAAAGGTTATTTTGTGGGCCTTTATGTGCGTGTAGGATGAGACCTCCTTGTCTTTCGTGCTTTGTTTGGGCCTTTTTTTAAATCTCTGTTAGTGTCTTTCTCATTTTTGTTGTTGTTTTAAGGTACTTTCTTGTAAGGGTATCTATTTTTAGCATGGCAATGCATAGTATGTAATTGCATAGTACTCCTCCTTCCTAAAATATAAGGCGTCTAGGATGTATCAACATTCGCAATTGCACATTAGTATGTAATTGAGCAATAATATGTAATTGCACATTAGTATGAAATTTGTATAGTACTACCTCCGTTTCGTAAAATAACACATATAAAAATTTGTGAAAAGTCAAACCATGTAAACTCTGATCAATATTGTAGAAAAATAATAAACAGTTATAATAATAATAATATAAAATGTAGTTAATGATGTATCTAATAAGTTTAATTTGACATTGTACATGTTAATAATTTTTTCTATAAATTTAGTCAACACTTTGATGCTTTGACTTTTGAAAATATTTATGGAACAGAGGAGTAGGATGGAATTTGCTATTGCGTTGTTACACATATGTTGGGGAACACGCTATGCAAAACAAAAAATTCTAACGCATAACCAAGATCCAATACAAGGTGAGAGGTAACGGAACATACCCTCGAAGATCAAACTAGCGGAAGTTTGTAGATGACGAGGTTGATCAAGCTGTGTGTTAATCCCCGCAACAAGACTTATCAAGTTATGAGAAGATGTATTATCCCGCGGATAGCTTCAATGATCTAATGCTACACGTGCAACACCTTCACAGTAGCCACACATACTGGATTAGCAACAACCTGTCGAAGTGCTAATGAGCGCATCATTCGTGCGAACATGTCAATAAAGATCCGACAGCGCTTCCATAGTCTAGGCTAGATTAGATCTAACCGATGGTAGAACTCGGAAGCGCTATCACGACGACGATGAAGATCTCCGCGTGACGACGACACGAGAAGAAGAAAGAAGGCACCTAGAGGAGGAGGCGGCTAACGACGACGAGGGCCGACAATGGCGGCAATGCGTCGGGAGGCAGTGGCTGGGCTGGGGCGTGGCTCCTTCGAAAGTTGTGTCTATTACCTTGACCTACCCATCCTTAAATAGGTTCAGGGCAGCCCCAACGTGAGTAGAAGTAGGACTCTCCTCTCTCTCAAACACTAAAGGAGAGGGGAGCTAGAGTCAAACCGCAAGTCCTCCCCTCCTTCTCTCCCACCACCAGCCTAGGAGGGGTTGGGGTCTGACTCGGACCCCTCCCCTCCACCCCCGCGTGCACCATGCCCTAGGGTTTTTACCTTTTATTAGTTATTCCAAAAGTCCGAAAAATCTCTGACACCTCCGGATTGTTCCATAACTTTTCTAAACTAATTTGATGCATTCCATTAGTGTGTGGAACCATTCCGAACACCTCTCGGAAATATTCCGGATTCCTTCAATATATCCCAAAACCTAACGAACTCACTTCAGAATCAGTTCATTCACATAATTTTAATCGCACTCACATTCTAAATGTTGCTAAACCTTTAAGTGTGTGACCCTATGGGTTCAAACATGAGTGGACATGTCCAGAACTTATTCCGCAACAATGATCACCATAGGTATCTCAATCTATACATATTGATCCCCACCTCATAACATGGAGATCTTTATCATGCCAAGCTTTCATATTAATTATCGATACACGTCATATTGCTTCCCGATACTTTACATTACCCGAGTTGAAACACTAGGTTATCCTTGTTACTTGGCATGTTATTTTACTCATTCTATATTGTCGATGTCCTATGATCGACACTTCGAGCACTTGTCAGGCCAGACGATAACGAACATCACAACACATGAGTGGGCCAGAGTGTATCTCTCCACCGTTAGGAGTAACAATTTCCATAACTACACCATAAACAACATTGGCATACCATACGGTACGAATGAAGACTGACGTTATGATTAACCTTTTAAGAAGTAACGTTTGAACGCCTCGCTACTTCCTTATTGTATCCAAGTTAATATGTGTGTTATGGTCTAACAAAGTTTAGTAGTAATAATACTTTGGAAATGGGACAGGGTAGGAATGGACCTTATTACAGGATTACCTAGGACTAGAGATGGTTATGACTCTATTTTGGTAGTGGTAGATCACTTAACAAAGGTAGCACACTTCATAACCGTGAAGACTAGTTATACAAGTGCCAAGCTAGCCAAGATCTATATGAACATGATTGTGTGTCTACTTCCGAATCTCGAGGACAAGATTCATCTTAACAGGGTTAGTCTTGTAACATCCCAATTCTTAAAAGTGGTACATACGCATTGCATACATCATCCATGGTGTCATGCAAAAATTTCAAATTCAAATAATGAACAAAACCCTAATTTTTTCGTGTTATTTTATTCCTATGAGGGATTAAATAGGATGTTATAAATACAATAATTTTGAATGGGAAAACTAATGCCAAACAACCACCCTATGTTGATCCCCACAATTTTAGAAAATTTGAGAAACAAATTTGACGCCAATTGGAGCTCATATGGAAAATATATGAGTTAAAGAAGAAAAAGAACAAAACATAAAAAGAACTATCCTAAACCGGGCCAGAAAAGCCAGCCCGCTTTCTTTCTCATATTTTTTGTTTCTAGTATTTCTTATTAATGTTATTCTCACTCTTTCCTTGTTTACATGATGGATGGGAGAATTCACTCGTGTGGCCTATGTTGCGGAGAAGTCTGAGAGGATCTTTGGAAAGCAACTAGGCATGCTTGCGCTCACACTACGCTTGCCCATTCCCATGTTCAAAGGGAGAAAGTTGAATCCTCATGATTTGGAGGACCAACGCTAGGATATCTACACCATCCTTGCTGGAGATCTATGCTACAAGGGAGAATACCACTCATTGGAAAAAGGTGTGGACATTTGCATGCATGAGGCATTGTCTCGTATGTGCAATCTTCATCAACACAAGCTGAGCCCAGACTCCATCTTCCATGAGTTTGGACATCGTGATGGAGAAGGAGAAGTACCTATGGAGAGGGTCTTCGTCGCTCCAAGTGATGTGGATTCAGGGGAGAAATACACACCAAGTATTTGCGGGAAGACAAAGAAACGCAAGTGCACCAAGGCCTAGATCTATAAAATCCTTTGCTGCATGTTGCTGCTAGATCTATAAAATACTCACTCCCTTTCAGGGCTTAAGGTGTTCTCGTTTTGCGTGTTTTTTTTTACCAAGAATTACTCTAAATACGTAAAGAGTTTTGGTATAAAATAGTACCACTGGAAACTATTTTTTAATATGAATCCAACGGTACTAATTCTATATAATATAATCAAGATTTTGTTGCTCAATTCTTTTGATTAAACTTTGCTTTGAAAAACGTGTACGCCTTAAGCCTTAAAACGGAGATAGTACTTTTTAGTTTTTTTAAGAGTACATGCGAAGTTTTTAAATGATCTGGTAGTAGATTTTTTTTAGGCCACACACGTGACTCATTGGCCCAGATCTCAAAAAATAAAAAATTCCACGGCCCGACGTAATTAGCTCTCCAAAATTCGCTTCCTTTGATTCCCGCGTGTGTGATTGTGTTGAACGGAATCAAATACAAAGTTAACTTATATCGAAAAGAAAATCTATAAACTGCGAGCAATTTATTTGCCACGTCATATGGCAGCTGTTTTTATCGTCATCAACAGTAAATAAAAAGGCAAAAAATCGAATTCGGTAGTCCACCTTGGCTAGCTAGTCGTCAAGGCACCAGCAGCGGTAGTCCGACTTGGACATGCTCAGGAGCTCCTCCGGTGACATGCGCTCCAGCTCTCGCTGCCTCCATGACGGGAACGCCTCCACCACGCTCCCCGGGGGCGGCCCTGTACACCCCTTCTCCTCCCCCTTGGGGCCGTGCTTCAGCGCGCGCATCCTCTTGTACAGCCGCATCGCCGCCACGCAATCGTCATAGGGGTGCTGGTGGCCACCGTTATGTATCTCGTAGCCGAGGCAGCTCCGCGTGAGAAACTTGAGCGAGTTACTCATCAGCCTGCTGCTCGTCTTCATCAGCGGCGGGTATGTCGCAGTGTCCCTCTTCAGGTACTCCGGGAAGTCGATGCCCAGCGCGTCAAGGTCGTGGTCCAGCCCGTGGCCGACGAGGAGCCTTGCGCCGCCGCGCGCCGTCCTGATCTTCCACGGCTGCTCGCCGTTGAGGAGGATGTCCTCCACCCGTTTTCGCGCCTGCTTCACCGTCGTGCCAGAATCACGCAGGTGCTCGGGGCGGATCCCCGTTGTCTCGTACCGGTACTGCGTCACCGGGAGGAGCGGCTTCACGAAGGACTCGTAGAGGATGACCTCGTTTTCGTCGATGACACACACTCGGGCGCACACGTCCAGCGTCCCATCACTGCCGGCACCCACCATCTTGCACCCCAGCGCCACCGCGCCACCATGGCCGCCTCCCTGAATGTCCATCCTTGACATGCTGCGGGTGAGCTGGCTCAGCGAGGGGCCGCGAGAGAGCTGGCATGCGGCTCGGTGGGCGCGGAGGGCGGAGGCGTTGGGGAAGAAGGTGAGGCAGAGCGTGCAGCCTTGGGCTGTGAAGAGCCTCGCGCACCCGGCTTTGGGGAGGGCGCTGCCGATTCCGAGGTGGTCGCGGAGGGCATCGAGGGAGCGGCAGTGCTTGCCGCAGACGCCGCAGCGGGGATCGTGCTGCGAGTGGTGCGACACGCGCATGTGCTCCACCAGGTGCTCCATCCGGTTGAACTCACGGTAGCATGCCGCGCATCTGTTCCGACTGCAGTGCACAGGTGCTCGTCAGTTAAAAACATATTTGGTATATGTGTGATCACCCAATGGGGCACACACATGAGGAAAACAGAACAATGCTGAATGCAACAGATGTACTCTAAAATGTCGATCATAGGAGGGAGGATGAAGAGCAGTGGCATACCTGTGAGTATCCGAAGAGCTGTCCATGGTCAGTCGCCTAAGAAGGACAGGACAGGACAGGACGCAGCAAACAGGAGTTGTGTTTTGGGTTGGTCGGTTGGTGTTTGAGAAATCCCTGCACACCGCTACCCTATTTATCCACCTGCAAAAAATGGACGAATTCGATTCTTGACAGCGGCGCCAATGGCAACATGTCACTAGGCAGTACGTAGAGACAATATGTCACTGTGGATCTCAACTTTTGGCAACATTTTCAGATGCTTATATGATTCAGACACCAGAATAATCCGGAGGTACATCGGCTGGCTTTATGCTGAAAAAAGAGAGTTAAGAGATCAGATACCCTGGTCAAAAGAACTTGTTTGAAAAAGTTGGATGAGGAAGGAAAGATTGGATTGGACTGGATTCCGGAGGTAGGTGCTGCCATGGACGGATCATCATTGGCTCCATCCTTTGGCGGCGTCGGAGAGCCGCACAGCTGCTGGGACAGCACCATGGATATCCTGCGAACATACTTTGGGCGATGGTGTCATCTCACGCATATTTTTCTGTCTTCTGTCACTGGAGATGCTCACCTCCATCGATCGTGTGGAATAGATTCAGAAACTAAAGCGCGACATGGCATAATGGATCTTGTCGGGACTAAGTTTGGAATGTGGCATGACCGTGCACGCGCGGTTGGAGAAGATATATATAGCGCACATCATGTTTTGAATTATTTTTAGAGGCCAAGCTCGGTATATCGATCGTGCTTATACTGGACGCTAACCCCAGCGCTACCGGGCTTGGCCCGAGTTTTTTTTGGCTCGGGGTGAGCTGGACTCGGCCCGCTGGTGCTGCAGGACCATGCCGAGCCTCCACTGCTGGACAGCAGCGAGCACGTGCTGGCTCGGCCTCGGCTCGGTCCGGCTTGTTTTGCTCGTCCTTTTTTTTTAAAGTGATTTAGGGCCGATTTGAGTGAGGGGATAGCGAGTTGGGCTGAATAATTTGGTCTTCTGGTGCTAGTTTTGTTTCCCTCAAAACAAATAGTGCTAGTTTCGTTCGAGGTCGTGAACTCGTGATGTCTAGGTCGTCATTCCAGGTCGTGCCGCCGACGCCCAGACGATGTCGCTGGTCGGCGCACCGCCACGCCGCCACCTCCCTCTCTGACACCGCTTAGCCGCCTATGCACGCGCCGCCCGCGCCGCCGCTTCCATTGGAGAGGCCCACGTGTCAGTGACGCGGCCCTGTCAAGCTCGCGATCTGGACTAAGCTGGTCAAAAGCTTGGGCCGAGCTCAGTTGTGCGGATCTCCGGCGGGGACGAACACTAGAGGAAAACGGCCCATCAGTCCGGTAAATAAGGGCCTTTAGTCCCGGTTTCTCCTTTAGTCCTGGTCTTGCCACAAACCGGGACAAATGTCACTCCACCTAGCGGCGGTGTAGAGCGGGGGGTGGATGACCTTTGGTCCGGTTCGTAACATGAACCGAGACTAGATGATATCTTCCGCGACAGCTTCTTGGGGGTTTCGGCTGCCGCGGCAGCAGGTTCTGCCATGGCAGAGTTTTGGGGCGGTTTCTGCCGCTGCAGGAGAATCGGTAGAGGAGGGAGAGTGAGGTTTGGCGTTTGTGACGTGCAATGAAGGAACCATTATATAACATCTTCATAAATATAGAGATCGAAGAATAACCTTTTTCTTCGTGCTTGGTCGAACATATTACATAAAGTATACGAGTTCATGCATATATACAATATAATTTATCTCACGATTCCTATTCTATAAATATAAATTCTTGATGATATTCTTTGGTTGGATCTATGACCTCCTTAACTAACAATCCCGCTAATTCCTCTTAAATAGCTCGCATGCGATCCTGCTCTAGAAGACCGTCCCGCATCCGTTCGATCTAATTTAAAGAAGAGGATCAATATGTATGAATGAAACTCAACATAGTTGATGGTAGTAAAATAAGATTATAAACATTGTTGACGTACTTCAAGTTGTTTTAAAAATCTGCCTAGCTCACAGGCCTTCTGGCGAATGTACTCGCAAACGGAGTATCATATAAATTATTCGCATCTTCCTACCTCAAACACTTCACGATAATAGAGTTTAATCAAAATAATAATCAAGCATAGTAATGGTATTAAAAAAGAATCAAAGAGATGCGCGGACCTAATTATAGTCTTACATTGAGTTGTTTAAATGTGAGCACCTCTTCTCATTCACCCGTAGCAGCCTTGATGAATCGTTTCTAAACCCTGCCTGGCAAAGAAAATGAGTAAAGGAGTTATTAAGTACTTGATATTAGGAAATGAACGAAAGATACCGATATAGTGTGATAATGATTGAAATTATCTTCGGACCATATAAACCAGGTCCAACCATCTCTCATGGTTTTTACGTTTTGAGTTCATGATAAGTAGTTTTTCGGTGTCAACTTGAATGATTAGCTGAATAAAGTAAAACTTGCGCACGCATAACTCATCAATTACAATTAACATCGAGTAAACAAAATCAAATATGTAGAACATAGTAACACTCACTCAAAGTTGTAAAGAAATAGTATTTTCGTTATGGTTTGTTGTTTTAATAAATTTTTTAGCAAGTAATCCTCTATGTCATTGGCGTTATTTTTACCGTATATTCATGTATGTTTGGGTCAATGAACCCAAGTCATAGATTTGTCCTCTTTTGCATTCGAGAATCTTCAGCCTACGTAATAGCGTACAAAAGAATATAGTAAGAATAATTATACATGTAATGAACGAGCTGAGCTAGAGACTTAATTATAGAAATAAATCATTTACAAACAATAGCTACTGATGAGAGATTTGTCAAGGACGTCTTGATTGAATAACTGAAATAATTCTGAAAAGTTATTTTGTATATCATCTTTGCCACAAAAGTAATGCTCGTCCATAATTGCCGCTATGAGCATGATGTGCCCTTCTTTTGAGGATCTGATATACCACTCATGCAATTTTCGCATTTGTGTTTGTAGATGCAGGACCTCCTCAGGTCTGATGAGAGGCTTCCCATACTCTTATATGTATGCTAATTCAGCCATGGGAAAAATGATCATCTCTAGCCGTTAGTGCGCATAGTCGTGCAACCTTTGGATCATAATCATCGGAAAACAATTTGAGCGGGGGGCATGATTGATTTTTCTGTTCTTTGAGCTGGGAAATTGTTTTCCCACTTGCACTACTACTTCTAGGCCACTGCGGATTCTCTTCATGTGACTTCATAATAGAGAGGTCATAGTGTGATGGCAGATAATCTGGCATTTTACTTTCAAGCATTTCCACAAAGTGTTTTAGTGTTTTTGGTGCTATAAACTGTTTTGGCGTGGGCTGTTTTGGTGCAAGCTCGAGTTTCACTTCTTCATCCACGACCCTATTGGTTTCCTCATCAGTCCGCTCATAAGGTCACTTGGCAGGAGCCACCTTAGCTTTCTTACTTGTAATCGCTGAGGATTTTTCACGGCTGTAGTACTAGCCACCGGAGCGGCGGTGCTCTTCTGCTTTTGCAACTGGGGCTGAGACTACTAACGTGGCGGAGGCCGCGGAGACTGCTGACATGGAGGAGGCAGGGGAGTCTGCTGACATGGTGGAGACCGCAGACGCGGTGGAGGCGGGGGAGTCTGCTGACACGGTGGAGCCTGTAGTCGTGCCGGAGATTGAGATGGATTGCTACTGGGAGAAGTCTATGACCTTGGCGTCCAATTTGGAAGCACGATGTATTCTTTTCTCCATAGAACAGTGCTTTTGCTGGATTCTCCCAGTTCATTCAAATCTCCTTCACCTGCAGGGAAGTCAAGCTTCAACTGATCAAATCCGCTCATAACTTCATCCACCCCGACAATAGCATAGCCATCTGGAATCGGAGAGCAATGATAAGTTGGTCTAGGTACAAAAGGTAAGGAAAAGCCGGCCGCCACCTTCATGGATATGTTCACAACTTTCACATGTAGCTCAGAATTTGCTGGCTCTACGATATCATCCACGGGGTAGCGAGGAGCCCTCGCCAGATCATTAGTTGAGTGCTCCGTGGAAGCCATCGTCAGATTATCATTCGGGTGCTCCGTGGAATCCACAATGCTTTTCCACCGGGATGGTGGGCCGGTAGCATCTTCATCCTGTCGCTGAGATGGGAATGTAGCTTGCTGGCTAAGTGCATTTATTTGCTTCTACTGCCTCCTTAATGTTTCTTCTATTTGCTGCATCCGGTCTACCTCCCTATCCTTTTTTCTCTGATGGCTTCTATCGGGATATTTCTTCCTATCGGAGGGAAACCCAAGCTTCCATGGAATGGAGCCTTTAGTACCTCTTGTTCATATTTTGTGTTCTTTATTCCCAAGGGCATGATCAGCTTGTCGTTCTCTCTATCGGGCTAGAACTTCCCCTCCTGCACTTCCTCCATTGCAGTTTTAAGGGTTTTGTCAGGAGTTGCAAGATGTTCTTTGTTAAAAATACACTTCCATGTTTCTGGGTCAAACTTTCCCCCATGCCCGTAGTGAAGGGAATATGCCCTAGATAAAAATAATAAAAGGTTTATTATTGTCATATCCCAATAAGTTCGTAATCGTTTCATGTTGTGCTATAACTATATCAAGTGGAAACATTGATATAGGTGTGATATGAAACATAAGTCCCTGGTATCCTCCATTACTAGTTCGTTGGGTAACATGATGATCAAGGTTTCCTGATCATGAAGTGATAGCGCTGGTTGACAACAAGGTCATATCATTGGTGAATGATGTGCTGGACATTCCTCAAAGATTGCGACACGATCAAGTTACGAAGTTCATCGTTGCAATAGTCAGAAACGAAGTCTCCTTCTCCTTAGACTATGAGACAATATCAAATCACTGTCTCCCGAGGAACACGTTGAAGATACCAGGGACTTGTTCAGTGAAATGGTGATTATAAAAGGTGTCGTTGGGTATCCGGAGGAACACGTTGAAGAGATTGCGTCAAGAGCGGGATTTGTTCACCCAGTGACGGGTAAGATACAGTTAGGCCAACTTGGTGAGATTACATCCATATATGTTACAACATGTGACTAGGTCACGGGGATGTAATATCGTGGTAACAAGTAAACAGTACTTGTCGGTAACGAGATTAAACAAGGTATGGGGATACCTTAACGATCGTATCTCGAACAAGTAGTATCGAAGAAACAAAGGGAAATGGACTCGACATTTACGATTCAAATGACATAGTCAATCTAGAATTCACAGGGATCATTATGGGCATGACGGTCCTAATGTTGATCACTGACGCAAGAGAGTCTAGGTCATGTCTATAACAGTTCACGAGATGTGAGGGGATACACTTAAGGATGCAATGAGCTTGAGGTTTTCCGTAAGTTAGAATCATAGTAGAGAAAGAGAAAGTCAGAATTGTTCTAAGGAGAAAGGTTCGAAGTTGTTCGGATAAATAAAGGAAACCAGAAAAGTTCCGGTGAGAGGAATAAAATTGTTCCAGGATGTTCTAAAGCTATTCCGATGATATAGAAGGGGAACCGAAAGGTGTTTCGGGTCAAATCAGATTCGTTAATATGTATTTACATATTAATTAATGTAATTAATATTAAATTTAATATTAAAATCTAATTTGAAGGGTTATTGCACTAATGGTCCAAGTTCCCTAGGGAAAAGGGCCTATGAGGGAAACCGCAAAGGGAGAAGGGCCCATGCGCCTACGGTTGGCGCCTAGGGCTGCTCCCTCCCTGGACAGTGGCTAGGGTTAGGGTTTCGGGCGACCTAGGGCTCCCCCCTTGGCTGCCGCCCCCTCTCCCCTTGTGGGCCACCGCCTGGCCTCCTCCTATATAAAGAGGCCCCCCTCTCCCCTTGGAGGAACACATCAATCTACAGAACCCATGAGTTTTGAACTCCTCCTCTCCAATCTCTATCTTGTTGTATCCACACGTTTTCATGGCCCAGGGCTGTTCACACAAGAGACGACGCATCCACATCACACCGTTGCGCTGCGGGAATTCTGAAGCCGGAGATCTACTTCCGCACTCCCGGCGTGATCGGGGAGATGGAGGTTCTCATCGTACACCGTATGTGTACAAATCCATGAGGTGCAACACTTGGGGCACTTGGATGTCGTTAGACGGACTTTTGCATGGTGATGGACAAAGGGTGACATGCGAGGAGCATCGCGACCTTGACGTGAGCTACAAGCACGACTACAGCAACCACGTTCCCCTCGGAACGTTAACCTCTTTTGGACTACAAGGGTATGTATCTGAAACCTCTCGGTCGTTACTGCATTACTCGTAGATAGATCTTGGGCATTCGGGGTTCCCGCGTAGTAAAAATTTTCATTTTCTTCACCGAACCCCAATAGTGGTATCAAATCCGATCTATGCGTAGTAGTGATGTATGGCCAGTACGCACATGTGTTGTCCGGGCATTGATGCTATAGTTGTTACCCTCCCACATGTACTTGTTTCTATCGCGGGATTGTTTGATAAACAGGCCCGGACCAACCTTACATGTACTCTTACGCGAGACTGATTCCGCGCTCGACATAGGGCTTGTTCTGTATAAGTGGCTAGCGGGTTTCTATATCTCTTACAATAGTTGATACAACATTTACAACGGAGGGCCACGTAAGGGGTATAGTAGAGACAACAGTATGGATCCATGTTGTGGTTGGAAAGTTCATAGATTAGAAACGGTTCTATTACGAAAGCCCTAATAACCACATAAAAATTGCAATAGATAAAATAGAGGCGTCTAAATTTATATTGCAGGAGGGGCAAGTGATTTGATATGGTCATGGTCGTTACGAAGGTAAAGCAGTTTACTTTTATGTTACTAAGTCGTGTAGTAAGAGTCATCGTTTCGATGAACGGCCAACTGGTGTCGCTATGGACTTGGCATTAAAACCGGTGGCACGATGGAGATCATGCCGGAGCGCTCGATGGAGATCAAGGCGCAAGAATGACCATATCATATCACAATATACATATGATGTTGATACTTGCTTTACATCTTATTATGTGCTAGTATTAAATACTAAACGGTAACATAGATAAGATGATCCCTATTAAAACCAATATTAACTGGCGAGCCTACCATGTGCAGACATGGCCTCGAAATTCCAATGATAGTGTTCCCATTCTGTGTGCGCCACCAAGAAGGTTCTTTGGTATGAAGCCGGCTATGACGATCAAGGGCTATACATACCTATGTTCGCATACAGTGGGTGTAAGAAAGGTTACACTGCAATACACACAAGTTTGACTTGGCGAGCCTAGCATGTGCAGACATGGCCTCGGAACAGAGGAGATCAAAAGATCGAGCATGAGTCACATGGATGATGTGATTGACGTTGGAGAATGTCTACCTTTGAATCTATGTTTCTGGTCGTGACGATCATGGGTTGCATAGTGGATTGGGATCATGTGATCACTAAAATTGTCCATGGGATCACGATTTTAGTGGGAGCTCAATTATGAATTGAAGTCATTATTATGAACTAAGTCCAGATGTCTGTTTGCAAATATCTTAGTAGATCATGGCCTATCTCACTGAGGTCCTTTGCGACCATGAGAAATTTCTTGCTTGATTTGGAACTTAGTAGAAGGGTCCAACTTCATGGATTAATACCCATGTCCAAGGGATGTCCACGTAATAAGCTAATCTTATCTTCTTGATAAAATAACAATTAAGAGGTAACCCAATGACTCCACAAGTTTGTGTTTTATCCATAAATTATCCAAAAGGGGACATTCTCCATTCGATGGAGAGTTGGACTGTAATTTTGTATTCTGCAAAATAAGGCACATAAAGTATGAGCCATTGGATGAGTTTTCCTCCATGATGTATGAAAACAGAAGATTTGGAGAATCACTTGGCAATCTTGCATTAGATTTGAGAACTCTCAGAAGGGCTTGATTGTAATGGAAGTCATGGGTGAAAAAGGTATATGTCAGATATAAAAAGTTATAAATGTGATTCTTGCAAAACTTGTTGCAAGTTTACGAAGTATTGGATACTTGTCCCGTTTTGTGAAAATGAGATGGTCTGCTTGCAAATTGCTCGAATTGAGGTGATGTGGCTTGATGACGGTAAGCAAACTAGTTGATGCTGATATCACTCCTTACCTCGAATATTATCATTTGGATTAGTGGACTTGAACGAAATTTTGTAATCCTTGTTTGTATGTCTTGATTTTGGCAAGACGATTATTCATATAAATAAGTTACAAGCCAGTTGTACTGTTCTTATGAGTAATAACTTTATAGTCACATTATGATTATAAATAATTTATTCTCATCACTACGTTAATGATAATAGTTTAAGCATTTATAAAAGATTAGAATGCTAAAATATATCCAAAGGTTAATAACAAAGTGAAACTATTGTTTAAGTCAAGGTGGTTATTGCATGTTTTTCACTTAGATGAAAATCGGGGTCTTGGATATTTGATCTAGAGACTTTGCAAAACCATGCCTCATTTGAAGAAATGACTAAAACTCCGCATTCTGGTAAAACAGTGATATGCGAAGAATTTTTGAATCTTATAAATAGTGATGTTTCAAATTTTCAACAAATAGTGGGAATAATTTTTTCTTAGTGGACTTAAGTGAATAGGTGTATTGACTTAACAAAACAGAAGTTTTGAAACGATTTGAATTGTTCAAATGAGTTTGAAACAAAGTAGGACATGGAATTAACAGGAATATGGATTCTCTTCGATTTGATCGATATGACTAAAGTATATATGTTAAGTTTTGGCATAAAAGGACTTGTGAAAGATGTTTCGCAAATTATGATAATTGGACGAATTCAAGGTGTTGATATGTCTAGATATCATAATCATTTTGTATTAGATACATATGGTCTAATATTATCTCTTATCAGGGTAATAGTTATGATTTAGAGTTAAAGATAGAAATAAGCAAACACTCGATTAGGTACATCAAAATATTCGTGAAAACAACACCATAAGAGTTATGGCATGTTTGAGTTTCTAGAGGTTTTGATGATTCGAAATCATGGGGAATAAAAAAGTCTTTGTAGAGTATTCTTGCGCAACTATGAATACATGTTCCACAGAGGGAAAACCTGTTGTGGTCCTAAGTTTATGTGTCTTGATGAATATACAGGTGCAAGAAAGTTAAGTCCAAAACAAGGTATTTGACCTTACTTCCTGATTGTTGAGTGGCGTAGAGAAATTTGTTTCGTGAAACTAAAGCTCTACAAAAAGAGGAAAAACTGATGATAATGATCATAAAGTTTCAGCGAATACTTTTTACAAAAGGATAGTAGGATTCAAGAATATATTCTGCAAGTTAGTAGATTTTTTATTCACTTGTCATGTTATTTGAACAAGACATAACTACGAAATACAAAGAAGCGTGATGGACCTAAGTGAAGGGTTTCGTAGCATAGTAAATCAAAAAAAATCTACGGATGCGAACAAGAAAGCCAAGATATAATCTAGGAGATGCAATCAACGGGAGGGATAGATGAGATCTTCATACCCTTGAACAAATTGCACAGCGGAAACGTTCAACATAACGTGGTTGATGTAGTCGTACTAGCCGTCTCCTCCGCGCGATCCGATCCAATCCGATCATACGCCGCAAGTGGCGGCGCCTCCGAGAGATGCACACTTACGGTGCCGCGATGTCTCCTCCTTCCTTGGTCCAGCAAATGGGGTGGAGAGATGGATTGGATCTGCAACACGACGGCGTGGTGCTATGGTGGAGAGTTTCTGCAGCAGGGCTTCGCCTACACGCAGTCGGGAGAGGGAGAGAGAGAGAGAGAGAGAGAGAGAGAGGCCCCTCCTCCAAGCCCTAGGGCGACGGCCCCAAGGTTGGAGTGGGGGGCAAGTCTTCCCCCCTTCTAGAAGGTTTCCCTAGGGTTTCCCCTAGGGTTTGGCCGGCTGGGCCTATGGGGCCTTGTGGCCCTGGCCCAAAGCGGCCAGGGCACTCCCTCGTAGGCCCACGCACCCCTTCAACAAGTAGGGCCACGTTGGTCCCACTCCAGAAGCTTCTAGAACCTTCTGGTACAATACCGAATACTCCGAAACGATTCTGAAATCCAAAAACTGCTTTCCTTTATATGAATCGTATTCTCCGGACCATTTCGGAACCTCTCGTGATGTCCTGGATCTCATCCGAGACTCCACACAAAAACTCATAAACCAATTATCCATTCTATCCTAGCGTCGAGGCACGTTAAGTGTGTGACCCTACGGGTTCGAGAATATGCAGACATGATCTTTTATCAATAATCAACAGCGGGATCTGGAAACCCATATTGACTCCCACATATTCATCGATGATCATATCGGATGAACCACGATTCCAGGATTCAATTAATCCCGTATATATTCCCTTCATCACGCGATATTTTACTTGCCCGAGATTCGATCGTTGGTATCGGCATACCTAGTTCAATCTCGTTCACAACAAGTACTTTACTCGTTCTGTAATCCGATATCACTTTGTGATTAACTTCCTTAACCACGTGCTTGCAAGCGTTGTTGATATCGATTACCGAGTGGGCCCGAAGTATATCTCTCCGACTCGGGAGGGACAAATTCCATCTCGATACATACAACCCAACAAGTACTTTCCGATCACCTGAGATACACCTTTATGATCACCCTCACATAGGATGATGTTTGATGACCTCAAAGCTTTCTTCCGAGAACAGGGAGTTGCATTATCTCATGGTTTAATGAATACAATATTTGACATAGAAAAAGCTTCGCAAAGATGAACACGATGACACGATCTAATTGCTCTGCTTGATTTGGGTCTGTCCATCATATCATTCTCCTAATGACATGATCTCATTATTAATCGACAACTCATGTCTATGGTTAGGAAACCTTAACCATCATTAATCAATGAGCTAGTCCATAGAGGCGTACTAGGGACACGGTGTTGTTCATAAACCACACAAGTATCAAAGTTTCCGCTTAATACAATTCTAGCATGGAATATAAACTTTATCATGAACAAGAATAATAACAATAAAATCTTTATTATTGCCTCTAGGGCATAATTCCAACAGTGTCCCACTTGCACTAGAGTCAATAATCTAGTTTACATCTGTCAACAATCTAACACCCATGGCATTAAGGTGTTGATCGTGTTTTGCTCGTGGAAGAGGTTTAGTCAACGGGTCTGTGACATTCAGATCCGTATGTACTTTGCTAATCTTCAGATCTCCATCTGTTATATAATCTCGAATTATATGAAATCGGCGGTTGATGTGCTTGGTCTTTGGATGATATCTTGGTTCCTTAGCCAGTGCTATGGTGCCAGTCTTGTCGCACAATATCTCCAGTGGGTCGAAGGCTCTTGGAACCACATCAAGCTCAGTGATGAAGTTCCTGATCCAAACTCCTTCACTTGACGCTTCTGCAGTAGCCATGTATTCCGATTCTACTGTAGATCCCGCGATCACGCTTTGCTTGCAGCTTCTCCAGCTCACAACTCCTCCATTCAAAATATAAACGTATCCTGTCTGAGATTTACAATCATCCGGGTCGGTGTCAAAACTAGCGTCGACGTAACCTTTTACGACGAGCTGCTCATCACCTCCATAGACCAAGAACATTTCTTTAGTCCTATTTAAATACTTTAGGATGTTCTTTATGGCTGTCCAGTGTTCGAATCCTGGATCACTTTGGTATCTGCTCGTCAAACTAAGAGCATTGGACACATCCGGTCTAGTACACATCATGGCATACATGATATAACCTATGGCCGAGGCATTTGGCACTTTGCTCATAGTTTCTCTATCGTTTACCGTAGCCGGACACTGAGCCTTGCTCAATATCTTACCTGACAACATGGGCAATTCACCTTTCTTTGCTTTATCCATTCTGAACCTTTTCAGAACTTTGTCTAGGTATGTACGTTGGCTTAAAGCTATTAGGCGTCTTTGTCTATCTCTATAGATTTTGATGCCTAATATATAAGTAGCTTCTCCTAGGTCTTTCATTGAAAAACATTTATTAAAATAACTCTTCACATCGTTAAGCATACCAATGTCATTTCCAATAATCAATATGTCACCCACATATAGTACCAAAAATGTCACTGAGCTCCCACTCACTTTCTTGTAGATACAAGCTTCGTAGCAATTTGGAACCAATCCAAAGCTCTTGATCACTTGATCAAAACGAAGGTTCCAACTCCGAGATGCTTGCTTCAGTACATAAATGGAATGCTGAAGTTTGCACACCTGATCAACATCCTTAGGATCGACAAAACCTTCGGCCTGCATCATATACAACTCTTCATCAATGTTTCCATTGAGAAACGCAGTCTTGACACCCATCTGCCATATTTCATAATCATGAAATGCAGCAATTGCTAATGAAATCCGAATGGACTTAAACATCGCTACGGGAGAGAAAGTCTCATCGTAGTCAACACCTTGAACTTGCCGAAACCCTTTTGCGACAAGCCGAGATTTATAGACAGTAACATTACCATCCGCGCCCGTTTTCTTCTTTAAAATCCATTTGCACTCAACGGCCTTATGGTCGCTAGGAGGCTCCACCAAAGTCCATACTTGGTTTTCGCTCATGGATCCCAATTCGGATTTCATGGCCTCTAGCCATTTCTCAGAGTCTGGGCTCATCATTGCTTCCTCATAGTTCACAGGTTCACTGTTGTCTACCAACAAGACGGTTAAGACAGGGTTGTCGTACCATTCAGGAGTGGCACGTGACCTTGTCGACCTGCGACGTTCATTAGTTGCATCGTTGGAAGTTTCATGATCCTCGTCATTAGCTTCCTCTCTTGTTGGTGCAGACGGCACTGGAACAATTTCAGGTGCTGCGCTACTCTCCAACTCGAGAGAAGGTTCAACAACCTCGTCTAGCTCTACCTTCCTCCCACTCACTTATTTCGAGAGAAACTCCTTCTCAAGAAAGGATTCGTTCTTTGCAACAAACACTTTGCCTTCGGATCTTTGGTAGAAGGTATACCCAATCGTTTCCTTAGGGTATCCTATGAAGACGCATTTCTCCGCTTTGGGTTCGAGCTTGTCCGGCATCAACTTCTTGACGTAAGCTTCGCATCCCCAAACTTTAAGAAATGACAACTTAGGTTTAGCACCAAACCACAGTTAATACGGTGTCGTCTCAATGGATTTAGATGGTGCCCTATTTAAAGTGAATGCAGCGGTTTCTAATACATAACCCCAAAATGATAACGGCAAATCCTTAAGAGACATCATTGATCGCACCATATCTAATAGAGTTCGATTCTGGCGTTCAGACACACCATTGTGCTGTGGTGTTCCGGGTGGCGTGAGTTGCAAAACGATTCCGCTTGATTTAAGATGCTTGAGAAAATCATAACTCAAATATTCACCTCCATCATCGGATCGTAGAAATTTAATTTTCCTGTTACGATGGTTTTCCACTTCGTTCTGAAATTCTTTGAACTTTTCAAACGTTTCAGATTTATGTTTCATTAAATAGATATACCCATATCTACTTAAGTCATCAGTAAAAGTGAAGAAATAGCGATATCCACCGCGCGTCGAAACACTCATTGGTCCGCATACATCGGTATGTATGATTTCCACCAAGTCCGTTGCTCGCTCCATTATTCTGGAGAACGGGGTTTTGATCATCTTGCCCATGAGGCACGGCTCGCACGTGTCAAATGATTCAAAATCAAGAGAATCCAAAAGTCCATCAGAATGGAGTTTCTTCATGCATTTTACACCAATATGACCTAGACGGCAGTGCCACAAAAAGTTGAATTATCACTATCTACTTTGCATCTCTTAGCCTCAATGTTATGGATGTGTGTTTCATTGCTTTCGAGATTCAGAAGAAATAAACCATTCACAGCAGGTGCATGACCATACAAGATGTTATTCATATAAATAGAACAACCATTATTCTCCGATTTAAATGAATAACCGTCTTGCAATAAACACGATCCAGATATAATGTTCATGCTCAACGCAGGCACATAATAACACTTATTAAGGTTTAAAACTAATCCCGAAGGTAAAACTAAGGAGAGCGTGCCGATGGCCATCACATCAACTCTTGATCCATTGCCAACGCGCATCGTCACCTCATCCCTTGCTAGCTGTCGTCTATTCCGTAGCCCCTGTTTCGAGTTACAAATATTAGCAACTGAACCAGTATCAAATACCCAGGCACTAGAACGAGCGCTAGTAAGGTAAACATCAATAACATGTATATCAAATATACCTTTAATGGTGCCAGCCTTCTTTTCCGCTAAGTACTTCAGACAGTTGCGCTTCCAGTGACCCTTGTCCTTGCAATAGAAGCACTCAGTGTCCGGCTTAGGTCCAGACTTGAGCTTCTTCTCAGCAGGGGCAACGCGCTTGCCGCTGCCTTTCTTGAAGGATTTCTTTGCACCCTTACCTTTATTAAAGCTAGGGGTCTTGTTGACCATCAACACATGATTATCTTTCTTGATATCCACCTCCGCAGCTTTCAGCTTAGCGAAGAGCTCTGTGATCGTATCAGTGGAACCAATTTGATTGTGAGTAACTACAAAACCTTTGTAGCTAGGAGGGATTGATTGCAGAACTCTGTCAATCTTGAGCTCTTCTAGAATCTTGCAGTCCAGTTGCTTAAGACGTTGAGTGTAGCCTGACATCTTAATGGCGTGCTCACTAACGGAACTCCCTTCCTCCATCTTGCACTTAAAGAACTTCTCAGAGATCTCATATCTCTCAGAACGGGCCCGAGTCTGAAACATGGTTTTCAGTTCCTCAAGTATCTCAAAGGGCCCGGCGAACTCCTCAAAACGATTTTGAAGGTCCGATTCCATAGCAAACAACATGGTACTCTTAATCACTCCATAATCATCTTTGCGTGACTGATAAACAGCTTTTTCATCAGCCGGCGCATCAGTAGCAGGGGCGTCACCTAGCGCTTTCTCTAGTACATAGTCCTTTTGTCCACCAGCGAGAATGATTCTCAGGTTGCAGAACCAGTTGGTGAAGTTAGACCCATTGTTTTTAAGCTTTTCTTTCTCAGCAAAAACGTTGAAGTTGAAGTTGGACTTAGCCATTTGATCTCCAAAATTTGCAAGCACAATTTAGACTATGTTCATGATAACTAGTTCAACTTAATCAAATTACTAGATGAACTCCCACTAAATAACATCCCTCAAGTTGTTTAGTGAACACGATCCAAATTCACCACACCTAATCCGATCTTCACGAGAAGAGATGTGGTTTCAATGGTGGACCACAAAGTGTCGATCATATCATTCATATGACTCATGCTTAACCTTTTGGTTCGTGTGTTCCGAGGTCATGTTTGTACATGCTAGGCTTGTCAAGTCAAACCCAAGTATTTCCGCGTGTGCAAAAATGGCTTGCACCCGTTTTATGTGAACGTAGAGTTTATAGCACCCGATCATCACGAGGTGCTTGAACACGACGAACTTTCGCAACGGTGCATACATGGGAAGAACACAATTTTATCTTGATCTTTAAGTGAGGAATCATCTTATAATGCTACCATTGCGATCTAAGCATAATAAGATACATAAAAGGATAAACATCACATGCATATAATTTTATGTGACATGGTATAGCCAATCTCCGTGCAATGATCTGCATCTTGTGCGCGCCGGCATGATCTCCATCACTCCACCATGATTGCCTCCACCACGAATAGCAACTACAACTATTGCTAACTACTTAGTGATAAAGTAAAGCTATTACATGGCGTATAAGAAGTTGACAGACAGGTCATACACAATTATAAAGACAACCATATGGCCCCCGCCGGTTGTGTACTCATCGACATGCAAGTCGTGAAATATTACAAAACATGATCATTGCATACAACATACACATCACGTCTTGGGCCATACCATATCACAAAACACTCCCTGCAAAAACAAGTTAGACGCCTCTACTTTGTTGTTGCATGTTTTACGTGGCTTATGGGAGTAACAAGCTAAGAACGATTCTTACCTACGGAAATCCACAACGGTGATATTATGGTTGCCAACATCCGATATAAATCCCGTGACTACTATAGTGAGAGAAACTGGCATCCACCAGCCGCATGTGTGGAACAAGCCACACGTCAAGTGCGGAGCCAGTCTCGCGAACGAGGTCGCGTAAAGTTGGCCTGGACCGCTTCGATCTCACTGTCCCGCGTCATAAGAAGTACACAAAAAGAGGCTTGCAATAGAAAACATCAACGCCCGCAACAAGCATGTTGCGCTCTACTCGTGAAACACATCTACGCATAGATCTAGCTCTGATACCACTGAAGGGTTTCGTAGCATTGTAAATCAAAAAAATTCTACGGATGCGAACAAGAAAGCCAAGATATAATCTAGGAGATGCAATCAACGGGAGGGATAGATGAGATCTTCATACCCTTGAAGAAATTGCACAGCGAAAACGTTCAACATAACGTGGTTGATATAGTCGTACTAGCCGTCTCCTCCTCGCGATCCGATCCGATCCTACGGCACAAGTGGCGGAGCCTCCGAAAGATGCACACGTACGGTGCCGCGACGTCTCCTCCTTCCTTGGTCCAACAAGTGGGGTGGAGAGATGGATTGGATCTGCAGCACGATGGTGTGGTGCTATGGTGGAGAGTTTCTGCAGCAGGGCTTCGTCTAAACGCAGTCGGGAGAGAGAGAGGAAGGGAAGCAGCTGGAGGCTAGGGTTTGGGGTGAGGGGAGGGTGCGCCCCCTGCCCACCTTATATAGGGGGCTGGCCGGCCCCCTTGGCCCCTCCTCCAAGCCCTAGGGCGGCGACCCCAAGGGTGGAGTAGGGGCAAGTCTTCCCCCCTTCTAGAAGGTTTCCCCTAGGGTTTGGCCGACTTGGCCTATGGGGCCTTATGCCCCTGGCCCAAAGCGTCCAGGGCACTCCCTCGTAGGCCCACGCACCCCTCCGACAAGTGGGGCCACGTTGGTCCCACTCCGGAAGCTTCTAGAACCTTCCGATACAATACCGAATACTCCGAAACGATTCCTTTATATGAATCTTATTCTCCAGACCATTCCGGAACCTCTCGTGATGTCCTGGATCTCATCCGAGACTCCGAACAAAAACTCATAAACCAATTATCCATTCTATCCTAACGTCGAGGCACATTAAGTGTGTGACCCTACGGGTTCGAGAATATGCAGACATGATCTTTTATCAATAATCAACAGCGGGATCTGGAAACCCATATTGACTCCCACATATTCATCGATGATCATATCGGATGAACCACGATGCCAGGATTCAATTAATGCCATATATATTCCCTTCGTCACGCGATATTTTACTTTCCCGATATTCGATCGTTGGTATCAGCATACCTAGTTCAATCTCGTTCACAGCAAGTAATTTACTCGTTCCGTAATCCGATATCACTTTGTGATTAACTTCCTAACCACATGCTTGCAAGCGGTGTTGATATCGATTACCGATTGGGCCCTAAGTATATCTCTCCGACTTGGGAGGGACAAATTCCATCTCGATACATACAACCCAACAAGTACTTTCCGATCACCTGAGAGACACCTTTATGATCACCCTCACATAGGATGACGTTTGATGACCTCAAAGCTTTCTTCCGATACCAGGGAGTTGCATTATCTCATGGTCTAAGGAATACAATATTTGACATAGAAAAAGCTTTGCAAAGATGAACATGATGACACAATCTAATTTCTCTTCTTGATTTGGGTATGTCCATCATATCATTCTCCTAATGACATGATCTCATTATTAATCGATAACTCATGTCTATGGTTAGGAAACCTTAACCATCATTAATCAATGAGCTAGTACATAGAGGCGTACTAGGGACACAGTGTTGTTCATAAACCACACAAGTATCAAAGTTTCCGCTTAATACAATTCTAGCATGGAATATAAACTTTATCATGAACAAGAATTATAACAATAACATCTTTATTATTGCCTCTAGGGCATAATTCCAACACTAAGTGTGATAAATGACTAGTAGTCATATAATCCAATATTAAGGTACATTTAAGATTGGAAATTAATATGTTACTTGATCTTATTAAGTAAAGATGTTTACTTAATATTACTAATTGGCTGCAAAGTCATCAGAAAGAAATTAAACTTAATGGAAAGGCATAAAGCTCGATTTGTCACAAAGGATGTTTGGACACATTTAAGGAGTTAAGTATAGATGTAGCGATGCTTGAGTCTATTTGATTTACACTAGCAATATATGGATATTGGGAACTCGCAGCTAGAATTCTCAATTTGATGGTGATCAAAGAATTTTGAAAATCCAAGATTATTGAGACGACTTTCATTTGAGTGGGACCATATTGGCATGTCTTAACCTTAATATGTAAGGGACATATTTTGAATGGAAGCTTAACAGTTTGGCTAAGACTCAATATGCAGGAGACATATTTTGAGTGGGATCTAAGTGAAATGTCTGGATCTCATATAAGGATGCCATTTTGAGTGGGATCTAGTCTCTAGATCTCATATATGAATGCCATGTTTGAGGTGGAGCGTGTCATCATTCTAAAATATGTGGATGACATATATGAATGATGTGATTAGTATTAATAATATTTAAGTTAGTAAATGCCGATGAAGTTGAAGAAGTTATTAAACAATTGGAATCTATCAAGATAGATTGGTGAGTTTAATAAATATTATTGGTGAATGCTTCCTGGACTAGTGTCACATCCCAAAATTTTCCAAATTTTGAAATGTGAAAAAAATAAACAAAATAAATAATTGTTGAAATTTAGGGTGAAAAGAAAATTTTTGATTCCAAAAGGAAACATCAAAACCCTTCTTGAAAAATTTGAATAAAAGGGAATTCAACAAATTTCAATCAAGTGAAATGCATTCATCATCGAATGTATCTTGAAAAACAAACTTGGGAAAATAAACCAAATCCCTAAAAACCTAATGGAAGAAAGTCATTTCCAAAATCATCCTAAGACTATGGATTTGATCCATATATAAAAATTTGTCAACAAACATTTATAAATGATCAAGAATGATAAATACAAATATTATAAGACCATAGAAATTGGTTTCACTCAATTGGGAACCATAGATAAAAACTTATGAGTTTAATAAGATAAATGGAGATAAATTTTCAAATCTAATAAAACCCTATCTAAGATCCATGCCAAATCTTGAGCAAATAAATCCTAAAGGAATTTAAAAAGATAAACAAATATTAAATAAAGTTATGCAAATTGGAATCACCAATTTTGGATCTTTAAGTAAAAAGATATGGATTTTATAAGACAAAGAAAGAAATAAATAAGGAATATTTAAAATCCAAATTGAATCTTCGCCAAAACCAAAAACAAATGGAAGATATTAAATAATAAAAGTAAATAAAAAGATTATTTAAATAAAACTATATGGGACTAAAATCATATTCTAAATTATTTTCTAATGAAGACTAAATCCCCAAAGTAAATGATTAATTAAATCATGAGAAAATATTAAATGGGAATTTACCAAAGTGGATTAAAAATTTATCTAATTAACTTAAAATAATAATATGAATAAAATTTATATGGAATTAAAACCATATTTTATTTTATAGGAATAAAGACAGTTGCCCAATTGAAATTATTGATAAATCATATTAAAATATTTTAAATAATAATTCAAATGAATTATTTGCACTATGGAATAAATAAAAACCTAAATAAAAAGGTTTGACAAAAATTAGAAATTCAAATAAGAGTTTGAAATTATAATTAAAATCTTATTTGAATAAAGGCAAGTGCCTAATTTAAATAAATAATAAACCATAAATGAATAAAATAATTATTCTAAAATGATCTTTAAAATACATGTTTGAACAGAATAGGAAATTAATGAAAATCTGGTAAAAATCTAAATCCAAATGGTGTTTGAAATCATTTGAATGAATTCAAAACAGAATAAAAGAAACATAAAAAAAATAAACAGGAGTGAAAAAATAAAGAAAATAAGCCAGCACATCCCAACCTGGCCCATCTAGCCCAGCAAGCCCACTCTCCCCCCTCACGTGAAACGTTTTATTTCACTCACAGACGCACCCGCGTAGACGCTAACAGAACGACCCCATCGTTTTCCCTCTCTCACGCTGACGACACGGTCCCACTACCCAGTCTTCGTCTTCACCCGTGGACCCGTTCTTTCCCATTCACCGCGGTTGTTTCTGCTTTGATTTCGCCGATTCAATTAGCCTAAATGCCGTGACCATTACTCGCTACAACGATGCCCTCTTAATCGCCCATGTCCCTTCCTTCTTTCCTCTCAGACCTCACTCGACCGGAGCCACCAGGCTGTTTGAATTTCTCACCGCAAGCCACACTACTCCGACGAGCTGCATCACTAATTCCGGCGAACCAGCACCTCCCCCTTCTGGACCACACAATATTAATCTCCATCGCCTCCTGCACCTTCCAGTAGCCCTAGCCTGCACGCGCGTGCCCCAAAATGTCGGCAACTTTGACACCCGAACACCACCGCCGCCTGCCTCTACTCCGGCGAGCTACTGACGCCAACCCCGATCGCCCCTCGTGTTCTAGTGAGTACCCCTAAAACCCTAGAGACCGCGCGCATCCTCCTGATGCCTTTCCTCGATCGCTTGCATCCCAGGCACCCGTCTCCGACAAGAACCATGCGTGCCCGAGCCAGTGAGGAACTCCGGCGAGAAATCCCCACCATCCTCGAGTGCCCCTTCGACAACAACAGCAACGTTGAGCATCCTTTCGTCACTGCGAATTTGGTGAGATACTCCTCTCTCTCTCTCGCACGCTTCCTGGTTTCGCCGTTACGCCATCGCCTGGGTGCCTCCGCCGCGCACCACCGTCGAGCGCTGCCAGAGTATGGTCAAAGCAATTCAGGCTATTAGATTTAAATCGTAAGGACACGTTAGATCCACTTAAGCGAAGGGGTATGTTAGATCTAAACCGTGCGATCTCACTTAAATCCTATAGTATGTATCTATCGATCCGCACGAAACGTTTTTAGCCAATAAGAAACAAACGCGTGGCACAATGTTTGATTTAAAAACAGAAACTTGTCTATTAGATGGTTAGATTTGAAAAATTCATAACTTTAAATCTACATGTACAAATTTTGCAAATAAGATATCAATGGAATCACAAAAATAAATCATACACATCTGTAGGCTTAGTTTTGTATTTTGCCTATGTTAAAATAGAATTTTATGCAGAGACATTTGTAAGCCTATTTTGTGTATAAAAATTACTTGGAAAATGTTTTAAAAGCCAAATTAAGTTTATTTTGTGTATAAATGTTTAGTTTATTGTTCAGTACTGTTTTAATTGTCTTGTTTAGTTTAGAAAAATCATCACATAGCATTTGCATGCATTCATATATTTTTGCTTGATTATTTGAAATATGAATTTGGTGCTATCATTTTATGTGTAGATTTTGGTGCTAGTGGTGATTGTGAGTGTGAGGATTGTTGTTACTCCCCCAACTACCAAGGCAAGTGGTGCTTCATATTTTTGTCCCAATATTTTGAATATGCATTAGTGATATTTTGTGTAGGGCTTGCATGATAATTTTTGCTAAGTATCTATATGTTATGCTTGGGAAATCCTAGTAGTTGTAGAACTGTTAGAATTTTCTCAAAGTTAAGATACTTGCTATTGCCATGCTTAGCCTAGCTAGTAGCAACCAAGAATGGATTATATATATGCTATGGAAAAATATTGCTAAGTCTTGGACTTGTGTTTTTGCTTAATAAAACAACTAAGTGAATGAAACACCTGGGTGGAATGGTTGTTTGGGTTATGTTGAGTGGTTACACAAGGCCCATATCTATGGTATACCTTGTGTATCACAATTGTGGAAAGCCACCCAGGAACAAAGGGATTTGAGATGCCATAAGTTTAGAATCTTCTAGTGCAACCACATGGCATATGGGCTCTGCCTTGATCATATAGGTTGCAATAACTTAGACATTTGGACAGTTGGTGATAGGGTGATAGGTTGGAACACATCCATTTGGTCTAAGGGAAGGCTTCTGAAAGGTCTCTTCTTGATGAAAGTCAAGTCTTGTAGGGAAAGTGCACCACCTCTGCAGAAGGAAGAATCTAAGTACTTAGTCGTGTCCCCGGCAATGGACAATTTGAGCATCAAGACATGGAAGCTATCAAGAATCTCCTCATCCCAATTTCTAAGTTAAAAACTTGTAGTTGAAAAACTTAGTGTTTTCAAATGATAAGGAAAATCTATTTGAGAAAAGCAAGCCTAAGCTCCACTTAGCCAAATGCATATAGATGATAGATACCACTATTCTACCATAGTATCACTTGCCAATACAATTCAAATGTATTGACCCTTGTGGCTGTAACTTATTATGCTGCATGTTTGTTTGATGTTAGTGAAGTGTGTTGAATAGGATTACAAGTCTACAACCAACACGATTGTCTGTGGCACTTTGAAGATGAATGACTACATGCTTTATAGTTATTTCTGCTGCATTGTAATGAGATAGCCAAATGATCTATGTAAGATGTAATGAATTATTTTATTCCTGGCTATACAGTTGTATTATGAACTTTGTTTCTTGATATTACGTCTTAACTATGGATGCTAGCTATTGATCCAGGGACTAGCATTGTAAACACAGTTATCTCTACCTTATTAAAGGTTGGGACCTCTACAGATGGTATCAGAGCACTGTGTTTCCTGTAGGATTGTAACTCTAGGATTGGACAAAACCCCTTAGAAAAATAGGATTTGTATTTGTTCCAAAACTTATTTACAAACAATCTTGTAAACTCTTTCCTCAACCTTTTTGGTTTTGATTCTACATCTCTTCCTTTTCAACTTGATGGACAAAGACTCCACCATGACCAATGACTTCCACTTTAGTTTCACCAAGGACTTCAACTTAGACATCACTAAGGACTACAAGTGAGAACCAAGAGACATTAGATTGCCTACTAACTATCTAAGACATTGATGACTTGTTTGTGTATGGATCATACTAACCTATGAGGTATGACTATCTAGGTTGATTGTTTCAAGAAAACTTGTTGTTTCCTTCAACTCATGAGTTAAGCTCATACGTTGTTAAGTGAATGGTTGCTTGTTGATTGTTTGATTGAACTTGATTGTTTTGGGTTGTGTGTTAGAACTTCTTTAGATCTATCTATCATTACTTATCCCTATTAAACCAATAGATGCCTCCCCATCGTGCCAACCCCAACCAAAACAACAACAATAACGTCAATCCCGAGATGAAGCGGTTGATGACATCTCAAGCTCAACTGATGCAGATGATGATGCAGTTTGTGAAAAATCAGAATCAGAATGACAACAACAACAACAACAACAACAACAACAACAATCTAATCCTCCAGCACTTGACATGCTCACCAGATTTTTGAAACTGAGGCCTGCAAGGTTCTCTGGAACAACTGATCCAATGGTAGCCAATGACTGGTTACGTTCGGAGAACAAGGACTTAGTGACTTTCCTCTGCACCGATGAGGAAAAAGTCAGGTTTGCAGCATATCTGCTCGAAGGACCAGCAGCAACATGGTGGGACAACTTTCATATCACCACTCCTCTTGAGGATGTGACTTGGGCTATTTTTGAGGATGGTTTCCGTACAGCTCACATCTCATCCGGAGTGATGAACTTGAAGAAAAAGGAATTCCACAACCTGAAACAGCGTCACCTCAGTGTGGCTGAGTACATCGTGGAGTTCAACAATCTGGTGCGCTATGCACCACATGAATTTGATACAAATGCTAAGAGGAAAGAGAAATTACTCGAAGGACTTAATGATGAGTTGAACCTGCAGCTGTCTGTTGCCTATGTCCCAACTTATCAATCACTCTATGACAAAGCCACCATCTCGGAAAACAAGATGAATCAAGTTGAGAACAAAAAGAGGAAACATAAGCTCAAGTATCACTCAGGATCATCACAAAAGAAGCGTTCATTCAAAAAGAGCAATGGAGATTCTGGACCACATCAGAATCACCACAACAACAATGGGAGTGATAATAATGGGAATGATACTGACAATCGAGATGACCTTGGTCAGAACCAACATGGCAATCCCAGGAAGAAATACATTAGCCAGTTGAAATTATATAATTGTAAGGAACTTGGACACTATGCATCAGACTGTCCTGAGAAGAAAAAGAAAAGGGATGCTAGAAACTCCAATGAAAGAAATTCCAATGAGGCCCAGAAAGGACACGTGAACCACATCGACATGTATGGAACCCTTGAAGAATTAGATGATGTGGATGGCAGGAATTAGTTAACTCAGTTGAGTCAAATAAGGATTCCTTGTTTGGATATCAATTATTGAACCCATAGTCAAGTGAACCATCAATGTAATCCTACAAAACTTTATTTTTAGGGTGTTAGTACCCTAGTTGTCTTCAAGCCAACTTGTAACCTCAAGCCTTCCCAAATCTCGGGACGAGATTTCTTTTAAGGGTGGTAGCCTGTCACATCCCAAATTTTTCCAAATTTTGAAATGTGAAAAATAAATAAACAAAATAAATAATTGTTGAAATTTAGGGTGAAAAGAAACATTTTGATTCCAAAAGGAAACATCAAAACCCTTCTCGAACAAATTTGAATAAAAGTGAATTCAACAAATTTCAATCAAGTGAAATGCATTCATCATCGAATGTATCTTGAAATAAAAACTTGGGAAAATAAACCAAAACCCTAAAAACCTAATGGAAGAAAATCATTTCCAAAATCATCCTAATACTATGTATTTGATCCATATATAAAAATTTGTCAACAAACATTTATAAATGATCAAGAATGATAAATACAAATATTATAAGACCATAGAAATTGGTTTCACTCAATTGGGACCCATAGATAAAAACTTATGAGTTTAATAAGATAAAAGGAATAAATTTTCAAAGCTAATAAAGCCCTATCTAAGATCCATGCCAAATCTTGAGCAAATAAATCCTAAAGGAATTTAAAATATAAACAAATATTAAATAAAGTTATGCAAATTGGAATCACCAATTTTGGATCTTTAAATAAAAAGATATGGATTTTATAAGACAAAGAAAGAAAGAAATAAGGAATATTTAAAAGCCAAATTAAATCTTGGCCAAAACCATAAACAAATGGAAGATATTAAATAATAAAATTAAATAAAAAGATTATTTAAATAAAACTATATGGGACTAAAACCATATTCTAAATTATTTTCTAATGAAGACAAAATCCCTAAAGTAAATGATTAATTAAATCAGGAGAAAATAATAAATGGGAATTTACCAAAGTGGATTAAAAAGTTATCTAATTAACTTAAAAGAATAATAAGAATAAAATTTATATGGAATTAAAACCATATTTGATTTTATTGGAATAAAGATAGTTGCCCAATTTAAATGATTGATAAATCATATTAAAATATTTTAAATAATAATTCAAGTGAATTATTTGCACTATGGAATAAATAAAAACCTAAATAAAAAGGTTTGACAAAAATTAGAAATTCAAATAAGAGTTTGAAATTATAATTAAAATCTTATTTGAATAAAGGCAAGTGCCTAATTTAAATAAATAATAAACCATAAATGAATAAAATAATTATTCTAAAATGGTGTTTAAAATACATGTTTGAACATAATAGAAAATTACTGAAAATCTGGTAAAAATCTAAATCCAAATGGTCTTTGAAATCATTTGAATGAATTCAAAATAGAATAAAAGAAACATAAAAAGAAAAATAAACAGGAGTGAAAAAATAAAGAAAACAAGCCAGCCCAGACCAACCTGGCCCATCTAGCCCAGCAAGCCCACTCTCCCCCCAACGCGAAATGTTTTCTTTCACTCATAGACGCACCCACGTAGACACTGACAGAACGACCCCACCGTTTTCCCTCTCTCACGCTGACGACACGGTCCCACTACCCAGTCTTCGTCTTCACCCGCGGACCCGTTCTTCCCCATTCACCGCGGCTGTTTCTGCTTTGATTTCTTCGATTCAATTCGCCTAAATGCCGTGACCATTACTCCCTGCAACGACGCCCTCTTAATCGCCCACTTCCTCTCCTTCTTTCCCCTCAGACCTCACTCGACTGGAGCCACCGGGCTGTTTGAATTTCTCACCGCAAGCCATACTCCTCCGACGAGCTGCAGCACTAATTCCGGCGAACCAGCACCTCCCCCTTCCCCCTGGACCACACAAGATTAATCTCCATCGCCTCCTGCACCTGCCAGTAGCCCTAGTCTGCACGCGCGCGCCCCAAAACATCAGCAACTTCGAGACCCGAACGCCATCGCCGTCTGCCTCTACTCCGGCGAGCTACTGAAGCCAACCCCGAGCGCCCCTCGTGTTCTGGTGAGTACCCCTACAACCCTAGAGACCGTGTGCATCCTCCTGACGCCTTCCCTCGATCGCTTGCATCCCAGGCACCCGACTCCGACAAGAACCGTGCGTGCCTGAGCCAGTGAGGAACTCCGACGAGAAATCCCTGTCGTCCTCGAGCACCCCTTCGACAAGAACAGCAATGTTGAGCATCCTTTCGTCACTACGAATCTGGTGAGCTACTCCTCTCTCTCCCGCGCTTCTTGGTTTCATCGTTACGCCATCGCCTGAGCGCCACCGTCGAGCGCCGCCAGAGTATGGTCAAAGGAATTCAGGCCGTTAGATTTAAATCGTAAGGACACGTTAGATCCACTTAAGCGAAGGGGTATGTTATATCTAAACCATGCGATCTCACTTAAATCCTACTGTCTGTATCGATCGATCCGCACGAAATGTTTTTAGCCAATAAGAAACAGACGCGTGGCATAGTGTTTGATTTAAAAACTGAAACTTGTCTATTCGATGGTTAGATTTTAAAAATTCATAACTTTAAATTTACACGTCCAAATTTTACAAATAAGATATCAATGGAATCACAAAAATAAATCCTACACATTTGTAGTCTTAGTTTTGTATTTTTCCTCTGCTAAAATAGAATTTTATGCAGAGACATTTGTAGGCCTATTTTGTGTATAAAAATTACTTGGAAAATGTTTTAAAAGCCAAATTAAGTTTATTTTGTGTATAAATGTTTAGTTTATTGTTCAGTACTGTTTTACTTGTCTTGTTTAGTTTATAAAAATCATCACATAGCATTTGCATTTATTCATATATTTTTGCTTGATTATTTGAAATATGAATTTGGTGCTATCATTTTATGTGTAGATTTTGGTGCTAGTGGTGATTGTGACTGTGAGGATTGTTGTTACTCCCCCAACTACCAAGGAAAGTTGTGCTTCATATTTTTGTCCCAATATTTTGAATATGCATTAGTGATATTTTGTGTAGGGCTTGCATGATAATTTTTGCTAAGTATCTATATGTTGTGCTTGGGAAATCCTAGTAGTTGTAGAATTGTTAGAATTTTCTCTAAGTTAAGATACTTGCTATTTCCATGCTTAGCCTAGCTAGTAGCAACCAATGATGGATTATATATATGCTATGGAAAAATATTGTTGTCTTGGACTTATGTTTTTGCTTAATAAAACAACTAAGTGTATGAAACACCTGGGTAGAATGGTTGTTTGGGTTATGTTGAGTGGTTACACAAGGCCCATATCTATGGTATACCTTGTGTATCACTGGTAGGGGTAACCCTGGGGTTGGACCGATCTTTCACGAATTCCACGAGAAACGAGGGGAGAGAGGTGGTCGGCGGATGGAATCGAGGAAAGCGATGAAAACCACGAACACACACACCAAAACACGATACATGCCTACTCCTCACGCCGGTGGCAACCGGTCCAACATAATCCCTAGGATCGGTGTTGGGCGAAGCTCGCTCTCCACGCCAACAACGGGGGATGAGGTGCTTGGTGAGATCTTGACGACTTGGGGGCGAGACACCGAGAACCCAAGGCCTTGTACAACTTGAACGCACTAGGCAAGATCCAAGAGGGGGGTGGATAATCCAGTGCTCCTTGGTAGGAGCATGAGACCAATAGATATAAGTCCTCAGAGGGTTTCCTTAATATCTATTATTATCCAAGTCTAAGGGCTTACAATAGAGGGTGGGGGCTATATATAGTCCAGCCAAAAAACAGGGGTAGTTTCGGAACGAAAAGGTAAATTATAGGTAGGTTTACAAGGCACAGGGCCGCACTTAGGCATTTAGAATCAGTCGGGCCCGGTAGTACCGGTCCTGCAACCGGTAGTACCGGTGGTGACCGGTAGTAGCGCTCCGCGAGCGGTAGTACCGCTTGAGGGCCTGGAGCTTTCGTCGGAGGCGCCTGTGGTGAGCGGTAGGAGGGGGCGGTCGTACCGCCGTCCGGTAGTACCGGTGGTTGGACCGGTAGTACCGCTTGGACCGGTAGTACCGGTCGGCAGTACCGCTTGCGTCTGGTAACGGCTAGAGCTTCCGTCGGAGGTGCCTGGGGCGAGCGGTAGGAGAGGGCGGTAGTACCGCTGACCGGTAGTACCGGTCGGCAGTACCGCTTGCGTCTGGCAGCGACTGGTTGCTTCTCCTCCGTTCCTTGGGTCCTTCTCTTCGTACCTGATGATGCACAGTGTATGCGTGTGAAGTAGCAAGCCATCCAAGGGTGTGTCGAAGTCACACAAGGAGAGGAGCGAGTTCACCTTAGCTTGAAGGAGTTTGGCTCGAGCGCGAGTCATGGGTCCACTTGGGGAGCTCGTGGGAGTAGATGTAGTAGCGGTCGTAGGACGGGCTGCATCAGCTCCCCCCTTGGGAAAGAGTCGTCCTCGACTCTTCAACCGTCACAACTTCCTCTTCGCCATGGTAGGGTGAGAGGTCCTTGACATTGAATGTCGAGCTCACAAGATACTTCTATGTTGGTATATCGATGACATAGGCGTTGTTGTTGATCCTCTTGAGGACCTTGAATGGTCCATCGCCTCTTGGCTTTAGCTTGGAGTCGCGTTCCTTGGGGAAGCGGTCTTTACTCAAGTGTATCCACACAAGGTCGCCCTCATTAAAGATCATCTCTTTCTTGGTCTTGTTTAGCCTTGATGCTTGGCGAAGGACTTGTTGCTCGATAGTAGCTCGTGTGTCTTCATGGAGTTTCATCATTGTTTGGGCATGCTTGACAACGTCCATATTGGCACGTTCATGAAGCGGAAGTGGGAGGATATCGAGCGCGGTGAGAGGCTCGAAGCCATAGACGATCATGAACGGGCTCCTCATGGTGGTGGAGTGCTTGGCGCGGTTGTAGGCGAACTCGGCGTGTGGAATGCATTCCTCCCAGTCTTTAAGGTTCTTCTTTATCAAAACCCGGAGAAGTGTGCCGAGACTTCGATTGACGACCTCGGTTTGTCCATCGGTTTGACGATGCGAGGCGGACGAGAAGAGGAGCTTGATGCCGAGCTTGGCCATGAGGGTCTTCCAGAAGTAGCTCATGAATTTTACGTCGCGGTCGGAGACGATTGTTCTTGGCACACCGTGTAGCCAAATTATTTCCCTGAAAAACAAATGTGCTACATGTGAAGCATCATCGGTCTTATGGCACGGAATGAAATGTGCCATTTTTGAAAAGCGATCCACTACTACAAATATGGAATCATGACCATGTTTAGATCTAGGCAAGCCTAACATAAAGTCCATGCTAATGTCCGACCAAGGTGCATGAGGAATAGGCAATGGCATATAAAGACCAAAGGGGTTGGACTTAGACTTAGCTTGGATACATGTAGTGCATCGTTGAACGTGGCGCTCCACGTCGCGCTTCATCTTTGGCCAAAAGTAGTGAGTGGAGAGCATGTCATATGTCTTGTCACGGCCAAAGTGACCCATAAGGCCTCCACCATGGGACTCTTGAAGAAGCAAAAGTGGGAGAGACGATTTCGGAATGCAAAGCTTGTTTTGTTTGAAAACAAAACCCTTATGTAAATAGAAATCATCAATCCCTTTGTATATTGAACATTGTGCAAATATTGGTCCAAATAAAGAGTCGGACGCATACAAAGATTTGATGTCCTCAAGACCCAAGACATTGACTTCGAGTCGTGTAAGAAGGCTTGTGTTTTTGCGAGACAAGGCGTCCACTACCACATTTTCTTTGCCCTTCTTGTATTTGACAATGTAAGGAAAAGACTCCATAATATCAACCCATTTTGCGTGCCTTTTACTCAAGTTGGCTTGGCCCTTAAGATACTTCAACGACTCATGGTCGGAATGGATGATAAATTCTTTGGGCCAAAGATAGTGTTGCCACACTTGAAGAACACGAACCAAGGCAAAAAGTTCTTTGTCATAAATGGGATAATTGAGGCGTGCGCCATCAAGTTTCTCACTATGGTAAGCAATAGGACGCCCATTTTGCATAAGGACGCCACCAATGCCAATACCACTAGCGTCACATTCAATCTCAAAGGTTTTTGTGAAATCCGGCAATGCAAGAAGTGGTGCTTCGGTGAGCCTCTTTTTGAGCTCATCAAAAGCCTTTTGTTGTGCTTTTCCCCAAACGAACGTGACATTTTTCTTGGTCAATTCGTTGAGGGGGCAAGAAATTGTAGAAAAATCTTTCACAAAGCGACGGTAAAAGCCAGCCAACCCATGAAAACTACGAAGTTCACTAACATTTGTAGGGATGGGCCAATCTCGTATGTCCTTGACTTTTGAGACATCGACTTCAATGCCATTAGAAGACACAACAAAACCAAGGAAAATCAGCTTGTCTCTTGCAAAAGTGCACTTTGGGAGATTAGCATAAAGCTTCTCATGACGAAGTATTTGAAGGACCTCCTTAACATGAGTAACATGCTCCTCTAGTGACTTGCTATAGACAAGGATGTCATCAAAGTAAACAACTACACTCTTCCCAATGAGAGATCTCAAAATATGGTTCATGAGACGCATGAAGGTAGATGGGGCATTAGATAAGCCAAATGGCATAACCAACCATTCATAGAGACCAAGCTTGGTCTTGAAGGCAGTTTTCCACTCATCACCTTCGGCCATGCGAATTTGATGGTAGCCACTACGAAGATCAATTTTCGAAAATATAGTGGCTCCACATAACTCATCAAGCATGTCATCAAGACGCGGTATAGGATGTCGATAACGCACGGTGATAGCATTGATTGGACGACAGTCCATGCATAACCGCAACGTATCATCCATTTTTGGGACTAGAATCACGGGGACCGCGCTTGGGCTAGTGCTTACTTGGATCAAACCTTTGGAGACAAGTTGGTTGATTTGACGCTCGATCTCCTTCGTCTCTTCCGGGTTCGTGCGATACGCGGCGCGGTTTGGAAGTGGAGTGCCGGGTATGAGGTCGATGCGGTGCTCGATTCCACGAAGAGGAGGAAGGCCATGAGGAAGCTCTTCGGGAAAAACATCTTGGAATTCCTGCAAAATAGCCATCAAAGAAGGAGGAACATTTGTCAAGTCGTTAGTTCCTTGGGCTAGTCCCTTGCATACAAGGACATAGTGCAAGATGGATGGGTTGTTCCGCACTTCTCTCATCTCACTTTTGGTGGCAAGAAGAACACTCTTAGTTTTTCCACTCGAGTTTGGCTTGTAGCTCTCACTCACTATGGTGTGGTTCTCTCGCTCACCACTCTTCTCACAAGGTGTTTTTGCATATTGCGCCCTCGCTAAAGCCTTTGCATTGTCCGCAATTATTTGGCTAGGAGTCATTGGTTGCAACACACAAGTTTTGTCAAGCCATTTGAAGGTGTAAGTGTTTGAGTGACCATTGTGCAAAGCATGCTTGTCGTATTGCCACGGTCTTCCGAGCAACATGTGAAAAACCGTCATGGGGACCACGTCACATTCCACCGTGTCCTTGTAGTGCCCAATTGAGAACGTCACCGAGACGGTGTGCTTGATCTTGACGGATCCTTGGTCACTTAGCCATTGGATATGGTAGGGGTGCTTATGCGGATGAAGGGTGAGGTTGAGTTTCTCACACAATTCCGTGCTTGCAAGGTTGTGGCAACTCCCTCCATTGATGACAACTTTTATGGACTTCCCATTGATGCCGGCACGAGTTTGGAAGATGTTCGAGCGTTGGTCTTCATTCGCGTTGACTTGGGTAGTCAAGACCCTTGTGACCACAAGCGATGGACTTGCGTCATGCTCACACACAAGAAGTTCTTGGTCCTCTTCCAAATGTTGCCTTGCCATGGCTTCCTTGACCCTTGCATCAAACTCGTCTTCACTCAAGTATTCTTCATCGCCGTTGTCATGGATGAACAAAACTTTCTTGTTCCCACATGCATTCGACTTGTGCCCTTTGCCTCCACACTTGTAGCATTCACCGGTGAAAGGTTGATCATCCCTTGTGTGTTTGCCACTTGGGGGCTGTTTCCCTTGAGGGAGAGTTGTCTTGAAGGGCAGCTTGGTTGTACTTGAGGAGCTTCCACTTGGTGTCGTTGGGGTAGTGGTTGGAGCTTGCTTGTATGTGAAGTACGTCTTTGGCTTGTTGAACTTGATGTCCTCTTGCACTTGACGTTCGGCCTTTGATGCAATGTGCACAAGCTCAACCATGTTGTTGTACCTTTGGAACTCAATGATGCGCTTGATAGGATGGTTCAATCCATTGAGGAAGCGTGCCATTGTTTGCTCATCGCGCTCTTCAATGTTGGCACGGATCATGTTGAGCTCCATTTGCTTGAAGTACTCTTCCACGGTCTTTGTCCCTTGACTAAGCGTTTGAAGCTTGTTGAAGAGTTCACGCGTGTAGTGTGAAGGGACAAAGCGAGATCTCAGATGAGCCTTCATATCTTGCCAAGTTGCGATTGGAGGCTCTTCTTTAGCTTCGCGAGCGAGTTGTACTTGTTCCCACCAAAGGTTGGCATACTCATCAAACTCGAGGGATGCCATGGCCATCATCTTCTCATTGCTATAGTTGTGCATGCGGAAGATCTTGTCGACCTTGAGTTCCCAAGAGAGATATTCTTCGGGCTCATTGGAACGGGTGAACTTTGGCATGGTGAATTTGAGCTTGCCAAAAGTTTCTTCTCCATTTTGGTTCCGGTTGCGTCGGTTGCCATTATTTGGACGGTCATCATCATCATCCGAGCTCTCATGTCTTGCTTGGTGATTGTTGCGTTGCTCTTGTAGTTGTTGAGGTGCCGCGTTTGGTGGTTGAACTTGGTTTTGACGACGAGCTTGGGGAGCTTGCTCGTTTTGTTGTCGCGGTTGAGGACAAGGAGGAGGTTGATGGTCCTCACGACGAGCTTGGGGAGCTTGCTCTTGTTCTTGTCGTGGTTGATGTCGAGGAGCATTGTCTTGCGCCCTGTGGCGAGGAGGACGTCGAGCCACATGCGCAATGGGCTGCTCTTCTTCTTCTTCTTGGTGTAGAGGAGGCTCGTCATGACCATCATGTTGGCGACGTGGGCACTCATGTCGATGATGACGCCTTGGAGGATCTTCGAGTGCTTCACGTCGACGATGATCTTGTTCGTCCTCTTCGGATGCTTCACATGTTGTTGAAGGTACATGTCGACGGCGATGGCCTTGGTGGTCCATGCGAGGTTGCTCTTGTTGAATCACAAGTGCCCTTGGTTGTTGTCGGTTCGCTTCGCGCTTTGGAGGTCTTGCGGAGAGGTCACCATCATAGCTTGACGTTGCGGCGTGCCGCGGAGATGGTACCGCTTGCGAAGAGCTCATGGAGTGAAGAACGGGTCCATCCCGATGCCTCGAAGCGTGATGGCGAAGTGCACTTGATTCACTTGAGGAGTGCCGAGATGAGCTTGATTCGCGCGAGCGTGTCCTTGCGAGTCCATCAACGAGGCGTTGTAGCTTCTCATCCGTTGAGGCGAGTGCACGACCAAGAGCTTCATTTTGATGACCGAGGTTGTGTTGCATGGCATGCATTTGGCCACGGACTTCTTAGAAGCGGTTGTCGATGTTTTTGAATTCCACACGGGCCTCGCTAAATTGTTCATCTTGGCGCCGCTCGAGAGCTTCACAATGATAATTGAATTCTCCTCGGACCTTCCAATGGTCCCATCTTGTCATGAATTGGGTATCATCCTCCGGAGGTGGTGGTGGTTGGGATGGCTCTCCATGCCTGTCCATAATGCAAATCCAACAAGGGTTGTATATGGATAGAAATGGGGCGGAGAGTTAGCATTTTACCTCACCTTGGAGATTATATCAAACCAATTGCCACACAAATGAGCGAAAAGCGTGCAAAGTGAAATAGCAAGAAACTCTCAAAGGCTTTTGGTGGAAGGTTAGGATTGTGGAAAACCAAACAAAACGATCCAAGCAAAAGGTTATTGTCCTACGTGGTAAAGAACCAAAGATCAAAAGCAAAAGGAAACGATCTACAAAAACACGGAAAACACACACGTGGAGAAAAACGGGGTTAGCACGACTATGAAAATGAGCACCAAAAGGTCCTAACGAAGACTACGCTCGGTTGTCGTGCCAACACAAGGAGAGACCACAACTCGTTTGCCAAAAGAGGATAAGCAATAGATTTGTGCACTTGCCTCGGTGCGCTCTTTCTTCTCTCTTGTTGGCTTACAAGCTTGGTATTCTCTTTGTATTGGGAGACTATGTAACTTTCTATTCTATCTTTTTCTTTTCCTGTTTTTTTTATTCTTTTTCTTTTTCTTTTTCTCCCTTTCTATGCTACTATGTTAGCTTTTGTATTTGGCCTCACACTCTCACTTTTCCGAAGGCAAGTGCACAATGCTTAGACAAACACAAAATGAGTTGCTCTCATAGGATAGATACACATAAAGGAAGATATGGGGCTGTCAAGGTGGTGCAAGTTATACCTTTGGTATTGTTGACGACTTGCAACCGTTGGTGGGGGGAATGATGTTCGAGTGTCGCATTGTCGTTGAGCGCGGGATGACGTTGGTGGGGAAGCTGTTGTGAAAATGGCGACAAACACGCGAAACACGAACAAGCGAAGTGGGAAGGTCAGCGAACAAAATCGAGGCGTCAAAGGGCAGGAAGCGCGGTCAGTGGCGAGCGGTAGTACCGCTTGTATTACCGGTAGTACCTGTCAGTTGCGGTAGTACCGCTTGCACAGCCGGTAGTACCGCTTGGCACAGGACTGGAACGAGGTGAACTTGCCAAAAACCTCAAATTCGTGGGAAATCTGACCGAAAGGCTGAGCTAGAAACAATAGGGGCTAAAGATCGACTCCCAAAGCAACAGATCTATGGACCAAAACCACGAAAAACTCACCAAATCCAGAGATCGATCCGAAGGCAAATTGGGGCTCTTTTTGGTAGGATTTTCGTTTTTAAGGCGGATAAAAGAAAAATTGGGGGAAATTCGTGATCAACCGTGCTCTTGATACCAATATGGTAGGGGTAACCCTGGGGTTGGCCCGATCTTTCACGAATTCCACGAGAAACGAGGGGAGAGAGGTGGTCGGCGGATGTAATCGAGGAAAGCGATGAAAACCACGAACACACACACCAAAACACGATACACGCCTACTCCTCACGCCGGTGGCAACCGGTCCAACATAATCCCTAGGATCGGTGTTGGGCGAAGCTCGCTCTCCACGCCAACAACGGGGGATGAGGTGCTTGGTGAGATCTTGACGACTTGGGGGCGAGACACCGAGAACCCAAGGCCTTGTACAACTTGAACGCACTAGGCAAGATCCAAGAGGGGGGTGGATAATCCGGTGCTCCTTGGTAGGAGCATGAGACCAATAGATATAAGTCCTCAGAGGGTTTCCTTAATATCTATTATTATCCAAGTCTAAGGGCTTACAATAGAGGGTGGGGGCTATATATAGTCCAGCCACAAAACAGGGGTAGTTTTGGAACGAAAAGGTAAATTATAGGTAGGTTTACAAGGCACAGGGCCGCACTTAGGCATTCAGAATCAGTCGGGCCCGGTAGTACTGGTCCTGCAACCGGTAGTACCGGTGGTGACCGGTAGTACCGCTGCGCGAGCGGTAGTACCGCTTGAGGGCCTGGAGCTTTCGTCGGAGGCGCCTGTGGTGAGCGGTAGGAGGGGGCGGTCGTACCGCTGTCCGGTAGTACCGCTTGGACCGGTAGTACCGGTCGGCAGTACCGCTTGCGTCTGGCAACGGCTAGAGCTTCCGTCGGAGGTGCTTGGGGCGAGCGGTAGGAGAGGGTGGTAGTACCGCTGACCGGTAGTACCGGTCGGCAGTACAGCTTGCGTCTGGCAGCGACTGGTTGCTTCTCCTCCGTTCCTTGGGTCCTTCTCTTCGTACCTGATGATGCACAGTGTATGCGTGTGAAGTAGCAAGCCACCCAAGGGTGTGTCGAAGTCACACAAGGAGAGGAGCGAGTTCACCTTAGCTTGAAGGAGTTTGGCTCGGGCGCGAGTCATAGGTCCACTTGGGGAGCTCGTGGGAGTAGATGTAGTAGCGGTCGTAGGACGGGTTGCATCAATCACACTTGTGGAAAGCCACCTAGGAACAAAGGGATTTGAGATACCATATGTTCAGAAGCTTCTAGTGCAACCACATGGCATATGGGCTCTGGCTTGATCATATAGGTTGCAATAACTTAGCCATTTGGACAGTTGGTGGTAGGGTGATAGGTTGGAACGCGTCCATTTGGTATAAGGGAAGGGTTCTTAAAGGTCTCATCTTGATGAAAGTCAAGTCTTGTGGGGAAAGTGCACCACCTCTGCAGAAGGAAGAATATAAGTACTTAGCCGTGTCCTCGGCAATGGACAATTGGAGCATCAAGACATGGAAGCTATCAAGAATCTCCTTATCCCAATTTCTAAGTTAAAAACTTGTGGTTGAACAAGGGTTAAAGGATCTTAAATCAATGATTGGTAGATGCCTTGGGTGATTTTGACAAACAAAAACTTAGTGTTTTCAAATGATAAGGAAAATCTATTTGAGCAAAGCAAGCCTAAGATCCATTTAGCCAAATGCATATAGATGATAGATACCACTATTATACCATAGTATCACTTGCCAATACAATTCAAATGTATTGACCCTTGTGGCTGTAACTTATTATGTTGCAGGTTTGTTTGATGTTAGTGAAGTGTTTTGAATAGTATTACAAGTCTACAACCAACATGATTGCCTGTGGCACTTTGAAGATGAAGGACTCCATGCTTTATAGTTATTTCTGCTGCATTGTAATGAGATAGCCAAATGAGCTATGTAAGATGTAATGAATTATTTTATTCCTAGTTATAAAGTTGTATTATGACATTTGTTTGTTGATATTACAGCTTAACTATGGATGCTAGTTATTGATCCAGGGACTAGCATTGTAAACACAACGATCTCTACCTTATTAAAGGTTGGGACCTCTACAACTTGATTCTGAAGATGTTTAGAGTTCCCTAGGTAAGATTCTGAAGGAGTTCAGAATGGAACAAGGTAGAAAATAGGTTCTTACTTGTATGAAGCATTGAGTTAATATCAGTATTACAATTGTGGTTAAAAGAAAGAAATATATGTGTTGCATCTCCTATGCCCCGATCATAGGTTCTTCCGTGTAAACCATATTGTATACTCGACATGATTTGACCCAAAGGATCTGGTTGAAAGAAAATGTCTTGAAGTGATTCCGGAGTTAATCACTGAACCAAGGTTAAAAGTTCATTCTTGAAGGGCAAGAAGCGTAGTAAGGCACATAGTTGCATTTTATGCACTAGGATCTACATAAAGATAAAAAAGTATATTTTGGTTAAATAAGTTCGACTTCTCTAAGTGTGTGTTTCTAGTGTTTACATGACCATAGTGAAGTTTAAATTGACTCAACGACCATCATTGTAAACAATAGAAACAAAGTCTCACACGCCAAAACAAATACTTAAACCTATTACGAGATAATGGAGTGAATGTCAAAATTAGGAAGACATCAATGATTTGCAAAAGACATATTGATCTGGTAAAAAGGAACAGGGACATGACGTTTCTCATGAGCTGCATGATCCGTAAACGCATATGGCGATATGGTTTATGATTAGTAAATGCAAGCTAGATTATTTGTACTCTAGTGCAAGTGGGAGACTGAAGGGAATATGCCCTAGAAGAAAAAAATAAAAGGTTAATTATTGTCATATCCCAATAAGTTTGTAATGGTTTCATGTTGTGCTATAACTGTATCAAGTGGAAACATTGATATAGGTGTGATATGAAACATAAGTCCCTATTATCCTCTATTACTAGTTTGTTGGGTAACATGATGATCAAGGTTTCCTGATCATGAAGTGATAGCGCTGGCTAACAATGATGTCATATCATTGGTGAATGATGTGATGGACATTACTCAAAGATTGTGACACGATCAAGTTACGAAGTTCATCATTGCAATAGTCAGAAACAAAGTCTCCTTATCCTTAGACCATGCGACCATATGAAATCACTGTCTCCCGAGGCTACTTCAATGGCATCAAACGTCACTCAGTGAAATGGTGATTATAAAAGGTGTCGTTGGGTATCTGGAGGAACACATTGAAGAGATTGCGTCAAGAGCGGGATTTGTTCACCCAGTGACGAGTAAGATAAAATTAGGCCGACTTGGTGAGATTACATCCAATATGTTGCAACATGTGACTAGGTCGCGGAGATGTAATATCGCAATAACAAGTAAATAGTACTTGTAAGTAATGATATTAACCAAGGTACTGAGATAACTTAACAATTGGATCTCGGATAAGTAGTATCTAAGAAACAAAGGGAAATGGACTCTACATTTACGGTTCAAATGACATTGTCAATCTGTACTGCACAAGGATCATTATGGGCATCACAGTCCAGATGTTGATCATTGACGCAAGAGGGTCTACGTCATGTCAGCTGTTCTCGAGCCGTGAGGCGATACACTTAAGGGTGCGATGAGCTTGAGGTTTCCTGTAAGTTGGAATCATAGTAGAGAAAGATAAAGTCGGGATTGTTCCCAGAGAAAGGTCCGAAGTTGTTAGGATAAAAAAAGGAATCCATAAAAGTTTCGATGAGAGGACCGAGATTGTTCCGGGATGTTCCGAAGCTTTTCGGATGTTATAGGAGGGGAACGAAAAGGTGTTTTGGATCAAATCAGATTCGATAATATGTATTTACATATTAATTAATGTAATTAATATTAAATATAATATTAAAATCTAATTTGTAGGGTTATTCCACTAATGGGCCAAGTTCCCTAGGGAAAAGGTCCTATGAGGGAAACCAGAAAGAGATAAGGGCTCATGCGCCTAGGGTTGGCGCCTAGGTATGCCCCCCCCCCCCTGGCCGATGGCTAGGGTTAAGGTTTAGGGTGCCCTAGGGCTCCCCCCTTGAACGACGTCCCCTCTTCCCCTTATGGGTCGCCGCCTAGTTGCCTTGGTGGAGGGATAAGGGTTTCCCTTCCCCCCTATATAAAGATGCCCCCTCTCCCCTTGGAGGAACACATCAATCTACATATCCCATGAGTTGGGAACTCATCCTCCTCTCCACTCTCTCTCTAGTTGTATCCACGCGTTGGCACGGACAAAGGCTGTTCGCGCAAGAGACAACGCATACGCAGTATGTCGTTGCGCTGCGGGGATTCGGAAGCCAGAGATATACTTCCACACTCTCGGCATGATCGGGGAGACGGAGGTTCTCGTCATACACCGTATGTGAACAAAGCCACAAGGTGCAACACTTGGGGCACTTAGATGTCGTTATCCGGACTGCTGTATGGTGATGGATAAATGGGTGACCTGCAAGGAGCATCGCGACCTTGAGGTCGGCTACAAATACGAATACATCAACCACGTTCCCCTTGGAACGTTAACCGCTTTCGGACTACAAGGGTATGTATCCGAAACCTCTCGGCTATTACTGCATTACTCGTAGATAGATCTTGGGCATTCGGGGTTCCCACATAGTAATTTTTTTGTTTTTCTGCACTGAACCCCAACATGTAGAACCAATACTTTGCCCATTCGGCCCACTCCAATGTCTCTGGAGGGATCCCTTTTGCAATCAGGTCGTTCTCAGCTTTCTCCCACTTAGGCCTGGCAGCCTTGTAGCCACTTGTCTGCATAAGATGGTGATATTTCTTCAGCGCAACATTTTCCTTGTTTATTTCTGACCTTTTCACATTTTCATCTGATTTCTTGAACGCGACAAATTCGGCCCAGTGATCTCTTAGCTTTTCATTCCCTCCTGTGAACTGCAGCGTCTTTTAACCAGGACATACTTCTTGTACAATCTTTTCTTGTGGTATTTGAATTGGTTCGCCATCTTCTTAAGAGCCCACTCCTTGACTTTTGGCTCTATAACTGGATCCTCCTCTAGCGGTAGGGTGAAATTTATCATGAGCATAGTCCAAAGAATATTTTTGCATCTATTGTTGACATAAATAACTCCATCCGCCTTTTGGCTTATTCAATTTTCGAATAGTGATCGGTAGGTTGTCCCTAACAACAACCCTACATTGATTTACAAATGTTCTTGGGTTGTGCTCGGGAGCAATCAGGGCACCATCTTCAGCGACTTCTTCGATCGCAAGCCTAGCATCGGGGGCCACCTTTTTTTGTCAGGCCTCATTTGGTTTCAGAAGATTGCTTCGATCCGGAGGGCTAAAAGAAGAAAGAATCATAAATATATATACAAATCAATTAATGCATCTAGTCAGCAGCGGCTTAATTTATATGCCTCGCCGGAATTTGTAGTCAAGGTTCCTTCACTGGAGCAGTCTCTTCGCTCACCTGCGTCGTGTCTTCCCTCACCAGAGTCGTCTCTTCGCTCGAGATCCTCCTCCACTCCCTCACCGAAGTCGTTCAAATACTACGAGGGTGCGCGCCAACCACGCCCCTTTAGTCCCAGTTCCTGGCAAGACCCGAGACTAAATGGACTTTTGAAAGATTTTTTTGAATTTTTGCCACAAACTATGGTTCCCACCTTATTGCATATTACAATGTTATTAAATAAAAGAAATAAAATAATATATATCTAATAAAAGTATATAAATCATATCAAAATGTTCATAAAAGAATTATCTATCTAATAAAAGTATATATATCATATCAAAATGTTCATAAAAAATATATCTAATGTGATGAACTTGTATTAATTAGGATTATATCTATCTTGTATTAATGTGATGAACTCCAAGCTCAATATCATTTTCAATATGTGGATTATATCTATCATTTTGAAATGTGGGTTCCAACTATTAACCATATCTTTTTGAATTAAAAATGCATTAAACCATATATTTTGCATATTTTCGAATCTGACAAAACATTCAACATAAAAAGTGTTTGAATTTGATTGATTAATCCAAAACCATTTTCGGTTTTATAAAATAGTTAGTATAACTATTAAAACTAGTAACTAGGACTAAAGATATTTGAAGGGCCTTTAGTCTCGGTTGAAGCCACTAACCAAGACTAAAGATATTTCCTGCCATTCTCAGAGCCGTCAAGCCACGCTCCATGCTTTCCCGCCATTTCCCTCTGCTTCTCACCATGTTTTCCCGCTCTTTTCCTCTATATCTAGGACAATCGCCATGGCCATCCACACCTTTCCCTCTCATAATAATGGACACCGCATACTGGGCCATTCTGACCCTTGAGGAGACCGAGTCATTGTGCGCCTCCAACTACCCATGTCCGCCGGGCTACCGATTGCCTGCCGAATGTATGCTTAGAGCTGGAGGCATTCCCGTCCCTCATGGGCCTCAGGGTTCCGCACGCCAGGTGGCCATCACTAACCACTTCTACCTTGAGCTCACGGCGGGGCAGCGAATGGATCCCCATTGGGATCCCGACAACTATGACACCTAGAATGCCTTCTTTGCTAACCGTCAAGAAAGGGAGATCGCCAGGTATGAGGGTGACGGCCCTTCCCCGGTGAACCACAATGAAGCCGACTGCCTCTTGTGGTGGGAAAATCGTACTATCCAGCATGGTGCGCTACATCTCTGAGGGATATCATCCTCGGTTGTGGTACCCACACCCGTCGTAGAGCCACAAGAAGGGTGGTGGTGGTGAAGTCCTCAAGCATAGCGGCGTCATCATCCGGGAGCCCCTTCCCCCACGCGTCATGAATCCGAGGCCAGAGTGGCAGGTGCCCCGGGAATATGCCATGGCTAGGCTGAGGATCCATCCGCGTGCGCCTAGCATGATGATAACAAAGACGAAGACGACCCTAAAGTTGTGTACTATAGGGATAGACACAATTATGACTAATTTTTTATTTTTTAATATTAATAAATGTCTTCAGTGTTAGTCCTAGTTTGTGTCTGGACTGGGACTAAAGTAGGGACTTTAGTCCCGGTTTCATAGTCCCGGTTCGGATACTAGGACTAAAGGACCTTATGAACCGGGACTAATGGACCGTTTCCTACTAGTGTTGGTCTCTCTAGAGCCTCCCCAAACTATGAAGATGTTGTTGCATTCTTGTGAGTTCACTCAAGTGATTTTTTTAATGTTAATAAATGTGTTGGGTGTTGGCCACATCGTCCCATGATCACACCATTGCAACAAAAATAAGAACCAAAACTATGAAGATCAAGTACTATAGGGCATCATACTTATGTTGGATAGAAAAATCATAGGGAGCGCATAAGCGAGCCAAGTAGGATGCCTAATATATGTCCGTGTGCATATCTGATACGTCCAAAATGTATCTACTTTCTCGAACACTTTGCTATTATTTCTTCTCTAACTTGTGGGATTTGGATACAACTAACACGGACTGATGCTATATTCAGCAGAATTACCTTGGTGTCTTGTTTTTGTGCAAAAAATGAACTATCAGGAAAAATCCCGGAAAATATGCCAAAAACTATTTCTCACGAGAAGATCCATGGAGCCAGAAGGGGAGACAGAGGGGAGGCCTAGGGGGCCCAGACCCACCCTAGGCGCGGTCCCACTGACCCCATGCCTGGGGGAGGTTTGGCCACCACAGGCAGCTTCTCGGCCTCCCTCCGTGCCTATAAGTTGCCATCTGACCTAAAAACAGAGGGGTGTTCGATAGTTTTCCAGAGAGAGTTCTGCTCCGCCACCGCCACGAGAAACCAAGATTCGGATCCAGAAACTCCGTTCTGGCACCCTGCCGGGACAGGGAATTTGGAGGGGATCATCACCATCGTCATCACCAACGCATCTCCATCAACCACCGATGTTTCCCTCATCCATGAGTGAGTAATCCCCCACTGTAGGCTTGGAGATGGTAGGGATTGGATGAGTTCTATCATGTATTAAGATCTGTTAGGGGCATAGTGCCTAGTATCTTTATTAGTGCTATTTGACTTTGTTACAACTTGTTGTGCTTAATGCTTATCACTAGGGCTCGAGTGCCATGATCTCATATCTAAACTTATTATTGGATCATTATGATAGTATTATTTTTGATCTTATATGCAAGTTGTGTACACATATCATTATACGGATCCAAAGGCCCCAAAGTGACAATAACTGCGACAATCGGAGGGGATGGCTGTGGTGTGAGGATCACATGTGTTCACGGAGTGTTAATGCTTTGCTCCGGTGCTCTATTAAAAGGAGCACCTTAATTTCCATTAGTTCCCTAGAGGCCCCGCTGCCACGCGCTGGCTGGACAGAAGATATTGTGCAAGTTCTCATTGCGAGAACGTATGACTATAATTGGAGCACATGCCTAGGATTGTTTAGTACTTGGATGCTTGTTATTATTTATTTGCAATGCCCTAGTCCTTGAAGTTACATGTTTAGACTCGTCCATGCAATGCCCGTCCATCCATCCCTATGCCTACCGCACTCGAATCCTACTGCTACTGTTACTGTCACTATTGCTCCTGCTTTGCTGTTTCACTGTTGCTGTTGCTGTTGCTTTGCCGTTGCTGCTACGAATTGTTGCTACTGATAAACTTCTATGAGAAAGAACTATTTCCAGGTGCAGTTGAACTGACAACTCAGTTGTTAAGGCTTGCAAGTATTCTTTGTGTCCTCTTGTGTCAAATTAATAAATTGGGTAATACTTCCCGCGAAAACTGTTGTGATCTCCTATACTTGTGGGTCATCAAGACTATTTTCTGGCGCCATTGCCGGGGAGCATAGCGTTATTTGTAAGTTCACTTGGATCTATTATTGTTCACTGCTACTCCTTTCATCATGGGGAAGTCTCGTGATGGGAAAACCGTACCAATGACTACCGACCTACCGTACCAATGACTACCGACCTACCAACCGAGGACTACTGACCGACCCACAGAGAACTATCGACCGACCGAGGACTACCGACCGACTGAGGACAACCGACCGACCGAAAACTACCGACCGACGGAGAACTACCGACCGACCGAGGACTACCGACCGAGAACTACTACCGACCGACCGAGGACTACCGACCGAGAACTACTACCGACCGAGGACTACCGACCGACTAAGGACTACCAACGACCGAAAACTACCGACCGAGAACTACCGACCGAGAACTACTGACCGACCGAGAACTACCGACCGACTGAGAACTACTGACCGACCGAGAACTACCGACCGACCGACCGAGGACTACCGACCGATGGACCGAGAACTACCAACCGACCGAGGTCTACCGATCGACCGAAAACTACCGACCGACCGAGAACTACTGATAGACCGAGGACTACCGAACGACTGACCAAGAACTACCGACCGACCGACCGAGAACTACCGACCGACCGATCGACCGTGAACTACCGACCGACTGAGAACTACCGATCGACTGAAAACTATCGACCGATTGAGAACTACGGACCACCGAGGACTTCGGACCGACGACGGAGAACTACCGTTCGAGAACTACTACCGACCGAGAACTACCGACCGACCGAGGACTACCGACCGACCGAGGACTACCGACCGACCGAGAACTACCGACCGACCGAGGTCTACCGTCGACCGAAGACTACCGACCGACCGAGAACTACTGACAGACCGAGGTCTACCGTCGACCGAAAACTATTGACCGACCGAGAACTACTGACGACCGAGGACTACTGACCGACCTGTGAAATAGAAACCATGCATTGGAGAGAGCAAAAGATTTAGATCAGATAGTAGTTGTGTGACTGCGGAAAAGACAAGAAGCAGGTGGAGAGAAGAAAGGTGAGGGGATGTACTCCTGCATTGCTCGTCCGCTGGCGCCGCCATGGAGTACGTCCCTGCGGCAAGCACTCCAACTGAACCGTTGGCTGCATGGTGAGTCCCGGAGATGATGCCGTCTTCCTGAAAATGTTTGTACTTTAAAGAGTCTTTTTTTATTACTACCTCCATACCGGTTTATTGGACTAACATGGGATTTAACAAAAAAGTTTGATCATAAAATTAAAAAATAAAACATGAATTATATTTTCCAAAAATTATACCATTTGATTCATATTTAGAAGATCTTTGTAATGATATAGTTTGTGTGACATATGACTCATATTTTATTGATCAAATTTGTAGTCAAACATTTTTTTAACTCTATGTTAGTCTAATAAATCGGTATGGATCTAGTGCAGAGCCCCCCCTTTAACTCCGGTTGGGAGGGCCCTCTAACAGCGGTTCCCCAACCGCTGTTGAGGGTTCGGTGTTAGAGGGGGGGGGGGCCTTTAACACCGGTTCCTATACGAACCGGTGTTAAAGGGTGGCGCACGTGGGGCTGCCGCAGGCCTCAGGGCCCCCCCTTTAACACCGGTTCGTATCTGGAACCGGTGTTAAAGGTTCTTCTGCCGCGGCAGAGATTTAGGCCGTTTTCCTGCCGCGGCAGAACTCTGCCGCGGCAGGAAAACGGCCTAAATCTCTGCCGCGGCAGACTTCTGCCTCTGCCCCGTTCTGGGCGTATTTCTGCCGGAGGGGGGGGGAGAGCGAGGGGAAATCGATCGGGAGCGGTATACTTATAAATCGTCATCGGTACATACGAGTACATGAATAATTAAGCAACTATTATTATACACAAACATCGTCATCGGCACATACATCGCCATCGGCACATACATCGTCATCGTTCATTTTGGTGGATATCTAAAGAGTTCTCCGCCAGGCGTGACGACCTCATCAAGTATGAACCCCGCCAATTCCTCTTGAATGGCTCGTATGCGTTCAAATGGTAGGAGTTGGTCCCGCATCCGTTCGATCTGAATATATATGAAGAATGGGCCGTCAATATATATATAAGAATAAAACTCAACACAATTGATGGTAATAAAATAACGTTGTGGACTTTGTTTACTTACTCTAAGTTGTTCTAGTGCGGCTTGGCCTGACGCACATATCGTGTTGCGAATGAATTCGCAAACATAGTACCCACATAAGTTATTGCCGTGTCCTTGATGCGCGCACTTTACGAGAATAGAGAGTTCAATCAAAATAATAATCAATAAAGCATGATATAATGGAATTGGAAGCTAGCTAGTATTACTTACATTTTGGTCTACAAATTTTAGTTCTTCTGACCATTCACCCACGGCCCTGCCCGTGAACATTTTCCAAACCCTGTCCGACAAAGAAAATGGATAAAGGAGTAATTAATTACTTATTGTCACGAAAGTTGCCGATCTAGTGCGATAATATGATTGAAATTACCTCTGGAGCATCTCTCTAAAGTCTGCCCATAGCTCTTTTTCTTTTCGTAACGAGTCCATGACAAGGACTTTTCCTGAGTCGGGTTGAATGACTAGCAGAATAAAGTGGAACCTACGCACGCATAACTCATCATCAGTTACACTTAACATCGAGTAAGCCGAAATAGAATGTGTACAAGAGAGAGGGTAACAGTACTCACGAGAAGTTGTAAGGCAATAGTATTTCCCTTTTGGTTTGTTGTCTCAGTAAAGACTTTAGCAAGTAATCTTCTGTTTGCCCGGGTTTTTCTCTTACCACTTCTTCATGAACTCTATTTGGGTCAACGAACCCAATGTCAAAAGGGCCTCCTTTCATGCATTCCATAACCTTTTTCCTGCATAATAGTATATACATATATGGTGAGCATATATATATACATGCAATTAATGAAGTGAATGAGTTGAGATAAAAATTACAGAAATAGTACTTACACACAATAAAGGCTGATGGCAGATTTGTCGAGTTCCTTCTGATTGAATAGAAAATGCAAGTCTTGAATGTTGAAGTCGATCGCGTCGTCTCCGCACAAGAAAATCTGATCTCTTATATGCGCCGTGATCCATTCTAACTTTCTCGTCTTGCAGAAATCAAGGTACCACTTGTGCAATTTTCGCATCTTTGTTGGTAGATTCTTGAGCTCCTCTTTCTTGACTAGATTCTTCCCATACTTCCATGGCTGTATGGGGTTGACATCGCATTTGGGCAAGTTGTCTCCCATGACGTTCAAGTATGCAATGTAAGTCATCCCCATCTCATTGGCCTTTCTTTGTAGCTCTGCCTCGTAATCATCTACGGGAGGAGCGTCCCGTTTGTCAAACATTTGGAGCGGGGCGCATGATTGGTTTTCCTGCTCTCCGAGCATGGGAACTGTTTTCTGGGGTGCCTCACGACTGCTACTTTCAGTCTCCCTACGGCGCCTTGCATCCGCCTTCAAAATCTGTCGCTCGTAGTCCGGCACAAGTGGGGTTTCAGGTTTCAAAAGATTTTTGTAAAACTTCTCCACCACCGCCGGATCTATTTTCTCCTTTGGCTCGGCCCGTCTAGGTGCAAAGAATTTCTTGACCTGTTCTCCCGAGATCCTATTGGTCTCCTCGTCGCTGCGATTCCACGGTAAAACCGGCAATGGCTTGGCGGAAGGCTGCGGGACGTAGTTTTTTGAACTCTTTGGCGTACGGTTTCCTGCGGATTTCTTTGTGGCAGTGCTACTGATGCTCCTCGTGGCAGTGCTCTTCCGCTTACGCTGAGGAGATGGCTGAAGCACCGGAGATGGCTGACGGGCCGGAGATGGCTGCCGCGCAGGAGATGGCTGACGGGCCGGAGATGGCTGCCGCGCAGGAGATGGCTGACGGGCCGGAGATGGCTGCCGCGCAGGAGATGGCTGAAGCGGCTCAGACTGCTGACGCTGCGGAGACGGCGGGGGTGCCAGTGACCTCCAATTTGGAAGCACAATGTGTTCCTTCTTCCAAAGAATGGTTGTTTTCACTGCAAATTTGAGTTGAGTTTCCCCTTCACCTGTAGCATGGTCAAGCTGTGCTTCCTCATATTCCTTCACAACCTCATCCACCCCGACAATAGCATAGCCATCTGGAATCGGTCGGCAGTGGTAAGTTCCACCAGCTACAGGAGGTAAGGCATAGCCGACAGCCACCTTAATGGATAAGCCCATTAATCTCACATGCAGCTCAGCGTGTTCGCTCTCCGTGATCTCATCAACGGGGTATCGAGGACCCGTCATTTCAAGCGTTGGCTGCATGTTCTCCGTGGAAGCCACACTGCTTTTCCGCGCAGAGTCTGGGCCGCGGGCAGCTTCCAATGCAGGCTCTTCATGCCGCTGAGATGGGCCGGTAGCTTGATGGCTCTGTTGTGCATTCACTTGCGTCTGCAGCGCCGCAAGTGCATGTTCTATCTGTGTCATCCGATCTGTACGCTCTTTTTCTTTTCTGCCGCGCCATCTGTAAGAGTCGCTCCAGTCGGCAAACCCATCCTTCCACGTCATACCCCCTGTGCCTCGTGCATGTCCAGGGTGTTCTTTTTTTACCGATGGCGCGTGTGAGCTGGTCATTCTCTCTGTCGGGATGGAAGATCCTGGCGGATGTTTCCTCGTATGCCGTGATGAGTTCAGTGACGGGTTTGGCAAGGATGGTTGGGAAGATACACAATCCTGTTTCTGGGTCCAACCTTGCCCCGATTCCGTAGAACCAAGTCTTTGCACGTAGGTCCCACCCATCTGTCTGGGGTGTGATCCCTCTCTCGCGCAGGGCCCTCTCAGCTTCCTCCCACTTAGGCCTCTGAGATATGTAGCCACCTGACCCCGTCCTCTGGTGATATTCCTTCTTCAGGGCATTAAGCGTATTGGTTTCTGACCTCTTTTTAGCTATAGCACTTCTTTTATATGTCTTAAATTCGGGCCAGTGAGGTCTTATCTTCGCATAATATGCGTCTTCGAAATTTGGAGTCTCGCCAGCTTTGACAAATTTGTTCAATTTTGTCTTCCAGTTGCGGAAAGCCTCAGCCATCTTCTTTAGAGTCCACTCTTTGACCTTTTTCTTTATAACCGGGTTGTTTTCATCCTCCTCTGGCGGAAGGGTGAAATTTACCAACAACGAAATCCAAAGCGTTTCTTTGGATCTGTCATCGACAAAGGTACCGTCGCCCTTCTTTGGCTTATTCCAATTTTCAATTATGATTGGGATTTGGTCCCTAACAAGAACTCCAGCCTGACGTATAAATTTGTCTGCGGCCTTCTTGGGCTCCATCGGCCTGCCATCAACACGGACTGCTTCGATCGTGAACTTTGCACGATCTTTCAACCGCTGGCTCGCGCCTCGCTTGCTCTTTTTCGTAGAAGAAGATGGTTGCTGGCTGGTCGATCCAGAGGGCTAAAAGAAGAAAGAAGCGTTAATTAATACATGTAGAAGAAGATTGTTGGTGGAAGTCAGCTGAGGCTTAATCAATGCATATACCTCGCCGGACTTTGTAACCATTAAATTGCGTTCACCGGAGTCTTCATCTTCTCCATGACTAGTACTTGAGCTGTCGTCGTCATGTCCCTCCAAGTTCAGATATTGTGAGGTGTCCTCATCAATAATGTTCTCCATTATTTCTTCTTCTTCAAGGTTTCTACTAAGTGGATCCATAGTTTCTAAAACAATAATATTATCACACAAATATCAGTAATACATCTATTGAAATGCTCAAGCAAGGACGATGATATGACAGGTTAAAAGTATTGAAATGTAACCCTAATACATGCTTGGTCATTTCAAACCCTAATTCGGAGAAACCCCGGATTCATATGAGAGGGTACATTTACTTCTTCTAATTAACTTGTCATCAAAGTTGATTAACATAGCATGGTTATTATAATGCTATATTGACAACGAGAGGTGGCGACGCTAGGGCGAGAGCGGGGCCGGGGTGCGTGGGGGTGTGCGTTCGAACCAGCACGACGTGATGGTCTACCTAAAATGGGCGACTCACCCTCGACGCGTGTGTAGGCTCAGCGAGGACATAGGAGGTCAGGGTCGACGGCATAATGGTGGCGGTGGTCGTCGGCGTGGCACAAAATATACACATGCATATACAATACACATACAATACAATATACATATATACATACACATACAAATATACATACACATATGCCACTTGTTCTACTGCATATACAATACACATACAATACAATATACATAGCCTGGAACGCGTCGGACGCCGTGGCCTCTGAGAAGAAGTACTACAACTATGCCACCAACACCTGCTCGGCGCGAGATCGAGGGGGGAGGGGGCGGATATATTTTTTATTTTTAGTGGTGTTCACATGGATCAATCATGGATGATAACACTTTGAAACATTAAACAATGAACAATACAAAACAAACAACCACCATAGGAAAGTTTCCTATGCAATCTAAGAAAGAGCTTTGGGTGGTGTTAGATTTCCTATGCAATCTAGTGCAAAGGATTTCCTAGGAAAGTTTCCTATAGGAATCAATCCTACAAATCAAACAACCACCATAGGAAAATTTCCTATAGGATTTAATCCTACAAATTTCCTATACAAATCCTTTGAATCAAACATGCCCTTACTTATATCCCGCGGGATGGCGACGGCGAGGGCGACGACGAGGGTGGTGTGGGCGAGGGCGACGGCGAGGGCTCCCGCGCGACGAGGGGGGCGACGGCGCTCCCGCGGGATGGCGACGGCGAGGGCGGCGACGGCGAGGGCTGGACGGTGAGGGCGTGGACGGCGACGGCTGGACGTACGGTGACGGCTCGCGCACGGCGAGGGGGGGGGGGCGACGGCGCTCCCGCGGGATGGTGACGGCGAGGGGGGCGACGGCGCTTCCGCGGGATGGCGACGGCGAGGGCGGCGACGGCGAGGACTGGACGGCGACGGCGAGGGCTCCCGCGCGACGAGGGGGGCGACGGCGAGGGCGGCGACGGCGAGGACTGGACGGCGACTGGAAATTTCCTCTTCGCGCTTTTCGATCTGGCTGGGGGGAGAAGGAAGAGGGAAGGTGCGAGTTATAACCCCCCCCTTTAACACCGATTCGTGGCTGGAACCGGTGTTAAAGGGGGGGGTTTCCCGCGCGCATTTATTACCCCCCTTTAACACCGGTTCCAGCCACGAACCGGTGTTAAAGGGGGGGGGGGGGTTTCCCGCGCGCATTTATTACCCCCCCTTTAACACCGGTTCCAGCCACGAACCGGTGTTAAAGGGGGGGGGGTTTCCCGCGCGCATTTATTACCCCCCCCTTTAACACCGGTTCCTGTCTGGAACCGGTGTTAAAGGGGGGCATTTATTTCAGGGGCTTTTTTAATTCAAAAAATATGATATGAAATTTAGAAAATTCATATCTTTTTCATTTCAACTCAGAAAAATATGAATAATATATCATAATTTTCAGAAAAATAATATCTATCCATTCATGTAAATCATTTTATATTTACTTTACATGAATTTTTTTAAAATAAATAAACACTTATTTCATGCATTAAAGGGGCTTTTTTAATTCAAAAAATATGATATGAATTTAGAAAATTCATATCTATTTCATTTCAACTCAGAAAAATATGAATAATATATCATAATTTTCAGAAAAATAATATCTATCCATTCATGTAAATGATTTTTATATTTACTTTACATGAATTTTTTTAAAATAAATAAACACTTATTTCATTCATTAAAGGGGCTTTTTTAAGATATATAAAAGAACTGAAAATTAAGATACATGGCCAGATTAAGTAACAATCGGCCGAACTGGAACTGAAAATTAAGATACATAAAAGAACTGAAAATTAAGATACATGGCCAGATTAAGTAACAATCGGCCGAACTTGTTTCGGAATGTTGGAGTGATTTAGTCATGCTCCTGCCTACACCTGTAATACTCGCCACTGTAGTCGTCGTACTCGCCGCCGCCGTCATCGCTGTCGTCGTCGGGGTCACCGTAATTGAACCTCTGGAGAGTACGCGTGGGCTGGACTTGAGGGTAGCGCGTGGGCTGGACTTGAGGGTAGCGCAGACGGGGGTTAGAGTCGGCGGCAGTGTCATAGGCCATGATGCTCTGGAGAGTCCGACCGCGCCACCATAGCCGACGGCCGGCCTCGTTGAAGTTAGGAGGAGGTGGGCCGTCCTCCTCGGGCCTGGCGAGCGCCCTCTCATGCCGATCCACGAAGAAGGCTTCCCAAGTAGAGAAATAGTCGGGATGCCATCTGGGATTCCTCCGCTGCTCCGGCGTGAGCTCGAAGTAGTAGTGGTTCGTGATGGCCATCCGGCGCGCCACACCTAGAGGGACATGAGGAACCGGCACACCTCCGACGCTCAGCATCCAGCCGACAGGGACACAGTAGCCCGGCGGGCAGGGGTAGTTCGAGGCGCAAAGCGCCTCCGCCTCCCTGGGGGTTAGTGCTACGGTGGAAGCCATGGGAAAGAGTGATGAGGTTGCAGATATGAGTCTAGAGATGTGCAATGACAATGGAGGCCAACCCCCTACATATATATATAGTGAACTAGCGGGAAGAACTGGAGGGAAGAACTGGCGGGAAGAAAAATGGCGGGAAGAAAAATGGCGGGAAGAACTGGCGGGAAGAAAAATGGCGGGAAGAAAAATGGCGGGAAAAAATGGCGGGATGAACCTTTAGTCCCGGTTGGAGACACCAACCGGGACTAAAGATGAACCTTTAGTCCCGGTTGGAGACACCAACCGGGACAAAACACGAGTCAGCACTAATAATAGAGGTGAGTGCATGTCGACATTATGTCGTGCGGCGTGTACCTTGTCCCGGACGGTGTCACCAACCGGGACTAAAGATGAACCTTTAGTCCCGGTTGGAGACACCAACCGGGACAAAACACGAGTCAGCACTAATAATAGAGGTGAGTGCATGTCGACATTATGTCGTGCGGCGTGTACCTTGTCCCGGATGGTGTCACCAACCGGGACTAAAGATGAACCTTTAGTCCCGGTTGGAGACACCAACCGGGACTAATAATAGGGGTGAGTGTCGACATTATTTTGAAAGTGTCAACACTATGTCGAGCTGCTTGTACTATAAATAGGCATCCTTGTGAGTCCAGTCCTCCAGCCAGTTTGAGGCAGGGACACCACTACGGCCAGTTTCAGGGAGATGCCGACGGAGCCCAGTCCTCCGGCATCTCCGAGAAACTGGTCATAGAGGCACTCCCTAATATGTGAAATTAGTTAGCTCCCTGGTGTATTGATCTAGTTAGACAAGTTACAAAGCTGCAAGATGGTTTTCGAGAGCAGGGACACCACTACGGCCAGTTTCAGGGAGATGCCGACGGAGCCTAGTCCTCCGGCATCTCCAAGAAACTGGTCATAGAGGCACTCCCTAATATGTGACCGCGCGCGTTTGGAGATCAGATCTTAATGGTAAGTACGACGAATCGGGACAACTTCTTCTCATACTCCCGGTCCATCCACAAAACATGACTAACACTCAAGACATGTATTAATATTAAAAACATGAACTAGAGTTACATAATATGAGCATGAACTTCTTGGCATATGCCCTTCCTTATGATCGCTTCAGTCGTAACCATGGAGCATCTTCTTTACTTAACGGAATGCTTGGGTCATTTTTCACTGTGAAGGGCGGAATTTCATCAAACTTATTATAATCTTCTGACATGTCTGTCTTGTCCTCGATTCCCACGATGTTTCTTTTCCCTGAAAGAACTATGTGACGCTTTGGCTCATCATATGATGTATTCGTTTGCATATTTTTTCTTTTTTTTGGTCTGGAGGACATGTCCTTCACATAGAAAACCTGAGCCACATCATTGGCTAGGACGAATGGTTCGTCTAAGTTCTTCATAAGATTGTTGAGATCCACCGTTGTCATTCCGTACTTCTTGTCTACCTCAACCCCTCCTCCTGTTAGCTTGACCCATTTGCATCGAAACAAGGGGACCTTAAAATTAGGTCCATAGTCAAGTTCCCATATCTCCTCTATGAACCCATAATACGTGGTCTTTTGCCCATTGTCTTCTGCTGCATCGAAGCGGACACCACTGTTTTGGTTGGTGCTCTTTTTATCTTGGCCTATCGTGTAAAATGTATTCCCATTTATCTCGTACCCTTGGAAAGTACATACAGTCGAAGACGGTGTCCTGGCCAACAAGTACAGCTGATCCCCAACAGTGGTGTTATTCGTGAGAAGTCTTTGCAGCCAGCCGCCAAAACTCGCCATGTGTTCACTTATAATCCATTCATCAGACTGCCCCGGGTGTTTGAGGCGTATTAAATTCTTGTGTTCATTGATATACGGGGCAACCAAGATAGATCTTTGTAAAACCGTGTAGTGTGCTTGATTGAGAGAATGCCCGTCCCTACATATCATTGCTTTACATCCTAGGGTGCCTTTTCCACACAGTCTCCCCTCATGTCGTGATTCTGGAACACCAATCGCCTTAAGGTCAGGAATAAAATCAACACAGAACTCAATGACCTCCTCTGTTACATAGCCCTTGGAGATGCTTCCTTCTGGCCTAGCACGGTTATGAACATATTTCTTTAAGACTCCCATGTACCTCTCAAAGGGGAACATATTGTGTAGAAATACAGGACCGAGAATGGCAATCTCTTCTACTAGGTGAACCAGGAGATGCGTCATAATATTGAAGAAGGATGGTGGGAACACCAACTCAAAGCTGACAAGACATTGGGCCACATCTGTTTGTAACCCTGGTAGGCTTTCTGGATCGATTACCTTCTGAGATATTGCATTGAGGAATGCACATAGCTTCACAATGGGTACTCGAACATTTTCAGGTAGAAGCCCCCTCAATGCAATCGGAAGCAATTGTGTCATAATCACGTGGCAGTCATGAGACTTCAGGTTTTGGAATTTTTTCTCTGCCATATTTATTATTCCCTTTATATTCGACGAGAAGCCAGACGGGACATTGATACTGCTCAGACATTCAAAAAAGATTTCCTTCTCTGCTTTGGTAAGAGCGTAGCTGGCAGGAGTTAAGTGGCATCGTTTACCCTTCTCGTTCTCAGGATGCATAGGCTCTTCAGGGGCCTTCAGACGTTGCTGGTCCTGTCGTGCTTCCGGTGTATCTTTTGTCTTCCCATACACTCCTAGAAAGCCTAGCAGGTTCACGCAAACATTCTTCGTCACGTGCATCACGTCGATTGAAGAGCGGACCTCTAAGACTTTCCAATAGGGTAGGTCCCAAAATATAGATTGCTTCTTCCACATGGGCGCGTGTCCGGCATCGTCATTCGGAACAGATAGACTGCCAGGACCTTTTCCAAAGATTACTTCTAGGTCCTTGACCATACCAAATACCTCCTCACCGGTACGGAGGACAGGCTTCCTCTGGGGTTCTGCCAGACGTTTGAAATGCTTGCCTTTCTTTCTTACTGGATGCAGGTTCGGAAGAAATCGGCGATACCCTAGGTACACAACCTTCTTACATTTATCCAAATATACACTTTCAGTATCATCTAAACAGTGTGTGCATGCATTGTATCCCTTGTTTGTCTGCCCTGAAATGTTACTAAGAGCAGGCCAATCATTGATGGTTACGAAAAGCAATGCTCGTAGGTCAAATGGCTCCCCTTTGTGCTCATCCCACATACGTACACCTGGTTTGGCCCACAGCTGTAAAAGTTCTTCAACTAATGGCCTTAGGTACACATCAATGTCGTTGCCGGGTTGCCTCGGGCCTTGGATGAGCACTGGCATCATAATGAACTTCCTCTTCATACACAACCAAGGAGGAAGGTTATAGATACATAGGGTAGAGGATGCAGTCATTAATGCAGGCATGTATCTTCTGCACGTCTAATCCTAGAGGGCAGACAACCTTCTTTGCTTGGTATGTACTGTCAGGCAACTCATTATTTCTTGGAAGAAGATTCTTCATTTTTACCAACAACTTTGAAAATGCGCTGTCAGTCACACCATTCTCTGCCTTCCATTGCAGCAAATCCAGTGTGGCACCTAGCTTTTTGTGGCCATCTTCGCAAGTTGGATACAACAATGTTTTGTGATCCTTTAACATCTGCTCCAGCTTCTCCTTCTCCTTTTCAGTTTCACATTCTTCCTTTGCATCAGTAATGGCCCGACCAAGATCGTCATCAGCGGGCCCATCTGCTCCCTCTTGATCTTCATTATCTACCCCCGTTGCAGTATCATCATATTCAGGATACATATTATGATAGTTTTCATCATCCTCTTCTTCTTCGTTGTCTTCCATCACAACCCATTTTTCTCCGTGCTTGGTCCAACAATTATAGCTGGGCATGAAACCAGATCGAAGCAGGTGGGCGTGAATGGTTCTGGTATTTGAGTAGTCTTTCTTGTTCTGACAGTGAACACACGGACAGCACATAAAACCATTGTGACCACGGTTTGCATTAGCCACAACGATGAAATTTTGGAGGCCCGTAATGTACTCGGAAGTGCGGCGGTCACCGTACATCCATTGCCGATTCATCTGCATTAATATGTAGTATATATCAAAAAATAATAGGGAGATGACCATTTATATATATAGTACATCAATGACACATGAAACTATAGTTGCCGACCTCGACCGAGACGGAAAGAGCAACAAGAAAGCTTATTTTGAGCTCTCGGGCATTTCACCGAACACCTCTAGTGCATATGAAAAAAACACAAACTAGCACTCTTCACACCCTCTTGCTAGGCTCCAAAATGTGAAAGAATGGAAGAGTGGGGTGTGTGTGGGCTGGGGTGGTGTCTTATATAGCCCCCCCCCCTTTAACACCGGTTCGTGCCACGAACCGGTGTTAAAGGGGGGGTGTGCGCGGGCCACTGGTGGAGAGACCTTTAACACCGGTTCGTGGCACGAACCGGTGTTAAAGGGGGGCTCCTTTAATGCCGCAGAGGCCACGCTGGTACGGCCCCCCTTTAACACCGGTTCGTAGAAGAACCGGTGTTAAAGCCCATTTTCGGGATCAACAAAAGCCCGCGTTTCCACTAGTGAGGGAGTACTTGGATTTATAATATTAGACGTTAAACATATCATATAATTTATTGCAGGTTAAGATAAGCAACACAACTTTATGGTAAGATCACACGTCTAACAGGCTGTTTTACTTCTTTTAGTAACAATCCAAGTTCCACATAAATCTTGCACGTCAAAGCGTACGTGTAAGATAATTATTAATTTCAGTTATATCACAACCATTAATTATATATTTAAATATTTTCTTTTCTTTTCTTTCTGGACCACTCCAACGTGAACTTTTCCACATCAAAACATGCAGCCACAACCAGTTCCTAGTCATCGATCCTTGACTAATTCCTCTATCTTTTTGATGAATGTCTTTACCACAGTCCTGGTTACGCACGCGGTATAGCTGGCTCCGTCTTCTTTTTTTTCCCTTTTTAAACTGGACTCCATCTTCGCATATAAACTTTGAACAATTTGTTGGTCCGTGTGGCCAGTTAGGTCGTCTCCCGCATATGTGCCGTTTTGGAGCATGCATGTGTCAGATCCCGTTACCAAGTTGCACGTGTGCCCTATTGACCCCTGTACGTGACACTATTGACCATTGTTTGTATCAACAGTTTTACATAACCTTTTATTATCGTTTAAACGTAGCCGTCAATAATAGATCTGACAGTCTATATATTTTACGTGATGTGGATTAACGTGGTGCCTCGAAAAACAACCTTATATTGCTTTTAGTATATAACTAGCAGGGTGTCCCTCGCAAATGCGAGGGCATTATATTTTGTGTGCCTAAATGACCAAGAAACAAACCTATGATTTTACATGTGTTTGATATTGTAAATATTAAGTAGTAATACAAATCTATAACCAATATAATATATTATGGTAAACAAAAATATCATCTATTTTGGGAACAACTTTTCATTTTGGAGCCAAAACTTTGCTTGCCCTTTTCTAAAAATATTAAATTGATGGTCATATGTGTTGTTCCTACCAGATGTTAGATAAGTAGGTTGAGATAAGTAACACAATTATTGATGCAAGATAAATTATTTCCTAGTTAATATGTATGTCAGGTAAATAATACTTCCTCTATTTCTAGATATAAGGTGTATTTATTTTCTGAAAATTGAATATGGGGTGTACTGTGTTGCACCCCTCGTCTAGACAAAAAATTGGAGACTCGATTATGTATTTTTATCTCATACAAACACCTCTATTTTATCACATTAATAAGTTAGAGTAATCTAGCAAAAACTTGTGTAATTATCTCTCCACATGCGTTCCTTAATTTTTGTGCCAAAACTATACACCTTACATTTAGAAATGGAGGGAGTAATTGGTGTTCTACTTTTTACAGATCTTCTTTCTCTCATTTACTTTCTATATATGTTCTTGAATATGTGGTACCCTCCCACCTTTTGAGAAACATGTGACACTTCTTAGACTTCGAAAATATTTATGTTGATCTTATTTCCTATCTGAAATTCTGGATATGTAGTCAAGTAAAAAATATTGTCAACCATGACATTTTATTTTGGCACACTTTAAGGATATAATCATACTCCAATAAAGAAAGTTTGACTACATGATTGTACAACATTGTCCTTTTCAAAATGGAGATATTATCATTTGTTTTGTTTTACTCTCTCCCTAGTATCCCTCCTCTCGGGTCATGTTTTTTAAGCTCCTGATCACATGTAATTGTCCTTTCATGTATATAAGATGATTATTGCTACATGGATGACTTAGTTAGTATACATCCTTGTAATGGAATATCCTATTAAATTTTATATGATCATAAACCATGAAAGTTGACAACAAAATGTGTTCATTCAGTCCTTAGAAAGACAAATGAAGTAATAGGCAATCATATTTTTCAAGCATTCATACTCTAGGAAAGTTGTCCTTTCATTTAGATTGTCTTGCATCGAAAACTTCCTGGTTATAATCCTATAATCCTATGACCAAATAAATCAGATAGGGAAAACTAAACAATTAAAGTTCTAAAATATTTTTATATTATTTTGAAGAAGGAAATGTGCATGTCTTTGTTGTGGATATATAATAGGAAATCTTATTAGTGAGTCATCCTGACAACAATGTTGATTTTTTATTGACATGTCCCTAAATGTATCACTGTTCTTTACTATGGAAGTACATCCCTAATTACTAAACATTTGAGCCTCCTCCATGCACGCCGTGCACTTGATATATCTCTTGAGTTTGACATATTTTTTGTCAAATGCTTTAATCGTGTCATTGTGCCAAAATTGACTTAGAATACTCTAGTCTAGTTCATGTTCCGCTTCCAACCTATCTTCCTCATATGGTAATGTTACACATCCATACATTATTCTTGAATGCATTTTTATTAATGTTATCGCCATATTTTGGCCAAAGGAGGAGATGGGCCGTGATCAAGATGGGCTTAGAAGATACGTATATGCAACGTGTTGTTGAATCGGCCTCGTGCGTTGATTTGGGCTAAATTGCCCGTGTATCTTATATTGTAATAGATTCCGTTTAGAATTAGGTAAGAGATAGAGTTGTAGAGTTATTTCAAAGATAGAAAGTCTCCGGACTATAAATATGTACCTAAGGTTATTGAGAAAAGGAGGACAATCACGTTCACAACAAACACAATCTCGGCGCATCGCCACCCCTTGTTTCTAGGGTTTTTCTCGGGTAAGTGCCATGCTGCCTAGATCGCATCTTGCGATCTAGGCAGTATCTACTTATGCGTTATTTGGTGTTACTCGTACTGAAGCCTTGTTGATGGCGAGTAATACTATTATCATAGATTTGTGTAGGCGAGCATCGGTACCTTTTTGTTATGATCGTTTAGTTATGCTGCCTCTAGTTATCTCGCCGCCTTTGCACCTTTTCCCGGGTGTAAGGGTGGCATCTTGCTTGATCTTTATTTAAGTCGATTTGATCTGTTATAGTTGTGCCTTGTTCTCCAAGGTTTAGTTTGATATCTACATGATCAGGCCTTGCAAACGGGTTGAACGATCCAGTAATATGTAAGATATGGTTTGCCAATCCAAGAGGAGTTGTTCCGGGAATTGACTTTACGTTGGTTTTTAGGCCTTCTCTAGGGTTAGTTTTCCATCATCTTTTGTATCTACCAGGCTCAATTACGTGTAGGATGTTCCAGTCATGTGGTGAAAACGTTAAACTGTCGTAGATCGATTTGACTTGTATTGATGAGGCAAAACCCCATGTTATCGTAGATCTAATGCAGAACCATGGGTTAATCGGCTCTAAGAGCCGATTCACAGGGAAACCTGGGAGCCGGTCACGGCTCGAATTTTACGTATACTTGTTTACCATGCAGGAAACCAATCGAAGCAATCCTTCACCTTCCTGACCAGGTATAGGTCAGGTGGCACGCCCTCGAACCAAGCCAGGACGTGTGCCGGAGTTTTGTGGGCCGTTGCCCGAGGGACCAGGGCCCACCAGCAGTCCTGGGAGCCTCCCGGCTCTCCGTGTTGCCCGTTGCTGCTCGCCGGTGGGTTTTGGTAGGCAACACATTCTGGCACGCCCGGTGGGACCTTCAACAACGTCTACATCAACATCCGACGCTGCGATGGAGAACAGACCAGTAACGTACGACGAGCTGCCTGAGGAGCACAAGGCGAAGTATGATGACGTCAAAGCTCTCTTCGAAGATGATCTCATCGGCTCTTTTGAGAGGACTCGTAAGCATGGCATCAGGTGGAAAGGGTTCTCACCCGAGGGTGCTCTTGATGAGGTGGATCTGTCCGTTCCTTCAGAGGAGCGCACCAGAGCTCTGCGACAGGAAGTCAATTACATGGTGGCTCATTCTCTTCACCGCCATTCTGAGAGCCTGGTGAACGATTTCGAGCGGATTGCAGTTCGCGTAGTTCAGGAGATCATGAAACATCAGTACTCTCCGTTGGGGCCTACTCTGGGGACCCACCAGGGAGAAAGACCGCTCCAGGCCAGGCCACCGCTGCCATTCACACTTGCAGCTCCGGAGCCACCAGGGGCACCGGCGTACGTCGTCTACAAGGTCGGAGGCGACCCTGGCGATTGCCAGTTCCTGTTTGAACCACCTAAAGAAATCCCACATGGATATGTGTGCACTTACGTACCGGACTGCAACAGCTTGGCGCGCACGAACCAGATTGCAACCGCAGGGATTGCTGGGGCAGGAGTTTCTGGAATAGGGGCTTCGGGAGCAGGTGTTTCTGGAGCAGGAATCTCTGGGATGGACGCCGACAAACAGGCGTGGCTAGCCAAGTATGCCACTGGGACGAGTCATGAGAATCTAGCCCCTGCAGCCCAAACAACGGAACAAATCCGTACCATCTTGAGAGACCAGTTCGGCTTCGTGCCGAAGAGAAGGACAATCGGCTATTCAAAGCCGTACCCCAACGAGTTTGACCTGATCCCGCTGCCACCCAAGTATCGGCTCCCTGAGTTCTCAAGGTTTAGCGGGTCGGAAGGGTCGAGCTCAATTGAGCACGTGAGCCGATACCTGGCACAGTTAGGCATGATTTCAGCATCGGATCAGTTGCGCGTAAGGTTCTTTGCGCAATCTCTTACAGGACCAGCTTTTGGGTGGTACACCTCGCCGCCACCTGATTCGATCCAGACCTGGAAACAACTGGAAGAGCAGTTCCACATTCAGTATCATTCAGAGGCTACCGAGGCTGGCATAGCAGACCTGGCACAGGTGCGGCAAAAGCGGGGAGAAACTGTAGCCGAGTACATCCAGCGCTTCAGGACTGTCAAGAACCGATGTTACTCAGCTCGGTTAACTGAAAAAGAAGCAGTCGAGCTGGCGGCGTTGGGTCTCTCAGCGCCTATCAAGGATCTGGCTTTCCAAGTAGAGTACAACTCGTTGGCGCACATGGCCCAGAAACTGACAATGTATGAACAGCGCCACCCTGAGTTGTACCAGGACAAGTTCAAACGTCCGATAGGCCTGGTCGATACAGAAGAAGAAGATCCTACGCAAGACCAGGAGGTGGCCATGGCTGAATGGGCTCGGGGGGCAGATCCTGTATCCTGCAAATGGGTGAAACAGCAAGGGCCTGCAAAAGGGTTCGACTTCGATGTAAGCAAAGCTGAGCAAATATTCGATTTACTGCTGAAAGAAAAGCAGCTAAAGTTACCCGAAGGCCACAAAATCCCTACGGCTCAAGAGATGAACGGAAGACCATACTACAAGTGGCATCACTCGTTCACCCACACCACCAATGACTGCAAAGAGCTACGTCGCCAGATCCAAACGGCGATAGAGCAGGGCCGACTGATCCTGGGGCAATTCGCCATGAAAGTAGACACCAACCCGTTTCCCGGCGTCAACATGGTAGAACACAGCCACTCCACGAGGCGCCAGTTGGATTTCTCGTTCGATGTCAACATGGCAGGACCTAGGTACCACTATGGCACATACAAGGAGGAAGGCGGTCGCTCTCGGGGCAAAGAAAGAGAGGAGGCTGGTCCACGCGACCGGCCCAGCCACAATGACATGCGGTATTTAACAGAGGAAGAGGTGAGGAGAGTGCGATATCAGAAGCCGCATTCCGCGCATCTCCTTAACAAGTATGAGCGTCAGTATGACCGACGACGCCGGCGCAATGGAGACGATGAAGGATATGAGCACCTCGCTAGGGGACCGTCAAAAGAAAAGGAAGGCGCAGACAAACATTGGGATTGTCCTTTCTTCAAGTATTACTGGGATGCGGGAATGAGCCGATTGCCCACAGTTGACAACTGCCCGGAATGTGGACAGCAGAGGGAGGACACGGGGCCAGTTTCAGTGTTCAAACGTCTAGGGCCTCTCCCACCTCAGAGCCGTTACAGGGAGTCCGCTCGAGCAAAAGACCTCGAGAAGCCAAGGGATGACAAAAAAGAAGACAGATATCACCGTCCAAGGTGGTGTCCCGACGGACTCAGACACACCCAAAAGCGTAGAGTGCAGCGGCTGCGTAACTTGGAGGAAGCCGAAGCGCAGTATCTCCACGCTTTAAAGAAAGCACGGCCCGATCTGGCCGTTAAAATTAGGCAGACCTTGGAAACGGAAGACCGCCCGAAAAGAAAAGAGTGGCGCCCCAAACCGGTAAAAGCCGATGCAAAGACATCGGCTGGTACAAACATGGTGTTCATACTTCCGTCAGAATTCTGCGCGCCAAGAACCAATGAGCTACCAGTGGCACAGTTCGACTGTGGCCCACGACCAGTTATCTTTGAGAAGCCACGTGAGAAGGGTTACAAACATCTGAAAGCCCTGTACCTACGAGGTTACATCAATGGGCAACCTGTCAGCAAGATGTTGGTGGACACCGGAGCGGCAGTCAACATAATGTCATACTCCATGCTACGGCGTTTGGGACGCTCCACTGCAGATCTGATCAAAACCAACGTCACTTTAAGCGACTTCAACGGCCAGACTTCGGAAATGCAAGGCATACTGAACGTGGATCTGACCGTGGGCAGAAAAACCATCCCCACGTCATTCTTCGTCGTGGACAGCAAAAGCACCTACGCTGTCTTGCTAGGAAGAGATTGGATTCACGCTAATTGCTGCATTCCGTCCACGATGCACCAGTGAATACAGTGGTATGGAGATGAAGTGGAGGTCATCCATGCAGATGATTCTATCGAGATCTCCATAGCTGGCATGAACGTCTGGGAAGCAGAAGACCAAGAGCCGATCTCTGGAATCAGTCTAGACGGCTGTGAGCGCATTGAAGCTACAAAAAACGGGGTGAGGCTGGTCTTATCCACTGGCCTGACAGAGTAGCAAAGTCCACGATCATGCGTGGTACGGCCGATCCCTGCGATCGGCCACGAAAAGTAAAAGGCAACAATCATACGACAAGCAGATCATGTAGTCGTAGCAGAGCGATGCCCTGCCATTGTAAAACAATAAGGTGTAAACCGTCCTTGACTAATGCAAGCAAAAAGGGGGCCGATTCAGGCAATCGGCCCAAATTATTTTTGTTATCCTCACCTACTGTTTGCCCTGTGCTTAGCATCGATTTGACAGGTGGCGGAAAGCTAGGGTATGAGTTTACATCCGCTGATGAACTAGAAGAAATCGACATTGGTCCTGGGGATAAGCCACGACCAACATTTATCAGCAAAATGTTAGATCCGAGTCTGCGGGGTCCGATGATAGCCCTGTTGAAAAAATTTCCAGACTGCTTCGCCTGGGACTATACAGAGATGCCTGGGTTAGACAGGAGCATCATTGAGCATCGACTCCCGCTTAAAAAAGTATTTCGGCCATTCCAGTAGCGAGCACGACAGATGAAGGCCGAAATTCTGGAAGAAGTCAAGAAGGAGGTCGAGAAAATGTTGACAGCCAAGTTAATCAGGCCATGCAGGTATGCTGAGTGGATTTCTAGTATCGTACCTGTAGAGAAAAAGGATGGCCGTTGGCGTGTTGCCATAGATTTTCGGGATCTCAACAGAGCTACCCCAAAGGATGAGTATCCGATGCCGGTGGCAGAGACGTTAATCAATGCAGCGGCTGGTCATAAGATCTTGAGCTTCATGGATGGCAATGCCGGTTACAACCAAATTTTTATGGCCCCAGAAGACATACACAAGACTGCATTCAGACTCCCAGGGTCGGTGGGGTTGTTTGAGTATGTAGTCATGACGTTTGGACTGAAGAATGTCGGCGCCACGTACCAAAGAGCCATGAATTATATTTTCCATGATCTGATCGGCAAGATGGTGGAAATTTATATCGATGACGTAGTGGTCAAGTCTGCCTCGGTAGAAGGACACTTGGGCGATCTACAGCACGTCCTGGACCGAACAAGAAAATTCGGCCTACGGATGAATCCAAAGAAGTGTGCCTTCGGTGTGACGGCCGGTCAATTCTTGGGTTTCTTGGTCCATGAACGAGGAATTGAGATCGGCCTGAAAAGTCAGGAGGCAGTGCGAACAATGAAGCCGCCTACCACGAAGAAGGAACTGCAATCTCTCATCGGCAAGATCAACTTCGTCAGAAGATTCATCTCCAATCTATCAGGGAGAATAGAGCCGTTCATGGGACTGGTGAAGATTAAATCTGACGAGGAGTTCAGCTGGGGGGCAGAACAACAACAAGCCTTCGACCAGATCAAAGAATATCTGACGAAGCCGCCAGTATTGGTTCCGCCCCAGCCGGATGGGCCATTCTATATCTACTTATCAGTAGCTGACACGTCCATCGCCTCAGTGGTGGTGCAAGTTTATGATGGGCTGGAGCGAGTGGTATTTTACATCAGCAGAAGGATGCTGGATGCAGAGACAAGGTATCCTGAGATCGACAAGTTGTGCCTCTGCCTGTTTTTCACCTGCACCAAGCTGCGCCACATTCTACTACCAGCGGAGGTTGTCATCATATGCAAATCAGATGTCATAAAGCACATGCTGTCGGCTCCTATGTTGAAAGGCCGACTGGGCAAATGGATGTTTGCATTATCGGAGTTCGATATCCGTTATCAACCCGCGAAAGCGGTTAAGGGACAGGCATTGGCCGACCTTATCGCTGAAAGGATCAACACTAATATAGCAGCACTGTCTATACGAGCGTGGGCTATGTTTTTCGATGGATCGGTTTGTGACGATGGGTGCGACATCGGCATGCTACTCGTGTCGCCCCGGGGGGCAACATTTTCCTTCTCCATCAGGTTATCTGCCCCTCGCACCAACAACGTCGCTGAGTATGAGGCGATACGCAAGGGAATGGAGTTGCTCATCGAAGCTGGAGCAGAAGCAGTGGAAATTTTTGGAGACTCCAAGTTGGTGATTTCTCAACTCACGGAGGAATACAAGTGTGAGAGCGAGTCGCTCTTCCCATTATGGCTGCAATGCCGTGAGCTGATGGCACAGTTCCGGTACATAAACTTCACCTGGATCCCGCGGTCGCAGAATACCGAGGCGAATGATCTTGCACAAATGGCTTCAGGCTATAAGGACGTAGCAGAGGGAGCCGATGTTCAGGTACAGTTCCTGGACGCAGACGACTGGAGAGCCGATATCTTCAATTACTTGAAGGATTCGGCTCGGGGGGCACCTAAACGGATAAGGTACAAGGCCATGAAGTATGTGCTCATTGGGGACGACATGTTTTACAGGACTCTGGAAGGGTTATTGCTCAAATGTCTGGGGACAGCCGAGGCCAATCGGCTCCTACACGAGGTACACGAAGGCGCCTGTGGAACTCACCAATCGGCTCACAAGATGAAGTGGTTAATCAGGCGATCGGGGTTTTATTGGCCTACCATGCTTGAGGACTGTTTTAAGTACTACAAAGGGTGTCAAGCATGTCAGAAATTTGGAAAAATTCAGATGGTACCCGCGTCAGCAATGAACCCCATCATCAAGCCTTGGCCATTCTAAGGTTGGGGCATGGATATGATCGGCAAGATCAATCCTCCGTCAAGCAAAGGCCACATGTGGATTTTGGCCATTACGGATTATTTCACCAAGTGGGTGGAAGCCGTCCCTATGAAGTCAGTAAGTTCAAAGGATGTTGTCAAGTTTGTGAAAGAACACGTCATTCATAGGTTTGGGATCCCCCAGACTATCACGACCGATGGAGGTTCGGTCTTCACTTCTCACGAGTTCAGAAAGTTCTGTGAGGACACATGGATTAAGCTGATTCGATCATCTCCATACTATGCTCAAGCAAATGGGCAAGCTGAAGCGTCCAACCAGAGCCTTATCAAGCTGATCAAGAGGAAAATCGATGAGCACCCTAGGCGTTGGCACGAGGTTTTGTCAGAGGCTTTATGGGCTTACCGCATGTCATGTCATGGAGCGATAAAAACCTCGCCGTACCATCTAGTCTATGGACAAGAAGCCGTATTGCCTTGGGAAATTACGGCTGGATCGAGACGTGTCACTTTTCAGAAAGATCTAACGACTGAAGAATATGCGGCCCTGATGAGTGACAGCATTGAGGATCTGACTGAGCTTAGGCTATGGTCGCTTGAGAAAATCAAAGAAAACAAGGCCAAGGTAGCTCGTGCATATAACAAAAAGGTGAGACCGAAGGAGTTCCACGTTGGCGATCTGGTATGGGAAGCTGTATTGCCATTGGGAACTAAGGATGCAGCATATGGTAAATGGTCTCCAAATTGGCACGGGCCATACAGGGTCGATCAAGTTTTAAGGGGAAACGCGTGCATGCTGGAGGAGCTGGATGGCGTGAAATTCCCAGTGGCTGTCAACGGTCAGCATCTCAAGAAATATTTCCCAAGTATGTGGGATGATGGACAGTGAGATATGGGGGCCGATACACGAAATCGGCCAATAATAAAAAATATATATATATATTCCCCAAGCAGGCGGGATGATGGACAGTGAGAGATGGGGGCCGATACATGAAATCGGCCAATAGAAATATACAACCGATGCACAGTCATCGACTCTAGAGGTTCAAAACTGTTACAAGCAGATGCCAGTTTACATAAACGAGCTACTGAAGAAATGCCTCGAAGGCGTGGAGGGCGTCAGCACGGACACGGTCCACCTCGGCGATCTCGGCTTCGTCATCCTCGTCCTTGCCCGTCACTAGCTGCTTGTTCAGGGCACGTATCTCTGCCAGATCAGTCTTCAGTTGAGCCCTGAGGCCTTCTGTTTCGTCTTGGGAGCGGGCGATGGATGCTTCCTTGTCACGAATGAGCTGTTTTGTCGCCCGGACCTTTTCTTCAAGATCTTCCAGCTCCCTTTTCAAAGATGCGAGCTCGGCGGTACTGACAGAGGTGTCGGTTTTGGCATCAAGAGACGCCTTTTTCTCATTGAGCTGCTGACATCTGTCGGCAATATTGGCCTTCAGCGGAAGTTGGGCACGGCGCAGGTTGATCCTTTCACGAGCTAGCTTCACCCTTGACCCATAGAAGGACAGAGTTACGACGGGCCAAAGCTTCACCTGCAATGCTACTGGGAGTTGGTCCTTGATTTCGGCAAGAACGCCCTTCACCTCTTCAGAACCCTCGATCAACTCCTCGATCGGGGAAGACAGTAAGGCTCTAAGAGGTTGGAATTGAGGTAGAACAGCCCTGGCTTGTGGTTCATCGGTGGCGACAGAGGGAGTTCGTTCGATGGATTCAGGGTCAAATGTCAGCAAGCCTGAAATGTCACAACCCTGGCAGCCCGAAAAGGCGTCAGTGTGCGTCCAACGGGGAAGAATAAGCCGAAAGAAGTTAACATACCTCTCCTAAGACCGAGGGGATAGCAGACGACGAGGCGATCGGCTTGTGTGTGGTTGCTGGGGGCGTTGCCAAAGTAGTAGCCGTTTCATCTGCATTTTCGGGGATTGCCAGGTCTGGTTTAGCTAAAGGCGTCGGCGCGGCCCCGGCCTTCCCACTAGAAGCATCAGTTGTCTGCATGAAAGGTGATTAGCCGATGTAAATGATGATGAATCGGCAGACAAAAGGAAGTAAGTGGTAAGAGCATGAAGGATGATGATTTTCGAAACCTCCTGGCTCGATGAAGAAGCTTGCGGTCCTTTACGAGCTCTCTTGGGACCCACAGCTGGCCCCGCCTCGACTGGTGCTTGGGGGGCAGCGGGTTCAGGAACCGACCTTTTCCTGGAAGCCGATGGTGGCACATCTGGCTGGCTCGGTGTGATGGTCCTCTCAGAGTCCGTTGGGCTCGATTCTCCCTGATTGGGTTGTGTGTCCTCGTGGGAAGTGTCTTCGACGGAAGCCTGCAAAAGAAGGAAAGCTGTTAGACACGAGCACGTCTACGAGAATGAAAGAATGAGAAGAATCGACCAAGACATGGATCAGCCTACATGCGAGCTTTCTGGAGAAGGGCTCCGGCGCCTCAAGGTCTTCCTGGCAGCTACATTCCTCGTCGTCGTTCTTGTCTTAGTTGGAACTCGAGGGGCAGCTGATGTTGAAGTTCCTTGCTTCTTAGAAGCCGATTGTGGTGTTATTGGCCGTTTCTGCATTATGACCTTTTTCAAGGGCGGCGAGTTTTTGCAGAAAAGAACCACAGGAGCTGGCGGAAAGAACTCAAAGGGGGAGCCATCACTATGTGTAGGTTCAGGGCCATCTTGTTGCTGCAAAGAGAAAAAATTGGGTTAGTAAAGGAGTCATTAGTGAGCTGCATCAAGAAAATTTACAAGTAATGGTACCTGTTCCACGGGGATGTCATAGTCAGCATCAAGCTGTTTCAGCAACGGTCCCAGAGCTTTCCTGAAGGCGTGAGTCTTCCACATCGACCACCAATCCTCGAAGCCATCAGTTGATGAGGCGAAGGTGAGGTCATTTGGAATAGGGATGGTCAGAGCATCAAAGAAGGAGTAACACCTCTGGCTGGTGAGAGGATCAGGCAGGTCGGCTCTGCTCTCCGTAAGATGATGGAGAAAGAGATGGGGAGGTACTTGTCCAAGACCAAATTGCCGAGCCACTATGACCGGCTGGTAGAATTCATACCCAGGCTTGATGATTCTATTTGATGTACTCATGCCAACTGGAAGGAAACAGGGACGGATCACAATGGAAAAGAGTTGCCGAGTGCTGGTGTCATCGGCAAAGTTATCTAGCCTGAAGGAGAGTGGATTTTCGAAATGTTCAGATTCTTCCATGTAAGGGAAGAAGGTAGGATTGTCCAGGCCTTGAAAGAAAGTGTTGAACCACTTGGATGCTTCCTGGGGGGATAGTTTGCTGCCTGGCAGCCTATACAAAGCTTGGCCATAACTAGTGCATCGGATCTGCTTCCCTTTGACATCTGGAAAGGTACAACTCGCCAAAAGGGGGAAGTTTGGGATGTGGTTTTGGAAATACAGCTGAGCCCATGGCCGAATGAACCACCAAGGACCACCTGTTTTGACTGCTATGCCTGAGAACAGCTTGACAGACATCAATTGGAGATATCGATAGACCTCTCCAAGGAACAGTTTGCCGATGCCAAGTTGAGTGCCTTTGGCCAGTTCGTGGGCTAGGGAGAGATAGTTCTTGGTTGGAGCAAGGGAAGGGCCACGGAATATGAAATGTTCTAGCCAGAAGTTGAGGAAGGCTGTGTGTTCCTTCTCCATGACAGGGCCCTTTGTTTTCATATGGCGTTGGAGGTAGGCACCCCAGTTCGTGCAGTCTGTTTTAGAAGACAGTTTGTAGGGGACTTTGGTCAGTTTGAAAGCAGAGGGGCTGGGTGATGTAACATCTAGGCCAGTGATCATCACCACGTCTAACAGGGTTGGTGACATAGGGCCATGACCGAACATAAAGCAGTTCAGAGCGTCAGACCAGAAGTAGCCGATGGTTTTCAGAAGGTTCTCATGTTTCTCAAGAGGAGACAATGATAAATGCAAGGCATCGGCTATTCCTGTGGTTTCCCATTGGGATTGGTAAGCTCTAGCTACTCTGCTGAACCAAGAGACCCAATGTTCAGGGGGATTAGGCCAGGCTCGCAGGCAGTCGGCCCAAGAGTTCAGATCTAGGTCTTGGCTTACGAAGGGGATTCTATTTGCTTCGCAAGAAATCAGATGAGCAGGGCTAGATTCTGTACGAGGGCCAAGACAAAGAGAGTTTGGGAGAGAAGGATGCGGCAGCAGAATGTCTGAAACCTAGAAAATTTAATGGTGGAATAAGGCATTAATTCAGGTGTTCGCCATTAAGTCTAGCATCGTGTTCAGACTACGAGGAGTAGGCGTACCTTCAGACCGGAGACCTCTGGGTTGGTGTTGGACGATTCCGCCATCTAGTTCACCGGCGGAGATGGATCTATGCAGTTGGGGATCGAGGGTTCTTGTCGCTGTGAGCTCGATCTGGTCAGTGGGCGATTGAAGATCTAGGTCGCCCTTTTTTGAAGAGGGTCGCAGGTTACCGTTTGAAACTGAAAAGCAGCCGCTTAGATTTGCCTAAATATGCGACCCAGCTTTAACCTTGTCAACGTTTTTGGGAAAGCCGATGTGCATCGGCTCTTTGAGCTTTGACTTGGTTGACAGAGTGAGTGCAGTGTGGTGAAAGCCGATACAGCGTTATCGACTTCTGGAGCATCGACCTATTTTGGCTATCGGCGAAATTGGGGCGAAAAAAGCAATCTTCGAGAAACAGATTTTCATTCATTCAAAAGTTGATTGCTTACAAAAGGCTGATTGATTATAAAAGGGAGCTTACTACTACTACTACTACTACTACTACTGGTTCCTAATCTAGAAGCCGAGGTCGTCGCCGCTGTCGTCGCCGCCGTCTTATTCGCTGTCCTCAGCACTGTTGCCGGCGTCGTCGCTGCTGCTGATCCAGATGCCCGGCGGGGCCTCCTCGTCCTCGTCGTCGTCTTCGGTGTCCTCGCTGGACCCGGCGCGGAAGTACTTCACCAGCTGGTACTCCTCGGAGGAGGTGTCCTCCTCTTCCTCCTCCTCGTCGGAGGAGTCGACGCCGTCCCAGGACATGGCGTCGTCGGTGCTGTCCGCCTCCAGTTCCCCGTCGACGAGGAACTGTAGGCCCTCCTCGCCGTTAGTCAGTGACGCATCGTCCTCCGACCAAGCGGCGAAATCCCAATCCCTCTCGTCCCACCATTGTGGGGCGAGAGTGTTGTACGCCGCCGTCGGCGGGTGCTCTGGCGTCGGCTCTCGGTCGCTCATTGAGTTGGAGGCTTGGGAGGACATGCCAGATGAAGCAGAGGAGGCCATGGCGGAGAAAGAGGGTTTTTTCGGCGGAGGAAGAAGGGTTTTTTTTGGCTGCTGGAGGAAGATGGGGACTGCAAACTGCTTAGATGAATTTAAATAAGGGGAATAGTATGAAGCGGTTCAATGCTATAGCGGTTTCCCAGAATGTACTGCCGAAGTTGTCAAATCATGCACTGCGGGGAAGTGGAGAAGACAAGGCATCATGATGAGGGGGTGGCGTGACGATCCTGTTTTGCAACGCAATCTGTCAACGCGTAACCCGATACAAAAAAAAGGGGGAGGAAAAAACAGAGTGGTTTTGGAATTATTATTGCCAAAACCAGGGGGGCATGTGTTATCGCCATATTTTGGCCAAAGGAGGAGATGTGCCGTGATCAAGATGGGCTTAGAAGATACGTATATGCAACGTGTTGTTGAATCGGCCTCGTGCGTTGATTTGGGCTAAATTGCCCGTGTATCTTATATTGTAATAGATTCCGTTTAGATTTAGGTAAGAGATAGAGTTGTAGAGTTATTCCAAAGATAGAAAGTCTCCGGACTATAAATATGTACCTAAGGTTATTGAGAAAAGGAGGACAATCACGTTCACAACAAACACAATCTCGGCGCATCGCCACCCCTTGTTTCTAGGGTTTTTCTCGGGTAAGTGCCATGCTGCCTAGATCGCATCTTGCGATCTAGGCAGTATCTACTTATGTGTTATTTGGTGTTACTCGTACTGAAGCCTTGTTGATGGCGAGTAATACTATTATCATAGATTTGTGTAGGCGAGCATCGGTACCTTTTTGTTATGATCGTTTAGTTATGCTGCCTCTAGTTATCTCGCCGCCTTTGCACCTTTTCCCGGGTGTAAGGGTGGCATCTTGCTTGATCTTTATTTAAGTCGATTTGATCTGTTATAGTTGTGCCTTGTTCTCCAAGGTTTAGTTTGATATCTACATGATCAGGCCTTGCAAACGGGTTGAACGATCCAGTAATATGTAAGATATGGTTTGCCAATCCAAGAGGAGTTGTTCCGGGAATTGACTTTACGTTGGTTTTTAGGCCTTCTCTAGGGTTAGTTTTCCATCATCTTTTGTATCTACCAGGCTCAATTACGTGTAGGATGTTCCAGTCATGTGGTGAAAACGTTAAACTGTCGTAGATCGATTTGACTTGTATTGATGAGGCAAAACCCCATGTTATCGTAGATCTAATGCAGAACCATGGGTTAATCGGCTCTAAGAGCCGATTCACAGGGAAACCTGGGAGCCGGTCACGGCTCGAATTTTACGTATACTTGTTTACCATGCAGGAAACCAATCGAAGCAATCCTTCACCTTCCTGACCAGGTATAGGTCAGGTGGCACGCCCTCGAACCAAGCCAGGACGTGTGCCGGAGTTTTGCGGGCCGTTGCCCGAGGGACCAGGGCCCACCAGCAGTCCTGGGAGCCTCCCGGCTCTCCGTGTTGCCCGTTGCTGCTCGCCGGTGGGTTTTGGTAGGCAACAATTAATAAGAATGTCGAATGATTAACTAATATATCGGCATTCGACTTCAAGTTTTCAGTATTTGAGCATTCCTCCTAACTTACTCCTCAAATAATGCTTCGATGACTATGGCGTGACTCGACTACACAGTATATGATTGTAGCAAAAAAATCAAGGGTCTAACATGTGTATCCATCGAGCGCCGACATGCTCTGATTAGTTATGTCTATCAGTCAAACACTATGTTTTTACATTTGTTATACCAAATATACATTGCTAGTTACCTAACTAATAATTAGGATCGACATGGCAATAGTTCCTTAATGTTTATGTAGAGTTTAATTTTGTTGAGTACCTGACCGTACGAGTCATATGCTTAACCAAAACAGAATATCCATTTGAAAGTTAGCTATTTATTTTATTATTCTTACAAGTTGCAAGGGCATAATTTTGTATACATGAATACCAAGTTTTTTTAATACAAAATTTCAATGAACATTTTGGAGAACCATCCGAGATGAGGTGACGTATCCTTAGAGAGACTAAGGGAGAGCTTCCTCCATGGAGCGATTGTGTGTTCTGCCTACCATGCCGCATTATTATACATAACTTGCCAAACGTATTTTAGAGGTGCATGTTTCGAGCTAAGCGTGATTAAAAAAAACCTTTTCTACTCCCGTCCGATGTACTGAACTATATGCTTAACCAAAACAAAATATCAATTTCAAAGTTAGATATTTATTTTATATTATTCTTAGATGTTGAAGGGCATAATTATTCATACATAACTGCAGAGTTTTTCTTTTACAAAATTTATATGCATATTTTGTAGAACTATCCCAGATGAGATGATGTATCCTTGGAGCGAGACCAAGAGAGAGCTCCCTCCATGGAGCGACCGTGCTATTCTGCCTACCACGCTGCAGTGTACATAACTTTTCGTATATATTTAAAGGTGCATATTTTTAGCTAAGTATTATAAAATAGAACTTCGTTTTCTACTTCTATCCGATCATAGTGAATATTGACTCCAACTTTGTTTCACAACTGATATTGACTGCATCGGTATACGTTTCTATTTGATTTTTCTTTTTAAAAGAGTCCATGAGGCACACAGCTTGTGGGCGTAGATGCAAATCGAAGGAAAGTTTTGTAAGGCGCCACGGTCGACCGGCCGGTCGGAAGTCCACGTATGGCATCTTCTGTATTATTTAGAATAGTGTCTCTTTGAATTTACGTGTCATATACCCATGTATACATGTTTAATGCTTTACGTAACATGTTTTATCTCTTAATCTCAGCCGTTAATATGTAGATCAACGTAGTATATTTTATAAGCCTATGTGAATCAATCTAGTGCCTCGAAAAACACACTTATATTGCTTTTAGTATATAATAGATAGATAATAGATGGTTCATGCAAACCCCCACCCATACCGCAACAGGTCACTCTGATCCATGCATGCATGCATGTTCCAAAATCCGACACAATAATTTCAGCACCGCTGGCAACAAGCAAACACTTAACCCATCACCACTTATTTCAGAACTATTTGACATGATCATGCATACCACCATACTGCAACATGTCGCACTGATCCATGAAGTTCCAAAGTCCGACACAGTAATTTAGATCGGTACAGGAGGTTTCGCTATCACTGCTGGCAACATGTCACGTTGATCCATGATGAAACCATAGATAGCCTCTGCCCGTGCATCGCTTTTCAGGGGCGGCTCGGGAGGACGCCGGCGGTCAAAGGCCTTTGGTCGACGGTGGCGGCGGGGCGGTCTCCTCGTGTGACGGCCTCTCCTCCATGAGGATCCCTTTGGTCGCATAGATGCATATTACCGAACGTCGCGCTCATGATAAAGAAGGCTGGGAACTAGAGCGGCGGCCCCGGGAGGCGGTGGTGGCCCTCCCATGGCGGATGGTGGTGGGGTTCATGCTTGCCGACCGGGACGTGGCGCTTGGCAAGCGACACTGCGGGGTGCTCCTAAGGTGACAAAGCAGTTGCACCGCCTTGCATCGCCGTGGTGGTGGTGGCTCACCTCCGGTGTGCTCAAAGTCGTGAGGCCATTTGGCGGAGGCTTCGGGTGGCACGGTTCGCCTATGCTGCCGGTTGTGCCTTTGGGCTGCCGGTGGGGTTTGGGGCGGCCTGTCCTGGTGGAGGCCAGCGGGTGGCATGAGGACTATCGGATTGGTTCTAATAAATGTGGTGCTCCTTGGGTTCCGCTGATGTCAAAACGTAGATCAGCTTGATTCCTATCTTCGGTGATTTGGCCGGAGTGTCGAGTTTCGGAAGGCTCCATAGGCGAATTCTCACTACAACATGGGTGTCGGGTCCTGACACTTATATGCACCGAGGCACACGTCTAATTGCCGCGCTCGCGCTGGTGCGGCAAAAAAAAAGCCATCGGTGGTAACTGTGTGGGGGAAAGTGCATCAGCGGCATTTTTCTGGCTCGACACCACCTCATCTGCCGACCAAGCGCTTCCATGGCATCATAGACGATGTGCGTTGTAAATTTAGTGTCGTATATATTTCTCATTTTTATGTTTCTTTTTGAGTGGACTTGTTGAGTTTGTGTGTATCCTATTTATACAGAGGTCAGATGTACTACTTAAACCTTTTAAATAATAAAACGTCCTTTATTGAAAAAAAACTGCGACCCAATGAACCCCATGTCAATAAGATCATTCATGTCTCTTCATGAATCTGTCCTCAGTATGTCACATGGTCCAGGTTTCAACATTTCTCTTGATGTCCGCCAGGATTATGTCCTATACGATTTTCATTGTTTCAATAAAGAGAAGTACACGTGGGATATTCGAACTCCGCTCTTAGGTGACGATGGAGTATATTTAGACATATAGGCTGATAAACATGTCTAAGTCTTGTATTCTAAAACCATTACCCTTCTGCCACAAACAATAAATTCATTTTTGGCAATAGAATATTTGCAACAAATCTGTTTTGTTGCGACAACTTATTGCAACAACAAATTTATAATTTTACATCCAATAGTTGTGCAAAGCAAAAAAAATCATACATCTCCCAATATTCCGTCTGTCCCAACACTAAAGCATTTCTCTCTCAAAAAAAAACTAAGGCATTAAAATATTAATTAAGGTTGCAAGGAATCTTTTTTTTTGATTAATAAAAGGTAGAGGATGGCTCTACCTTGTAGTTACAGACTCAGCCAAGCAGCTGCAAAAGAACAACAACAAACAAAGAAAGAACAAAATAAGAATAGAGAGAAACTATAATAAAAAACTATACAAGTGGTAGAAGCCAGATCAGGACCTTACTGTCAGTCAGAAAGCTTGGCCGCCCAGCGCCAAATTACATATTGACAGATCATACATGCACGATAGCTGTTGAAATAATAACATGTCCCGGATCCTGCCCACGAGATAACCGATATAGTAGGCTCGTGTCAGATCTTAAGACCTGATCCTTTGAACTTGTCCTCCACAAGGTGATCCAATTTTTCTGCCATGTCCTTACCCATGTGGTTAACCCAGTCCCCAACCTTCCCTTTCCTGAAGAAGGAAGAATGGTCAATAACCACGTTACTTGCTGCATGCTCAATACCACCTGTTTTATTGACATCTAGGTTGCGGAGTGATTCAATGCTGCAGAACCTCACCACCTGATCCACAACCCCGCCCTGGACTTCATCTTCAGTGAATGGTACGCCGAGGAACCCTGCGAGCTCCCTAACTACTTTGAGTGGATCAGAAACGATCTCTTCGTACCTGACAAACATGACCTCTTTTGGTCTCATCAAGCTTTCTTTCCAGTACTCAAGATTGTGATTCCAAAAAGGCCCGTAAGGCGTGCACCCTTCATAAAACAGGTTGAAGGCATCGTTGATGCCTATAGGATCAGCCTTACACATACTTCTCTCGAAGTGCCACCTTGAGACGAAGGTGTCCTTTGGTTCCCGACAGAGGTACACGATCCGGCAGCCGGAAGAGGAGATGCAGGGTGGGAGGACCGAGAACGGGCAGTGCGTAGAGATCAGCCTCGGAGAGGGCATTTTCTCCACATAGTCGAGCCCTCCAGGCGTGATTTCAAGAAATGGCACCACATCCTGAGGGATGCGCGTGAGCAGAGGGTGATCGGCGAAAGTGTAGCGATGCCGGTTTGCGACGGTGAACGCGAGCGCCTTCAGCCAGGTGGTGCCGGATTTCGGGTGGGTGGCAAGGATTGTGTCGTCATGGCGAGGCACAAATTTAGCTGGGGCAAGAATTAAGCTCCTAAGCGCGGCTGATCTGAACCAGAATTTCTTGTACAGAATGAGTGGTGTCGACCATCCTTCTCTGGTCGGAAGTGTGGCTATGGGTGTTTCAGCAGGGCAAATTTCGGATGGAGTAGCTTCAGATGGGCTGCTATTTACGGATCCCTCTTCGACCTCACATTGGACTTGTGCCATGCCAGCTGCTATGAGGTGGAAGAACTCACTTCTTGCTGCTGGAGTTTTGGGCTTTATATAGAGGTTACCAACTAGTGGCAGCAGCTTGTATTCAGCATAGTTTCAAATAGCCCGCTAAAGCCTTTTCGCAACCTGCCGCTAAGTGTATCAGCATGCTAAAGGATGGCTATAGCTTCTCTATAGCTGTTTCCGGAGGTCATGGCTATAGCTTATAGCCATAGCTTATAGCCGGCTATTTAGAACATTGATATTCAGCGTTAGCTTTGGCAGCTATGCATGGCTCAAAGGAAATTAGCAGTAGTATTATATACAAATTGAGAAAGTAATAGGGGAAGAACAATAATGGTTGTTTGAGGGTTTTTGTTAGCTCTTTAATTTTTTTCGAAGAGAGGAACCAAATGGAAGCCCTTCCCAATCTCCTTTAGGAAATTCAGAGTACTAGTAGTCTTTTAACGCAGCTTACATATGCAGAATTTAGACGACAACCCTCTTTTGTATGCTATTAAAAGGATGGTACCCAGTTCTTCAGCCTCTACAGCCCTAACAGAAACATAGTAGAGGCGCACTTCAACAGAGGTCATCAACGTTTGTTTCGACAGGGCTACACAGAACTCCACAACAGGGATATTCTGTATTATATGTATGAAGGACATGAGGTTACTTGTAGAAGACCACACATGAAGATTGTCAAAATCTCCTATTTGGCTCTTTGAAGTGTTGTTAGGTCATGAGGTGATCTAAAACATGGATATAATACATCAGCATGAGGTTTTCATTCTGAGCTGTAAATGGATTGACGTGGAACCTTTTGGACCAAGGGAAGGGTACCTAACCCACTTAATTTAAGAATTATTTTGAATGGTTCATGCAAACCCCACCATACCGCAACAGGTCACTCTGATCCATGCATGTTCCAAGATCCGACACAATAATTTCTGCGCTGCTGGCAACAAGGGAAGGGCACCTAACCCACTTATCTCAGCACTGTGTCCATTCTCCCTTTTGTGCATCAAGCGAACACTTAACCCATCACCACTTATTTCAGAATTATTTTACATGGATCATGCATATACCACCATACTGCAACATGTCACACAGATCCATGAAGTTCCAAAGTCCGACACAATAATTTAGATCGGTACAGGAGGTTTCGCTATCACTGCCGGCAACCAAGGGCGGATTCAGGCATGGTGCTACCGGTGTCGTAGCACGGGCCGAGCGATTGCATTGCAAAGAGCATGTGCTAATTTTTAAGGCTAAAATATAAAAAGTGTAGGTAATCAGCATTACTAAGGCTGTTTAGCACCAGGTTTGGGTTCCATCCAGCTCCGCCACTGCCGGCAACATGTCACCTCATCCATGACGAAACCAAAGATAGCCTCTACGCTCTCATCGCTCTCCAGGGGGCGGCTTAGGTGGAAACCCTAGCCTCCGCCCCCGGCGCCTCCTCCCTAGTCTCCTCCGCTGTTGCATGAGGAAGCCGGCAGTCAAAGGCCTTCGGTCCACGACGGCGGGCGGTCTCCTCGTGTGGCGGCCTCTCCTCCATGAGGAGCCTTTCGGTCACATCGATGCATCTTCCCGAACGTCGCGCTCATGACGACAAAGGTTGGGAACTAGGACGGCGGCCCCGGGAGGCGGTGGTGGTCCTCCCTGGCGGATGGTGGTGGGGTTCATGTTTGCCAACCAGGACGCGACGCTTGGCAAGCGATGCTACGGAGTGGTCCTAAGGTGATAGCGTGGTCGTGCGGCCCTGCATTGACAGGGTGGTGGTGGATCACCTTCGGCGTGCTCAAAGTCGTGAGGCCATCTGGCGGAGGCTTCGGGTGGCGCAGTTCGCCCACGCTACCGGTTGTGCCTTCAGGGCTGGTGGGGTTTGGGGAGGCCTGTCCTGGTGGAGACAGCGGGTGGCATGGGGACTACTGGCTTGGTTCTAATAAATGTGATGCTCCTAGGGTTCCACTCATGTCAGAACATAGATTGGCTTGATGCCTGTCTTTGGTGATCTTGCCGGAGTGTCGAGTTTTGAAAAGCTCAACAGGCGAATTCCCACTATAACATGGGCGTCGGGCCCTGACACTTAAAGCCATCTATCGACCAAGCGCTTTCATGGAATCATGGACTCAGTATGTTATGCATGACGAAAGAAATTTAGTGTCGTGTAATAATGAGGTCCGAAGTATTTTTCTATCATGACTCGTAAAAGGGAGGCACTAAAGTTAATGACAATCATCGTTAACAAATCTTTTTCTCACACACAAATAAATAATAATTTTGTTAATATATAAAATTCCATTTTCACATGTTACATTTAATATATAAAATTCCATTTCCTAAGAGAGAAGCTCTAGATTTCCTTTCTTTGGGGGCAAAAAAATACAAAAAGGAGATTCTTAAGAAAAAATATTTATTTTGTGTGTAGCTCTTGAGCCTCTTGCATACATCAGAGTTACAACATTTTCCGCTACAAACAACCTAGCTACTGATCTACTCCCTCCGTTCCAAAATATAAGACGTTTTAGGTTTGTGAAGAAAACGAATCTAGACTTATTTTAGTATGTAGTTCATTCCTAAAATAAGTCTAGATTCGTTTTCTTCACAAACCTAAAACGTCTTATATTTTGGAACGGAGGGAGTACAAGTCTTCATCTGAGCGGACCTGGCGTTCGGTCTCCTTGAGGCGGATCTGGCAGCCGACCTCCTCGTATAGCAGATCTAAAAGCGCAATAAAACATATTAACAAAGAGATAGAAAAACAAATAAAATCCTATCTGTAGAAAGGATGAAGAATATACATGTGGTACAATACCGTCCAAAGGCAAACCTACAACACATCTACTTGGTCACTACTAGTGGGAAAAGATAATGGGATCTTTGGGATTAGTATTGCACACTAGCGGCGGCGAGAGATAAGATCTTGAGTTAGTACTGAACATTGGTGCATACTAGAGAAGGATGGGGGTGGGATCTTGTGTTGGAGTGACGAGAGGGAGTGTGGAGGTGTCTCCTTAAAGGCCAAGTGTTTTCTATATTATATAGGAAAATGTTGGAAGAGATAGGGTTTGCTTTATGTGCACTTAAAGCAAGTGAGTCCAAGAGTCATGGAGACCCACTACTCTAGGCATATTTGGTGGGTCAACTAGTATGTGACTCGGCTAACTCCTGGTAATTCATTTTTATATATTGTCATAAAATAGCCCCCAACGCATCTTAATATTTAGTAATACAAATATTGTTTTATTGACAAGCTTCCATGATAGCCTTACAAGCCGATCGAGCCCTAATATGCCGACACCAGTCAATGGGATGTGTACAACTGGTTCCACTATTCCATGCACCATATGCCCGGATATGCCCTATTCTGCGGATGGTGTACAACTGGTAAGTGGCCATTCCCAGTGTGCAGGCATCTACTTGAGTTCCTTTGGCTAAAGGCGGGTAAAAAGTATTCCGCATTTGACAAAAAGAACTTTATCAAGGGCAAAGTTGTGTTTGAAGAAAAAGAGATACCAACGTTCGATGGTGCTGCTGTTGATGCCGAGTTACGTGCTCTCATACATACTGCGTCTGGTGTCCCACAGTTTGAGGGATATGGTGTAACGCATAACTGGACACACGAGGCAGGCATAACGAAGCTCGAGTATTGCAAGGACTGTGAACTTCCCATAACATCGATGTGATAATGTCACTGAGTCTCTCTTTTACACAATTCTGAACATTCCTGAAAAGTCAAAGGATAGTGTGCAGGCATCTACTTGAGTTCCTTTGGCTAAAGGCGGGTAAAAAGTATTCCGCATTTGACAAAAAGAACATCATCAAGGGCAAAGTTATGCTTGAATAAAAAGAGATACCAACGTTCGATGGTGCTGCTGTTGATGCCGAGTTACGTGATTTCATACATACTGCGTCTGGTGTCCCACAGTTTGAGAGATATGGTGTAACACATAACTGGACACACGAGGCAGGCATAACGAAGCTCAACTATTACAAGGACTGCGAACTTCCCCATAACATCGATGTGATGCACACTGAAAAGAATGTCACTGAGTCTCTCTTTTACACAATTCTGAACATTCCTGAAAAGTCAAAGGATAATGTCAATGCTAGAGTCGATGTTGAGGAGCTATGTGATAGGAAGAGACTATGCATGCAACCTCCTGAACACAATCGAAAAAATTGGGTCAAGCCGCATGCCTACTTCTTCCTTGATAGCCTCCAAAAGAAGCAGTCATTGCGGTGGCTCAAATTCGCCGTGATGTTCCCTGATGGTTATTGTTCGAATATAAGTAAGGGAGTCAATCTGGCAACTGGAAAAGTCACTGGGATCAAGAGTCACGACTATCATATATGGATTGAGCGGCTGATGCCGGTGATGGTTCGAGGGTATCTCCCTGAGCATATCTGGCGAGTGCTTGCGGGGTTGAGCCATTTCTTCCACACGCTCTGTGCCAAGCAGATATGTCCCTTGATGATTGAGAAGCTACATGATCTAGTGTCGGAGTTGCTATGCAAGTTAGAGACGATTTTTTTGCCAGGATTCTTTACTCCAATGTTACACCTCATTGTGCATCTTGCAAACGAGGAACTCTTCGGTGGACCAGTGCAGTTTTGTTGGCAGTTTTGTATTGAGAGAGAGTTTAAGTATATTTGAACCAAATGTGGAAATAAAAATAAGATTGAAGCATGCATAGGTGAGGCAACTCTCCTCCAGGAGATAAGAGACGCCACGACAACATACTATGGCGATGATGTTCCCACTATGCATAACCAGGTCTGTCGGTACAATGTTGACGAGCCGAAGCATGACCCCAAGCTCCTCCTCTTCCAGTGTCCCGGTGGCAAGGCCGATGGCGCAACAAGTTATACCTTGAAAAGGAAGATAAGGATTGCATAATGCTCTATGTGCTTATGAACATGAAGTAAGTGGTCCGTGGTAAGAATGAAGAGGAGGAAGAAAATCAAGTGCCCAGTTTCCTTAGGTAAAATGGTGAACAAGTTCATTTGCAACTAGTAACTCGGTTTCGATCTAATACGTATTTTCTCCTTTTAGCCAATTCACGGATGAAATGTGGTCGGGAACGACGGATCCCGATGATGCGGAGTTGGAAACCCTTCTGAAAGTGGGTGCCCCCGGAAAGAAAATTTTCACGTATTGGTTCTATGAAAAGGTAATTTATAACCTGTCCCTCTTACTTGGAAATCCGTGACTTGTCCCCTTATTACACGTAACTAATGCATAATTTGTACGCAACTTGTAGGGAGCCGATCCCAACGTTGAGATGTCGGATGAGTTGACATGTGTCTCCCAGGGTTGTAACCGTAAAGTCGAGATGTATGAGAAGTATGATGTGAATGGTTTGTAGGGTTCGCAGCATAGAAAACAAAAAAATTCTACGATGGGAACTAAGTACCAAGATCTATCTACTAGATACAAACAACAGGCGGATGTATATCCGTAGAGAACATACCCTTGAAGACTGACAAAGCTTAACGAGTTCGACTCGTGGTTGATGTAGACGATCTCTTGCCGATCTCAAGATCGAGAGAAAGTCCTAGCGCCGCAAAATAGCAGCGCATCCGTGCTCGCACACACGTCCGAGGCACCGAGCAACTTCTGCCTCCTCGCTCCAGCGATGCAGCGGAAGCACAACTCTTTCTTGCCGAATAGCCACCGAGAACATGTATCTCGCTAGTCTGAGACCATGGGGGATAAATTCTAGAGGGGAGAGAGATCCTTCACGAGGAGGTGTGAGTGAGAAGTGAGAGGAGGGGCTCCTTATATAGGGGAGGGGGGCAGCCCAAGGAGGCATGGCCTCCGGCCATGGAGGGTGCCCCCACATCTCCCTCATTCATGTGGGTGGACACTCCACTCATAAAATGGCCCTTCAATTTTCTCCAATCAAAAATCCACTCAAATTCCCATTAAATTTCCACCAAATTTAATGCAAACTCTCATTAAATAAAACTCTTTTATTTTATTCAGAATTTTGTCAATTACTTTAATGATAAACATTCACAAATAACCCCTTGCTAGAATTCTATTTCACATGCATAACCTCTTTATGCAATTTCACCCGAAAACCTGTTTCGGTATCTAGTGAAATAAATTCCTACGCTTGTTCATTCTTTCGGCATGAAACTTTTGCTCCAATTGGATGTCGGTGTCTCTTAAGTGTGTCACCCTACGGTTCGTGAATAATGCGGACATGATCGAGACCCCTCTCGGATCAATAATCAGAAGCGAGATCTGGAGACCCATACTGACTCCCACACATTCAACGATGACTTTCTTTTGATCGTCGGAACCTTTTATGCTAGTATCTTAATCCCTTTGTTTCGTGATATATTACATGTCCGAGATTCGATCATCGGTATCTCCATACCTAGTTTGATCTCGTTACTGACATGCACTCTTTTCTCGTTCCTGTGATATAACATTCTAGTGATCAAATCACTTGCTTGCAAGCTAATCAATGTGATATCACCGAGAGGGCCCAGAGCATATCTATTTGTCATCGGGATGAACAAATTCCCCTCTCGATCCATGTGCCTCAACATAACACTTTAGTAGTTCTGAACCCATCTTTAAAATCACCCTGTTACGGTGTGACGTTTTATGTTATCAAGAAACTCTTCCGGTGTTAGTGATTGACATGATCTCATGGTCTAAGGATTAGGATCACTTCGTAAGTTGTTATAGCAATATAAACTCAATGAATTTGATCGTAATGCTATACTTCGGATGAATGTTCATCACACAATTACACTAATATTGTGACCTTGTTATTAACAACATCCAATGTCCATGATCAGAAAACTTTGATCATCTTGTTAATCAACGAGCTAGTTTATAAGAGAGGCATAACTAGGAACTTCCTTTTGTTTATTAAACACACATGTATTAATGTTTCCGTAAATACAATTATAGCATGTAAAATAAACATTTATCATAAACTAGGAATACGATAATAACCACTTTATTATTGCCTCTCGGGCATATTCCCTTCAGTCTTCCACTTGCACTAGAGACAATAATCTAGTTTGAAAACTTTGCGTACTGAACACCTATGGCTTTCTGGTGTTCCATATACGCAATTGCAAGTGGTTAACATAATCTACAGATCTGACGCCTCAGGACCATGTGTATTTGCATGTCTTTGCGTCTTCACGCATCACTCATTCTTCAATGAAATGGCATTGTACAAATTTGGTCTTTTGGTGAGACCTTTAGTTCCTTGGGGTTAAAACATGTCGATACTATTGTCGTACAATATATCTTTAGTGTTAGACCGTTGCGAACCACACCTTAGTTTGATAACAAACTACTTGACACAAATTCCCTCCTTTGCTGCTACTATAGCAGTCATATACTTAGCATTTCTTGTAGTATCCGTCACAATGTATTAACATTGGAATTCATCCAAATTCATCATGGAATCTCCTTTCCATTACATTATGCCACCCATAGTTTAAATTGAGATAAAATTAATTTTTATCTTGTGACAAAACTAGTATCAATGTAACGCTTTACAATGAACTATTTGTAATTGTTTGTCACCTCTACACAAATATATTCTTAGTTCTTCCAAAAGATCATAAGAATATCCTCACTATCGTCCAATGATCATTTTATGATTCATTCTGATATATGCTCATAACACTTAGAGCATAGGACATATCTGGATGTGTACATATCATGGTATGATTGATCAAAACATCCTTGTGATTTCACTCATCAAGTGTCAAAGCACTTGAATCTTGTTTCACTTATCAAGTGTCAAAACACTTGAATCTTGATTCAATTCCTTTCCATGCGATAAGAACTATTTCTTGTCGTTTCTATATTGAACTTCTTCAATATCTCATATATGTACGTTTGGCATAACCATATTAGCGTCACAGTCTATCCACTATAGACATTCATGCTAAATACTTGAGTTTTGCCTAAGTATTTCATCAAAATGAAATTCTTAACCTTTGTCAATAAAATATACATCATTTCTAATCAACAAGATGTCATCCACATAATGTATAAGAAAATATGTCTTAGCGCTCCCACTTAATTTCTTGCAAATGCAAGCATCTTCATCGTCTCGTGATGAAAACTCCTTTTTCATCATGGTGAAGATTCCAACTCCGCGATGCTTACTTTAACCATTAAGTTTGCATACCCTTTTAGCATCCTTTAAATTTAACAAAACCCTTTGGACCGTGTCATGTACACGTTCTAGGTAACCGTTCTATTAGAATAACTTTGTTTGTTTATTTATCTACCAAATTATATGTAGTGGTTGCTACTTTAATCCGTCCAGACTAAATATCGCTATGAAAGATCAAATCTTGTCATAATCAACTCCTTGAACATTGTCGTAAAATACTTTACCGACATGTCGACTATTTCATAGATGTGAAACATCCATGTCTATTTCTTTATAGATCCAATTACGTCCAATAGGTTTTTACACCTTTTCGGAGGGTCTTTCAAGTTCAAAAACTTGATTTCTCGTGTATGGAGCTATCACGAATTTTATGGCTTCAAGCTATTTGAAGGAGTTAGGCCCCATCATCTCTTCTTTGCATGTAGTCGGTTCATCATTGTCAAACAATAATGATTTACTCTCAAATCTTAGCATTTGATTGTTTATTCGACCGACTTGGTTCAATAATAACTTAGATCTCCGTGACCACAACCTTTGAGGCACATAAGCTATGAGCATTATGGCAGCCTCCGGAACGATTTTCGGTGCTGCGCAACTCAGCACATTTAGCTAAGGTTCGTTAACCTTATCAAAGTTCTATTGTCCTCCCACTTAACTTTTGCGAAAAATTCCTTTTTTAAGAAACTTCACATTTCAAGCGACAAACCCTTTTGTCCTTGGTGTTATGGAGGAATAACCAATTGTTATTCAAAATAACTTACAAAGACATGTTCGTCTGACTTTGGTTGTAAACATCTTACTTATGCTTAGTATACCAAAATTTAAAAAATGACAATTTGGGTTTTACCCCAAACCATAAATTCCATGGTGTCATTTCAACGGATCAAGATGGAGCTCTTTTCAGTGTAAAAGCGGTCGTCTCTAAAGCTTTAATCTTTTAAAACATAATGGTAGTTTTATAAATAACACCTTTGATCCAACCATGTCAAACAAGGTTTTATTACAAATCTCAAACACTCCATACTCCTATGGTGTTTCGGGAGATGTAAATCTAGGTGTTTTTGCTAAACTTGTAACTCAAATAAATCCCTTTATGATAAAATCATAATTCATTTATTTTCTTGTTACACTTGTAACTCAAATAAATCTCTTATGATAAATCATAAACCATTTTTTTGTCACAATGATTTTCACTTCATCTTCAAAGTCTTTAAACGTTTTCAAATATTTCACACTTCTTTCTCATTAAGTGAACATTCACTCAAATTTCCGGAGAAAGCATATGAAGTTGAAATCCATCGCTTACGACTATACATAATGGAATACATACATCGATATGTATAAATTTCAATAATTTAGTCGATCGTTCTTCTTTGGCCTTTGAGCGAAGTTTTAATTATCCCGCGGAAAGTCTCACAAGCGTCACTTGATCAAATCAAAGACTCCAAAAATCCATAAAAATGGAGATTCTTCATGTTTTCTTTCCAATATAATTTAAACGGCGATGTCACTTCGTAAGTGATCTTTCAATCATTTGTCGCGACATTTTAGCATTAGGTTTTATGGATGTGATTTCTCCAACTAGATTTGTAAATCATCCATCTTATATGGAATACGATAATTATTTGAACAACCTTTGTTCTCATAATACCTGATTTAAATAACAATTATTAAAACAAATCTTGAAGTCAAGCTTTGATGTCAACGAGAAATACAAACAACGGTTTGTTTGTTTTCGATGAATATTATCACATTAATGTTGAGAAAACTTGGGTGATAGTAAATTTTTTAACTTTTTATTATGTTACATTAATGTGGGTCCTAGTTTGGAAAAATGACATGGCGACCTTCATCCATGTAAAATTTTAAACAATGACGTAGCCACCTTCATGTGCTTCACCAAGTTTGTGGGTCCTAATCTAAGATTATGGCAACAATCCTAATGTTGCAAGTATGTTAGTTTTATGGCAAGGTCATGTTGAGTCACTATTTTAAATATATAAAACATTGTGAATTTGTTATATAGAGTCCTTCTATATGGACAAACAACTAATGCTAGCTAGACGCTTTAATCGTCTATCCTTTTACTTGTCCAACAATATCGTCAACTGTAACTACTTGTCTCGCAAAAAAATTGTTTTTGCACAAATTTGAAAATTTAGTTTCTATTTGTTGTAACATCAAGTTGTATAGACTCAGAATATTATGCAAAAAATATTGAAGTGTTTAATATCATTTATATTTGGTTCCTATAATTTGCAATACAGTCGCTTTTGTCTATTTTTGCATTTGGTATGCATAATTAATAATATATACTTACAAATAGTACATACTACATTTTATATACCATTTCTTATGTGCTAGTGGGGAGCTACCTTCTTTTTTTTTTTTTTTTTGAGAACACCATGTGAGTTGATGGAACACATGTATGTGTAGATATGTTATCCGATTAAACATGTAGTCTTACTGTTTTAAAATATAAGATGTTTTAGACTTTTGCTGAAACTTATTTATCAAGACGTAGCGTGTAGCTTCACTCATTGTGCTCTAAAACTACGTATTAAAAAATGTCTAGACACATATGTTTAAGAAAAAGGCTAACACATCATCTTATAATTTGAAAGAAGAGAGTGAGAAAGACGCTCATTAGTTTGGAAAAAAACACGTACTGCTATTAGCGTGTATGACAGGGACACGGTGGTAATCTCTCATCGAATCGTTTTTTTTTTGAGGTGGCCAAATCCGTTTGGACATGGTGGTTCTATATCCTTGCCCATTTTCACGTTCATTAACTCCTCGCACGTGACGTGTTGGTTTTACGTAACGTTTCCTACGTTTAAATCGTGGTCTTAAATTTTAGATCCAATAGTTAATATAATTTGGATGATGACGTGATACCTTGAAACAACCTCTTATATTATTTTTAGTATGTACTCCCTTCGTTTCAAAATATACGATGTTTTATCTTTGTGAAGCAAATGTATCTAGACTTGTTTTAGTGTCTAGATTCACTCTAAACATGAGGGAACCAATATACTAAAACAAGTCTAGATACATTCTCTTTACAAACCTAAAACATCTTATATTTTGAAACGAAGGGAGTAATAGATAGATGTACATCTGATTTTTTTTTTAATTTTTTAGATGATTATTATAGTTGTATGGCTGTATTTCAGCCTGTGAGCCTTCTCCACAGTCCACCCCCTATTAAAGGTTGGAGCCGAGTGCCTTGGGAAATAGGTGTATGGCCGACTGATCGACCATATATGGCTGCTCCCAGCACACGTTGCCTCATCGGCCCAGTCCCATTCAAGGACGTCTGTCCCGACGGCGACGGCGACCACGTCTCTGCCACCGAGGAGTATGGGGACGTAGTATCCACCCTACCGAGCGTTACCTCGCATGGCGTCCTCCTGCGCCAGTACCAGGGCGTCTGGCTAGCCCACCACAGGGTCCCGGGGGTTCTCTCCATCCAGCGGCGCTTCGCACCGCGCCGAGGCGATGTGCTCCTCGCCAGCTCGCCCAAGTGCGGCACGACGTGGCTCAAGGCTCTGTGCTTCGCCACCATGGCGCGTGCCGCGTACCCCGCCGGCGCCGCCGAGCACCCGCTCCTCCGCCTGAATCCGCACGAATGCGTCCCCTTCCTGGACGACCTGTTCAGCGCCGGGCAGGAAGGCAAGCTGGAGGCCCTGCCGTCGCCCAGGCTCATGCACACGCACATGCAGCATCACCTGCTCCCCTCCTCCGTAGCAAACAATCCAGACTGCAAAATCATCTACGTATGCAGGTAATCCAAACTAATTCCGTGCTGATAAATCTAGTAGTAGTGATGATGTTTACAGATCGACATTAATTTGCACGCAGGGATCCGAAGGACATGCTGGTGTCGCTGTGGCTCTTCGCCAGAACCATCCTGCCATGCGAGGACTTCCCCGAGATGTTCGAATCGGCTTGCCAGGGCAAGGTCATCGACGGGCCCATCTGGGACCATGTCGCCGGCTACTGGCGCGCGAGCAAGGCCAGCCCGGAGAGGGTCATGTTCCTCCGGTACGAGCAGATGCTGCTCGACCCCGTTGCCACGGTGAGGGCGCTCGCAGGGTTCCTCGGAGTGCCCTTCTTGCCCGCCGAGGAGGCGGCGGGGTCGCCGGCAGACATAGCGAAACTGTGCAGCCTGGAGACACTGAAAGGCGCTACCGGCAACAACACAGGCTCCACCGGCGCGTTCTTCAAGTTTCCGCATCAAACGTACTTCAGGAAAGGGGTGGTGGGGGATTGGGTGAACTACATGACGCCCGAGATGGCGCAGCGCTTTGACTCCATCGTCCAGGACAAGCTCCGTGGATCGGGCCTCACTTTCTAGAACAAACCCTGCAGCTTATTTATTTCCAGTAATGCACCTAAATAATGTACTACTCCACTAGAAGCACATGCGATCGAGTTCCTTCTCCGCGCCATTGCTTGCTAGTGTTACAACTCTGTTCTGTTTCTATGAATAATAACTCGCCTGATATTCAAGATTTATCTTTGTTAATTATAACCTGAAATCTTACGGCGCGCTGCCGCTCGAAAAACAGGCCGAGCGCACGCTCACGTGGCCGCCGCACGCGATCTGTTATTCTCGAAAAAAACCTGTTCGAACCGTTCTTTTTCTCGTATCCATCATCAATCCCGAGCTCCAGGTTCTTCACGCATCGCCAGCGCAGCGCCGCCACTCCCACCCCAGGGCCGCCACCTCGACTCCCGCCGGTTACCAGCCCGACCCTGTCCCAGCTAGATCACCTGATCTCGGACCTCTCTCTCGTCCCCTGCTGACCTCTTTCTCGCCGATAAAACGCTAGGCGTCCCCCGGACGATGGGGAGTTCCCATCGTCCTCCTTCCCTGCGCGACACGTGTCCACAAAATTGCCCCAAATCCCGCTTTTGCTGCAAAACATCCCGCGCTTGCTGCATATGTTCCCGCTTTTGCTTCTGAAGCAAAAAAAACGGTTCGTTTTAAAAATAGAACGTCTCGCCGGAGACCTCACCGGAGACCTCGCCGGAGGCCATGCAGCAAAAAAATTGTACTAATGTAGCAAAACCGACTTCGCCGGAGACATCGTCGGAAAAAACTCGATGGTGACTCTCGTCGGAGACCTTGTAGCAAAAGGTTGACACTGTTGTAGCAAAACCACAAGACGGTTGCAGCAAAAAAATTCTTCTAATGTAGCAAAAAACCTACTTCGCCGGAGACATCACCGGAGAATTTAGCGGAAGACCTCATCGTAAAACTTGTAGCAAAAAATTTATGATATTGTAGCAAAACAAAAAAACAAAGATAGCAAAAAATATATATCAATGTAGCAAAATCAGAAGCTAGGTTTTGTAGGCGGCCTTAAGGGCTTGCAAGAGCGGCGGCCATGGCATCCAAGCTTGCAGCAGATGTGGTCGTCTCCTGTAGCAGTGTCGCCCAGGCTCTGTATAATCGGTATGGCCGTCTCCTGTAGCAGATGTGGCCGGCGACGAGAAGGGCGCCGGGGCAGGACGAGGTGGACGGGCGCGACGCCGGAGACCGTCGAGGTCGGGAGGCGCGCCGGCGACTAGGCTCGACGGGGCGGTTCTGCAGGGTGGTGACGGCCGGAGAGGAGGGGAGGCGCCCGAGGGCCTGCGAGGGCGCCGACGAGGCAGGCACGGCCGGAGCGGTCGCGGCGGAGGGGGCCGAAGGCGGTGACGGGGAGGCGGCCGGGCCGGGAAGAGAGGGCGGTGAGGCGGAGCGCGGACGGAGGCTCGGGGTCGGGTGGCGCCGGCGGCGCCGCGCCGCGCGGAGGAGGGAGCCGCGAGGAAGGGGAGGGCGAACGGCGGCGGCGGGGAGACCATGAGCTTGTGGTTGGCGGCGGCGGGGGAAGGTCGACGGGGGGGGGGGGGGGGGGGGGGGGGGGGGCGACCATGAGCTTGGCGGCGGCGGGCTCTGCTTGGGCAGCGAAGGTGCAGGCGCCCCCCTTCCTCGCGTGAGTCAACCCGGACGATCGAAACGCCCCATCGTCCGGGGGAATAGGATCATTTCCCTTCAGGGAATCGTGCGCCCCTTCACCCACTCCCTGCACAGACTGGCCATCTCCTGCGCTCCTGAGATTTTGAAGGCCCAAGGCGAAACTCAAATTTGGGGTCCTTGCTATTTATTTAATATATAAAACATTGAAAAATAAATTGAACTGCGATTATCAGTGATATTGTTGTATCTGACAAAATCAAATTTTTCCATATAGTAGACGTACATTGTTGTATCTGGAAAAGTCAAATTTATTGTACTGGGGTTATCGTGATATTTTTCAATCTCTAAACCCATCATGTGCCAAAATACTCTTCGAGTTGATAAAATTAAACAAACATGAAAAATAGAACACTTTGTCAACATGTCTTGAATAAACTAGCATTTTTTATCACGCATATCACATTGCGCATGTGTCTAGAGTAATGAGAACATGAAAAATGTCTCGAAGTAATATCATCTAAGGAAAAGTAATTTTTTTTTTGCGATCAAGTAATATTTTATTCTTTGATAGGCCTTTTCTCCACTAATGTATCCTTGCTCTCTTATCAAGACTACCCTAATTTGCGGATCATAAATATCCATCCTAACTGGTTTCTCATCAATACTAGCAGATTTTATAAGAGATTAATTAGATACGTGCTCATGATCATTTACATTGTCATTATCCATGATGATCTCAACGTTGTCCTCCGTATCGATATCATTATCTAGATCAACATTACTCTGTTTCTCCACCAGAACTAGTTCCAACTTATCTAGATTTATGAAATGATTCTCTCTGTGATTCTATCGACTTACGTTCTTGCTGCCTCTTTTTTCCTTTCTTCACATCGGGATCCGGCACCATAGCCAATTAACCACACTGAAAATAATAAGAACTATTACTATTCAGAATTTAGAAATAGAATTAGGGCAGATGTTTGCCTCCAGTGCCTGTTTGTCTACCGTTCGTCCTTCCGATAAAACAGACCCGGTTGAAACCTTCCGCTGTTTGCATGCCGCCTGTCCTTGCTAGCGACACGAGAATAGGGGCAGCCGCAGATGAGCTGGACGACGGTCGACGGGTGACGTTGTCACGGGGGCTCACGGCGTGCCTATGATTTGTGTGGCGGCTCGGAAGTAGGCCTTGGTCGTGCAAGAGATCGACGTGAAAAGCGATGGCATTCTAATCGCTAGTCCTGTACCCTGCCTGCTTGGTAATCGGAAGCGTAGGCTTTGTTTAGAAAAAAAAGGGCCCAATTTGGCCCAAAGGAACGTGATGTTTAATTTTTCCCACGATCTATACTAGACATGTATATGAAACATATACCTGAGAAGGGCCCCCAATTTTTTTGGTCCCTGTGCGGCCGCCCCTTCAATCCCCCTCCAGGGCCGGCCCAGCTCCTGCCCGGTGGAATCCGTCCGTGCATACCGCCCGTCTCCGCCACCAACTCCCACCGTCCTACTCGCAATCCACGCTCAAACTCAGCCCGCCCGCTCCAGGCCATCGTCCGGCCCACCAGCGACTGTTTGGCGGATGTTCGTGTTGCTTGTTTCCTCAATGTTGTGTGTTGCTACGGGTAGTATTGTTGCTTTCTCGCAGATGGTGATGTTGCTCCCAACTAGTAGTATTATTACAGTAGCAGTATACGTGTTAGTAATACTTGCGCGTGGCGTGCCCGTTAGGGTTTTTGTCCTGCCCCTAACCTTGGCGGCGAGTCCTTGGCGATGCATGTTATTGTAGATGCTGAATGTAATTTATATAGTCTTTGTACTAATATATTCTCTTTATAAAAAAAATATGAGTTCATGCATATGTATCATGTTATTTTTATCTCTATTCTTGTTTAATATTTTTCAACACCTATACGTGTGCCTACTTATTTTTTAAATCCTCAAAAACCCTACTATACTTTCTATTTTATTTAAACCCTCATATTCAATAATATTTCCCTCTTTATCTTCATTGAAACCATTCCCTCTTTTCCCTTAAATTTATCCAAATAAACCAGTATATTCAATTCAAATTCAAATTCAAATATTATAACATAAATAAAAATAATACTTCCTCTGTCCTAAAATATAATGCGTCTAAGTATTAATCAAACATCAACTTTTTTAAGTTCGACTGAGATTCACTATAAAATATATTTTATAAATATGTCCATATAATAATACAGATGAAGATATTTTTTTCTTAAATACTTGATCGAAGTTAGTAAGATTTGACTATTAACTAATTCTTAGATATTATATATTTTATAGAATGGAGGGAGTACAAGATAGGGTCGAGAGAGAAAGAGCCACTGGGCAACCACATTACCTTCGCGGTCCAAAAACCCACCGAAGCCTGCCTTGGCCTATCTAGAGTCCTCTCTTTCTGTATCGTGTGGATATATGCAGTGAGTGAGTCATTGGGCCGAATGCACTCGTGGACTAGTTCGGCAGCGTTTACATTCTCCATCTTTTATTTACAGCTTCCTCACGTTATTAGGTGGACTAGAACAACACTCCTAGTTCTGGGAAACTATTTTTGCAGCTTCCTCACGTTATTACGAAATATATCAATGATTTGTTTTGTCAAAATAGATATTATCCGTTTCACGTAGCACACAAATCTAGGTGCTTTTTTCCTTGTGGCATTAAACTAGCACTCTGCATTGCTACCAAAAACTAAGTAAATGACAACGAATTAGGCCAATGGACATTGGGGATTTTTGGTAGAGCCTTGGTGTCATATTTCATTTTTGTGGTTCCGGCAAAAGAATGATGGTGAACAGATAAGCTTGTTGGAGCAACTAAACTACCATTAGAAAGTGGTTTGAGCTTCAAAGTGAGACATAATTTTGAATATTAAAATGTGATAAAGATTGCTGGTAGATGAAGATCGTAGTCGGCAAATTAAGGCGGTAGCAGGAACTATCTTTCATCGTGTTAGAAAAAGTAGTAATTTTTTTTGGTCATATATAAGCAGAAATAAGGAGTGTTGTTTCTTTTGAGAATAAAAGTGTTAGAAAAAACATTGGTCCCCAGATGTGACTATATACTGAATTTTGTTTATTGGATGCCTTCTGCATGACCATTGGCCTAATTCTGTCATTTACTTTGTTTTCGTACTGATTTTGGAAAAACTTTTAAGGAGTAAAATTTACATACTGATTTTCGAAGTAAATGACATAGACTAATATGGGAGCTGTGATACTAAAATATTTACATACCGCGCTACCTATCTTCTCCGCTAGCTGGGCATGCACCGGTCATGACTCATGGCACATGCCAAACTTAGCTTCGACAAGATCCATTATGCCATGTCGCGCTTTAGCTTCTGAATCTATTCCACACGATCGATGGAGGTGAGCATCTCCAGTGACAGAAAACAGAAAAATATGCGTGAGATGACACCATCGCCCAAAGCTGGAGACGGTATGTTCGCAGGATATCCATGGGTGCTGCTGTCCCAGCTGTGCGGCTCTCCGACACCGCCAAAGGATGGAGCCAATGATGATCCGTCCATGGCAGCACCTACCTCCGGAATCAAGTCCAATCCAATCTTTCCTTAAATCCAACCTTTTCAAACAAGTTCTTTTGACCGTGGTATCTGATCTCTCATCAACTCTCTTTCTCTGCATAAAGCCAGCCGATCGATGTATCTCCAATGGATTCCAGCCGGTGTCTGTGTTCTTGACTGAACAATATAAGCATTTGAACATGCGAATCACAGTGGATATGTCAGTCATGGATCCTTTTCGAAGAAAAATGCCACTCATGGATATGCTACCAAAAGTTGAGAACCACAGTGACATGTTGTCGCTACGTACTGCTTAGCGAAGGCATGGCCAGACGTCGCCATTGGAAGCGCTATCGAGAATCGAATTCGTCCATTTTCTGGAGGTGGATAAATAGGGTAGTGGTCTGCAGGGATTTCTCAAACACCAATTGGCCAACCCAAAACACAACTCCTGTTTGCTGCGTCCTGTCCTGTCCTGTCCTGCTTAGGCGACTCACCATGGACAGCTCTTCAGATACTCACAGGTATGCCACTGCTCTTCATCCTCCCTCCTATGATCGACATTTTAGAGTACATCTGTTGCATTCAGCATTGTTCTGTTTTCCTCATGTGTGTGCCCCATTGGGTGATCACACATATACCAAATATGTTTTTAACTAACGAGCACTTGTACACTGCAGCCGGAACAGGTGCGCGGCGTGCTACCGCGAGTTCAACCGGATGGAGCACCTGGTGGAGCACATGCGCGTGTCGCACCACTCGCAGCACGATCCCCGCTGCGGCGTCTGCGGCAAGCACTGCCGCTCCCTCGATGCCCTCCGCGACCACCTCGGAATCGGCAGCGCCCTCCCCAAAGCCGGGTGCGCGAGGCTCTTCACAGCCCAAGGCTGCGCGCTCTGCCTCGCCTTCTTCCCCAACGCCTCCGCCCTCCGCGCCCACCGAGCCGCATGCCAGCTCTCTCGCGGCCCCTCGCTGAGCCAGCTCACCCGCAGCATGTCAAGGATGGGCATTCAGGGAGGCGGCCATGGTGGCGCGGTGGCGCTGGGGTGCAAGATGGTGGGTGCCGGCAGTGATGGGACGCTGGACGTGTGCGCCCGAGTGTGTGTCATCGACGAGAACGAGGTCATCCTCTATGAGTCCTTCGTGAAGCCGCTCCTCCCGGTGACGCAATACCGGCACGAGATGACGGGGATCCGCCCGGAGCACCTGCGTGACTCTGGCACAACGGTGAAGCAGGCGCGGAAGCGGGTGGAGGACATCCTACTCAATGGCGAGACGCCGTGGAAGATCAGGACGGCGCGTGGCGGCGCAAGGCTCCTTGTCGGCCACGGTCTGGACCACGACCTCGAGGCGCTGGGCATTGACTACCCGACGTACTTGAAGAGGGACACGGCAACGTACCCGCCGCTGATGAAGACGAGCAACAGGCTGATGAGCAACTCGCTCAAGTTCCTCACACGGAGCTGCCTCGGCTACGAGATACAGAACGGTGGCCACCAGCACCCCTACGACGACTGTGTGGCGGCCATGCGGCTGTACAAGAGGATGCGCGCGCTGAAGCACGGCCCCAAGGGGGAGGAGAAAGGGTGTACGGGGCCGCCGCCGGCCAGCGTGGCGGAGGCGTTCCCGGCATGGAGGCAGCGAGAGCTGGAGCGCATGTCACCGGAGGAGCTCCTGAGGATGTCCAAGCCGGACTACCGCTGCTGGTGCCTCGACGACTAGATAGCCGAAGTGGACTACCGAATTCGACTATTTTCCTTTATTTACTTATATAGCCGAAGTTTGATTATCACAGTTCATAAGGATTGCGGGTATTGGTTTTTCAACCACAGGTAAGTTCATCAAGAGTTCACGAAGCCACTCTGCTTCAACAGTGGCTATGTCTAATGCTGTGAGTTCTGCTTCCATAGTTGACCTCGTTAAGATCGTCTGCTTGCAAGACTTCCAAGAAACAACACCACCACCAAGTGTAAACACATAACCACTCGTGGCCTTAGTCTCATCAGCATCAGAAATCCAGTTTGAGTCACTATACCCTTCAAGTACCCTTGGATACCCGGAGTAGTGAATCCCATAGCTCGCAGTGCCTTTCAAATAACGCAAAACCCGTTCAAGGGCCTGCCAATGAACATCTCCAGGATTTGAGACAAATCGACTTAACTTGCTTACAGCAAAGGAGATGTCAGGCCTCGTAGCGCTGGCTAAATACATAAGCGAGCCAATAATCTGAGAGTATCTCAGCTGATCTTTAGCATCCTTAGGATCTCCCTGATTCTTTCGAACCAACACGCTAGGATCATATGGTGTAGGAGAGGATCTACATTCGCTATACCCAAAACGACTCAAGATCTTTTCCACATAGTGAGACTGAAGCAGTGTTATCCCACCATCATCATCTTTCAGCAGCTTGATGTTCAATATCACATCAGCCACTCCTAGATCTTTCATCTCCAAGCAACGAGATAGAAAGTCTTTGGCCTCATTGATAACATTAAGATTGGTCCCGAATATCAGTATATCATCAACATACAGACATAAGATGACTCCCTCGCCCCCACCATGACAATAGTACACACACTTGTCAGCTTCGTTTACAATAAAGCCTTCATCAGTTAAAGTCCTTTCAAACTTCTCATGCCACTGCTTAGGTGCTTGCTTAAGACCATACAGAGACTTCAGTAACTTGCACACCTTGCCTTGTTGACCATCTATCACGAATCCATCCGGCTGATCCATATAAATTTCCTCATCTAACTCTCCATTTAGGAAAGCTGTCTTAACGTCCATTTGATGAACAAGAAGATCATGCGAGGCAGCCAAGGATAATAGTACTCGAATGGTGGTCAATCTAGCCACATGTGAATAAGTATCAAAGAAGTCTTCACCTTCTTTCTGGGTATAACCCTTGGCAACAAGGCGTGCCTTATACTTCTCAATAGTACCATCAGGTCTAAATTTCTTCTTAAACACCCACTTACATCCTACAGGTTTGCACCCATAAGGACGATCAGTAATTTCCCAAGTTCCGTTTGCTACGATGGAATCCATCTCACTGCGAACGGCTTCTTTACAGTAGTCAGCATCTTGAGATGCATAAGCTTCTAAAATAGAAGTGGGAGTATCATCCACAAGGTATACAATGAAATCATCACCAAAGGACTTCGCAGTCCTTTGTCTCTTACTTCTGGTAGGAGCTTCACTGTTATCCTCCACAGGATTATCAGGGTGTTCTATCGAAATGGTGGGTTCAGGAATTGTGATTAATTCTTGACTAGATAAACTAGGCATCTCCTGATTTGATGAACTAGACGAATCTTTCATGGGAAAGATGTCTTCAAAGAAAGTCGCATCATTTGACTCCATGATTGTACCAACATGCATGTCAGATACCTGAGATTTCACTATCAAAAATCTATAGCCAATGCTATGAAATGCATATCCCAGAAAGACACAATCCACGGTTTTTGGTCCAAGCTTGCGCTTCTTGGGTATCGGCACATTCACTTTCGCCAAACAACCCCAAGTTCGTAAGTAGGAGAGTTTCAGCCTTTTCCTTTCCCATTCCTCAAATGGAGTAATGGTTTTGTTCTTTTTGGGAACACGGTTTAGGACATGACACGCAGTCTTTATCGCCTCCCCCCACCATTCCTTGGATAGACCCGATGTATCTAACATGGCATTAACCAAATCAGTTAGAGTACGGTTCTTTCTTTCGGCCACCCCATTTGACTGAGGTGAGTAGGGAGGCGTCCTCTCATGGATAATACCATGCTCCGCACAAAAAGAATCAAATTCGTTGGAAAAATACTCTCCACCACGATCAGACCGAAGTCTCTTAATCTTTCGATCAAGTTGGTTTTCTGATTCAGCTTTATAGATTTTGAAGTGATTAAAAGCTTCATCTTTAGATTTCAGAAGATACACATAACAGTATCGAGTGGAATCATCAATTAAAGTCATAAAATATCGCTTTCCACCTTTTGTCAACTCACCATTCATCTCACAAAGATCTGAATGTATTAGTTCCAGTGGTGCCAAATCTCGTACCTCGGCAGTCCTGTGAGACTTGCGAGGTTGCTTAGCTTGCACACATACTTGACACTTGGAACTCTTGACAGTAGTAAATTTCGGAATTAAATTCATATCGGCAAGCCGCGTCATGCACCCAAAATTAATATGACAAAGTCGTGAATGCCAAATATTGGATTCACTATCATTGCAAACATGATTAATAACTTGAGTACATAAGTCTGACAAAGATAAGCGGAACAAGCCTCCGCACTCATAACCCTTTCCAACAAATTGTTCACACTTAGAAATTACAACTTTATTGGACTCAAAGACTAACTTAAAACCATCTCGACACAGAAGAGATCCGCTGACGAGATTCTTATTGATTGAGGGAACGTGCTGCACATTCTTCAGCTGTACGATCTTCCCCGAAGTAAACTTCAGATCCACCGTACCAACACCTTGAACAGAAGCACGTGAGCCGTTTCCCATCAGCACGGAGCCAGCCCGTTCGACCTGATAAGAAGAGAACATGGAAATATCAGCACATACATGTATATTTGCACCAGTGTCTATCCACCAATCAGGTGAATTACAAACTGAAAGAGCAGTGGGAAATATACCGTACCCAGCATCCTTCATCTCAATATCACCAAGGACAACATTAGCGGACTTGCCACTATTTCCATGTGAACGCTTGTCAAAGCGATTGGGGCAGCTAGGAGCCCAATGATTAGGATCACCACAGACATGACAGGATCCTTTCTTCTTATACTCAGTCTTCTTCTTGAAGTTGGTAGTCTGTGCGGCCTTGTTTTTGCCATCAAACTTTCCTTTGCCATCAGACCTGTTCTTATTCTTGAACTTGTGGGACTGGAAATTGTTTTTCTGCACTACATGTGCGCTAGAACTTCCATCAAAGCCTCGAGGACGTGTATCTTTTGCTCTCGCCTTTTCTTCAACATGAAGAGATCCGATGAGATCCGAAACAGAAAACTCCTGTCTCTTATGTTTCAGAGAGGTAGCAAAGTTCCTCCAAGAAGGAGGAAGCTTGGCAATAATGCCTCCGGCCACGAACTTGTCCGGTAAGTTACACTTGAACTGCTTGAGTTCTTTGGCAAGGGACTGTATCTCATGAGCCTGATCCACGATGAGACGGTCATCAGTCATCTTGTAGTCATAGAATTGCTCCATGATATACAGTTCAGTGCCAGCATCCGAAACACCAAACTTGGCGTCCAGTGCATCCCACGCATCCTTGCCATTATCAAATGACATATAGGTGTCAACAATGTTGTCACCAAGAATATTGAACAAAGCCCCCATAAACATGGTGTCGACTTTCTGAAACGCTTCCTCCTGAACAGGAGAAAGGTCTCCCTCAGGTTTGCCAAGAGTGGCGCTATAGCAGCCTAGGTTTTTCAATCATAGAACTGCTCTCGTGCGCCATCTCTTATAATTGACACCGTCAAAAGGAGGCGGCCTTGTAGCCGCGGCTAAACCAGTTGAATTCAGTTGCCTATAATCAGGTTTTTGGATTGTTGAAAATATAAGAAAATTACCATAATATTTAATCCGAAACAAGTAATAATAAATCATGACTATAAGTGCTGAAATTAATCTAATCATGCATACTAGCAGAATAGACGAACAGATCATATTTAACCAGAATAAGCAGATCACATCTATTCGAAGAGCTAGTACAAGAAACGGCAACAGAGACTGAACTAGATAGAAACAGATTACGTACGGTGCTGGAGGAGGAATCGGGTTCGTGTTCAGGTTGGGGTTGAGGTTCGCGTTGACACCAACATCGTCAGACATGGCGTCGATGTAGAGGCTGCTGATGTCCGGGAAGAAGTCCTCGTCGGGGAAGGAGTGGTCGGTCGACGTGATGCCGTCAGTAGTCGCGCAACGCGCTCCCCAAAAACCTGATCTCCCCTCACCCGTACAGGTTCACGAGAGGCGGTGGTTCCGGAGGCCTACTGTCCCGTCGTCCGGTTCACGCCGGAAGAGGGGATGGAGAAGGTGTAGCGGCGGCGCAAGGTTCTGGAGGCAGAGAGATGTGCATTTTTTCTCGTATTAGGGTTTTCGTCGATGTAGAGGCTGCTGATGTCCGGGAAGAAGTCCTCGTCGGGGAAGGAGTGGTCGGTCGACGTGATGCCGTAAGTAGTCGCGCAACGCGCTCCCCAAAAACCAGATCTCCCCTCACCCGTACAGGTTCACGAGAGGCGGTGGTTCCGGAGGCCTACTGTCCCGTCGTCCGGTGCACGCCGGAAGAGGGGATGGAGAAGGTGTAGCGGCGGCGCAAGGTTCTGGAGGCAGAGAGAGATGTGTATCTTTTCTCGTATTAGGGTTTTCGCTAAGGCCGTTTATATATAGGCGCCGGTCGGGTAAGACGTGGGGCGTAGCCCACGTCCGAATAAGATCGGCACCGAGGCACAATTCCGCAAACCGCGCGCGCGTCGCGTCGTGACGAGGCGTGGCGAGGCGGGCGGCGGAGAAGGAGCGCGCGTGTATGCCACTCCTCTTCACTCTCTTTAGGAGGTAGTGAAACACTCCACTATATATATTGGTCCAACTCCCTCTAAACTAGCAAGGTGGGACTAAACTTTGGTGCCACCCCTTGCTAGGCATGAATGGGCCAAGAGAATTTCAGAATTTGTATTAGGCTATAGGCCAAGGCCCACACCCAAATTCCAACAATATCTATATGCATCTGCTTTACGATCAGAAACAAGTAAAGGAAAAGAGACAAGTACAGTTACATGCTCTAGAAGTTCACTCACGGCGTACACTGCCGGTCCCGTTGCATCTCCTGAACCATGGATATGCTGTCAAGTTGCGTGCATGGTGTATAACCATGATACCAAACTCGAGACTCATGCTGCTAAAAGTTGAGAACCACAGTGACATGTTGTCGATGAGTGAAGGAAAGCCAGATGTCGCCATTGGCGGCGCTATCAAGAATCGAATTCGTCTGATTTTCCGGTTGATAAATAGGCAGCCGAGTGCAGAGATTTCTCAAACACCAACCGGCCAAACACATAACTCCTGTCCTTCTTAGGCGACTGGCCATGGACAGTTCTTCAGATACTCACAGGTATGCCACTGCTCTTCATGCTCCCTGCTATGGTCGAATTTTTACTGAAGAAACTCTGCCACGCTATGTTGCTAGACTGACAAATTCGTGCACATTCTCTCTGTAGATGAGTTGCTAGTTTGCTACTAATTTTTTAGAATCCATCCTTTTGCTGAGCTGCTATCAGCAATCAGTACAGGAAAATGGGCAGTGGATTTGTTTAACAATGTGTTTGCTTCAAAATTTGTAACCCAAACAATACATATATGGTTCTTTTACTGACGATGTTGGATGCGTGTGTGCAGCCGGAACAGGTGCGCGGCGTGCTACCGTGAGTTCAACCGGATGGAGCACCTTGTGGATCACATACGCGTGTCGCACCACTCGCAGCACGAGCCCCGCTGCGGCGTCTGCGGCAAGCACTGCCGCTCCCTCGACGCCCTCCCCAAGGCCGGGTGCACGAGGCTCTTCGCAGCCCAGGGCTGCGCGCTCTGCCTCGCCGTCTTCCCTGCCGCCGCCGCCCTCCGCGCCCACCAAGCCGCATGTCAGCTCTCCCGTGCTCCCTCGCTGAGTCAGCTCACACGGAGCATGTCAAGGATGGGCATTCAGGGAGGCGGCCATGGTGGCGCGGTGGCGCTGGGGTGCAAGATGGTGGGTGCCGGCAGCGACGGGACGCTGGACGTGTGCGCCCGCGTGTGCGTCATCGACGAGAACGAGGTCATCCTCTATGAGTCTTTCGTGAAGCCTCTCATACCGGTGACGCAGTACCGGTACGAGATGACCGGGATCCGCCCGGAGCACCTGCGTGACTCTGGCACAACGGTGAAGCAGGCACGGAAGCGGGTGGAGGATATCCTCCTCAACGGCGAGCAGCCGTGGAAGATCCGCACGGCGCGCGGCAGCGCGAGGCTCCTCGTCGGCCATGGCCTAGACCATGACCTCGACGGGCTCGGCATCGACTACCCGACGTACCTGAAGAGGGACACAGCCACGTACCCGCCGCTGATGAAGACGAGCAACAGGCTGATGAGCAACTCGCTCAAGTTCCTCACACGGAGCTGCCTCGGCTACGAGATACAGAACGGTGGCCACCAGCACCCCTACGACGACTGCGTGGCGGCCATGCGGCTGTACAAGAGGATGCGGTCGCTCAATCATGGCCGCAAGGGGGAGGAGAAGGGGTGCACGGGGCCGTCACCGTCGAGCGTCGCGGAGACGTTCCCGGCGTGGAGGCAGCGAGAGCTGGAGCGCATGTCACCGGAGGAGCTCCTGAGGATGTCCAAGCCGGACTACCGCTGCTGGTGCCTCGACGACTAGATAGCCGAAGTGGACTACCGAATTCGACTATTTTCCTTTATTTACTTATATAAGCAGCTGGCAACTAAATTGCTCGCAGTTTATGGATTTTTTGGGCATAAATTCGTGTTGAGCAACAAGGAAGAGTTGCTAAATGAAGACGTGGTCGGCAAATTAAGGCGGTAGGAGGAACTGTCTTTCATCGTGTTAGAAAAAAATACTTTTTTTTAGATTTTGCTAATTCAGCTAGCTTTTTTTTGTTGAGGAATCTCTAATTCAGCTAGCTATGTTTTAACTTTCTTACGCGACAAGATTTGTGCTGCCTAGGGTTCCCGCACTACAGGAAACAGGCCAGGCGCCGACGGCCAGACCCCGTCGGCGTAGCCCCTAAATGTCGTCGGCGTAGCGTATAACCGTCGGTGTACGACCCCGTAGGCGTAGCCCGTTTGCCCGTCGGCGTAGAGTATACCGTCGGCGTAAAGGATCACTAGTGGAAACGAGGCCTTTTGTTGAGCCTGGAAATGGGCTTTAACACCGGTTCTTCGGCATACCAGTGTGACCCGTGCAGCAAAAAGGAGCCCCCCTTTATCACCGGTTCGTGGCACGAATCGGTGTTAAAGGCCCCTGCACTAGTGACCCGTGCAGCCCCCCCCCTTAACACTGGTTCCTGGCTTGAACCGGTGTTAAAGGGGGGGCTATATAACACACAGCAGCCCACACCCCTCTCTTCCATTTTTTCACTCTCTCATTTTGGAGCCTAGCAAGAGGGTGTGAGGTGTGCTAGTTTGTGTTTTTTTCCTATGCACAAGAGGTGTTCGGTGAAATGCCCGAGAGCTTAAAATAAGTTTTCTCGTTGCTCTTTCCTTCTCGGTCGAGGTCGGCAACTATCCTTTCATGTGTCATTGATGTACTATATATAAATGGTCATCTCCCTATTGATTTTTGATATATACTATATATTAATGCAGATGAACCGGCAATGGATGTACGGTGACCGACGCACTTCCGAGTACATTACGGGCCTCTAAAATTTCATCGTTGTGGCTAATGCAAACCATGGTCACAATGGTTTTATGTGCTGTCCGTGTGTTCACTGTCAGAACAAGAAAGACTACTCAAATACCAGAACCATTCACGCCCACCTGCTTCGATCCGATTTCATGCCCAGCTATAATTGTTGGACCAAGCACGGAGAAAAAGGGGTTGTGATGGAAGACAACGAAGAAGAAGAGGATGATGACAACTATCATAATATGTCTCCTGAATATGATGATACGGCAACATGGGTAGATAATGAAGATCAAGAGGCAGCAGATGGGCCCGCTGATGACGATCTTGGTCAGACCATTACTAATGCAAAGGAAGAATGTGAAACTGAAAAGGAGAAGGAGAAGCTGGAGCAGATGTTAAAGGATCACAAAACATTGTTGTAACCAACTTGCGAAGATGGCCACAAAAAGCTAGGTACCACACTGGATTTGCTGCAATGAAAGGCAGAGAACGGTGTGACTGACAGCGCATTTTTAAAGTTGGTGGTAAAAATGAAGAATCTTCTTCCAAGAAATAATGAGTTGCCCGACAGTACATACCAAGCAAAGAAGGTTGTCTGCCCTCTAGGATTAGACGTGCAGAAGATACATGCATGTATTAATGACTGCATCCTCTACCGCGGTGAGAAGTACGAGAATTTGGATGCATGCCCGGTATGCACTGCACTGCGGTATAAGATCAGACGAGACGATCCTGGCGATGTTGAGGGCGAGGCCCCTAGGAATAAGGTTCCTGCCAACGTTATGTGGTATGATCCTATAATACCACGGTTAAAACGTCTCTTCAGAAATAAAGAGCATGCCAAGTTGTTGCGATGGCACATGGAAGACTGCAAGAAAGACGCGATGTTGAGACACCCCGCTGATGGGTCACAGTGGAGAAAAGTCGAGCGAGAGTACCCGGACTTCGCACGTGACACAAGGAACTTAAGGTTTGGTCTAAGTACAGATGGCATGAATCCTTTTGGTGAGCAGAGCTACAGTCACAGCACCTGTCCTGTGACTCTATGTATCTATAACCTTCCTCCTTGGTTGTGCATAAAGAGGAAGTTCATTATGATGACATGAATCCTTTTGGTGAGAAGAGCTGTAGTCACAGCACCTGGACTGTGACTCTATGAAGCTATGTGCATTCCTCAATGCAATATCTCAGAAGGTAATCGATCTAGAAAGCCTATCAGGGTTACAGACAGATGTGGCCCAATGTCTTGTCAGCTTTGAGTTGGTGTTCCCACCATCCTTCTTCAATATTATGACGCATCTCCTGGTTCACCTAGTAGAAGAGATTTCCATTCTCGGTCCTGTATTTCTACACAATATGTTCCCCTTTGAGAGGTACATGGGCGTCTTAAAGAAATATGTTCATAATCGTGCTAGGCCAGAAGGAAGCATCTCCAAGGGCTATGTAACAGAGGAGGTCATTGAGTTCTGTGTTGATTTTATTCCTGACCTTAAGGCGATTGGTGTTCCAGAATCACGACATGAGGGGAGACTGCGTGGAAAAGGCACCCTAGGATGTAAAGCAATGATATGTAGGGACGGGCATTCTCTCAATCAAGCACACTACACGATTTTACAAAGATCTATCATGGTTGCCCCGTATATCAATGAACACAAGAATTTAATACGCCTCAAACACCCGGGACAGTCTGATGAATGGATTATAAGTGAACACATGGCGAGTTTTGGCGGCTGGCTGCAAAGACTTCTCACGAATAACACCACTGTTGGGGATCAGCTGTACTTGTTGGCCAGGACACCATCTTCGAATGTATGTACTTTCCAAGGGTACGAGATAAATGGGAATACATTTTACACGATAGGTCAAGATAAAAAGAGCACCAACCAAAATAGTGGTGTCCGCTTCGATGCAGCAGAAGACAATGGGCAAAAGACCACGCATTATGGGTTCATAGAGGAGATATGGGAACTTGACTATGGACCTAATTTTAAGGTCCCCTTGTTTCGATGCAAATGGGTCAAGCTAACAGGAGGAGGGGTTGAGGTAGACAAGAAGTACGGAATGACAACAGTGGATCTCAACAATCTTATGAAGGTAGACAAGAACTTAGACGAACCATTCGTCTTAGCCAATGATGTGGCTCAGGTTTTCTATGTGAAGGACATGTCTACCAAACCGAAAAAAATAAAAAATAAGCAAACAGATACATCACACGATGAGCCAAAACGTCACATATTTCTTTCAGGGAAAAGAAGCATCGTGGGAGTGGAGGACAAGACAAACATGTCAGAAGATTATAATAAGTTTGATGAAATTCCGCCCTTCAGAATGAAGACTGACCCAACCATCCTGTTAAACAGTGCTGATACTCCATGGTTACGGCCGAAGCGATCATAAGATTGACTATATGTATTAATTGAGCCATTTTTGGCACACATATGTATCTCAACATGGAAATCAATGTCATATTTCTTATGTTAATAGTATATGTATTAAATGAGCCATTTTTCTTCCTGCCATTTCTTCCCGCCATTTTTCTTCCCGCCATTTTTCTCGCCATTTTTATTCTCGCCATTTTTCTTCCCGCCAGTTCACTATATATATGTAGGGTTGGCCTCCATTGTCATTGCACATCTCTAGACTCATATCTGCAACCTCATCACTCTTTCCCATGGCTTCCACCATAGCACTAACCCCTAGGGAGGCGGAGGCGCTTTGCGCCTCGAACTACCCCTGCCCATCGGGCTACTGTGTCCCTGTCGGCTAGGTGCTGAGCGCCGGAGGTGTGCCGGTTCCTCCTGTCCCTCTAGGTGTGGCGCACCGGATGGACATCACGAACCACTACTACTTCGAGCTCGCGCCGGAGCAGCGGAGGAATCCCAGATAGCATCCCGACTATTTCCCTACTTGGGAAGCCTTCTTCGGGGATCGGCGTGAGAGGGCGCTCGCCAGGCACGAGGAGGATGGCCCACCTCCTCCGAACTTCAACGAGGCCGGCCGTCGGCTATGGTGGCACGGTCGGACTCTCCAGAGCGTCATGGCCTACGACACTGCCGCCGACTCTAACCCCCGTCTGCGCTACCCTCAAGTCCAGCCCACGCGTACTCAGCCTTCAAGGATAAATTACGGCGACCCCGACGACGACAGCGATGACGGCGGTGGCGAGTATGACGACTATAGTGGCGAGTATTACAGGTGTAGGCAGGAGCATGACTGAATCACTCCAACATTCTGAAACAAGTTTGGCCGATTGTGACTTGATCTGGCCATGTATCTTAATTTTCAATTCTTTTATGTATCTTAATTTTCGGTCGTGCTTTATGTAACTTACTGTTAGTTGCATTCTGTATTTTAATTCCAGTTCTATCTCATTCACAAAATGACCTATCTCATTCGAGGTTTCATGACTTTCGGGTCAAATGACCAATGTTATGGCTAGCATCAAGGAATAGTTTGTGATAATGTGGCCATATTGTGCATACATTTGCATCATGGCATGGCAAACAATGTTGCAAGAGGAAGTTTTCCTTTTTGTCGCACCAAAAAGGCATTTTCCATTTTCTGGGCATAAAAACGGACGGTTTTGTGAAGCAACCACCAAATGGCTAATTCAAAAAACCACCACCACATTTAAAAAAAATACTAGACCACCTTACATGGACAATGTACCAACAGGGGGATCTGAAACCTTTCCGTCCACCTCTAGTGAAAAAGACAAATTCCTGCCGAATCGGTAGGAAGTGGGTTAGATATGAACTACATGTACATGATACGATGCTCGTGATTTTTTACAAAAATCATTTTTAGGTTCACAATATGCTATTTGATCAAAAATCTAATGCAAGTTGAGTGAGGCTTGGCCCCGAGCTAAGAATCTTGATGCCCGTTGTTCGACAAAGTTTGACGATAGTTTAAAACGGGGATAAAAAATTAAAATAAGATCGAAACAGTGCGAAACCTTCGCGTGGTGTTATATTATGTGACATAGTTAGAAGGAAAAATATCAAACTTGGTATATTGATTATGTCTCAAAAAAACCTTCACAAAATGACTTATCTCATTCGAGGTTTCTTGGCTTTCGGGTCAAATGACCAATGTTATGGCTAGAATCAAGGCATAGTTTGTGATAATGTGGCCATATTGTGCATACATTTGCATCATGGCATGGAAAACAATGTTGCAAGAGGAAGTTTTCCTTTTTGTCGCACCAAAAAGGCATTTTCCATTTTTCGAGCATAAAAAACGAACGGTTTTGTGAAGCAACCACCAAATGGCTAATTTAAAAAACCATCACAACATTTTACAAAAATACTAGACCACCTTATATGGACAATGTACCAACAGAGGGATCTGAAACCTTTCCGTCCACCTCTAGTGAAAAAGACAAATTCCTGCCGAATCGGTAGGAAGTGGGTCAGATATGAACTACAGGTACATGATACGATGCTCATGATTTTTTACAAAAATCATTTTTAGGTTCACAATATGCTATTTTATCAAAAATCCAATGCAAGTTGAGCGAGGTTTTGTCAAATTCCAAAGTATACAAAAGATGCGGCATTTAAATATCCAAACAATTCAAAAATGTTAATACAAAATAAAATATGATTTGCTCTAATAAAATAGGGTTAAATTCCTTTTTAGATGCTTAATATTTCTTAAGTTCAAAGTTTTAGGGTTTGACTATTTTATTTTTGTTTGAATTGAATAATGAAAATTTATATGTAAGTGTTTTAATCATTTTGAAAATTTTCATCTAAAGTAAATATAAAATGTTTTTACATGAATGGATAGATATTATGTTTCCGAAAATTATGATATATTATTCATATTTTCTGAGTTGAAATGAAAAAGATATGAATTTTCTAAATTCATATCCTATTTTTTGAATAAAAAATGCCCCTACCCCTTTAATGCATGAAATAAATGCCCCCCTTTAACACCGATTCCAGCCACGAACCGGTGTTAAGGGGGGGCGCATTTATTTCGTTTCGCGACCGCACCCCCCTTTAACACCGGTTCATGGCTGGAACCGGTGTTAAAGGGGGGGGGGGCGGGCGTGAAACGAGTTCCCCCCTTTAACACCGGTTTCAGCCATGAACCGGTGTTAAAGGGCGGGGATTTATAACGCGCGCCACTTCGTCCTCCCCCAGCCAGATCAATCGCGCGCAGCAGAGGAGGAAGAAAAGCAGAGGCGACGCCGCATCGCCGTTCCCGCCCCGTCTCGCCGTCGCATGGCTGTCGCGCCGTCCCCGCCCGGCCGTCTCGCCGTCACCAGGACTGTCGCGCCGTCCTCACCCCGTCTCGCCGTCGCCCCTCCGCTGGCGATCCCCACCCCGCCGTACCGGACCGCTGCCGCCCCTCCGCCGCCCCATCCTGGCCGCGCGCGTCGCCGACCCGCACGCCGCACAGCCCAGCAGCGTCGCGCCACCCACGTCGTGCCGCCGCCCGCAGGTGAGCACGCCGCGCCGCCGATTTTTGTTAGTATAGTATAGTGTTAGTGGTTAGTTAGTGTTAGTATAGTATAGTGTTAGTGGTTAGTTAGTGTTAGTATAGTGTTATATGTATGTATATGTATGTGTATGTGTATTTGTTAGTGATTGGTTGGTGTATTTGTATATGTATGTATATGTATGTGTATATGTATATGTATGTATATTTTTTGTATGAAATATATATATGTATATATTTGTATATGTATGTGTATATATGTATATATTTTTTGTATGTGTATATATGCATCACTTGACCGATTACTTTTCCAATGCCATGGACCCTGACCTCCTCTACCCTCGCCGAGTCGCCCATTTTAGGAGCCGACGTCGCGATGGTTTGAACGCACACCCCCACGCATCCCGGCCACGCTCTCGCCCTAGCACCGCCAGCCACCGCCCTAGGGTTTTTCCGAATGTATTCTCTCATATAAATACGGGGTTTCTCCGAATTAGGGTTTGGAATGACCAAGCATGTATTAGGGTTACATTTCAATACTTTTAACCTGTCATATCATCATCCTCTGCCCTCGCTGAGTCGCCCATTTTAGGTAGCCCACGTCGTGCTGGATCGAACGCACACCCCCACGCATCCCGGCCTCGCTCTTGCCCTAGCGCCGCCAGCCGCCGCCCTAGTACACCTCTCGTTGTCAATATAGCATTAGGGTTTCTCTGAATCCGGGGGTTTTCTGAATGTATCCTCTCATATGAATCCGGGGTATCTCCGAATTAGGGTTTGGAATGACCAAGCATGTATTAGGGTTACATTTCAATACTTTTAACATGTCATATCATCATATTTGCTTGAGCATTTCAATAGATGTATTACTGATATTTGTGTGATCATATTATTGTTTTAGAAACTATGGATCCACTCAGTAGAAACCTTGAAGATGAAGAAATAATGGAGAACATGATCCACGAGGACACCTCACAATATGTGAACTTGGAGGGACATGATGACAGCTCAAATAGTCATGGAGAAGATGACGACTCCGGTGAACGCACTTTAGTGATTACAAAGTCTGTCGAGGTATATGCATGGATTAAGCCTCTGCTGACTTCCACCGATTGATTTGTATATATGTACATGTATTAATTAACGCTTCTTTCTTCTTTTAGCCCTCTGGATCGACCAGCCAGCAACAATCTTCTTCTACGAAAAAGAGCAAGCGAGGCGCGAGCCATCAGTTGAAAGATCGTGCAAAGTTCACGATCGAAGCAGTCCGTGTTGATGGCAGGCCGATGGAGCCCAAGAAGGCTGCCAACAAATTTGTACGTCAGGCTGGAGTTCTTGTTAGGGACCAGATCCCAATCATAATTGAAAATTGGAATAAGCCAAAGAAGGGCGACGGTACCTTTGTCGATGAAATATCCAAAGAAACGCTTTGGAATTCGCTGTTGGAAAATTTCACCCTTCCGCCAGAGGAGGATGAAAACAAGCTGGTTATAAAGGAAAAGGTCAAAGAGTGGACTCTAAAGAAGATGGTTGACGCTTTTTGCAACTGGAAGACAAAATTGAACAAATTTGTCAAAGCTCGCGAGACTCCAGATTTCGAAGACGCATATTATGCGAAGATAAGACCTCACTGGCCCGAATTTGTGGCATACAAGGAAGGTGCTATAGCTAAAAAGAGGTCAGAAACCAATACGCTAAATGCCCAGAAGAAGGAATATCACCAGAGGACGGGGTCAGGTGGCTACATATCTCAGAGGCCTAAGTGAGAGGAAGCTGAGAAGGCCCTGCACGCTAGAGGGATCACACCCCAGACAGATGGGTGGGACCTACGTGCAAAGACTTGGTTCTACGGAATCGGGGCAAGGTCGGACCCAGAAACAGGATTGTGTATCTTCCCAACCCTCCTTGCCGAACCCGTCACTGAACTCATCACGGCATACAAGGAAACAGCCACCAGGAACTTCCATCCTGACAGAGAGAATTACCAGCTCACACGCGCCATCGGTAAAAAAGAACACCCTGGACATGCACGAGCACAGGGGGTATGACGTGGAAGGATGGGTTTGCCGAGTGGGGCGACTCTTACAGATGGCGCGGGAGAAAAGAAAAAGAGCGTACAGAGCGGATGACACAGATAGAACATGCACTTGTGGAACTGCAGGCGCAAGTAAATGCACAACAGAGCCAGCAAGCTACCAGCCCATCTCAGCGGCATGAAGAGCCTGCATTCGAAGCTGCCGGTGGCCCAGACTCTGCACGGAAAAGCAGCGTGGCTTCCACGGAGAACGTGCAGCCCACATTTGAAATGGCGGGTCCTCGATACCCCGTGGATGAGATCACGGAGAGAGAACACGCTGAGCTGCATGTGAGATTAATGGGCTTATCCATTAAGGTGGCTGTCGGCTATGCCTTACCTCCTGTAGCTGGTGGAACTTACCACTGCCGAACGATTCCAGATGGCTATGCTATTGTCGGGGTGGATGAGGTTGTGAAGAAATATGAGGAAGCACAGCTTGACCATGCTACAGGTGAAGGGGAAACTCAACTCAAATTTGCAGTGAAAACAACCATTCTTTGGAAGAAGGAACACATCGTGCTTCCAAATTGGAGGCCACTGGCACCCCCGTCGTCTCCGCAGCATCAGCAGTCTGAGCCGCCTCAGCCGTCTCCAAGTCATCAGAATACTCCCCTGTCGTCTCCGGCGCTTCAGCCATCTCCTGCGCAGCACGCATCTCCGGCGCTTCAGCCATCTCCTGCACGGTAGCCATCCCCGGCGCGCCAGCCATATCCTGCGCGGCAGCCATCTCCGGCGCGCCAGCCATCTCCTCAGCGTAAGCGGAAGAGCACTGCCACGAAGAGCATAACTAGCACTGCCACGAAGAAATCCGCAGGAAACCGTACGCCAAAGAGTTCAAGAAACTACGTCCCGCAGCCTTCCGCCAAGCCATTGCCGGTTTTACCGTGGAATTGCAGCGACGAGGAGACCAATAGGATCTCGGAAGAAGAGGTCAAGAAATTCTTTGCACCTAGACGGGCCGAGCCAAAGGAGAAAATAGATCCGGCGGTGGTGGAGAAGTTTTACAATAATCTTTTGAAACCTGAAACCCCACTTGTGCTGGACTACGAGCGCCAGATTTTGAAGGGGGATGCAAGGCGGAGGGAGACTGAAAGTAGCAGTCGTGCGGCACCCTAGAAAACAGTTCCCATGTTCGGAGAGCAGGAAAAGCAATCATGCGCCCCGCTCCAAGTGTTCGACACACGGAATGCTCCTCCTGTAAATGATTACGAGGCAGAGCTACAAAGAAAGGCAAATGAGATGGGGATGACTTACGTTGCATACTTGAACCTCATGGGAGACAACATTCCCACAGGCGATGTCAACCCCATACAACCATGGAAGTATGGGAAGAATCTCGTCAAGAAAGAGGAGCTCAAGAATCTACCAACAAAGATGCGAAGATTGCACAAGTGGTACCTTGATTTCTGCAAGACGAGAAAGGAAGAATGGATCACAGCGCATATAAGAGATCAGATTTTCTTGTGTGGAGACAACGAGATCGACTTCAACATTCAAGACTTGCATTTTCTATTCAATCAGAAGGAACTCGACAAAGCTGCCAGCCTTTATTGTGTGTAAGTACTATTTTTGTAATTTCTATCTCATCTCATTCACTTCATTAATTGCATGTATATATATGCTCACGATATATGTATATATACTATTATGCAGGAAAAAGGTTATGGAATGCATGAAAGGAGGTCCTTTTGACATTGGGTTCGTTGACCCAAATAGAGTTCATGAAGAAGTGGTAAGAACCAAACCCGGGCAAACAGAAGATTACTTGCTAAGGTCTTTACTGAGACAACAAACCAAAAGGGAAATACTATTGCCTTACAACTTCTCGTGAGTACTGTTACCCTCTCTTTTACACATTCTGTTTTGGCTTACTCGATGTTAAGTGTAACTGATAGTTATGCGTGCGTAGGTTCCACTTTAGTCTGCTAGTCATTCAACCTGACTCAGGAAAAGTCCTTGTCATGGACTCGTTACGAAAAGAAAAAAGAGTTATGGGCAGACTTTAGAGAGATGCACCAGAGGTAATTTCAATCATATTATCGCACAATATCGGCAACTTTCGTGACAACAAGTAATTAATTGCTCCTATATCCATTTTCTTTGCCGGATAGGGTTTGGAAAAGGTTCACGGGCAGGGCCGTGGGTGAATGGTCAGAAGAACTAAAATTTGTAGACCAAAATGTAAGTAATACTAGTTAGGTCTGCGTATCTCTTTGATTCTGCTTCTAATTCCATTATATCATGCTTTATTGATTATTATTTTGATTGAACTCTCTATTCTCGTAAAGTGCGCGTATCAGGGACCCGATAATAACTTATGTGGATACTATGTTTGCGAGTTCATTCGCAACACAGTATGTGAGACGGGCCAAGCCGTACTAGAACAACTCAGAGTAAGTAAACAAAGTACACAACATTATTTTATTACCATCAATTGTGTTGAGTTTTATTCTTATATATATTGACCCCATTCTTCATATATATTTAGATTGAACGGATGCGGGACCAACTCCTACCATTTGACCGCATACGAGCCATTCAAGAGGAATTGGCGGGGTTCATACTTGATGAGGTCGTCACGCCTGGCGGAGAACTCTTTAGATGCTTGAACGTGTTTGTCTTGTACTTGATGCTTCAACGTTTACGGAGAATAACACACAATGACGAATGTTTGTGTATAATAATAGTTGCTTAATTATTCATGTACTCGTATGTACCGACGGCGATGTATGTGTATATACCGCTCCCGATCGATTCCCCCCTCCCCCTCCCCGTCCCCGCCACGTCGTAGAAATACGCCCAGAACGGGGCGGAGGCAGAACTCTGCCGCGATAGAGATTTAGGCTGTTTTCCTGCCGCGACAGAACTCAGCTGCGACAGAGATTTATCTCTTTTTCCTGCCGTGGCACAGAACCTTTAACACCGCTTCATGTTACAAACTGATGTTAAAGGGGGGCTGAGCGCTGCGGCAGCCCCACGTGCGCCACCCTTTAACACCGGTTCGTATAAGAACTGATGTTAAAGGGGGAGGCCTCTAACACCGAACCCTCAACAGCAGTTCTGCAACCGCTGTTAGAGGGCCTTAGGAACCGGTGTTAAAGGCCCTCGGCTGCACTAGTGGATGTGGGACCCACATCACAGAGTTGACGGCCGTTTGACCTGGCGGCAGCTACGCCGACGGCCGACGGCAATGCCGTCGGCCTATCTTTTTTCATTTTAAAAAAAAATTTTAAAAAAAAATTAATTTTTTTTTTCAATTTTTTTGTTTTGAATTATTAATCTCAGAGGCATTTTATTAATTATTTGACTCATTAATCTCACAAGTATTTTTTAACTCTAAGTATAATTAATTTCCGGTTAAATTATACTAATGGTCAAACTTCCCCATCGGTCATCCATCCTAGCACTACTCCACCCCAGCACGCTTACCTTCTCTGTTCCTTTCAGATAAGCTTTCATTCAGGAAACTAGACCTTGCTAATAATATTACCATATCAATCCTATTAATCCTTGGAGGATGGTATCACGTGCCTTTATTTTTAAATTTTAAAACATTTATTTAAGAAAACAACAATGAATAAGTAATAATAATCTTGAATTCAAATTAAAATAAAACAAATTTTATTTATTTTGCCTTTTTCCATTTAATATTGAATAATTCACAACTACAAATCCGTAAATCGTAATTCAACAAATAATGTATCCAAATCGATCAGAAAAATAAGAGGAATCTAAATAATGACATCCCTATCATATATTTAATTATGTATCATATCTTTTTAACACTAGAACAACAAAAACTATGTTAGAATTCATGAAACACCCTTTTTTGCACTCGGAAAAAAAGGAAAATGGCTTATTGGTGCGACGAAAAATAAAACTTGAAGCGGATCTCTAATGAAATATAATATTGTGAGTATAAATATAATATGACACCACGCGAAGGTTTTATATTGTTTCGATCGTTTTTGAATTTTTTATGCCCATTTCAAACTATCTAATTCAAGGGGCATGAAGATTCTTATATCAGGGATGAGTCTCACTAAACTTGTATTAGATCTCTGATGAAATAACATATTGTGAATCTAAAAATGATTTTTGCAAAAAAATCATGAGAAACATATCATGTACATGTAGTTCAAATCTAACTCATTTCCTGCCGATTTGGCAGGAATTTGTCTTTTTCACGAGAGGTGAACGGAAAGGGTTGAGTTTCATAGGTTGGGAAATTGTCCATTCAATATGGTCTAGTATTTTTGAAAAATGTGGTATTATCATTTTGAAACTTTCTTTTGGTGGATGCTTCACAAAACACCCCTTTTTTGCACCCGGAAAATGAAAAATATGTTATACGAAATTATTTGTATTTTTATATATTTTTTTGAATAAAAATATATAATATTTGAGTTTATATAGATATATCTTATTTTTCAGCAAATTTTGATATATTATATGTATTTTTTTGAATTTAAATGAATTAGTTATGATTTTTCTAAGATTAATGTGGCAAAAAAAGAAAAATAGCGACGCCGACGGCTTTGCCGTCGGCATAGGTCTGAAACCTACGCTGTCGGCATAGAATTGACGTTGTTGCTCTGTCGTTAGCCTAATGGGCTACGCCGACGGTCCTGTTTATGCCGACGACGGCCGTCAGCCTATTTATTCTACGCCGACGCACTACTGGAAAAACCATCTTCCGTTCGATCACTGGAAGCCCAGCAGTCCCGGCCCGTCACGAACCACGACTAGTGCTAGCACTAGTCCCGGTCCGTGAGGCCCCCAACGGCTAGAAAAGGACATACTCATTAGTCCCGGGCCGGACCAGAGTATTAGTCCCGGCCCGTAATACGGCCCAGGACTAATAACCTGGAGCATATGGTGGCCATTTTTCGTGGACTATTAGTCCCGGGTCGTATCACGGCCCAGGACTAATTGTCCATTACTATATATATAGCTCCCTGGCCAGCTTCCCTAAAGCATATGGTGGCCATTTTTATCAAACAAAGCAAGAGAGTTCATGCCATTTTTTTTCTCAAGATTTGTCAAGATTTAGTTTGCAACATCTAAATCCAAAGCTTTAAAAGGTTAGAACTTCATTCTTTCATCTCTTATTGCTACTTTAGCTCTATATAATGCTCTAGAAGTATAGAGATATGGATCAAATGCATGCATGTTCTAGAAGTAGCTAGAAGGATTTTGATATATATGTGTAACAAATTTTGATTAGGCACATAGTTACTGAAAATTGAAATGTGTAATTTTAGAGTTTCAGAGCTTAGAATTGAATGAGGTTTTCACTGATGGAACAATAATAAAAAACTCCACATTTGTCATGTTGATTGTTTTCTCCAATTCATAAATTGGTGCATGTAAATTTTTCAAAATTCAAAATTAGTGCTCTAGAAGCTCTCAATATAACTTGTAATAATTTTATCATGTTGTGTAATGGTTTTTGATATATTTTTACTATAATGCAGATGGTCCGGGAATGGATGTACGGTACTGACCGACGCTCTGGCGAGTTCATTAATGTCTGCCCTCTAGGTTTAGAGGTTCAGAAGATACATGCATGCCCTAATGACTGCATCCTCTACCGCGGTGAGGAGTATGAGAATTTAGATGCATGCCCGGTATGCACTTCACTTTGGTATAAGATTAGACGAGATGACCCTGGTGACGTTGAGGGCGAGCCCCCCGGAAGAGGGTTCCTGCGAAGGTGATGTGGTATGCTCCTATAATACCACGGTTGAAACGCTTATTCAGAAACAAAGAGCACGACAAGTTGTTGCGATGACATAAAGAGGAACGTAAGTCAGACGGGATGTTGAGACACCCCGCTGATGGGTCGCAATGGAGAAAAATTGATAGAAAGTACCTGAACTTTGCAGATGACGCAAGGAGTTTAAAGTTTGGTCTAAGTACAGATGGCATGAATCCCTTTGGTGAGCAGAGCTCCAGTCACAGCACCTGGCCCGTGACTCTATGCATCTATAACCTTCCTCCTTGGTTGTGCATGAAGCTGAAGTTCATTATGATGCCAGTCTTGATCCAAGGTCCGAAGCAACCCGGCAACGACATTGATGTGTACCTAAGGCCATTAGTGGAAGAACTTTTACAGTTGTGGCGCGAACCCGGGATACGCGTGTGGGATGAGCACAAGAAGGAAGAATTTAACCTCCGAGCATTGCTTTTCGTAACAATCAATGATTGGCCTGCTCTTAGTAACCTTTCAGGATAGTCAAACAAGGTATACAATGCATGCACACACTGTTTAGATGAGACTGCAAGTATATATTTGGAACATTGTAAGAAGAATGTATACAATGAGCATCGTCGATTTCTTTTGGCCAAGCATCCCTTAAGAAAGAAAGGCAAGCATTTCAATGGTCTAGCATGTCACCAGACGAAGCCTAAGGAGCGTACTGGTGCTGATATATTTGATATGGTCAAAGATTTGGATCAACTGGTAACCTTTGGAAAGGGTCCTGGAGGAAAATATGTTCCGAAAGACGCTGAAGGACACACACCCATGTGGAAGAAGAAATCTATATTTTGGGAGCTACCATATTGGAAATTCTTAGAGGTCCGCTCTGCAATCGATGTGATGCATGTGACGAAGAATCTTTGCGTGAACGTGCTAGGCTTCTTGGGCGTGTATGGGCAGACAAAAGATACACCGGAAGCACGAAAGGACCATCAACGTATGGAAGACCCAGACGGCCTGCATCCAGAATGGTTTCAAGGTCATGCCAGCTACGCTCTTACCAAACAAGAGAAAGAAATATTTTTTGAATGCCTAAGAAGTATTAAGGTCCCGTCTGGCTTCTCGTCGAATATAAAGGGGATAATAAATATGGCAGAAAAAAAGTTCCAAAACCTAAAGTCTCATGACTGCCACGTGATTATGACGCAAATGCTTTCGATTGCATTGAGGGGGCTTCTACCAGATAATGTTCGAGTACCCATTGTGAAGCTATGTTCATTTCTCAATGCAATCTCTCAGAAGATAATCAATCCTGAAGATCTACCACGGTTACAGAATGATGTGGTCCAATGTCTTGTCAGTTTTGAGTTGGTGTTCCCACCATCCTTCTTCAATATTATGACGCACCTGCTGGTTCACCTAGTCGAAGAGATTTCCATTCTCGGTCCTGTATTTCTACACAATATGTTTCCCTTTGAGAGGTTCATGGAAATCTTAAATAAATATGTTCGTAACTGTGCTAGGCCAGAAGGAAGCATCTCCAAGGGCTATGGAACAGAGGAGGTCATTGAATTTTGTGTTGACTTCATTCCTGACCTTAAGCCGATTGGTCTTCCTCAATCGCGGTATGAGGGGAGACTGAGTGGAAAGGGTACTATAGGAAGGAAATCAATAATATGTAGAGACGGACATTCTTACACCGAAGCACATTACACCGTTCTACAGAATTCTATCTTGGCAGCCCCATATATCGAGGAACACAAGAAAATCTTACGCTCCAACAACCCTGGAAAGGATGACTCTTGGATTAGAGATGAACACATGAAGAGTTTCGGCGGTTGGTTGCAACATATCATCAAAAACAACACTCTTGGAGATCATCTATACTTGTTGTCTAGGTCACCATGTTCGACTATATCGACTTTCCAAGGGTACGAGATAAATGGGTATACATTTTACACGATAGCCCAAGATAAAAAGAGCACCAACCAAAACAGTGGTGTCCGCTTTGATGCAACAGACAACAATGGGTCAAAGACCACATATTATGGTTACATAGAAGAGATATGGGAACTTGACTATGGACCTACTTTTAAGGTCCCCTTGTTTCGGTGCAAATGGGTCAAGCTGACGGGAGGAGGGGTTGAGGTAGACAAGAAATACGGAATGACATCGTTGGATCTCAACAATCTTGGGTACTTAGACGAACCATTCGTCCTAGCCAATGATGTGGCCCAGGTTTTCTATGTGAAGGACATGTCTACCAAACCTAGAAAACGAAAAAATAAGAAAAACAATACATCAGACGATGAGCCAAAGCGCCACATAGTTCTTTCAGGAAAAAGAAACATCGTGGGAGTGGAGGACAAGACAGACATGTCAGAAGGTTGTGATAAGTTCCATGAAATTCCGCCCTTCGCGGTGAAGGATGACCCAACCATCATGTTAATGAATGAAGATGCTCCATGGATACGACGGGATCAGAAAGGAACACAAGCGAAGAAATGATATGTAATAATTGTAACATTTTATGAGTTAAGATGTTCCATGCATGTGTCCATTTTTATAGTGTTGTCTGCAAATAATCTTGAGTCTGTTAGTCCCGTTTTGTAGCTGGACCGGGACTAAAGGAGGGCCTTTAGTACCGATTCATACTTACCATTAAGATCTGATCTCCAAACGCGCGCCGTCACATATTAGGGAGTGCCTCTATGACCAGTTTCTCGGAGATGCCGGAGGACTGGGCTCCGTCGACATCTCCCTGAAACTGGTCGTAGTGGTGTCCCTTCTCTCGAAAACCATCTTGCAGCTTGTAACTTCTCTAACTAGATCAATACGCCTGGATGCTAACTAATTTCACATATTAGGGAGTGCCTCTATGACCAGTTTCTCGGAGATGCTGGAGGACTGGGCTCCGTCGGCATCTCCCTGAAACTGGCCGTAGTGGTGTCCCTGCTCTCGAAAACCATCTTGGAGATGCCTCAAACTGGCTGGAGGACTGGACTCACAAGGATGCCTATTTATAGTACAAGCAGCTCGGCATAATGTCGACACTCACGACATAATGTCGACACTCACCCCTATTATTAGTGCTGACTCATCTTTAGTCTCGGTTGGTGTCTCCAACCGGGACTAAAGGTTCATCTTTAGTCCCGGTTGGTGACACCATCCGGGACAAGGTACAAGCTCCTTGATTGCATTTAATATATTATCCTAACTATATATCCTTTTGTATGATGATATTATATTCCGCAGAATGAAGATGCTTGAATGCAAAAGAGCTAGAAGATACGACGTTGGGTTCATTGACCCATATATCATTAATGAATATACGTTAAAGAATCACCCCAAAGACGTGGAGGAAGACCTGTCCAGGTTCTTAACCGAGCATAATTTTGTTAAGGAAATACTATTTCCTTACAACTTCAAGTGAGTGTTTATATCTTGTACACATTTTATTTTTGCTTACTGGATGAGCTATGCATGTATGCTTATGTAAATATCCGCAGATTCCACTGGATCTTGCTAAACATTCAAGTTGACAAGTCCCTTGTCGAAGTCCACGACTCATTAAGTTGGGACCAAGAGAAGTGGAGCGACATGAAAGCAATGCTCCATAAGTAATTTCAATCATTATCGCATTATATCGTCCTCTTTCATTCATTTCCTGATATCAAGTAACTAATAACTCCTTTGTTCATTTTCTTTGCCGAGCAGGTGTTGGACACGGTTCAGACAGAAAATACCAGGTCCATTCAAAGAGGAGCTAACTTATAAAATGGCGAAGAGTTTACAGCAGCCACCGGGAACTCATTTATGTGGATACTACGTCTGCGAGTACATCCGCGAGTTGAACAGTGAGAAGAAAGTTGACTCACATTATATTTATGATTTGCGGGAGACACTAGAGCCAGACCAGCGCATAAGAGCAATTCAAGAGGAGCTGGCGGGATTTATGATGAAGGAAGTCCTTGATGTACATGGAGAGCATTATGCGAATGACGTGGAACTCGATTTGCCTTAGTCATCTCCATGTATCTCATATGATATACATAATCATCAATGACCATGTAATTTTCAAAACATTTATTTCTTTTGATATGATTGATTATATGTATGCTTGCAAGGGATCGATCTTATATAAATGCATCGACGTGTAGTGTGTATGTAGTAGCGTATAATATGTCTACTGAAATATATGTTTGTTAAGTTATAGTGAAACACAAAACGAAAAAGGAACAAAATGGCAAAAAAAAGGAAATACACAATCTCTGCCGCGGCAGAGAAATGTGGTGTTTCTCTGCCGCGGCAGGAAACCTTTTAGTCCCGGGTGGTGTTACAGCCCGGGACTAGAGGGTTCCGCCCCCCGCGGCGCTGAAACAGCCACGTGGCTGTTATCAGTCGTGGGCCTTTGCCAGCCGGGACTAGAGGGGGGGGGGGCTCTAGTCCCGTTTTCGCAGTCCCGGGCCCAAAACCGGGACTAGAGCCCGTTGCGGCCCGGGACTAGAGCCCCTTTTTCCACCAGTGACGGCAAAACTGGGCCGACGGCCCCAACATTTCGCCGTCGGTGTATAAAAAGACCGTCGGTCTATTTGGTTATTCCCGTAGTGCCGGTAACCGAGCCCATGCTCCGTCTTGAACTCTCAGTTCGATTCTTGGCTTAGACCATCAACGGTGTATATAAAATTGGTTGGAGAGATAATGTGTTGAAGCCGATTCCACACATTGCAGGGTTGCAACCATCAAACTGAGCAAAAAAATTTTTTGGGCAGTACTAACATCCTTGTTTGACTCCCAACTCATTTTCTTTAGTCATTCGCTTGGCCTAAGGTTGGACCCGAATGAAAAGGTTGATTGGAGTGAGCTTGACAGGGTTTAATTCAAAGGTTATCTCGGACGCACAAGTGTGAGTACACCCTAACAAGCAATTTCTTTTACTAAACTCAACAGATGGGGAACCTATCTTATGCTCTTTGAACCGTACCACCAGCCCACCACTGCGAACGAGTGAAAGAGATGGTCTCGGTGGGTTTTGCCTCCTGTCATTGGTCGAACAAACGAAACGAACAGGTCGAGCCGCACGGGCCGTCATCGTACCAGGCAAGTGCTCCTCCAAGTCAGCCCAAAGAGGCACAAGTAGCCAGCCCTTTCGATGGGACTCTAAGTGTTTTCCCTCTCGCTAGGGTTTTGTTTCTCTCCCGGCGTCGCCGGCGTAGAGGTTTCTCTTCCTTCGAACCCTGGGCATCTTCCGGCCACCGAAGTTTCTCGGGCTGACAAAGGGGAGGTCTTTGCACCTCTACCCAGCCTTGGTTCTACGGGGGGGGAGGCTAGGGTTTCGAGACGGTGGGCTCAGTTAGATCGGATCCGGAATTGGAAGATGGCGAATGAGCCAACGGCTTCGGCTGCGGTGAAGGATGATGTGGAAGCCATGATGGCGATACTAGGGTTCTCTGAAGAAGACATGGATGACGTGGTCTTTGAGGAGGTAGAGAAACAGCCGGAGGAGGCTATCCGATGGATGGCAATTGCTAAAGTCCACACAGAATCAGAATTCAGCCACTTTTGGTTCTTCAAGAACAGGAGATCGGCATGGGATCTTGTGAAGGATGTAAAGATATCGGTGATCGAGGATAACTTGTTCACGTTTCAGTTTGCCTGCCTTGGTGACTGGGAGAAGGTCATGCATGATGGCCCTTGGGTTTTCAGGGGGAAGAGTGTTCTTAGTGCCCCGTATGATGGATTCACGAAACCCTTGACTATTGAATTATCCAAGTTGTTGATGTGGATTCAGATTCATGATCTTCCTGATGGGTATAAGGGGATGGTTCAGTCCCTAGCAAGTAAGGTTGGTGACTTTGTAGTGGAGGAGAAACCCTCATCGGATTTTATTGGTGACTTCTATCGAGCACAAGTAAGGATTGATGTTTATAAACAACTCAAGCATGTTGTGTCTATTATCCGAGCTGGAAAGAGAGAGTTGTTCCTTGTTAAGTTTGAGAAACTGCCGGATTGGTGCTCTTTTTGTGGCTTCCTTGGTCACATTAGTAAGGAGCATGGTGATGGGGTCCATGAGCCCGCCTCCGAGATTTTTAAAGATCTACGTGCTGATGCCAGTTGGCGCTAGGGATCAAGAAATTTTGGACGCGGAAGAGGAAGAGGTGGGGCACGCGGCCGGTCAGGGGGTCAGGGTAATGGGAGATGAAGAGGCACCGGAGGTGACTCTGATGATAATGAATTCGACCATGAGGAGACTAGGGAGATGGAGCTTACTGAAGATGATAGGGCAGTGGTTCCCATAGCTCCTGGCGGGTCTGTGGTGGGTCATGCACTGGATGAAGATATGGCAGAGGGTAATAGGAAACGTGGGGCGTACCCTGTGAGCTCTGGAGGGGTGGCAAAATCAGTGAGCATCTTGGTCTGTCGCTATGATCAGCCGCCTGGTAGTGTGTCTACGGCTGCAAGCCCAAATTCTAAAAGGGTCCAGAAGAAGCAGAAGTCAGATGGGGAGAAGGAGAACACTGGTGAATATGGAGGATCGGCGGGCTCCCTAGGGGAGTACTGCTGGGAGCAATGAAAACCTTAAGTTTTAACTGTTGTGGGGCGGGTGATCCTGCGACAGTTAATGAGCTTCGGGATCTAGTGGCAGGATGTAAGCCAATGATTTTATGTCTTCTTGAAACACAGATTGCGAAGAGTAGGGTTGAAGGTTTAGCCAGGATTTTGGGATTTGATAGAAGCTTTGGATATGCTAGTAGTGGCCGATCAGGAGGGTTGTGTATGTTCTGGAAAAATGAAGTTCTTGTAGAGATCAAAAGCTTTTCAACATACCACATTGATTCTTGGGTCACTGAAGCAGGTAGGGATCAATGGAGACTGACTTGCTTTTATGGGGAAGCCACAAGAAATATGAGGCATAAAACTTGGGACACAATGAGAGTGCTGAAAGGTGAAAGAACCCTTCCTTGGGCATGTATTGGTGACTTTAATGAAATTTTACGTGCCGAGGAACAGTTTGGTCCTAACCAGAGAGATAGTGCTCAGATGGCTGGCTTTAGGGAAGCGGTGGATGTTTGTGAACTTGCTGACCTAGGCTACTCGGGCTTGGACTGGACGTGGGAGAAGAAGGTGACTAGCGGTGCATACTGTAGGGTTAGACTGGACCAAGCACTTGCTACGACAAGCTGGTCTGAGCTCTTCCCTTTTGCTTCGGTCAGACATCTGACGGCGGTAAAGTCTGATCACTGTCCAATTATTTTGTTGAATGAGATTCAAGATGGGGAGGCGATCTATGTGAGAGATAAACCCTTCCGATATGAGTGCATGTGGGAGTGTCATGAGGGTTTCAAAAATATGCTTGAGGATTCGTGGAGATCGTCAGAGAAGTGCAGGTTGGTGAGCGATCTTACTACGAAATTGGCGAATGTTTCTAAATCATTGACCAGATGGGGCTCTAATACGTTTGGATCGGTGAGGCAAGAGATGAGGAAATTAAGAAGGCAGATCGCTACCCTTAGGGCTGCTCCTGATCGTGTGGCTCCATCTGTTGAAGAGAAGGCCATTGAGACTAGACTAATTGAGATCTGCTATCGGGAGGAGGTACGGAAGCAGCGGGCTAGCATACAGTGGCTGAGCGAGGGAGATAGTAATACTCGTTTCTTTCCTAAGAAGGCTAGTGCCAGGCGGAACAAAAATAAAATTTCAGTGTTATCGAAGTCAGATGGGTCTTTGACTGATAATGTGGACGAGATTAAGAGCATGACCAATGAGTTTTACTCAAACCTTTACACAGCAGAGGGAACCATTGGTCTGGAGGAAGTTCTGTCACATATCCCAAGAAAGGTTGATGGAGATATGAACCTAAAACTGAATAAGCCATATAGTAATGAAGAAGTGCGGTGTGCACTCTTCCAAATGTTCCCAACAAAAGCTCCGTGTCCTGATGGATTACCGGCCCATTTCTTTCAACATCATTGGGATCTTTGTGGTGATGACGTTACTGATATTGTACTAAGGGTGCTCAATGGAGATGAATCGCCAGAGGAGATCAATCAAACGTTCATCGTTTTAATTCCGAAAGTGTCAAGTCCAAAAAAATTAGGACAGTTTCAACCTATAAGCCTTTGTAATGTGATCTTTAAGATCGCCTCAAAGGTCTTAGCAAACCGGTTGAAAGTTATTCTCCCTGAGGTTATATCTGAAGAGCAGTCGACGTTTGTACAAAGAAGGCTTATTACTGATAACATTATATTGGCTTATGAATGCCTCCACTTTATGAAGACAAAGAAGCGGAGAGATAACCACCACTGTGCGCTAAAACTTGATATGATGAAGGCATATGACCGGGTGGATTGGGGATATCTGCGAGCTATTATGCTGAAGCTGGGAATTAGCTCCCGGTTCACTGAAACCATTATGAGGTGCGTGTCGTCTGTTTCGTTCTTAGTCCTTTTTAATGGTGGAAAATTGGAACGTTTCAGGCCTACGCGGGGAATTAGGCAAGGTGACCCTATTTCTCCCTATCTCTTTCTGTTGGCTGCGGAGGGCTTATCATGCTTGTTAAAGACTCATGCGGTTGCAGGTGATATTAGTGGGGTGATGGCTGCCCCATCTGCACCGTGTGTTAATCATTTATTGTTTGCGGATGGCAGCTTACTCTTCTTTGATGCTAATTCTGTTGAAGCCATGTTCCTGGATGGGCTGCTTCAAGTGTATTGTGAAGCTTCTGGGCAGCGTATTAATAAAGATAAATCCTCCATATTCTTTAGCAAGGGTGTGTCAGAGGCTAGGCGTATTAGGATCAAACAGATTCTGGAAGTGCCAAATGAGACTTTGTTAGAGAAGTACCTGGGTTTGCCCTCTAATGTGGGGCGGTCCAAGAATGGGTGCTTTAAGTATTTAAAGGACAGGGTTTGGAAGAGTGTCCAAGGCTGGATGGAGAAAACGATGGCTTCTGGTGGGAAGGAAGTTCTTATTAAGGCGGTCGCTCAGGCTATACCGACTTTCACAATGTCCTGTTTTAAACTTCCTGCTGGTTTGTGTGGTCATATTAACAACCTGTTGCGTAAATTCTGGTGGGGTAGTAAGAAGGGAGAAAGGAAGACCGCTTGGGTCTCTTGGGATGATATGACACAACCAAAAAACATGGGAGGTATGGGATTCCGAGATATTGAGCTGTTTAACTTGGCTTTACTATCAAAACAAGCCTAGAGGATAATTCAGGAGCCCTCTGCGCTGAGTGCTCGTATATTAAAGGCTGTGTATTTTCCTGAGGTGTCCTTTCTGGAGGCGGATCTTGGCTCGCTCCATCACAGATTTGGAGATCGATCTATGAAGGAAGAGGTACACTTACTCTTGGACTGATCAAGCGTATAGGGACGGGTAATGACACAAGTATAGGGCAGGATAACTGGATCCCTAGAGATTTTATGCTGAAACCGATATGTTTGAGAGGGGAGCAGCTACCTTCTCGGGTTAGTGAACTGATTGATCACACTTCGGGTCAATGGAAGGTACCTTTGATTGAGAAACAATTTATTGATATGGATAGAGAAGCGATTATGGCTATTCCAATTAGCATGCATGTACAAGGGGACTTCTGGTCTTGGCATTATGAGAAGAAGGGAACCTTTACTGTCAGGTCGGCGTATCGGATGCTTGTTGCTATCAAGAAACAAAGAGAGGACTGGTTAGATCAGCTTCCTAGAAGGTCTCGGGTTGAAGAGGATAAAAAGTCCTGGACAAAAATGTGGAATGTCAAGATCCCATCCAAGGTGAAAGTGTTTGTGTGGAGATTAGCCCGCATGTCATTACCCACTGGAGATGTTCGGTTTAAACGGAATATGGCGACTGACAATGTCTGCGCAGTATGTAAGGGTGCTGAGGACTCATGGAGACATTCACTGTTGAATTGTAATATGGCTCGGACTGTCTGGGCTTTGGCGGATGAGGAGCTCATAGAGCATCTGATCTCTAACAATTCGGAAGACCCAAGGATCTGGATTTTCTGGCTGCTTGACACTCTAAATCAAGCAGATCTTGCTAAGGCTTTGGTGATGCTGTGGGCGATTTGGTGGGCTCGGCGTAAGGCAATACATGACAAGGAGTTTCAAAACCCAATGTCCACTATTATGTTTGTCAATAAATATCTAGAGGAGTTGGACATTGTGGCGATGAGGAATCCATCATCGCATGGGACTAGGTAAAAATCTACTCGTTCGCCAAAGAAATGGATTCCACCGCTGCTTGGCGAGTACAAAATCCAAGTTGATGGAGGTCTATCAAGGGATGGGACAAGAGGTGCGGTGGCTGAGGTGTGCCGAGATCATAGGGGCAAATATGTTGGAGCATCCGCGGTGGTTTATCCGGGTATGAACAAACCTGCTAGCTTGGAAGCCCTTGCATGCAATGAAGCTCTTTCTTTGGCTCTAGACCTTCATCTTTCAGATATCAATGTGGTGTCCGATTGTTTAGAGGTTATCTCCAACTTGAAGATTATGGCCCCTTGCAGCTATGTGATGATCTTGAAGGAAATTGAGCATAAGAGAGCCTCTTTCAACACTACCTCTTTCAGCCATGAGCTTCGTGAAAACAATGGGGATGCCCATTCTCTCTCAAAAGCTGTAACTTCTTTGCCTGCTGGCCGTTATGTTTGACCTTTAGCAACTCCTGAAATAACTTGTATCCCTATGAACTTGATGATTGAATAAAGATACAAGTTTTCACTCAAAAAAAAAGTAGCCAGCCCTTTCTTCTTCAAACCCTCTGGAACAAACGAACGAACAAACTAACTCAAAGAACTGACCATGAACTGACACATACATATACTTGATCCTTTTGCAGGAATCAAGGGTGGTCGCCCTACCTTGCTCTACTGGGTCCTCCGCCATAAAGAATATAAGTGGTAAAGAAAATTAAAAAAGTATTTATGAAAATTTGTATCATGATTTATGAGAATATAAGTGGTATAAGAGACTCTGAACTCGGAGTGGGGTAAACAATGTCACAAATGCATAATCGTCTTTGTATTGCATCACAATTATTGCAACCTCGCGATTTTGGTGAAGAAGAACAACCGTCGTTGCACTCAACAACACTAGAGGAGGAGCAGAGTAAGTACATGATTCTATCTCAGGTCGAGCCGCCGAGGTTATTATGGTAGGTGGAGTTTAGTGGAGCTTGGCATAGTAGATTTATACCTAAGGGGCTATTTGGTTGGGTGTATTTCTGGATTTTTGCTTTGGCTTATAATTGGTGTTTTTGATTTTAGCTTTCAGCTTTCAGCTTACACCATCATACAACTATGTCCAATTAAATGCCAAAAGTCAAAACCAAAAAGTGTTTTTCTGCCGCCTTATAAGCCAAAAACTAAAAGACAGACCAAACAACCCCATAATCCCAAACAGCCCCATAATCCGCCGCAGAAGTTATCAAAATGCCAGAGCTAAAGGCAGTAATGATAAGCTCATTACAGGAAACAGGCCAGGCGCCAACGGCCAGACCCTGTCGGCGTAGCCCCTGATTGCCGTCGGCATAGGCTACGCCGACGATTGCCATCAGCGTATGACCGTCGGCGTACGACCCCGTAGGCGTAGCCCGTTTGCCCGTCTGCATAAAGGATGTGGGACCCACATCATACGGTTGACGGTCGTTACCCCTGGCGGCAGCTACGCCGATGGCATTGCCGTCGTCTTAGAGGATTTGGCTGGAGCTACGCCGACGGAAATGCCATCGGCCTATCTTTTTTCAAAAAAAAATCCAAATTTTTTTGTTTTTGTTTTGAATTATTAATCTCACAAACATTTTTTTAATTATTTGACTCATTAATCTCACAAGCATTTTATAACTCTAAGTATAATTAATTTCTGGTTAAATTATATAAATGGTCAAACTTCCTCATCGGTCACCCATCCTAGCAATACTCTAGCCTCAGCACGCTTAACTTCTCTGTTCCTTCCAGATAAGCTTCCAATAAGAAAACTAAACCTTACTGTTACCATATCAATCCTATTAACCCTTGGAGGATGGTATCACACGCCTTTATTTTTAAATATTCTACATTCATTTAAGAAAATAACAATGAATAAGTAATAATAATATTGAATTCAAATTAAAATAAAACAATTTTTATTTATTTTGCCTTTTTCCATTTAATATTGAATAATTCACAACTACAAATCCGTAAATCGTAATTCGACAAATTATATATCCAAATCGATCAGAAAAGTAAGAGGAATCCAAATATGACATCCCTATCATATATTTAATTATATATCGTATCTTTTTAACACTAAAACAACCGAAACTATGTTAGGATTCATGAAACACCCTTTTTTGCACTCGGAAAAAAGGAAAATGGCTTATTGGTGCGATGAAAAAGAAAATTTGAAGTGGATCTCTTATGAAATATAATGTTGTGAGTCTAAAAATGATTTTTGTAAAAAATCATGAGCATTAGATAATGTACATGTAGTTTAAATCAGACCTACTCCCAACCGATTCGTCAGGAATTTGTCTTTTTCACCAGGGGTGGATGAAAAGGTTCGAGCTCCCCTGGTTGAAACATTGTCGATGTAAGTTGGTCTAGTATTTTTGTAAAATGGGGTGGTAGCATTTTGAATTAGCCATTTGGTGGTTGCTTTACAAAACACTCCGTTTTTTGCGCTCGGAAAATAGAAAAAAAGGAAAATTTCCTCCTGCAAAATTGTTTAACATCACATGATACACATGTGTGCACAATATGGACACATTATCTCAAACTATACCGCGATTCTAGCAATAATATTGATAATTTCACCTGAAATCCAGAAAACCTCGATTGAGATAAGTCATTTTGTGAAGGTTTTTTTGAGACTCAATGAATAATCCAAGTTTGGTATTTTTACATGCAACTATGTCACATAATATGACATCACGCGAAGGTTTTGCATTGTTTCGATCGTTTTTGAATTTTTTATGCCCATTTCAAACTATCGTCAAACTTTCTAAATCGAGGGGCATGATGATTCTTAGCTTGGGGCTGAGCCTCACTAAACTTGCATTAGATATCTGATGAAATAGAATATTGTGAACCTAAAAATGGATTTTGCAAGAACTTATGAGCATCATATCATGTACCTGTAGTTCAAATCTAACTCATTTCCTACCGATCTGATAGTAATTTGTCTTTTTCACGAGGGGTGTATGGAAAGGTTTGAGATATCCAGGTTAAGAAATTATCTATTCAATATGGTATAGTATTTTTTAAAATGTGGTATTATCATTTTGAAACTTTCATTTGGTGGTTGCTTCACAAAAACACCCCCTTTTTTGCACTCGGAAAATGAAAAATGTCTTTTCGGTGCGACGAAAAGGAATACTTCCTCCTGCAACAATCTTCACAATCCCATGAGACACATGCGTGTACAATATGGACACATTATCGCAAACTCTACCGCGATTCTATCAATATCATCGTTCATTGACCTGAAATCCAGAAAACCTCGATTGAGATAGGTCATTTTGTGAAGTTTTTTTTAAGACTCAATGAATATACCAAGTCTGGTATTTTTTCCATGCAACTATGTCATATAATATGACACCGCACGAGGTTTTGCATTGTTTCGATTGTTTTTGAATTTTTATGCCCATTTCAAACTATCGTCAAACTTTCTAAATCGAGGGCATGAATATTCTTAGCTCGGGGCTGAGCCTCACTAAACTTGCATAAGATCTCTGATGAAATAGCATATTGTGAATCTAAAAATGATTTTTGCAAAAAAATCATGAGCATCATATCATGTACCTATAGTTCAAATCTAACTCATTTCCTACCGATTCGGTAAGAATTTGTCTTTTTTATGAGGGATGGACGAAAAGGTTTGAGATACCCAGGTTGGAAAATTATCCATTCAATACGTTCTAGTATTTTTTTAAAAATGTGGTATTATCATTTTTGAAACTTTCATTTGGTGGTTGCTTCACAAAAACACCCCTTTTTTACACTCAGAAAATGAAAAATAGCTTTTTGGTGCGACAAAAGGGAAAACTTCCTCCTGCAACATAGTTCACCATCCCATTATACACATGCGTGCACAATATGGACACATTATCGCAAACTATACGGCGATTCTATCAATAACATTGGTCATTTGATCTGAAATTCAGAAAACCTCGATTGAGATAGGTCATTTTATGAAGGTTTTTTTGAGACTCAATGAATATACCAAGTCCGGTATTTTTCCATGAAACTATGTCATATAGTATGACACCACGCGAATGTTTTGTATTGTTTCGATCGTTTTTGAATTTTTTATGCCCATTTCAAACTATCGTCGAACTTTCTAAATCGAGGGGCATGAAGATTCTTAGCTCGGGGCTGAGCCTCACTAAACTTGCATTAGATCTCTGATGAAATAGCATATTGTGAAACTAAAAATGATTTTTGCAAAAAATCATGAACAACTTATCATGTACCTGTAGTTCAAATCTTATCCATTTCCTACCGATTCGGCATGAATTTGTATTTTTCGCGAGAGGTGAATGGAAAGGTTTGAGATTCCTAAGTTGGGAAATTTTCCGTTCAATATGGTCTAGTATTTTTGAAAATTTTGGTATTATCATTTTGAAACTTTTTTTGGTGCTTGCTTCATAAAACACCCCGTTTTTTGCACTCGGAAAATGAAAAATATGTTGTACGAAAGTATTTGTATTTTTTATGTATTTTTTGAATAAATATATATAATATTTGAGTTTGTAAAGATACATCTTATTTTTCTACAAATTTTGATATATTATATGTATTTTTCTGAATTTAAATGATTTAGTTATGATTTTTCTAAGATTAATGTGGCAAAAAAAAGGAAAAATAGCTACGCCGATGGCTTTGCCGTCGGCATAGGTCTGAAACCTACACCGATGGCTTTGCCGTCGGCGTAGACTTGACGCCGTTGCTCTGCCGTTAGCCCAATAGGCTACGTCGACGGTCCTGTTTACGCCGACGGCGGCCATCGGCCTATTTATTCTACGCCGACGGCAAAACTGGACCGACGGCCCGTCAAGCTACGCCGACTGTCCCGACATTTTTCCATCGGTGTATAAAAAGGTCGTCGACCTATTTGATTATTCCCGTAGTGGCTTCGATGGAGAGACTGAAATGATCGTGGGAAGAATGGGGAAAAAGAAAAATGCATAACGATCGATGGATTCAAGTCCAATGATTATGAACACAAATACAATAATAAATACAGTTGCATGAGTTATATTCAAGCAAACCGACTGTTCCTGTACTAAAATTGCATAACCTTTTTTGTGATCTTAGATCTGATATTTCGCAAAAAAAAAAACATAGATCTGAGAATGCCCAAACTGACTTTTGAAGAAATAAAAATAATTTAGTGGCAAACAAGGGATAGTAAATTAGATCTCATCTTATTGATCACACGCTTCCAACTGATCTCTATGAGGATTACAATTCTATGTCCTTTTGTCTAGGTAGATAGACCTGGAGGGACTGGAGGTGGCACGTGCGAGCAAATGCACGGCTTGACAGCCCCGCTTTGGAGTGCCATAGAGGCGGAGAGAGGAGAAACTGGTTCGGTCTAACCCAATCTTATTTTCTGAAGATTATCTAATTGCTGCATGAGCCCTATTATCTCACTCTCCGTCTTCGAGCAGCTATGTTTTAGGCAACCAGAGATCATCGCTATCGCACCACTCCCGATGTCTCATATTCCCTTATGTCTTAGTACATTTCTTCCATTCTTCTCTTATCTTTTTCTCGTTCTTACATTTCTTCCATTCCTACCTAATGCTACTTACGAACATGCTAAAATGTGAAGTGGTATAACAATGCTTCTTACTACTCAGATGAAGCTGCAGTGGTGTACATCTCTACTATTCCTTAAAGGCAAACACGACAATATGGTGGTACGTCGGCTTTTCACCCTCCCGCGCGGCTTCTCCTTTCCACGCAAAAAAGACCAGCAAACAAAACGCAAGGAAAAAACGGCCAAGGAAAACCCCACGTGACCACCTTCTCCTCTCGCAACAGCCACCCAGATTCCCCACGCCGCCGCCAATTCCGTGCCACGCCGCCGCCGCTCCGTCCTGGCTCCCGTCCCCCGCCTCTCTATCCCGTGCGTCGTGCTGCCGATGCCTCCTATCTCCGTTCCCCATGTCTTCTGGCCGATCTCCAGCCGTGCTTCCTCCCAATCTGGCATAGTCAGCTCGAAACCGCCGGTCAGCCTGGTCAATGGCAACCGCCGATGCCAATCGTGGAGCTCGCCGATCGTGGAGGTCGTGCTGGTTACCTCCTCTCCCAATAAAAAAGCTCCGACCTCTCCTATTCTTGTACTGCTGCACATCAGACGCCCATCGACGCTCTGTCCGGTTCCTGATCCCGCCTCGCTGTTTCAACTGTCCCGCGTGTCGCGCCGCGCCCGTGGACTGGACCTTCTCGCCGTGCCCGTGCTCCACTACGGCGGCTGGAGGAGACGACCGACGGCGCGGCTAGAGGAGACGACCAACGGCGCACGTCCTCACCACTTCCAACTCGCTCGGCAGCTCAGGTATATGAGCTCTCTGTTATTTCAACATCACTTTCTTACTTGCTCTAATTCCTACTAGGACAAGGCCCGCAACATCACTTTCTTACTTGCTCTAATTCCTGGCCCGAGCCTTGCTGTGGAAAGGAAAACCACGATCGATGGGTGAATTTCTATCTAGATACTGAGATGGTACATAGGGAAAACCAGGCTCTTCGTTCATCCTGATTGAAGAAAATATGCCGACTCTGTTTTTATCATTCCATATTGGTGGACTGAAACGCCATCTAATTTTGTACAATAGCATACCACTCTGGCTCAAAACTAGACAACAAATCCAACTCTCCAATTAGTTCTGAACAGGTAGAAAAGAAGTCCAAACAAATTAGCCTCACTGACCAGCGAAATGAATGCTTGACGAACTGCACTGCACACGAGTTGAAAGTATAGGGGCTAATTCTAATTCGGCCTGCTGGTGTGCCGGCGCTTGTGAATTTTGTGGGTGACAGAGGATGAGTTTTTTTTTGTTTTGGAGCACATTCTCTACTATAATAAATTTTGCAATTGTGGCTACTTGTTTGGAAGCCAACACAATATCTTGAGGACTCCTTCCGATTCAGCACATGTTGTTTGTTAGTATTTCACCTACTCCCTCCAATCCATATTAATTGACTTAGATTTGCCTAAATTCAGATGTATATAGACATATTTTAGTCCTAGATATATCTAGATTTAGACAAATCCGAATCAATTAATTTAGATTGGAGGGAGTAGCTTTTTCCTGTCATCTATCCTTGTTGTGATTGCTCGTGCTCTTGTAGCTGCTTACTGACTCGGCGGTACCCGACGGCATCTCCTCCTCGTCATCTACACCACACTCACCGACAATTCCGTATAAAGCCTGCGAATGCAACAGTACATAGATTTCTGAAATTAGCGATGACACCCACAAAGTGATATTCAAATAAAGTTCAGTTTCCTATATTTGCATAGTTGTAGCAGGGACAAAGACAAATGAGCAGAGACATCTTCTAAACTTGAAGAAGACGGTTTTATATTATCTGCTAAGACGGTGACATAGGTGAAACTTTTTTTTGAGGGAAAATCAGTCACATAGGTGAAACTTATGTGCACCAACAACCACAAAACTAATTAATCTGTGACTTGTGTGTAAAAGACGACAAAGTAAGTTACTGCAAACTTGTAAATGCTTCAGGTAGGCAGTCTTCAAATGGATATTCTACTTCAGATGGGCTTTAGAATTCCTGTTTCTTTTAATAGAAATATTAGCATATCCCTTGGTCCAGATGAATACATCCTTTTAGATGCAACATCCTAAACTATGTTCGAACAAACAATGTAAACTCATTTTTGCGTGTGAAACTGAACATTGAAAATGTAGAAGATAAAAAACACTTCAGTAAGTGCGTGTGTGGTTTTTAATTTGTTTAAAATGTTTCTCCAACCAGTACATTTACAACCAAGGATAAAACTGCTTTAGCCTATTAAATATTTTATCAAAACAACATGATGAAACATGTGTACCCTACATGCGTTGATGGTTTCAATGAGCGTTTAAACCTGGGTTCAACGAGCCGTGCAGGTTCAACGAGCTAATTTATCTAATTGTAAAGGTACAAAGATGTTTAGAAAGTCTGATTGAGCAACAAAGTTAGCAAGGATCTAGAGATCTTTAAATCTGGACAACATTTTTGGAGAGCTTATTACTGACATAGAGCTGCAGGTTAGCACATGTTTATAGTATGTTGATTAATTCTGTAACTTTAACCATCATGCATTTACACCGTGAGTTTGTCACATGGATACGATGGAAACTAGAACAATGAAGCTGTTTTAAGAATTTAGGATAGGACTAGAAGGTGATTGTTATTGGGATTTTCACTGAACAGTTTGGATTAGTACTTGGTGAACTTTTTCACATATAAGAACTCAGTTATTAAATAGTCTTTACAATGTATAGTTTTTGTGCAATTAAAATAAGCATCTTAAAATTTCAGGATTAGTTCTTCTTACTTCATATCTTTCCTACTAACGGGAAGCTATTTCCCATATTTTTTCATGTACAGTTTTTTTGTATGTGTTCATTCCTGAAGAAGAGTCAGCAGAAAGTGTGAACAAGAAGAGATCGGTCTTAAACTGGGTACGCACCTTTTCACAACTTTTAAAATACCCTTGAAGTGAAGACAATCGTGTGTGCTACATATTGATAACTCTGTTTTCTCTACATATTGATCTTTATTCGGGGAACTAAAAGAACTATACACTACATCATATAATTTTGATAAATGAATCTTGTTCCAGAAAACATCAGGCAGGTAGCCGTGGCATCTATTTTTTAGTGTTAGGCGCACCTGCTTATCTCTTTTTTTGTATTAATTGGTGCTTGAGGCTATCCGGAAAGATTATTTTGATGAGACTGAATCTTTCATGGACTGCTGATATTTATTTGCTTATGTTCTGCTAGATAGCTCATATCGGATGACAAGCACGGTCTAATTTTTTTTCATGTTTGCTAAGTGACAATGCTTAAGCGTGCAAGATTTAGATTGTACATCAGTGGTCAAGTTGCTAAAATGTGAATAAAAGGCATCATACTGGCAATAAGTACACTATTGTACATCAGTGGTCAAGTTGTTTTATGTTTAGATGCAGCCATGTTTAGATGCATATTGTTCTTTTATTAATCCATGAACTTTTAGTCTAATATTTATCAGCTTTCAGTGAAACAATAAGCCTCTTTTTTCCAGGAGATCTTTGAACTTGAACAACATTTTTGGATCCTAATCGGGGAAATAAAGTTAGCCAAGTTTATTACCGACATAGAGCTACATGTCTGCACACATGCTTAGAGTATGCTCTATACCTACAATTCTTGCATCGTCTTTCCCATATATAGTTTTGTGATTTTTTCTTGTCATTCTTTAGTGGTAATCTTGCTCCTATATATGATCTCTACCTACCATTATTGTCATTCTTTAGTCCGCCCACTCCTCGATACATTCTCCAGGATACTGCTGCATGCACTCTGGGTTTCAATTTTTATTGATCGATTGCAGGTGGGGGTAGGTGGTACTAGAGGGGGACATCAATCCATCACCAAGGAGTTTGAGAGGTACCAACACCGCCATTGAACTCTTCATCACAACCGCCCTCTCACTGTTGAGGTAGGCATGTCTCTTGTAGTCCTCTCGTTCATTCTCTGCATAACTAGGCTATATCCAGTGGCTTGGAGATCAACTGTCATCAGTGTGTTGTTAGTCCCCTAATTAAATCAGTAGGACTGGAGATATGGTGTTGGTTCCATCTTCAGTTCTGCACTTAGGCTAATGCATGCGGGTTGTAGCCTTTGAACCGAGAATCTCAACTTCTAAAAATAAGTAGCACCCTCCTAGCTAAGAACTGTTTGAGGATTAGTATTAATGTCCACTAATGGCACTTAACAGAGTAGGGTATCTGTGATGCCCCATAGAGTTATAGGTAAACTGAGTGTTCTTTGTTTTTATAGGGTTAATATGATTCTGATAAAAGCTACACAATATAAGAGTCTCATGAGGATGAAATTTGTATGCAGTCATCAGAAGCTGTGGCCTTTTGCTGTTGTATCCATTTTTGTACTGGCTCATATATTCCATAGTAAATACACCTGACTTATGGCAGCCATAATAGAGGAACTTATTGTAGTCATAATTGTGTCAGAAATTGGTTCACTACTGTTATCCTCTGTAAAGCAAATCAGATACCTAATTAACAAACTTAGAAATTACCAAATTGCAATCACTTGCTTTCTTAAGGAAAACACTATTTTTTAACTTCTTACAATAGCATTTCTTAATCTTCAAGTTGTTTTCCTAATTCTTCTTATGCGAGAACATCTTAATCTTAGTTCTTCAAGAAAGAAACCAGATTAATCATATATTTCTCCAATCTGTAGTGCAATGCCACAAGAACGTAGTAGTGTCTTAAGAATATGTCCTAAAGTTTTCCAAATGATTTTCTTTAAGCTTGAGGTGACTGGTTTAAGAACCAAAATGTATAGAATGAATGTTGGTATCTTTATTATGTAGATGGCCCACATTAAACTTCCAAGTAAGTGGACCTACGGAGACATCACCTCGATAACGTACGACAAGACGCAAATCTTCCTCACGATAACCTTCAACCCAAACTGGCAGGAGATACAAGACATGCTATTTCCAGGTCAAACCTCGCAGGACCAACCATATCTTGTGGCACGAGTGTTCAGGTCCAAGGTGGAGACGATGAAAAGGATGCTTACCAAGAAAGATATTGCGGATGTTCTCAAGGCAGATGTCTATGTGGTAGAATTCCAGAAGAGGGGCCTTCCCCATGCTCATCTTATGATGATGTAGCTTCACCACATTTGATCAACTTTCTTCATGATCTTTAGTCTTCTAAAATGTAATGCTTGACGACAGATTTGAAACACATATATATATATATATATATATATATATATATGTGTGTGTGTGTGTGTGTGTGTGTGTGTGTGTGTGCATTTCTTGGTTTTTCTTTCTATGTACACGGATATTTAAGTGTACTTTATGTTTACATGTCTTATTCCACAATGGAGCTTGAAGCTGAACTCTTAATTAACTTGTGACTTCATATGTTCTTGCAAAGCTATTATTGACACTGTCTTTTGGTTCTTGTAGTGATACACTCATTACCATTTCCGGATGCTTTTCTTTGGGATCTCCTATCTTTTCAAACATGTTACTCTTCTCACTTCTTTTGATACCCTACTTAATTCTGATCTCTGGGGTATTTTCTAATTTAACATGTGTGCTTTTCACTTCCTCCTTGGGACACATGATTAATGTTTCATCATACAACTAATTAACTGCAGTTCCTCCTAATTGGAATTAGGTTTCAGGACAAGTGTGGGCATGAAGTAACGTTGAACCTATCAACTGGGAGTTCTTAGGTAATACTGCTCGTTCAACTACATAATTACATGCATATTCAGGTGAGTGAATTCTCGCATCCAGACTCTTAACTCAACGGTGGTTTCCTTTGAATAAGTCTGGTATTTATACTGCCACCTGATGATCAGGTGAAGTACAGAAGTCTCCACCATGAAGGTGCCGTTGTGGATGTTGGAGGAGTATGATCTAATGCTCAAATGTGCACGCGTGCCTGCCTTGGTGGACAAGACAATGCAGCAGTACAACATTGAGTATGTACTCGAGCATATTCTGGCATGAGGCAAGATTAATGCGGGAAAACAAGACACCGGTTCGTGATATGTGGAGTACCATGGAGCAACAGGATGTACTAGGTATGTATTCTTTATTTGGCCAATATTCGTCAGATCTTATCATGTCGTAGTTTTTTGTAGCATTTCTCCCAAAGCATTTGCGAAGTTCCAAGTGAAAATAAGAAATAAAAATGTAGAGTATAGGATATTAAAGTATATAGCTATATAACTTCGAGAATTATTCAGCCTATTTGTTTAATAAATATTGTTTTATTAAAGGATGGCTTTGAACTCATATATACATCTTCTTCCATGGTTGTGTACCTCCTTCTAAGGCAACTAAACTGAATTTTGGTCCAACTATTACATTTGAAATGCTTGCACTTGCATTCATCTCTATTGGCTCAAGTCCGGGGCAAAACTTGACATTGTTTTGATAAAATTAACAGGGTATAGCTGCATTTCTTTGACATCTAAAGATTTTTCGAAATCTCACATTTTTTGAAATGAGACATTCCTTTGGATCCTAATATTTTTTTCTCAGTACATGATAATAAGGGTGATGTTTTAAAAAAAGGGTATGTATTAATCAAATAACATTGTTTTGAGTACAATCATTCAAAGTCGGTCTGGACACGCATATCGGAACCATACCTTGTAAAACACCAGACAATAGAGACTCCATAACATTTAGTTGTTTCGATAAAAAAATAACATTTAGTTATAGGGATTGTTTTGTCTCTGGTTTGCTGTTGTCACTACCTATGAAATGCACCATGTCAAACTACAAATGTGCAAGCTATGTTCGCAAATCTGAAATGTAAAAACAGCATGTTTATGCCCAAAGTTCACGCGTCGCCATTGTGTCCGCCACTTTATTACAAGCCTGTGGGAAAAACAAAATGCAAAAAATAATAAACTTCAGTCTAATTTGAAACTTGATATCTCTAAATAGAGTGTTAGATCTTCGCTATTCCCGGATATTGCTTGAACCAGTTGCTACGGATTAGTTTCAACATAGATGTTCGTCATACCCCAGGTTTGAGCATACAAGACAGCTTGGGACATGCCTCTGCTTTTGCATGTAGGACGTCCTGGACATAGTTCATATACCCACCGCAGAGCCTACCGCCTCTCCTTGTGCATTTCAGACCACAATACCCCTGCCTCCTGTTTGCCCATCGACAGCAACACTGCCATACACATTGATTTTCAGCTTTTGCCACACACTTTCATGCACTTGCAACTTTTGCACTTTCTCTTTTTTGCAAAAGTTCTCAAAGTCTGAATTCATTACCATTATTTGGTGTAAAACAAAATCTTACGGTATTGCTTATTTCTTACTCTCCAGTATACGGAAAGAAGTGCAACACACTTCAATTGTGTCTGTTCTTCTTTCACAATTCCTCCAATCACCTCTTCTGCATCAGCACAAGACAGAAATTTCAAACAAAGATGATCAATTTTTAGATGTTATGGGTTCTTTGAATATCTTGTGGTCATATTTATTCGGTTGAATTCTTGCATGTATTGTAAAAATAGATCGCAAGAACAATAGAAACCGTAGCAACGCACGGGTATTTAACTAGTATATATAATGGGCGAAACATTATTTACACATTTGATGGTTGTCAGAGCATTCGCTCAATGTATTGCATCACAATTATTGTATTGCATCACAATTATTGCAACCTCGCGATTTTGGTGAGGAAGAACAACCGTCGTTGCACTCAACAACACTAGAGGAGGAGCAGAGTAAGCACATGATTCTATCTCAGGTCGAGCCGCAGAGGTTATTATGGTCGGTGGCGTTTAGCGGAGCTTGGCATAGTAGATTTATGCCTATGGGGCTATTTGGTTGGGATTATTTATGGCTTTTTGCTTTCTCTTATAATAGGTGCTTTTGATTTTTACACTGTGTTATAACTATGTTCAGTTAGAAGCCAAAATCAAAAGGTGCTTTTGTGCCTTATAAACCAAAAACCAATGCCATACCAAACAGCCCTATAATCTGCAGCAGAAGTTGTAGGAATGACCAAGCAAGATAAAGTACCTTTTACTACTGATGAGAGATAACTAGTATAATTTAAATCCAGCCTTTGATTTTAAAGGATATTCTAGACATGTTAGGCAGGAAAGCGTTTTTGTTACATTCGACGCCACACTAAATATGGCATTTAATTAATCTAAAATCCCGGTAACTGATTCTGAATCTCCTTATTCTACGCTTAGTTGTTTCTTTTTATCTTCCAAATAACGTGTTTATATGGCCGTATGGCAAGCATCCTCGCCATAGGTGACAGCGCCGGCGTTGCTGCGCTGGGCAGCCTCTCAATGCAATTAGTAAAGGCCCCGCCTTTCTTTCATGGAATTACACCATGGAAGTACTTAGGTTGACTTAGATCTAAACAACTTTAACCGATTTCTGCACAAGACGTGCACAATGAAATTAATATGGAAGCGCCAACAATCGATGTTAGCAAATAATTCCGAGTTTGAATCTTAATGATGCCAAGGATGGGCACATTTTTACCGTTTGACGCTTGGCTGATGCACACGGAACCACATCTTGCGTGGGCATTGTTGGGGGAAGATACACACAATCCCCGATGCTTGCGGTGAACTCCGAAGATAGTTTCAATCAACAAATATGCAGCGGAAATAAAACAATGAGCACATGCACATGTGACACAAGGATTTACGTGGAAAAACCTTCTCAAGGTGACAAGAAAAAAACCACGGGAGTGGACCAACCGTTCCACCGAGCTTCACTATAAGCAACCTGGGTACAAAGTCCTCTCTAGAACATCTAGACACTACTAGGAAAACGGCTATAGGTAATCAACACATCCGTGGCTCACATGGTTGAAGTGCCCCACGGCTAAAACAGGCGTGACTCACCCTGTGGGCAGTGCCCTACTAATAACTAGAACAACCGTGGCGCACATGACTATAGTGCGCCACAGATGTGTGTGGGTCAGGGCCCTGTTGGCCACACGCCAAACATCTGTAGCGCACTATAGTCATGTGCGCCACGGTTGTTAGGGTCATCTGTGGCGCACGTGTGCCTGGTGCGCTACGCCTAAGCGCATGCCCCCCTCTGCTCTGAAACGGCCACAAACTTCTGTGGCGCACTCCGCCTAGTGCGCCACGTGGACTAGGAGCATCTGTGGCGCACTCGGCCTAGTGCGCCACAGAAGTTTGTACTCCCTGTGGCGCACTGGGGCCGTGTGCGCCACGGATGTGTCGATTCTTTTAGGACAGCACTTTATGTGCACATGTGTGCCCACACATCCACCACCCACACTTCACTTTCCCCTTCTTCTTCCTCCTTAGATCTAGTCGGGATCTTCTCCTTCCCACCTCAATTTCTCCATACATTCACCATTTTTAGCATGTAAAACTTGCTTTTGATGTTACATAAGTAATAGAGGAGGTCTCCGGTCTCTCATCTATCCGTCTCCGGTCGACGCGCGCACCTCTCCTTTCCATCTTTCTCGCGATCGGTCTCTCGTCTCGGTAAGTTGTCCATGTAAGGATGTGTTCATGTGTATATGGATGATGCATGTGCTCATATGTATGTAGATGATCGATGCTCATGATGTGTGTATGTGTGGAGAGGATCGATGGTCATATGTGTGTGTATATGGAGAGTATCGATGATGCTCATGCATATGTGTATGGAGAGGATAATGATATGTTCATGTGTGTATGGATCGGTCTCTCTCTCTCTCTCTCTTGTGTTTGTATGTGAACAAGTTGCCATTTGTTTTGCCAAAATGTTGATTCATTTCCATTTTGGCAAGACTTTGGCATTTCGCAAAGGTCCTAATTTTAGGATAGGTCATGCCGAAATTTTCTATCGACCATTGCATGCATGCATTCATTATGTGGTTCTAATAGACTTCAAAATTGTACCGTGTACATCGTGCAGGCAAAAATGGTCCGCATAATGAGCGAAGGCATTGTGGCTAGATTTTTGAAATGTGCGACGGCCGACATGATACGAAATAACAAGACAGATATAAGATGTCCGTGTAGAAGATGCAAACTCAACTGGGTGATCGACCCAAATTCCGGGAATCTGCAGGCGCACCTGCTCCGCCATGGTTTCATGGATGGATACACTCATTGGATAAGCGATGGCGTAGATGATGGAGACGGTGAAGAAGGTGGCCAACATGACGATGATCATCATCACGGCGAGAACGGGCGAGATGATGAAGAGTCTCCTGGAGATGGTGAAGGTGCGGAAGCAGACCGGGATGATGATGATCTAGATGCCGGAGGAGCAGACGACGATGGAACAACGTCAGGCTGGGTGCGGGACCCTTATGTGCAAGAGCTGCTTCTCAAGCAGACGAGTAACGCCAGGGCTGCCGCTAGAGAGAAAGCCAAGCTTGCGCAACTTGAGAAAGACGCGGTTACTCCATTGTATGAAGGATGCAGGACCGATGATACCCGGTTGAATGTAACGCTCAAGGCTATGGAGATGAAGGCAAAGCACAAATTGAGCGACGCAAGCTTCGACGATATGATGGCATTCTGGCACGATCGTCTCCCGAAGGGGAACACATGTCCAACTAGTATCGAGGATACCAAGAAAATCGTCTGTCCTCTCGATCTACCGCACGTTAGATATCACGTATGCATCAACGATTGCATCATTTATCGGGGCGAGGACGCGGAGAAAACCACATGTCCGGTGTGCGACGTGAGTCGATACAAGAAAGGGAAGAAAGCACCTCGAAAAGTGGTATGGTACTTTCCTATCACCCCTCGTCTGCAGCGCTATTTCGCGGACCCTAAGGAAGCGAAGCTCATGCGATGGCATGCGGAAAGGAAGAAGCCAGGAGATGATGATGACCCCGAAAAGGATGAGCTGCTGACGCACCCTTCAGATGCTAGCCAGTGGAAAGCATTGGACCTCGAATTCCCAGAATTCGGTGGAGATTCGAGGAACATCAGGCTTGGTGCGAGCACCGATGGACTCAATCCGTTCGGTAGCCAGAGCAGCACGCACAGCACTTGGCCTGTGTTTGTATGGATGTACAACCTCCCTCCATGGTTGTGCATGAAGAAGAAGTACATACAAATGAGTATGCTAATTCAAGGGCCGAAACAACCTGGTACCGACATCAATCTGTATCTCGGGCTGTTGAAAGAGGAGCTAGCCACGTTATGGGAATCTGGAGCCAATACTTACGACGCCGTCGCACAAGATTATTTCACTATGAGAGCCGCGTTGGTCACTACGGTGCAAGACTATCCAGGTTGCGGGTATATCTCGGGGCAGGTTATCCAAGGATTCTACGCATGCGTTAGGTGCATGGATAACACAAGCTATCTCCAACTAGAGAAAGATCCAGGGTCATCGAAAACCGTGTTCATGGCGCACCGGAGGTGGCTCGGCAAGAATGATCCATGGAGAAAACGTGGAGACCTGTTCGATGGCAAATCAGAGACCCGAGGAATCCCAGAGCGTAGGAGCAGCGAAGAAGTGGAAGAGTTGCTGAAAAACTGGAAAGATTGTCCTAAGCCTGGAAAGAAGCGAAAGAGGCAGCAACAAGACAAGCCACTGATGAAGGTATGGAAAACAAGGTCTGTTTTCTGGGAGTTGCCATACTGGAAGTTTCTCCGCACGCCTCATAGCCTCGACATCATGCATATCACGAAAAACGTGTGCGAGAGTCTGGTCGCCACCATAATCAACATGCCAGATAGGACGAAAGATGGTCCGAAAGCAAGGCACGACCTGATATGCTTGGGTATCCGGAAGGAGCTTCACGGAGGATGCACTACTCCTGATGATCAGGAAGATGACGATGATCATGAGTCGGAGACGACACAAGGTCGTCGGAAGGGTAAAAAGTTCAAGAAGAACGAATATTACTGCCCTCCTTCTTGCTTCACTCTAAGCCAGGATGAGATCAAACAGTTTTTCAAGTGCCTTCTAGGAGTCAAATTTCCTTATGGCTACGCGGGCAAGATAAGCAGATACCTAGACGAGGCGAAGCAGAGGTTCAGTGGCATGAAGTCTCACGACTGTGCCGTGCTAATGACGCAGGTACTTCCGGTCGCACTAAGAGGGATAATGGACGAGCACGTCTGTGAAACGTTATTTGGCCTATGCAAGTTTTTCGACGTCATCTCTAGGAAGTCGATTGGCTTGAATCAGCTCGGAAGGCTACAGGAGGAGATCGTGGTGATACTATGTGAGCTTGAGGTCTACTTCCCACCCGCATTCTTCGACATTATGGTGCATCTGCTGGTCCATGTCGTGGAGGACATCGTACAACTCGGGCCGATGTTTCTCCGCAGCATGATGGCGTTCGAAAGGATGAACGGACACATCAAAGGATACGTTCGCAACAGGTCCCGTCCAGATGGAAGCATAGCCAAGGGCTTTATGGCCGAAGAGTGCATCTCTTTCTGCACGAATTATCTAGACATCGAGAACCATGTCGGTCTTCCCGTCAACAGACACCTTGGCAAGCTCGATGGATCTGGTCACCGAGAGGGTCGTCGCATACTGCATGCAGACTTCGATTTTCGACGCGCAGACTTTGATCGAGCAAACCTCGTCGCGCTACAGCATTTAGAACTGGTCGATCCTTGGGTACAGAAGCACAAAAGGTTAATCGAGAAGAAGTACAGTGACCGGGGCAAAGAGAGGACGCAGGGAGAAATAATCAAAGAGCACAACTCAGATTTCACGCGTTGGTTTAGGCAGACGCTCCTTGATAATCCCCCGCGCTCGCATTCTTCTGACACGGAAAAGATCATATTCACCTTGTCGCAGGGACCGATGCAAAACCTGGTGACCTATCAGGCGGATGATATCAACGGCTACACATTCTACACGGAGGAAAAGGACAACAAGTGTGATTATCAGAACTCAGGCGTAACGTCGGAATTCTACACCGATGACAACGTGAAGGAAAGATTCTACGGAAGAATCGAGGAGATCTGGGAGCTCGACTACTATGGAGAAAAGGTGCCGATGTTCCGTGTCAGATGGGCAAAGAGCGTCGAAAGAGAAGACCGGTATTTCACAACCATGGTTATACCCGAAGCAGCCAAATCCAAGGCCGCCGGTGCAAACGTGGCCGCGAAAAATGAACCGTGGGTACTGGCTACCAAAGTGGACCAATGTTTTTTCATTACCGACCCGACAAAGCCTAGCCGTGTTGTCGTGAGGAGAGGAAAAAGAAACATCATCGGAATGGATGGAGTCGCCAACGAGCAAGACTTCGACCAGTACGGCAATCCAAAGATTGAAGATGACGACGACTACGATGCAGCAACATACATCACAAGAAGAAAAAGGACAACCCTACCCAAAAAAGGTAGCCCGTTCGAAAGAAGAAACATTAAAGTGCCGGGGCTAAATTATTCAACCGCGACAAAGAAGGGAAAAAAGATTGTAAAACGCTAGCTCAAAAAATATTGTAAACGCGTGGTCAAAAAAGATTGTAATATTCATGAACAAAGTATTATGAAATCAAAAAAGAAGGGAATATTATTACTTTTGGGCATTTTTGGAATATTTAAAAGTATTTTAAAATCAAAATAAAACTTCTATGGCATATATCACCACTTTTGGGCATTTTTTGGAATATTTAAAAGTGTTTTTAAAATCAAAACAAAAAATTGGTATATTGATCATGTTTCGAAAAAACCTTCACAAAATGACCTATCATGTTCGAGGTTTCATGGCTTTCGGTCCAAATGACCGATGTTATGTGCTGAATCACGGCATAGTTTGTGATGTTGTGCCCATATTATGCATGTGTGTGGACATTGGTATGGAGAACAATGTTGCAGGAGGAAGTTTTCCTTTTTGTCGCACGGAAAAGCCCTTTTCCATTTTCCGAGCGCAAAAAACGGGTCGTTTTGTGAAGTAACCACCAAAATGCCGTTTCACAATGCTACCGTCCCATTTTCCTAAAATACTAGACCACCTTACATGGACTATCTCCCAACCGGTTCATCTCAAACCTTTTCATCCATCCCGGGTAAAAAGGATAAATGTCTGCCGAATCGGTAGGAAGTGGGTCCGGTTTGTACTACAGGTACATGATCTATCGCCCGTGATTTTTTGAAAAAATCATTTTAAGACTCACAATATGTGGTTTCTTCAGAGATCCAATGCAAGTTCTAACGATGCTCGTCCCCTATCTTCATTTTAAAAGGTTACATTAATTATTTTTTAAAAATAGAAAATGGTTTTGGATTATTTATTCAAATCAATACACTTCTTATGTTTAAAGTTTTTCTAAATTCCAAATTAATATTCAAAAATATAAGTTAATTCATTTTAAAAGGTCACATTAATTATTTTTTAGAAATAGAAAATGGTTTTGGATTATTTATTCAAATCCATACACTTCTTATGTTTAAAGTTTTTCTAAATTCCAAATTGATATTAAAAAATATAAGTTAATTCATTTTTAATTGTAAATGGTTCATATTTTAAATGGTTACATTGATTGTTTTTTAAAACAGAAAATGGTTTTGAATTATTTATTCAAATCCAAACACTTTTTATGTTTAAAGTTTTTCTAAATTCCAAATTAATATGCAAAAATATAAGTTAATTAATTTTAAATGGTTACATTAATTATTTTTTAAAAATATAAATTGGTTTTGGATTATTTATTCAAATCCATACACTTCTTATGTTTAAAGTTTTTCTAAATTCCAAATTAATATTTAAAAAATATAAGTTATTTCATTATTAATTTTAAATGGTTCGTAGTTTAAATGGTTACATTAATTATTTTTCAAAACAGAAAATGGTTTCGAATTAGTTATTCAAATCCAGACACTTTTTATGTTTAAAGTTTTTCTAAATTCCAAAGTAATTATCATTTAAAAAACATTACAAATTTAAACCCCAAAATAAAAAATAAGGCGGGAACAGAGAGAAAATAACTGAAAAAATTTGAAAACAGGGGAATACGTCCCGGTTGGAGCCACCAACCGGGACGAAAGAGCCTCCTGCGTGCGCGCCCCTTCAGCTGCTGAAAATTGGACTATAGGTCCCGGTTGGTGGCTCCAACCGGGACGTATGCACCTTTAGTCCCGGTTGGAGCCACGAACCGGGACTAAAGGCCGTTTAGTTATAACAGCGCGTGCCTCCTCTTCTTCTTCCCGTCCCCGCTCACTTCTCTGCCTAAGTGGATTTATACACACGTGCGCTCGACCCCCCCTCTCTCATCCCCATCTCTCCATCTCTCAGCCCAATCGAGCACGATCTGCCGCCGCCGCTCTCGATCCGCCGCCGCCGCGTCTGAGGAGGAGGAGGGCTCCCCGCGTCTCAGGAGGAGGCCCGCGTCTCAGGAGGAGGCCCGCGTCTCAGGAGGAGGCCCATGTCCGAGGAGGGGAAGCCGCCGCGTCTCAGGAGGTGGAGGCCGCCGTCGTCGCACTCCGTCGTCGCACTCCGTCGTTCGCCCGTCGTCGTCCGCCCGTCAGAGGTGAGCGTCGCCTCTCCCCTCTCTCCCTCTCTCTCCCCTCTCTCTGCAGGCCATGGTTAGGGTTCAGTAGGTCTCTCCCCAAATTTGAGATAAAACTCTAGAATTTTAGTGAAGAAGATGCAGAAACTGGCGAACGAATTAGACCAAGACTTAGGCAGATTACTTTAGGAGTCATTTTCCTTGATTTTATTTGATAGAAATATTAATGTGTGGGTACATGGGTAGGAGTTCTCTAATTTGGGAAAATTGCTCTAACTCTTTAGTTCAACATTTCACTGCTACATTTTGCCTAGCTACCGCTCACATTGAATTATTCACATGGCAAAAGAAAATCTAAACTATAAAGGTTATCAGTAAAAACTAGCAAATGGCCATATGGGTTATCTTGAAAAATTGAGAATTGAAGATAAGGTTTGTCATATTTGTCATGTAAGTTTTCAAGATGGTGCTTTAAACAGTGACACATACTGTACACATTTTGGATAGAAATAGGACCTCAAAGTTTGTACCATCCTCGTTAGTTTCAGTACATAATGCAGCATCTACATCAAATTTAATAACTGGTTTTTACATTGTTAAATTTAACAACTTAATTCTGGACATCAACACGCAACACATACAGAGATTTAACTTGTCAGTTTTACACTGCCACTTCTCTTTTTCTGATGAAATAAATTTAACAATTCATAGAACATTGGTTACTTACCTGATTTGAAGGCACTCGCCTGTTTATGTTCTGAACTTAATTTCCTTGGTTTATGAAACTGCTGAAAATTTTATATATGAATGCCAGCACAGTTTAGGCACTAATTTTGTTTGAGTACCTTTTGGTTCAGATGGTAACTTCTTTCTTTGGACTTAAAAATCTATTAGCAAGTTCTGAGAAATATCTGCTTTACATTTTGCATTCGCTGAGTGGCCAAGGAATAGATAGATGGATCCAGGGATGGAATGCCAAATTTAAGGACCTTTTGCTTTTATGTTTCCTTTTATTCATAATCTACAGTCATTGCCCAACAAGTGTGCCTTTTAGTGTTCTGTAATAATATATTCCTGAAAACATTCGAACATAGTGCCATTTTATTCTGTGAAGTTTGGTAGCAGTAGGTGTTGCTTCTGTGGTTTGGTCCTTATGGAAAACCAGGAATGGAACTTGTTCTTTTTGAATGCAGGTTCTTGTATGAAATGATTCCCGATTTTTGCCGGAATGTTGATTAACTTCCGTTTCGGCAGAAATCGGGCACTCCTAGTTTAAGAAAATTAGCAAAGGTCATGCCGGATTTTTCCGTGCATTTAACCAATTATTTGTTTTTTATTAGTGCAAAGATGTGTGACAACGACGAGGCTGGATGTTCTAAGCGCATCAGTGCTGAAGGAGAACTCAGACCTCCGAATAAACAATTGACATTCTGGGAGGCGGCCCAGCGTCTAGAAGACGATGAAGAATACCATCCTTCGGAGAGCGAGGATGATGAGATGGAAGACGCGGAGGAAGAAGCCGAAGGAACGGCGGACGATGAAACCACTGATGGCGGCGAGGGCACAGGGAGTGGTAGCAACCCTCCTAAGAAGAAGAAGCCGAAGGACCGGCGCCCGAACACGGTCGGCACGGTCAGGGAGGAAATTACCGAAGTGAGCCCATCAGGGGTTCCTTTGGAGCCCGCCCTTGTCGTCAAAGGGTACGGTGGGCAAGTGGCGGCGATCACCCAGACAACCATCTCGATCAACACCGAGAATCTCCAGCATAAAGATAATGGCCACTTGCGCACACTCCTCTTCGAGAAGCTGCACGCAAGATACAAGTTCCCCGCTAAGTATCATAACACAAATTATCATGGGAACGAAGTAAACAAATCCGCCCTCACAAAGATGATCACCGCCCTGGCCAGCTGGAGAACCCGGATAAAGAAGAAGATCTATAAAGAAGGCAAAAGTCTCGAGGAGATCCAGAAGATTGACCCGCAGATCACCGAAGATCAGTTCCGGGAGTTCAAGGAGAGGTGTGAATCCGAAAGAGCCCTGGCCAATAGTAATCGGGGAAAGGCGCTGCAGGCGATGAATATAGGTCATCACCATCTCGGATCTGGTGGATACAGAACCGCGGAGGCCAAATGGAATAAGGAGGACGAAGAGTATAGATCCAAGGGGATAGAAAACCCCTTTGCTAAATTCGAACCCGGGCAGGTTCGAAACTTCATCAGGGCCCGTTACCATGTGGACCCAAAAACCAAACAACTCACCGCGGATCCTGCGGTGAAGGAATTCGAGGAAATTGTGGTAAGTATAATCTAATTACCGGTGATCAACACGATTGCAATCTAATCGATGATCTAAATGATTCACTGTTACTTCTTCTGCAGGAGGAGGAAATTGTTGCTAGTCATGGATCCCAGGGTTCCTCATCCCAGGGGTCGACGGCGGCCACCCGGTGGGATAACCCTTTTAACAGGGCGATGAACCGGGCCAAGAAAATAGAGCCGGTTACGAAGAAGCCGTCGTCGGCTGGCCGTCTGGCCGGCCTCGGGGGTAAGAATTGGGTGGATCATTTTGGTCCACCGCCGAGGACGCATGTGGCGCCGTCGGGAAGGAGAGAGGAGGAAAACAGAGAGGTTCAAGAACTTAAGGCACAAGTGGCGCGGATCCCGCAGATCGTCCAAGACAACCTGGCAATCACCCTTACGTCCTTCCTGCCTACCTTGGTGGAGTCAATAGCGAACTGGAGTGCGGGTGGTCGAGTAGGGCCGTGCCCGATTCCAAGCATGGTCAGCAGCCACTCGAACAACGCGGCGCCGACGAATCAGGCGAACTACGTGTTCGTGACTCCGCCCGCTAGCACCGCGGCGCCGCAAGTGTTGGTGACTCCCCCTGCCATCACCGCGGCGCCGGAGTACATGTTGGTGCCCCCCCCTGCCATCGTCGCGGCGGCACCGGAGGTCCAAGCACCCGTCGGTAGGGAGAATACACCGGCGGCCAGCACCACGCCATCAAGCAGCCCTTCCGTCTCTTGCACGCCCGTCGCCGTATGCGGTGCATCGACATTAGCCGATCTCGACGCCATCACGGTAAACAAATTGCTTTAATTACCGCCTTTCATGCCATCTATATATTACTCTTGTGGCATCTCGCTCTGACGACGCCATACATGTTTTCCGCAGACGGATGTTCCATGCCCTCTCTTATGCTACGTGAACAACGAGCTGAGGGATGTTGCCAAAGGGTACCATCGTTCAACCCTTGCAGCGCACGTTCCACTCAAAGCCGATGCCAGATAGCGTGCACAGGGTTAAAATTAGTCGGGTGCTAAGGGGCTGCGACGACCTGGAACCTCCCATTCAACCCCCAGGAGCGGATGAAGAAGAGCCGTATGTCCTCAGAAGTTGCTTCGGCTTGTTCTTGCTATGGCCAAAGAGCATGATCCGTTTGGGGACGGCGGGGGCCATCACGCCACAGACAACAGCACCGCCTGTCGTGCCAGCGACAAGCGGTGGCAAGGCCCCCTTACCGCCCTCGCCGTCACCTCCACGCGGTGGGTCGGATGATCATGTTGATGATATGCACATGGCGCAGGATCCGGCCGAGGACTTCGAAGACTGGAATGATCACTTCTTCAGCACTCAGTTTGGCAACGAAGAAGACCTAGCTGGTGGCCCCACAGAGAAAGCCACTATCACCAAGCGTCTGTTTGGTTCTCAGGAGACGCCTCCAGCTTGCGCCTTTACAGAGCCAGCTGATACAACCAACCGGCCCTTTATTATAAGCCCTGACACACTACATAGGGCGGCCGGTGCTCAGATTGCGGTGCCTGCCCGCTCTCCAAAAGGAAAAAAGGGCAGGAAAAGAAAATCTAGCAGCTCGAGCCAGCCGGTGGCGTCAACAACTGCGAATCCGATCAGGTTTCGGGACAGGCCACCAAGACCCGAGGGTATTATGTGGAGGATTCATGTGGCAGGTGAGCCCATGCTACCTAAGAATTTGCGGAAGCTCGCCAGTTCGGAACTGCAGAGTGTGCATGACGGCGTGCTGACGATAGAGAGACGCCTTCTATCGGAGAAAGATCCCTCGCACCCGGTATTCGTGGTTAAGGTGCCACCAGGCTTGGGCTTCGTCGACACTGCCCCCGCGGATCTGTTCTTCCTGCGGTTCGAGGACATCTTCAATATGTTCCACCTATACCCGCTGCACTATACCATGATCCGTCTCTTTTCTCTCAGCCTGGCCATGCAGATCATTAGAGAGAACACACCGGGCATCGCTATAGTGGACCCCTACTACATGCGTGACGGCTGCTTGGGTTCCCCCGCCGAACGACGTATCGTGGCCTCGTACCTAAAAAGAATCCTCGTGGCGAACAAGACAAAGGAATACATTCTTGTGCCTTACTTTCCCGAGTAAGTCGTTATTCAGTCGCCACCGTCGATTGGCTTTATTAGATCATCATCATTCTTTTTTCAACACATTCCATTTGAATTTTTTGCGCAGAGATGAACACTGCACGCTCATCTCCTTATCGCCGAAGCATTCCCACGCCACGTATTTCGACTCGGGGAGTCTAGAAAAGAAGAAAAACTACGACAAGATCAAGGAAGTTCTGGATGATGCTCTCACTGGCTTTGCCTCGACGGAAGGCACCAGCTTCGTGCGTAAGAAGGTCAAGTTCGGCAGGCACGTCTTCAACCACGTAACAGAGTTCCCCTGCGTGAAGCAGCCGGAAAACAGTAAGAAGGAAGCCTACTACACACTCCATCACATGAGGGCGTTCCTACTTGACCAGCAGAATTCTACGCTGCCAGATCATCTCAAAAAGTGGGCCGAAGCAAAGGCCAAGATCAATGATCCGGATATTAGACAAGAGATGTATCGCATCCAGCAGCAGTTTGGGGCAATCATCTTTCGTGATGTCATGACTTCGGGGGGGATCTTCTACGGAGGAAATATCCCGAATAACCGTGACATAGAAGATCGCCTAGAGATGCAGGGTGACTATAGGAAGTTCATGACGAGGCAGGGCGTCCTCCCGTTCCCTAAGCCGAGCCAGAAGGCTTGATGTTGGTCTAGTTGTATTTGCAAACTATAGATGACCTTTGTGTGTGTGTGGACGACAAGTGTACTTATCTTATTAGGTTTATGAATCACCGCTTACTTATTTTGCTTATTATTATTATATATCAATCAATGCTTGGTTTTTTTGCTTACTCTTTGGTTCTCGGACGACAAGTGTGAGTTATTTTTGTCTTTTTCGAGAATATGCCGATGATTGAAATGTCGTGGCACAATATATATGTGAATGTGCTATGACGGGATTGTTAGCCTTGTGATATGCACAAGTCCAGGAATTGTGCATCCTACTTGGCTAACAGTCCCGTCATAAGCAATTCCTGTGTCCAACGACCTAGCTAGTTATATATGAGGCATGCTTTTCGAGTTATTTTTGTCTTTTTCGAGAATATGCCGATGATTGAAATGTCGTGGCACAATATATATGTGAATGTGCTATGACGGGATTGTTAGCCTTGTGATATGCACAAGTCCAGGAATTGTGCATCCTACTTGGCAAACAGTCCCGTCATAAGCAATTCCTGTGTCCAACGACCTAGCTAGTTATATATGAGGCATGCTTTTTGAGTTATTTTTGTCTTTTTCGAGAATATGCCGATGATTGAAATGTCGTGGCACAATATATATGTGAATGTGCTATGACGGGATTGTTAGCCTTGTGATATGCACAAGTCCAGGAATTGTGCATCCTACTTGGCTAACAGTCCCGTCATAAGCATATTCCTGTGTCCAACGACCTAGCTAGTTATATATGAGGCATTGTTTTCGAGTTATTTTTGTCTTTTTCGAGAATATGCCGATGATTGAAATGTCGTGGCACAATATATATGTGAATGTGCTATGACGGGATTGTTAGCCTTGTGATATGCACAAGTCCAGGAATTGTGCATCCTACTTGGCTAACAGTCCCGTCATAAGCATATTCCTGTGTCCAACGACCTAGCTAGTTATATATGAGGCATGCTTTTTGAGTTTGCTCTTTTTGATTTAAGAGTACTTTCTATAAGTGTATCTTCATATGCGACTTTAATTATACATGTTTTTTCAATCACCGGTTAGTTATTATTGTCAACTTGTAGATGACGTGGTACGTCGTGTACAAGGGACGGGTTCCCGGAGTCTACGATGATTGGGAAGACTGCCGGAGACAGGTGCACCGTTTCAGCGGCAATAGCTACAAAGGGTACAACACTATGGCGGAGGCGGAAGATAGATACACGCGCTATCTAGCGGGAGTTAGGACAAGGAACCGGATGAAGACCTACACCTTCGTCGCGGCGGTGATCATGCTTATCTTCTTTGGTTATTTATCCCGCGTTTGTGTCTAGCTAGCTAGTTTAGATGTCTAGGCGAGCTTCCGAGCTCTAACTTGTTCGATCGACACATGTATTCGCATGTCACCAACTACTACTTTGTAACATGATCAAAACAATGTAACTTGGACTATGTATTCATGTATGAGACTTATCTATATGTATTGTTTCAATCTTGTTTTTCATATCGAGTATTTATATATATAATTGTATATCTTGTATCTGTGTGTGTATATCTGCTGCAATATTGTATATAATCTGTATTGCATATAATCTGGCTTGGAAATTAAAAAAAAACAAAAAATACATCTGTGGCGCACATGGTCTACCTTCTGTGGCGCACTACACCTAAAGCGCACCATGGATGTTTAGTGGCGCACTAGGTAGTGCGCCACAGAAGATCCAAGGGGTAGCGCACCATGCCAAACTTCTGTGGCGCACTAGGAGGTGCGCTACGCCTATCTCTACACAACCGTGGCGCACTAGGCAGTGCGCCACGGCTGAGAGATAGCCGTAGCGCAAGGCCCGTGGCGCACTATAGGTGCGCCACGGATGGGACTTTTAGGTGCGCCACAGACGACCATTTTCCTAGTAGTGATATATGTACAACACACTCAGCACGTTGCCGACCGGCAACAAAAACAACCACTTGAGAGAAAGATTATAGCAAAGCAGAGTATCTTAGTTTCTGCCCCCTTCGGTAATCAGCAAACTGCTCTTAAACCGCATATCTAATCAGCACTAAACTTTCTAGACAAGCTGACATATGAGAATCCAACACACATGCCAAATTTTAGGCCAATCAAACACCGTTTGTCTGCCCAAACTGTTTGTCTACCAAAACTTCTCTATGCTGAAACTGCAGCAGTCCGAACTGATTAAATCGCTTCCAACTCTGATGCTATACTGACCCAAATCTCAAACCAGCTAACCAGATTAAAGTACTCAAAGCAAGGAACAAGCTCACCAAGTTTGGATCCAATCCAAGCACGTTTGAGCCTCCAAACACCAGTTTTAAGACAGACCGATCAGATCTCAGAAATCTGGACAGAAATCACCTCTCCTTCTTCCTCTTTTCTCACTAGGTTGTGGTGTTCTTGTGTGTTGTCTCACCCTATCTCTTGCTCGGCTCACTAATTGAGTCACACATCCACCAAGGGTGGCTAGGGTTTCTTTTCTACTCATCTCCTAAGGAGCACCTCAGCCGTTGGATACGGACATTGATCAACGGTTGAAATGTGTTGGACTTTCACGGGATGATGTTGGGCTTCCAACACACCTCCATGTGGAGGGACATGGCTCAACAAACTCCCCCTCTCGACATCATGGAGGTTATCACTGCCAAACGGCAGTCATGCCGACGAGCCGACGACATACCTCGAGCTTTCCTCTTGTCACCACCTTGGTCAACATATCAGCCCCATTATCATCTGTGTGCACCTTCTCAATTTGTGCTTGCTTGGAATTCAGCACATCTCGAATCTAATGAGGGCGTACATCAATATGCTTCGACCATGAATGAAAACTTGTATACTTACTCAGGTGAATGGCACTTTGGTTGTCACAAAACAGCACATACTTGTCTTGCTCAAAACCAAGCTCACAAGCCAATCGTTTCAGCCACAATAGCTCCATGCTCGCCTCAGTTACTGCGATGAACTCGACCTCAGTTGTGTTCAGCGCCACACACTTTTGCAACCTGCTTTGCCATGCCACTACTCCCCCTGAATGGGTAATCAAATAACCTGAAGTAGACTTCCTTCCATCGACATCTCCAGCCAAGTCTGAATTTGAATATGCAATCAGCTTAGGCTCACTACCACCAAAGCAAAGCTTCATATTAGTGCTGCCCCGGAGATACCTGAAAATCCACTTCACGGCGTTCCAATGTGTTCTTCCTGGATTGGACATGAATTTACTCATAGTACTAACCACTTGAGCAACGTCAGGCCGTATGCACACCATAGCATACATCAAACTCCCAACAGCTAAAGCATAAGGAACCTTTTGCATTTTCTTTTCCATCTCTTCAGTGGAGGTACATTGCTTTTTACTCAACTTAAAATGAGCTGCGGGTGTACATCTCACTCCCCTTTCCTTGTCCATCTTGAACTTGCGAAGTATCTTCTAAATATATTTCTCCTGAGATGAGTACAACTTGTTGGATTTTCTATATCTCTCAATTCTCATGCCGAGAATACACTTTGCTGGACCCAAGTCTTTCATGGAAAAACTTTTGCTCAAATCTTTCTTTATCCTATAAATCCTAGAGACATTCTTGCCAACAATCAAGGTATCATCAACATAGAGAAACAACATGATAAAATCATCACTTGAGAACCTCTGAATAAACACACAACGGTCTAAGCTACACCTCTTATAGCCTTGCTCCCCCATGACAGATTCAAACTCCATGTACCATTGTCTCGGTGCTTGTTTCAGGCCATAGAGACTTTTCTTTAATTTGCACACATAGACTTCTTTGCCTTTATCAAGAAACCCCTCTGGATGCTCCTTGTAGATTTCTTCCTCCAACTTGTAACGCCCCTGAATCGGGTCTATGCAGATCTCAGCATTTCCCGCCAAAATCCGCATAGAAGCGATTCAAAGACACCCACCAGACACTTTCGTGTGGGTGGGATTTGAATACAAGTAGTTACATCACAGTAGTTTACAACAGAGTCCACCAGAACTTACATATACAACAATGACTCCACGAGGATACAACTCAAGAAGAAAGCAAAATAGTATCCGAGTACGGACAAGAACCAAATGGGACTAAGAGTCCTGAAGAATAACCAAGCGGTGTCCAACCCTGCCCAGACCAAGCCTGAAGGGTAACCTTGCTAACGTCGTCAATCACATACCTGTCAATCCAAAAGGGTGCCGACAAAGGGCAAAGAAAAACAGGAAGAGAGCGGTCAGTACTGAGGCCAGTACACGGCGAGACTAGAATTTGGCGGTCCTCGCCTACATAGGTATGGTGGGCTCAGCGGAAGCAAAGCTTGCACTATCTAACTTATAGAGACACACTACAACTTCGGCTATTAGAGCGAGATAAGAGAGCGCTATGCGGTAACAATAATATAACACCAAACATAACCCATCCGAAGATTTCCCCCTCGAAGACCAGTCGAGGAAGTCCCCTTGCGGAACACACAGTGACAATTTTAGTTAATCAGGTATTTAGTTGATAAGGCTAATTACTAATCAAGTTATTAGAGGCAAAGCATTAGTGACGTTGTCTATGATCATGACACTGTACTCCTGAGGCGTCCATAACCGTGGACACACGGCTTCTCGAAAAGATTTACCCTGTAGGGGTGCACTACTGTACCCAAACGCATGCTCAACCCTTCAGGCAACATATTACGTGTGCCATCCGAATCTCACAACAAGAACTGTCCCATAACTACGCACATATCCAGAGGCATCACCTACTGTGGGGAACCAACCAAAAGGTACGACGATTCTCAAGGAAGGCACAACGTTTGCGCCTACTGGTGGATCGGGCCCTGCGGGGTAACTTGTACACACCGTGGGTGCCGCCACCGTGTACCGCGATTTATGTATGCAATCCATGGCAATCCACCAAAACATCAAGTCCGAAGACATATCAACTCACCCATGTCCGAGGACATATTATGCGTATGCACCAAATGGAAAACCAATTTTGTAACCCTCTGGATATACGAATAGCACCGGTAGTTGAGGGGGGATCCCAGAGGCCCCACGTTTGGTTAGCGCGATCAACTCAGAACTGGTATCGTAGAACGAACGGGTCCTAGGTCGACTCAAGCAGTTCCCAAAGGTGGTCCCTGCCGGGGCCTTATCATTAGGTGAAACCATAACCAACAACATCATATTAATTATCTTATCACCAACCATATCCAAGTATCATGTTACACCTGTGTGAGAGCAATACTAAGCATGTCTACGACTCGCAAGGACAAAGCTAGCTAATCAAACAAGGCGATGGGATAACCAAGGCCATATAGTGGAGCAGGTAAATAAAGGAACGGTACTATAGCATCGACAATAAGGTTAGCAATAGATCAAAGGAAGGAAGTAAAGACTATAAACGCAAAATAGGTAGAAGGGGGAGAATGCTCGCTTGTGAGACAAAGTCGAGAAACCGGAGGCTTGTCGTATCTCACATCGACTCGTCATCCTATCCGGTGAAGATGCAAACACTAGAAAGAACAGCCGGTGCAATATTTAATACTAGGCGAAAGATCCGGCATGTTTATGATATGATGCATGGCATGGCGATATGCGGCCCCACTTAGCAATATTAAACGGGATCGGGATCCCGACAAATGAATATTATGGTTCGAGTTGTTTATCTACCCTGCAATTTAAATGTTGACTTAACAAGATAAAACATGGCATCGGTTCGCTACACAATATTAAATAGAACCAGGACAAGACAAATAGCACTCCCATATATTCCATATTTATTTAGTAGATGAATCGCCATATATCCCCGAACAACAACAATATATATATGTATGCAAGCATGCACAATTTAATATGCACCAAGCTATATTATATTTATCAAAATAGGATATCGGAAAGGGGTCGCACATTGGGGTTCGACGAACTTGGTTCCAAGGGGTTCGGAGCCTTCGGATCAGGGTTCTACGGATCAGGCTTCGGATCCGTGTGGACGATCTTGGAGATGTCCTTGTGCATCTTGTTCTTGTTTTCCAGATTGTGACATCCACATAGAAGAACTTGGCGCACCAGTGTTCAGTCTTCAGATCCGTGAAGGAGACCTCGACAGTTTCTAGCTCCAGTTATCGAAGGTGAACTTGGTCCCAGTAGCGGCGATCATCGGGAGATCTTGTCAAAAGCCTTGTATAGTAACCAGCGTCAGCACCACAGTTGTCACGTCCAAGATTTTCCAAATCTTGTAATGTGAAAATAAATGAATAAAATAAAACTTTGTTTAATTTTCAGAGCCAGAAGAAACTTTTGAAATCACTTAGAAAATCAAACCCTTTTGGAATTAAATAAAATCTTAAAGGGATTCATAAATATAAAAATTTAATAAAGGAAATTATATATGTTTTGGGAATTACTATTATTGGATCCTTTGGTAAAAGATTTGGTTTCCAAAAGAAAAGATGGATTTACAAATAAGGATTATTTAAAGCCAAATTAAACTTTGACCAAGCCTTGGAAATTAAAAATATTTAGTTTTGAATAAAAATAACAAAGGTTTATTTAAAATAAAGTAATAAGGAATTAATATCAAATTTTATTCAAATAAAAGGTTTTACCATTTTAAATTAAAACATCAAAACTTATTAAATTATTTTAAACAGGTTTTCCAAAGTATTTTATTTTCTCTAATAAAGCCTACTAAAGTGTTTTGGCTTATTTATAGGTTTCAAAATAAATAACTCAATAAAATAAATCCTATTTGAATTAATAAAGAAAGTCTATATTATTTAAATCATTAATGGACCCTAAAATAAAAGGTTATTTTGTTTTAAACAAGTTTCCCAAATATCCTTTATTTCCAAATAAAACCTACTGTTTTGCTCTGAAAATATTTGGATTTAAAAAAATGGTGGTTTTATCAAATAAATCAAACCCTATTTAAATAAATAACTAAAGGTACATTTTATTTAAGTAATGAATGGATCCTAAAATGAATTAAAATATTACTTTATTTTAGAATTTTGGTATTTGTTCTGAACAGAATCAATTTCAAAAGTTGGGAAATGTGATGTTGGTTTGAACTTAATTGGTTGCTTGAATCATGTGTTTGAATAATCAAATCAGAAAATAAAATAGAAAAGAATAAAGCAAAGCAGACAGATATAAATAAATAAAAGAAAACCGACCCAACCCAGCAGCCCACGAAGCCCATCAATAGCCCACCATTCCCACGCCCGAACCGTTTTCTTTTCCACTCAGAACCTCACCCACCCAGCAACTGACCGGTGGACCCCTCTCCTCTTCTTTTCTTTCACTGCCAGCAGACCCCACGCAGCCAGCTCCTTCTTCTTCCTCGCGCGAACCACGCCTCTTCCCCCTCGCTGCTGTTGCAGGCTTTGATACCGCGCATTCAATTCACCTTAAAGCTGCGTTGATTCCTCGTCGCGACCACGCCCATTTAACCGCCTGCTCCTCCTCCTTCTCTTTCCCCAGACATCGCCTTCATTCCGCCCCTAGGCTGCCTCCAATTTTCTCTGTACCGCCGCCGCTCCGACGACGTTCCAGTGATGATTCCGACGAAACCCCACCGCCCCTTGCATCCCTAAGCACTCCAGCAGCTTCTCCACTCTCAGGCGCATCTGATAGTGCACCCAACTCAACCGCGGGAACCCCTGAGCCTCGCCAACAACAAACTCCAGTACCGCCGCCGTCTGCCTCTACTCCGACGACGCCCACAGGTTAATTCCGTCCACCCCTTTACCTCTCGTTCACACACGCGTCTTTGCCAGGACTGTGCGCATCTGACCCTGTCTTCCTCTTGCCCTGGTACACGCTGTAGCCTCATCCACAACGACCACCTGACGCGCCCGACGTTGTCTTCAAACTCCGGCGAGCAATCAAGCCCGTCCCCGTGCGCCCCTCCACCAACCAGTAGCACGTTGAGCATCAGCGTTGCATTGCGAACCTGGTGAGCATCCTTTCCCTCTTCCTCGCGTCCTAGTTCGCCAGCGCCGCCGCCGACTGACCTCGCCGCCGCCAGCAACCATCGCTGCGCCGCCAGAGTCTGGTCAGTACGATACTAGCCGTAGGATCTGGATCAAACGGACTGAATAGATCATTTAATCGCCGAAGGGGTACGCTCCCAGAACTGCACGATTTATTTAGATCTAACGCTCAGCATCACGCGATCCAGACGAATCGGTATCGGCCAGTAAGAACACGCCGCGTGTCACCTGTTCGATTTAAAAACAGATTTGAAATCTGATTTAGATAGGATTTTCAAACCCTTATAACTTTTGATCCACACGTCCAAATTTGACAAATTTTATACCAATGAAATCAGGAGAACAAGCCCTAAACAACCATGGCCTTAGTTTTGAAAATAGTATCTGTTAGCTTGTTTGAAATTACAGAAACATTTGTGTACTTGTTTAGAGTATAAAAATTGCTTAAGATTGATTTTAGGATTAAATCTTTTGCAAAATGGATTTGTGTGACCTTACTGACCCTAGGAACCAACCCATGGTGTTAAAAATGATTTTTGTGAAATTGAAGTTGAATTATTTAACTTAGTCATTTTCTAGCCAAATAAACTCATTAAATTTTATTATGGAAAAGTTTTTGCAAGAAAAACTTTGGGAAAATGTTATGGACCAAACTTACTGACCCAAAACACCAAGCCTTGCCAAAAGAAACTTACTTGGTGAAAAACATAAAGTTTTGCTTTGAAAAGAATAATTTTCACCACATAAAATGTTGAATGGATTTTAAAATAGACTTTGAGCAAAACCCTCTAACTAATGACTTTGCCATTTTGGTAAATGACCAATGTGGACCTTACAAAGTTTATAAACCTAGTAGAGACCAACTTTGCAATAGAACCCTCTTTTTACAAGACTTAGGAATCATTGCTTTGTGTATGTGAATTATTGTTTGAATGTTGGAATGCTACTTGATACTATGCTTGTTTGATTGTAGTGAAATTAGCAAAGTGGGAGACTAGCAAGATCAAGGAGTGACTATCATTCCCTAAACAAAAAGGCAAGTTACACTATCATACAAAAGACCTACTATTTTTCATTATACTTAGTGGATTTTGTAAACATGCATGAAAATGTTTTATACTTATGCTATGCTAAACCTAATAGGATTCCCTAGTGAAAATATTGAAGTTGTACATGCTTAGCCATGCTATGATTTGAAAAAGAGATACATGTTTAGATTTTACAAAGGTTGAGAAAAGGACTTGTGTTTTTATATAATAAAACAAGGACTCAATGAACCACCTAGGTGGTGGACACTTTATGTTTTGGAGAAGGTGGCAACAAAAGGGAACCATGTCTATGGCAATCACTTTGTGTTGTGCTCCGACTGAAAACCACCTAGGAAACTTAGAGATTGAACATGTTTCTCCAATTGCGGCTTTCGTGTACAACCACATGCTATTATGGCTCTGGCTTAGTCAACTACATTAGGAAGACCCATACATTGTCTTTAGTTACCGGACATGGGGATCTGGAATGCTTCATGGGGGCTGAAGACAAGCTAGCAATGATGTATGGGAGGATCTTTTGGAAAGACTTCGTCACATTCTCAGTCTGCCAGTACTCCATCTTGGTGAGCACTAATCCAGTAGGCCACTAGTGGCAACAAGATGGGATTGTGTCATGTGGGTAAAGTGTACTCCTTCTGCAGAAGTTAATAAAATCTAAGTACTTAGCCGTGTCCCCGGTTATGGACAATACTGAGCAACTAAAGTTTGAACTATGGGAGATCTCGACATTCCAACTTATAATATAAAAACTTGATGCACTTGGGGGTACCAAGGAATTCAAAGGGATTTGATAAAGCTTGTTGCACTTGGGGTTACCAAGGTGCACAAGAGCATGATGTACTTGGGGTTACCAAGGAACTCATGAGGTTTTGATAAAACTTGTTGCACTTGGGGTTACCAAGTAGCTCAAGGGATTTTGACAAGGACTTGAACACTTGAGTTTCTACCAAGGAGTTTAAGGAACTTGGAAAAAGAGATTTAACAAAGGACTTAAAACCCTTTTGAAAAGATAGGATAAAATTTGCTCTATGCAAATAAGCCTTAAACTCTACTTAGCCAAATATGCATGTATTGATAGAATCCACTTATATTCCACATAGTAGTGAAACTTGCCAATACAATTCAAATGTATTGACCCTTGTGTCTGTAACTTGTAATGTTGCAGGTTTGATTGTTTTTAGTGAAGATTGATTGATTAGGATTACAAAGTCTACAACCAACATCTGCCTGTGGCACTTTGAAGATGAAGGACCCATGACTATAGTTATTCCGCTGCAACATAATGTAATAGCTAAATGAGCTATATATGATGTAATAAAATTATGTTATTCCTGGTTATAAAGTTATATTATGACCTTTGTTTCTTGATATTACATCTTAACTGTGGATGCTAGCTATTGATCCAGGGACTAGCATTGTAAACACAGGAGGAATCTACCTTATTAGGTTGGGACCCCAACAGATGGTATCAGAGCATTGCGTTGCCTGTAGGATTTGTAAACCCTAGGATTGGACAAAACCCCTTAGAAAATAGGAGTGTATTTGTTCCAAAAACTTATTTACAAAAACACTTGTAAACTCTTTCCTTAACCATTTTGGTTTCAACTCTACTTCCCTTCTACTTCAACTTGATGGAAAATCCTAACCATGACCAAAGACTACATCATGTGCAAAGGACTTCTTCAACTTCTTCAACTCTAATGACTTCAACATCTTCAACCGCTTCACCAAGGACTTCCAACTTGAAAACTACTAAGGACCACAAGTGAAACAAGGAAATCTTGCTCAAGGGTTAGAGACTGAGGGAATGCAAAAGTTAGAAAGAGCCTACATCACTTGAAGTTTTGAGACCAAGAAATTATCCTAAGGAAGCCATGATCTCATGTAGTAAGAAGCAACCAAGAGGGATGGAAAGATCACAAGTGAACCATATAGATGGACCACCATATTTTAGTTAAGTCAAACCCACCAATTTATGTGGTGTAGCAAAATATTTTGTTGCCTAAGTATGTGCTTGGGTGCAAAGTTGGTTGTGATTGTTAGATTTGTGATTGCATGCACCTTGTTTGTATGAATTGTGATGTGTGTAATTAAAAGTATTTCCTTAGAAATATCTTGCCCATCCTAATCTCCCTCAAACCAAAACAGATGACTACTCCAAAGGACTCCAACACCAAGGTTGATGACACCAACACCAACCAAGCTGACAGCATGAGGGAACTCATAGCAACCCAACATCAGTTGAACCAACTGACAGCTCAGTTCCTAGCCAACAATAGTGATAAAGATCCAGCACTGCAAAAGTTTTTGGAGGAACAATCCCAATTGATGCTTAAGGTGACTAATCAAATGATTAGCATGGAAGAAAGCTATCCTAGAAGTGTGTATGATGACAAGGATGACAAGAATGTTGTTCTAGATGGAGCCCCATCTTGCATTATTTGTGGAGACAAGGATCATACTTCCACAGAGCATGAAGGACAATGCCCCAATTGTGATGAAGACCATCCTGTTGGACAATGCCCCACCTCTCAAGCTACATGCTACCTTTGTGAAGGAAGTGATCATACTCCTGGTCTATGTCCCATCTATGCCATGGTAGAACAAAGGAAACAAGAAGGATCCAAGTCTACCAAAGGAAAAGGACCACTTATACCTCCAAGCAAGACAACCCAATTCAAAGGATCAAAGAAAATCAAGAAGCCCAAGCAAGACATGAGCCTTGTACAATGTCGTAAATGTAAGGAAATGGGACACTACTCCAGTGGATGCCCAGAGAACAAGAAGAATAAAGGGATTAACCAAGTGTGGTGCAACAACTGTAATGAACCAGGTCATTTTGTAGCTACTTGCCCACAAGAGCCACGTAAAGAACTCAATGACATTCATTGCTTCAACTGCAAGAATCCGGGACACTATGCAAGCAACTGTCCAGAAAGGATGAAGAACAAGTTGAACAAGCCTATGGAGAAGCTCAATCTTGGCCCATGAGTCAAGTATGGAAACCAAGGAAACCATGCAAATGTTTGCAATAAGAAAATTTTATCCAGGACCCAAGAAGGCCAATATGTAATTTTTGTTTGAAAAATTTGAAGGGTGGTAGTACCCTAGTTGTTTTGAACTTTCTTGTAACCCTAACCTTCCCAAATCTCGGGACGAGATTTATTTTAAGGGTGGTAGACTGTCACATCCCAAGATTTTCCAAATCTTGTAATGTGAAAATAAATGAATAAAATAAAACTTTGTTTAATTTTCAGAGCCAGAAGAAACTTTTGAAATCACTTAGAAAATCAAACCCTTTTGGAATTAAATAAAATCTTAAAGGGATTCATAAAGATAAAAATTTAATAAAGGAAATTATAAATGTTTTGGGAATTACTATTATTGGATCCTTTGGTAAAAGATTTGGTTTCCAAAAGAAAAGATGGATTTACAAATAAGGATTATTTAAAGCCAAATTAAACTTTGACCAAGCCTTGGAAATTAAAAATATTTAGTTTTGAATAAAAATAACAAAGGTTTATTTAAAATAAAGTAATAAGGAATTAATATCAAATTTTATTGAAATAAAAGGTTTTACCATTTTAAATTAAAACATCAAAACTTATTAAATTATTTTAAACAGGTTTTCCAAAGTATTTTATTTTCTCTAATAAAGCCTACTAAAGTGTTTTGGCTTATTTATAGGTTTCAAAATAAATAACTCAATAAAATAAATCCTATTTGAATTAATAAAGAAAGTCTATATTATTTAAATCATTAATGGACCCTAAAATAAAAGGTTATTTTGTTTTAAACAAGTTTCCCAAATATCCTTTATTTCCAAATAAAACCTACTGTTTTGCTCTGAAAATATTTGGATTTAAAAAAATGGTGGTTTTATCAAATAAATCAAACCCTATTTAAATAAATAACTAAAGGTACATTTTATTTAAGTAATGAATGGATCCTAAAATGAATTAAAATATTACTTTATTTTAGAATTTTGGTATTTGTTCTGAACAGAATCAATTTCAAAAGTTGGGAAATGTGATGTTGGTTTGAACTTAATTGGTTGCTTGAATCATGTGTTTGAATAATCAAATCAGAAAATAAAATAGAAAAGAATAAAGCAAAGCAGACAGAAAAAAATAAAATAAAAGAAAACCGACCCAACCCAGCAGCCCACGAAGCCCATCAATAGCCCACCATTCCCACGCCCGAACCGTTTTCTTTTCCACTCAGAATCTCACCCACCCAGCAACTGACCGGTGGACCCCTCTCCTCTTCTTTTCTTTCACTGCCAGCAGACCCCACGCAGCCAGCTCCTTCTTCTTCCTCGCGCGAACCACGCCTCTTCCCCCTCGCTGCCGTTGCAGGCTTTGATACCGCGCATTCAATTCACCTTAAAGCCGCGTTGATTCCTCGTCGCGACCACGCCCATTTAACCGCCTGCTCCTCCTCCTTCTCTTTCCCCAGACATCGCCTTCATTCCGCCCCTAGGCTGCCTCCAATTTTCTCTGTACCGCCGCCGCTCCGACGACGTTCCAGTGATGATTCCGACGAAACCCCACCGCCCCTTGCATCCCTAAGCACTCCAGCAGCTTCTCCACTCTCAGGCGCATCTGATAGTGCACCCAACTCAACCGCGGGAACCCCTGAGCCTCGCCAACAACAAACTCCAGTACCGCCGCCGTCTGCCTCTACTCCGACGACGCCCACAGGTTAATTCCGTCCACCCCTTTACCTCTCGTTCACGCACGCGTCTTTGCCAGGACTGTGCGCATCTGACCCTGTCTTCCTCTTGCCCTGGTACACGCTGTAGCCTCATCCACGACGACCACCTGACGCGCCCGACGTTGTCTTCAAACTCCGGCGAGCAATCAAGCCCGTCCCCGTGCGCCCCTCCACCAACCAGTAGCACGTTGAGCATCAGCGTTGCATTGCGAACCTGGTGAGCATCCTTTCCCTCTTCCTCGCGTCCTAGTTCGCCAGCGCCGCCGCCGACTGACCTCGCCGCCGCCAGCAACCATCGTTGCGCCGCCAGAGTCTGGTCAGTACGATACTAGCCGTAGGATCTGGATCAAACGGACTGAATAGATCATTTAATCGCCGAAGGGGTACGCTCCCAGAACCGCACGATTTATTTAGATCAAACGCTCAGCATCACGCGATCCAGACGAATCGGTATCGGCCAGTAAGAACACGCCGCGTGTCACCTGTTCGATTTAAAAACAGATTTGAAATCTGATTTAGATAGGATTTTCAAACCCTTATAACTTTTGATCCACACGTCCAAATTTGACAAATTTTATACCAATGAAATCAGGAGAACAAGCCCTAAACAACCATGGCCTTAGTTTTGAAAATAGTATCTGTTAGCTTGTTTGAAATTACAGAAACATTTTTGTACTTGTTTAGAGTATAAAAATTGCTTAAGATTGATTTTAGGATTAAATCTTTTGCAAAATGGATTTGTGTGACCTTACTGACCCTAGGAACCAACCCATGGTGTTAAAAATGATTTTTGTGAAATTTAAGTTGAATTATTTAACTTAGTCATTTTCTAGCCAAATAAACTCATTAAATTTTATTATGGAAAAGTTTTTGCAAGAAAAACTTTGGGAAAATGTTATGGACCAAACTTACTGACCCAAAACACCAAGCCTTGCCAAAAGAAACTTACTTGGTAAAAAACATAAAGTTTTGCTTTGAAAAGAATAATTTTCACCACATAAAATGTTGAATGGATTTTAAAATAGACTTTGAGCAAAACCCTCTAACTAATGACTTTGCCATTTTGGTAAATGACCAATGTGGACCTTACAAAGTTTATAAACCTAGTAGAGACCAACTTTGCAATAGAACCCTCTTTTTACAAGACTTAGGAATCATTGCTTTGTGTATGTGAATTATTGTTTGAATGTTGGAATGCTACTTGATACTATGCTTGTTTGATTGTAGTGAAATTAGCAAAGTGGGAGACTAGCAAGATCAAGGAGTGACTATCATTCCCTAAACAAAAAGGCAAGTTACACTATCATACAAAAGACCTACTATTTTTCATTATACTTAGTGGATTTTGTAAACATGCATGAAAATGTTTTATACTTATGCTATGCTAAACCTAATAGGATTCCCTAGTGAAAATATTGAAGTTGTACATGCTTAGCCATGCTATGATTTGAAAAAGAGATACATGTTTAGATTTTACAAAGGTTGAGAAAAGGACTTGTGTGTTTATATAATAAAACAAGGACTCAATGAACCACCTAGGTGGTGGACACTTTATGTTTTGGAGAAGGTGGCAACAAAAGGGAACCATGTCTATGGCAATCACTTTGTGTTGTGCTCCGACTGAAAACCACCTAGGAAACTTAGAGATTGAACATGTTTCTCCAATTGCGGCTTTCGTGTACAACCACATGCTATTATGGCTCTGGCTTAGTCAACTACATTAGGAAGACCCATACATTGTCTTTAGTTACCGGACATGGGGATCTGGAATGCTTCATGGGGGCTGAAGACAAGCTAGCAATGATGTATGGGAGGACCTTTTGGAAAGACTTCGTCACATTCTCAGTCTGCCAGTACTCCATCTTGGTGAGCACTAATCCAGTAGGCCACTGGTGGCAACAAGATGGGATTGTGTCATGTGGGTAAAGTGTACTCCTTCTGCAGAAGTTAATAAAATCTAAGTACTTAGCCGTGTCCCCGGTTATGGACAATACTGAGCAACTAAAGTTTGAACTATGGGAGATCTCGACATTCCAACTTATAATATAAAAACTTGATGCACTTGGGGGTACCAAGGAATTCAAAGGGATTTGATAAAGCTTGTTGCACTTGGGGTTACCAAGGTGCACAAGAGCATGATGTACTTGGGGTTACCAAGGAACTCATGAGGTTTTGATAAAACTTGTTGCACTTGGGGTTACCAAGTAGCTCAAGGGATTTTGACAAGGACTTGAACACTTGAGTTTCTACCAAGGAGTTTAAGGAACTTGGAAAAAGAGATTTAACAAAGGACTTAAAACCCTTTTTGAAAAGATAGGATAAAATTTGCTCTATGCAAATAAGCCTTAAACTCTACTTAGCCAAATATGCATGTATTGATAGAATCCACTTATATTCCACATAGTAGTGAAACTTGCCAATACAATTCAAATGTATTGACCCTTGTGTCTGTAACTTGTAATGTTGCAGGTTTGATTGTTTTTAGTGAAGATTGATTGATTAGGATTACAAAGTCTACAACCAACATCTGCCTGTGGCACTTTGAAGATGAAGGACCCATGACTATAGTTATTCCGCTGCAACGTAATGTAATAGCTAAATGAGCTATATATGATGTAATAAAATTATGTTATTCCTGGTTATAAAGTTATATTATGACCTTTGTTTCTTGATATTACATCTTAACTGTGGATGCTAGCTATTGATCCAGGGACTAGCATTGTAAACACAGGATGAATCTACCTTATTAGGTTGGGACCCCAACAGATGGTATCAGAGCATTGCGTTGCCTGTAGGATTTGTAAACCCTAGGATTGGACAAAAACCCTTAGAAAATAGGAGTGTATTTGTTCCAAAAACTTATTTACAAAAACACTTGTAAACTCTTTCCTTAACCATTTTGGTTTCAACTCTACTTCTCTTCTACTTCAACTTGATGGAAAAGCCTAACCATGACCAAAGACTACATCATGTGCAAAGGACTTCTTCAACTTCTTCAACTCTAATGACTTCAACATCTTCAACCGCTTCACCAAGGACTTCCAACTTGAAAACTACTAAGGACCACAAGTGAAACAAGGAAATCTTGCTCAAGGGTTAGAGACTGAGGGAATGCAAAAGTTAGAAAGAGCCTACATCACTTGAAGTTTTGAGACCAAGAAATTATCCTAAGGAAGCCATGATCTCATGTAGTAAGAAGCAACCAAGAGGGATGGAAAGATCACAAGTGAACCATATAGATGGACCACCATATTTTAGTTAAGTCAAACCCACCAACTTATGTGGTGTAGCAAAATATTTTGTTGCCTAAGTATGTGCTTGGGTGCAAAGTTGGTTGTGATTGTTAGATTTGTGATTGCATGCACCTTGTTTGTATGAATTGTGATGTGTGTAATTAAAAGTATTTCCTTAGAAATATCTTGCCCATCCTAATCTCCCTCAAACCAAAACAGATGACTACTCCAAAGGACTCCAACACCAAGGTTGATGACACCAACACCAACCAAGCTGACAGCATGAGGGAACTCATAGCAACCCAACATCAGTTGAACCAACTGACAGCTCAGTTCCTAGCCAACAATAGTGATAAAGATCCAGCACTGCAAAAGTTTTTGGAGGAACAATCCCAATTGATGCTTAAGGTGACTAATCAAATGATTAGCATGGAAGAAAGCTATCCTAGAAGTGTGTATGATGACAAGGATGACAAGAATGTTGTTCTAGATGGAGCCCCATCTTGCATTATTTGTGGAGACAAGGATCATACTTCCACAGAGCATGAAGGACAATGCCCCAATTGTGATGAAGACCATCCTGTTGGACAATGCCCCACCTCTCAAGCTACATGCTACCTTTGTGAAGGAAGTGATCATACTCCTGGTCTATGTCCCATCTATGCCATGGTAGAACAAAGGAAACAAGAAGGATCCAAGTCTACCAAAGGAAAAGGACCACTTATACCTCCAAGCAAGACAACCCAATTCAAAGGATCAAAGAAAATCAAGAAGCCCAAGCAAGACATGAGCCTTGTACAATGTCGTAAATGTAAGGAAATGGGACACTACTCCAGTGGATGCCCAGAGAACAAGAAGAATAAAGGGATTGACCAAGTGTGGTGCAACAACTGTAATGAACCAGGTCATTTTGTAGCTACTTGCCCACAAGAGCCACGTAAAGAACTCAATGACATTCATTGCTTCAACTGCAAGAATCCGGGACACTATGCAAGCAACTGTCCAGAAAGGATGAAGAACAAGTTGAACAAGCCTATGGAGAAGCTCAATCTTGGCCCATGAGTCAAGTATGGAAACCAAGGAAACCATGCAAATGTTTGCAATAAGAAAATTTTATCCAGGACCCAAGAAGGCCAATATGTAATTTTTGTTTGAAAAATTTGAAGGGTGGTAGTACCCTAGTTGTTTTGAACTTTCTTGTAACCCTAACCTTCCCAAATCTCGGGACGAGATTTATTTTAAGGGTGGTAGCCTGTCACATCCCAAGATTTTCCAAATCTTGTAATGTGAAAATAAATGAATAAAATAAAACTTTGTTTAATTTTCAGAGCCAGAAGAAACTTTTGAAATCACTTAGAAAATCAAACCCTTTTGGAATTAAATAAAATCTTAAAGGGATTCATAAAGATAAAAATTTAATAAAGGAAATTATAAATGTTTTGGGAATTACTATTATTGGATCCTTTGGTAAAAGATTTGGTTTCCAAAAGAAAAGATGGATTTACAAATAAGGATTATTGAAAGCCAAATTAAACTTTGACCAAGCCTTGGAAATTAAAAATATTTATTTTTGAATAAAAATAACAAAGGTTTATTTAAAATAAAGTAATAAGGAATTAATATCAAATTTTATTGAAATAAAAGGTTTTACCATTTTAAATTAAAACATCAAAACTTATTAAATTATTTTAAACAGGTTTTCCAAAGTATTTTATTTTCTCTAATAAAGCCTACTAAAGTGTTTTGGCTTATTTATAGGTTTCAAAATAAATAACTCAATAAAATAAATCCTATTTGAATTAATAAAGAAAGTCTATATTATTTAAATCATTAATGGACCCTAAAATAAAAGGTTATTTTGTTTTAAACAAGTTTCCCAAATATCCTTTATTTCCAAATAAAACCTACTGTTTTGCTCTGAAAATATTTGGATTTAAAAAAATGGTGGTTTTATCAAATAAATCAAACCCTATTTAAATAAATAACTAAAGGTACATTTTATTTAAGTAATGAATGGATCCTAAAATGAATTAAAATATTACTTTATTTTAGAATTTTGGTATTTGTTCTGAACAGAATCAATTTCAAAAGTTGGGAAATGTGATGCTGGTTTGAACTTAATTGGTTGCTTGAATCATGTGTTTGAATAATCAAATCAGAAAATAAAATAGAAAAGAATAAAGCAAAGCAGACAGAAAAAAAATAAATAAAAGAAAACCGACCCAACCCAGCAGCCCACGAAGCCCATCAATAGCCCACCATTCCCACGCCCGAACCGTTTTCTTTTCCACTCAGAATCTCACCCACCCAGCAACTGACCGGTGGACCTCTCTCCTCTTCTTTTCTTTCACTGCCAGCAGACCCCACGCAGCCAGCTCCTTCTTCTTCCTCGCGCGAACCACGCCTCTTCCCCCTCGCTGCCGTTGCAGGCTTTGATACCGCGCATTCAATTCACCTTAAAGCCGCGTTGATTCCTCGTCGCGACCACGCCCATTTAACCGCCTGCTCCTCCTCCTTCTCTTTCCCCAGACATCGCCTTCATTCCGCCCCTAGGCTGCCTCCAATTTTCTCTGTACCGCCGCCGCTCCGACGACGTTCCAGTGATGATTCCGACGAAACCCCACCGCCCCTTGCATCCCTAAGCACTCCAGCAGCTTCTCCACTCTCAGGCGCATCTGATAGTGCACCCAACTCAACCGCGGGAACCCCTGAGCCTCGCCAACAACAAACTCCAGTACCGCCGCCGTCTGCCTCTACTCCGACGACGCCCACAGGTTAATTCCGTCCACCCCTTTACCTCTCGTTCACACACGCGTCTTTGCCAGGACTGTGCGCATCTGACCCTGTCTTCCTCTTGCCCTGGTACACGCTGTAGCCTCATCCACGACGACCACCTGACGCGCCCGATGTTGTCTTCAAACTTCGGCGAGCAATCAAGCCCGTCCCCGTGCGCCCCTCCACCAACCAGTAGCACGTTGAGCATCAGCGTTGCATTGCGAACCTGGTGAGCATCCTTTCCCTCTTCCTCGCGTCCTAGTTCGCCAGCGCCGCCGCCGACTGACCTCGCCGCCGCCAGCAACCATCGCTGCGCCGCCAGAGTCTGGTCAGTACGATACTAGCCGTAGGATCTGGATCAAACGGACTGAATAGATCATTTAATCGCCGAAGGGGTACGCTCCCAGAACCGCACGATTTATTTAGATCTAACGCTCAGCATCACGCGATCCAGACGAATCGGTATCGGCCAGTAAGAACACGCCGCGTGGCACCTGTTCGATTTAAAAACAGATTTGAAATCTGATTTAGATAGGATTTTCAAACCCTTATAACTTTTGATCCACACGTCCAAATTTGACAAATTTTATACCAATGAAATCAGGAGAACAAGCCCTAAACAACCATGGCCTTAGTTTTGAAAATAGTATCTGTTAGCTTGTTTGAAATTACAGAAACATTTGTGTACTTGTTTAGAGTATAAAAATTGTTTAAGATTGATTTTAGGATTAAATCTTTTGCAAAATGGATTTGTGTGCCCTTACTGACCCTAGGAACCAACCATGGTGTTAAAAATGATTTTTGTGAAATTTAAGTTGAATTATTTAACTTAGTAATTTTCTAGCCAAATAAACTCATTAAATTTTATTATGGAAAAGTTTTTGCAAGAAAAACTTTGGGAAAATGTTATGGACCAAACTTACTGACCCAAAACACCAAGCCTTGCCAAAAGCAACTTACTTGGTGAAAAACATAAAGTTTTGCTTTGAAAAGAATAATTTTCACCACATAAAATGTTGAATGGATTTTAAAATAGACTTTGAGCAAAACCCTCTAACTAATGACTTTGCCATTTTGGTAAATGACCAATGTGGACCTTACAAAGTTTATAAACCTAGTAGAGACCAACTTTGCAATAGAACCCTCTTTTTACAAGACTTAGGAATCATTGCTTTGTGTATGTGAATTATTGTTTGAATGTTGGAATGCTACTTGATACTATGCTTGTTTGATTGTAGTGAAATTAGCAAAGTGGGAGACTAGCAAGATCAAGGAGTGACTATCATTCCCTAAACAAAAAGGCAAGTTACACTATCATACAAAAGACCTACTATTTTTCATTATACTTAGTGGATTTTGTAAACATGCATGAAAATGTTTTATACTTATGCTATGCTAAACCTAATAGGATTCCCTAGTGAAAATATTGAAGTTGTACATGCTTAGCCATGCTATGATTTGAAAAATAGATACATGTTTAGATTTTACAAAGGTTGAGAAAAGGACTTGTGTTTTTATATAATAAAACAAGGACTCAATGAACCACCTAGGTGGTGGACACTTTATGTTTTGGAGAAGGTGGCAACAAAAGGGAACCATGTCTATGGCAATCACTTTGTGTTGTGCTCCGACTGAAAACCACCTAGGAAACTTAGAGATTGAACATGTTTCTCCAATTGCGGCTTTCGTGTACAACCACATGCTATTATAGCTCTGGCTTAGTCAACTACATTAGGAAGACCCATACATTGTCTTTAGTTACCGGACATGGGGATCTGGAATGCTTCATGGGGGCTGAAGACAAGCTAGCAATGATGTATGGGAGGACCTTTTGGAAAGACTTCGTCACATTCTCAGTCTGCCAGTACTCCATCTTGGTGAGCACTAATCCAGTAGGCCACTGGTGGCAACAAGATGGGATTGTGTCATGTGGGTAAAGTGTACTCCTTCTGCAGAAGTTAATAAAATCTAAGTACTTAGCCGTGTCCCCGGTTATGGACAATACTGAGCAACTAAAGTTTGAACTATGGGAGATCTCGACATTCCAACTTATAATATAAAAACTTGATGCACTTGGGGGTACCAAGGAATTCAAAGGGATTTGATAAAGCTTGTTGCACTTGGGGTTACCAAGGTGCACAAGAGCATGATGTACTTGGGGTTACCAAGGAACTCATGAGGTTTTGATAAAACTTGTTGCACTTGGGGTTACCAAGTAGCTCAAGGGATTTTGACAAGGACTTGAACACTTGAGTTTCTACCAAGGAGTTTAAGGAACTTGGAAAAAGAGATTTAACATAGGACTTAAAACCCTTTTTGAAAAGATAGGATAAAATTTGCTCTATGCAAATAAGCCTTAAACTCTACTTAGCCAAATATGCATGTATTGATAGAATCCACTTATATTCCACATAGTAGTGAAACTTGCCAATACAATTCAAATGTATTGACCCTTGTGTCTGTAACTTGTAATGTTGCAGGTTTGATTGTTTTTAGTGAAGATTGATTGATTAGGATTACAAAGTCTACAACCAACATCTGCATGTGGCACTTTGAAGATGAAGGACCCATGACTATAGTTATTCCGCTGCAACGTAATGTAATAGCTAAATGAGCTATATATGATGTAATAAAATTATGTTATTCCTGGTTATAAAGTTATATTATGACCTTTGTTTCTTGATATTACATCTTAACTGTGGATGCTAGCTATTGATCCAGGGACTAGCATTGTAAACACAGGATGAATCTACCTTATTAGGTTGGGACCCCAACAGATGGTATCAGAGCATTGCGTTGCCTTTAGGATTTGTAAACCCTAGGATTGGACAAAAACCCTTAGAAAATAGGAGTGTATTTGTTCCAAAAACTTATTTACAAAAACACTTGTAAACTCTTTCCTTAACCATTTTGGTTTCCACTCTACTTCTCTTCTACTTCAACTTGATGGAAAAGCCTAACCATGACCAAAGACTACATCATGTGCAAAGGACTTCTTCAACTTCTTCAACTCTAATGACTTCAACATCTTCAACCGCTTCACCAAGGACTTCCAACTTGAAAACTACTAAGGACCACAAGTGAAACAAGGAAATCTTGCTCAAGGGTTAGAGACTGAGGGAATGCAAAAGTTAGAAAGAGCCTACATCACTTGAAGTTTTGAGACCAAGAAATTATCCTAAGGAAGCCATGATCTCATGTAGTAAGAAGCAACCAAGAGGGATGGAAAGATCACAAGTGAACCATATAGATGGACCACCATATTTTAGTTAAGTCAAACCCACCAACTTATGTGGTGTAGCAAAATATTTTGTTGCCTAAGTATGTGCTTGGGTGCAAAGTTGGTTGTGATTGTTAGATTTGTGATTGCATGCACCTTGTTTGTATGAATTGTGATGTGTGTAATTAAAAGTATTTCCTTAGAAATATCTTGCCCATCCTAATCTCCCTCAAACCAAAACAGATGACTACTCCAAAGGACTCCAACACCAAGGTTGATGACACCAACACCAACCAAGCTGACAGCATGAGGGAACTCATAGCAACCCAACATCAGTTGAACCAACTGACAGCTCAGTTCCTAGCCAACAATAGTGATAAAGATCCAGCACTGCAAAAGTTTTTGGAGGAACAATCCCAATTGATGCTTAAGGTGACTAATCAAATGATTAGCATGGAAGAAAGCTATCCTAGAAGTGTGTATGATGACAAGGATGACAAGAATGTTGTTCTAGATGGAGCCCCATCTTGCATTATTTGTGGAGACAAGGATCATACTTCCACAGAGCATGAAGGACAATGCCCCAATTGTGATGAAGACCATCCTGTTGGACAATGCCCCACCTGTCAAGCTACATGCTACCTTTGTGAAGGAAGTGATCATACTCCTGGTCTATGTCCCATCTATGCCATGGTAGAACAAAGGAAACAAGAAGGATCCAAGTCTACCAAAGGAAAAGGACCACTTATACCTCCAAGCAAGACAACCCAATTCAAAGGATCAAAGAAAATCAAGAAGCCCAAGCAAGACATGAGCCTTGTACAATGTCGTAAATGTAAGGAAATGGGACACTACTCCAGTGGATGCCCAGAGAACAAGAAGAATAAAGGGATTGACCAAGTGTGGTGCAACAACTGTAATGAACCAGGTCATTTTGTAGCTACTTGCCCACAAGAGCCACGTAAAGAACTCAATGACATTCATTGCTTCAACTGCAAGAATCCGGGACACTATGCAAGCAACTGTCCAGAAAGGATGAAGAACAAGTTGAACAAGCCTATGGAGAAGCTCAATCTTGGCCCATGAGTCAAGTATGGAAACCATGCAAATGTTTGCAATAAGAAAATTTTATCCAGGACCCAAGAAGGCCAATATGTAATTTTTGTTTGAAAAATTTGAAGGGTGGTAGTACCCTAGTTGTTTTGAACTTTCTTGTAACCCTAACCTTCCCAAATCTCGGGACGAGATTTATTTTAAGGGTGGTAGCCTGTCACATCCCAAGATTTTCCAAATCTTGTAATGTGAAAATAAATGAATAAAATAAAACTTTGTTTAATTTTAAGAGCCAGAAGAAACTTTTGAAATCACTTAGAAAATCAAACCCTTTTGGAATTAAATAAAATCTTAAAGGGATTCATAAAGATAAAAATTTAATAAAGGAAATTATAAATGTTTTGGGAATTACTATTATTGGATCCTTTGGTAAAAGATTTGGTTTCCAAAAGAAAAGATGGATTTACAAATAAGGATTATTTAAAGCCAAATTAAACTTTGACCAAGCCTTGGAAATTAAAAATATTTAGTTTTGAATAAAAATAACAAAGGTTTATTAAAATAAAGTAATAAGGAATTAATATCAAATTTTATTCAAATAAAAGGTTTTACCATTTTAAATTAAAACATCAAAACTTATTAAATTATTTTAAACAGGTTTTCCAAAGTATTTTATTTTCTCTAATAAAGCCTACTAAAGTGTTTTGGCTTATTTATAGGTTTCAAAATAAATAACTCAATAAAATAAATCCTATTTGAATTAATAAAGAAAGTCTATATTATTTAAATCATTAATGGACCCTAAAATAAAAGGTTATTTTGTTTTAAACAAGTTTCCCAAATATCCTTTATTTCCAAATAAAACCTACTGTTTTGCTCTGAAAATATTTGGATTTAAAAAAATGGTGGTTTTATCAAATAAATCAAACCCTATTTAAATAAATAACTAAAGGTACATTTTATTTAAGTAATGAATGGATCCTAAAATGAATTAAAATATTACTTTATTTTAGAATTTTGGTATTTGTTCTGAACAGAATCAATTTCAAAAGTTGGGAAATGTGATGTTGGTTTGAACTTAATTGGTTGCTTGAATCATGTGTTTGAATAATCAAATCAGAAAATAAAATAGAAAAGAATAAAGCAAAGCAGACAGAAAAAAAAAATAAAAGAAAACCGACCCAACCCAGCAGCCCACGAAGCCCATCAATAGCCCACCATTCCCACGCCCGAACCGTTTTCTTTTCCACTCAGAATCTCACCCACCCAGCAACTGACCGGTGGACCCCTCTCCTCTTCTTTTCTTTCACTGCCAGCAGACCCCACGCAGCCAGCTCCTTCTTCTTCCTCGCGCGAACCACGCCTCTTCCCCCTCGCTGCCGTTGCAGGCTTTGATACCGCGCATTCAATTCACCTTAAAGCCGCGTTGATTCCTCGTCGCGACCACGCCCATTTAACCGCCTGCTCCTCCTCCTTCTCTTTCCCCAGACATCGCCTTCATTCCGCCCCTAGGCTGCCTCCAATTTTCTCTGTACCGCCGCCGCTCCGACGACGTTCCAGTGATGATTCCGACGAAACCCCACCGCCCCTTGCATCCCTAAGCACTCCAGCAGCTTCTCCACTCTCAGGCGCATCTGATAGTGCACCCAACTCAACCGCGGGAACCCCTGAGCCTCGCCAACAACAAACTCCAGTACCGCCGCCGTCTGCCTCTACTCCGACGACGCCCACAGGTTAATTCCGTCCACCCCTTTACCTCTCGTTCACACACGCGTCTTTGCCAGGACTGTGCGCATCTGACCCTGTCTTCCTCTTGCCCTGGTACACGCTGTAGCCTCATCCACGACGACCACCTGACGCGCCCGACGTTGTCTTCAAACTCCGGCGAGCAATCAAGCCCGTCCCCGTGCGCCCCTCCACCAACCAGTAGCACGTTGAGCATCAGCGTTGCATTGCGAACCTGGTGAGCATCCTTTCCCTCTTCCTCGCGTCCTAGTTCGCCAGCGCCGCCGCCGACTGACCTCGCCGCCGCCAGCAACCATCGCTGCGCCGCCAGAGTCTGGTCAGTACGATACTAGCCGTAGGATCTGGATCAAACGGACTGAATAGATCATTTAATCGCCGAAGGGGTACGCTCCCAGAACCGCACGATTTATTTAGATATAACGCTCAGCATCACGCGATCCAGACGAATCGGTATCGGCCAGTAAGAACACGCCGCGTGTCACCTGTTCGATTTAAAAACAGATTTGAAATCTGATTTAGATAGGATTTTCAAACCCTTATAACTTTTGATCCACACGTCCAAATTTGACAAATTTTATACCAATGAAATCAGGAGAACAAGCCCTAAACAACCATGGCCTTAGTTTTGAAAATAGTATCTGTTAGCTTGTTTGAAATTACAGAAACATTTGTGTACTTGTTTAGAGTATAAAAATTGTTTAAGATTGATTTTAGGATTAAATCTTTTTTGCAAAATGGATTTGTGTGGCCTTACTGACCCTAGGAACCAACCCATGGTGTTAAAAATGATTTTTGTGAAATTTAAGTTGAATTATTTAACTTAGTCATTTTCTAGCCAAATAAACTCATTAAATTTTATTATGGAAAAGTTTTTGCAAGAAAAACTTTGGGAAAATGTTATGGACCAAACTTACTGACCCAAAACACCAAGCCTTGCCAAAAGCAACTTACTTGGTGAAAAACATAAAGTTTTGCTTTGAAAAGAATAATTTTCACCACATAAAATGTTGAATGGATTTTAAAATAGACTTTGAGCAAAACCCTCTAACTAATGACTTTGCCATTTTGGTAAATGACCAATGTGGACCTTACAAAGTTTATAAACCTAGTAGAGACCAACTTTGCAATAGAACCCTCTTTTTACAAGACTTAGGAATCATTGCTTTGTGTATGTGAATTATTGTTTGAATGTTGGAATGCTACTTGATACTATGCTTGTTTGATTGTAGTGAAATTAGCAAAGTGGGAGACTAGCAAGATCAAGGAGTGACTATCATTCCCTAAACAAAAAGGCAAGTTACACTATCATACAAAAGACCTACTATTTTTCATTATACTTAGTGGATTTTGTAAACATGCATGAAAATGTTTTATACTTATGCTATGCTAAACCTAATAGGATTCCCTAGTGAAAATATTGAAGTTGTACATGCTTAGCCATGCTATGATTTGAAAAAGAGATACATGTTTAGATTTTACAAAGGTTGAGAAAAGGACTTGTGTTTTTATATAATAAAACAAGGACTCAATGAACCACCTAGGTGGTGGACACTTTATGTTTTGGAGAAGGTGGCAACAAAAGGGAACCATGTCTATGGCAATCACTTTGTGTTGTGCTCCGACTGAAAACCACCTAGGAAACTTAGAGATTGAACATGTTTCTCCAATTGCGGCTTTCGTGTACAACCACATGCTATTATGGCTCTGGCTTAGTCAACTACATTAGGAAGACCCATACATTGTCTTTAGTTACCGGACATGGGGATCTGGAATGCTTCATGGAGGCTGAAGACAAGCTAGCAATGATGTACGGGAGGACCTTTTGGAAAGACTTCGTCACATTCTCAGTCTGCCAGTACTCCATCTTGGTGAGCACTAATCCAGTAGGCCACTGGTGGCAACAAGATGGGATTGTGTCATGTGGGTAAAGTGTACTCTTTCTGCAGAAGTTAATAAAATCTAAGTACCGTGTCCCCGGTTATGGAAAATACTGAGCAACTAAAGTTTGAACTATGGGAGATCTCGACATTCCAACTTATAATATAAAAACTTGATGCACTTGGGGGTACCAAGGAATTCAAAGGGATTTGATGAAGCTTGTTGCACTTGGGGTTACCAAGGTGCACAAGAGCATGATGTACTTGGGGTTACCAAGGAACTCATGAGGTTTTGATAAAACTTGTTGCACTTGGGGTTACCAAGTAGCTCAAGGGATTTTGACAAGGACTTGAACACTTGAGTTTCTACCAAGGAGTTTAAGGAACTTGGAAAAAGAGATTTAACAAAGGACTTAAAACCCTTTTTGAAAAGATAGGATAAAATTTGCTCTATGCAAATAAGCCTTAAACTCTACTTAGACAAATATGCATGTATTGATAGAATCCACTTATATTCCACATAGTAGTGAAACTTGCCAATACAATTCAAATGTATTGACCCTTGTGTCTGTAACTTGTAATGTTGCAGGTTTGATTGTTTTTAGTGAAGATTGATTGATTAGGATTACAAAGTCTACAACCAACATCTGCCTGTGGCACTTTGAAGATGAAGGACCCATGACTATAGTTATTCCGCTGCAACGTAATGTAATAGCTAAATGAGCTATATATGATGTAATAAAATTTTGTTATTCCTGGTTATAAAGTTATATTATGACCTTTGTTTCTTGATATTACATCTTAACTGTGGATGCTAGCTATTGATCCAGGGACTAGCATTGTAAACACAGGAGGAATCTACCTTATTAGGTTGAGACCTCTTACAACAGTGGTACTCATAGAGTGTAGCGTCGGGGACACAAACACATCAGGAGAAAAAGAGGCACTATCGATTCACAGGGACAGACCAGGACGAGCTATAGAGGGAGACAGACACGGATGCGGCAAATCATGAAGCCCTGGGATTGAAACAAAACCGTGAGAGGGTTCACACATGCAGCTCGATGCAGATACCAGCACAGCGAGACCGAGGTGAAGCCCCTAGGTGATGGCGCTGCGCAGGAAGAGAATAGGGCGGCGCCGCGAGCTTGCACGGATGGTCCTGGCCACGTCAGGGCTCTGCAGAGGCGGGCAGAGGCTAGAGGCGCAGCAACGCGCGGGCCCGGTGGCGGGGAGCTACGAGGTCGACGGCTGTTGGGGAGAGCGGGAGAGGCCGAGGTGGTCGCGTCCGATGATGGTGAGCAAGGTCGGGCGTGCGGCAGCGGGAGACGGAGGTGGTCGCGGGTCGGAGGAAGACGCAGGCAGGGCCGGGCTAGCAGGGGCGCGGCGGCGGACCGAGCTGCGACGGTGCCGTTCTGCTGGGGTCGAGGAGGAGCCGGCGAGAGATGGGCGAGGACGAGGCAGGGCCTGCCGGGCAAGCTCCCGGCAGCAGGGGATGCGCTGGGGAAGGAAGGACGAGGTGCAGAGGCGGAGGAAGAAGGCGGCGGCGGCTCGAGATCTGGCGGCGCTCGGGACAGAGAAGGAGAGAGGCGGGGGTCGCGGGATCGAGGGGATCCCGTGCGTGGTGGGGGGCTTGGTGTGCGTGCGTCGTGTGGTGCGTGTGTTCTGTGTGCGTGTGTTGCGTGACCGGGTGTGCGTGGTGTTGTGTTGGATGCGTTGTTGGAGATATGCCCTAGAGGCAATAATAAATATAGTTATTATTATATCTTTGTGTTTATGATAAATGTTTACATTCATGCTATAATAGTATTAACAAGGAAACATTAATACTTGTGTGATTTGTAAACTTAATTTGAAGTCCCTAGTAAATCCTCTATATATAACTAGCTTGTTGGTTAATAGATGATTGTGGTTTCCCTATCATGAACATTGAGATGTTATTAACAACAAGATCATATCGTTAGGAGAATGATATGATGGACATACTCCTATAGATAAGCGTAGCATAAAGATCAAGTCATTTTAATAGTTCAAGTGTTATATGCTTTCTGATACATAGTAATCTAATTCCTTTGACCATGAGATCATGCATATCACCTTTACTGGATGGATGATTTGATGACATCAAACACCACACCGTAACTGGGTGGCTATAAAGGTGGCATTGAGTGTTCGGAAAGTGTTGGTTGAAACACATGGATCAAGAGTGGGATTTGTCCATCCATATGACGGATAGATATACTCTGGGCCCTCTCGGTGAAATGTCATCCAATTAGCTTGCAAGCATGTGATTGGATCACAAGGGATCACATATCACGGGAACGAGAAAAGAGTACTTATCGGTAACGAGGTTGAACTAGGTATGTAGAGATACCGACGATCATAACCTCGGATAAGTAACATATTGTGAGACAAAGGGAAATTGATATCGTATGTAAGTGGTTCATTCGATCGCGAAGTAATCGTAGAAATATGTGGGAGCCATATGAATTTCCAGATTCCTCTATTGGTTATTGTTCGGAGAAGTGTCTCGATCATGTCCGCATAATTCACGAACCGTAGGGAGACACACTTAAGGATTCGACGTTGTTTGAGTAGTTATGGAATGATGAGAAAAGAGACCGAATGTTGTTTGGAGTCTCGGATGGGATCTGGGATATCACGAGGAGATCCGGAATGGTCCGGAGAATAAGATTCATATAAGGAAAGTCCCGTTTCGGAGTTGGGAAATGTTTCCGGTGTTTTCATCGGGAATGTTCTAGAATGTTCCGGAATGTCCGGCACTCCGGAGGGGAAGGGTACATGGATGTGTTGTATCAAGTTGGTATGATTGCATCATGTACTAAGTGTCATCGCTGTTCCAAATAAAGGATTAATTCAAATCCTAGTTTGAAAAGTCAAATAGCTAAATTGAAAAGTCAAACGGCTAAATTTGGAAAGTGGAAAAGAGGAGGAAGGGGGAAACCGAGTTGGGGAGGAGTTCCCTCCTCCAACCGGCGGCGCCCCCTCCAAGCCGAGTTGGGGAGGGACTCCTCTCCCTCCCCCTTGTCCGGCCGTCCCCTCCACCTATATAAGGAGGGGCAGGGCTCCCTCCTAGCACGCACAAGTACCTCTCCTCAAACCCTAGCAGCTGCTGCCCACCATAGCCGCCGCCGCCCCCTAGGGTTTTTGCCCTAGCCGCCGACTTGGGGTGCCCCAAACCCTAGCCGCCGGCTCTAGCACCCCCTCCTTGGTGTGTCTAAACCCTAGATCGCCGAGGAGCTCTCTCATACTCCACCATACTCGCTCCAGCTTAAGGTGAAGCCCTGCGAGATCTCCCCTCTACTTCCGGTACCACGCCGTTGTGCTGCCGGAATCGCGAGGAGAGTGCTACAACCTCCGTTGCTTGCTGGAACAAGGGAGAGGAAGGTATTCGTCGAGTACCGAACGTGTGACCGACTGCGGGAGCGCTGCCGGAACGCATCGCCGGAAGGATCGTCTACGCGATCTTGAGATCGGGAAGAGTACGACTACATCACCCACGAGAATCCGCTCTTGTTAAACACTTTGGAATCTTAGAGGGTAAGTTATTCCATCGACTCGTTGCTACAATCTAGTAGATAGATCTTGGCTTGTTTGTTTGTATGCGGTAGAAATTTTTTGTTTTCCATGCTACGAAACCCTACAGTGGTATCAGAGCCGTGTCTATATGTAGATCTGTTGCACGAGTAGAACACAATGGTCATTGTGGGCGTTGATGCTTTTATTGTTGATTGCTTCTTGTGTACTTTGCATCTTGTGGTATGTTGGGATGAAGCGGCCCGGGCTAACCTTACATGACATCGTTCATGAGACTTGCTCCACGCTTGACATGCAACTTGTATTGCATAAGTGGCTTTGCGGGTGCCTGTTTCTCCTAGCATAGTTAAGATCCAATTTACAACGGGTGATTAGCAATACTAGTATCAACGTTGTGGTTCTTGTTCGGAAGTTAGAACGACACTTATTGAAAGCCCCAAACCACGTAAAACTTGCAAAGAAAGTAGAGGCGTCTAACTTTGTTTTGCAGGGGTGTGCCGTGATGTGATATGGCCATGATTATGATTATATTTGATGTATGCAATGTTCCTTATTGTAAGTTGGCAACCGGCAGGAGCCGTATGGTTGTCTTTAATTTATGTTAAGACCCGCGTGTCTATTCAAAGTAGTTGTAATAGTTGAAGCCGGTGGACGACAATCATGGAGAAGCGTCATTGACCTTGATGCAATGCCGGTGATGATGGATATCATGTTCGTGCTAGAAGATGGAGATTGGAAGCACAAAGAAGAAAGGCCATATCATATCACATATTATGAATTGCATGTGATGTTAATCCTTTATGCATCTTGTATTGCTTAGTAGACGACGGTAGCATTATAAGATGATCCCTCATGCACATGAATTTCAAGTCATAAAGTGTTCACCCTTAGTTAGCACCGTTGCTAAAGCTTGTTGTTTCGAAGCACCACGTGATGATCGGGTGTGTTAGATTCTGCAAGTGTATACAACGTGAGCAAGCCAGATTTTCTCATGCGGAAACTAAGGTTTGATCTTGACGAGCCTAGCATGTACAGACATGGTCTCGGAACACGGATCACTGAAAGGTAAAGCATGAATCATATAGTAGATATGATGAACATGTCGATTGTTCGCCATTGAAACTATATCAACTCTCGTGATGATCGGTGTTGATGTGGTGGATTTGGTTCGTGTGATCACTAAGACAATGTGAGGGATATTGTTTTGAGTGGGAGTTCACCTAGATTAATTTTATTAATATGAACTCAATTTGTCATAAACTTAGTCTAAACTATTGAAAATATGTTGTAGATCAATGGCAGCCCCTACCATCAATTTTCATGCGTTCCTAGAGAAAGAAAAGTTGAAAAACAATGGAAGCAACTTCGCGGATTGGTTCTGCAATTTGAGGATTGTCCTCATAGCTGGTAATTTGACCTATGTGCTGGATGCACCGCTGGGTGACCCACCTGCAGCTGATGTTGCCGATGAAGTAAAGAACGTTTACCTCACTCGGAAGACTCAGTACTCCACAGTCAGTGTGCTATCTTGTATGGTTTAGAATCGGAGCTTCGGAAAAGGTTTGAGAACTCAGACCCATATGATATTGTCGAGGATCTCAAATTGATCTTTGAGACTCATGCGGCAATTGAAAGCTATGAGGCTTCTGAAAAGTTCTTTAACTGCAAGATGGAAGAGGGCAGCTCCGTCAGTGAGCATGTGCTTAAGATGTCTAGGCACGCAAACAAACTTCAAAGCTTGGGTATAGTGATTCCTAATGCTTTGGGGATTTACCGTGTCCTCCAATCACTACCACCAAGTTACAAGAACTTTGTGATGAACTACAACATGCAGAACATGAACAAGACGTTGCCTGAACTCTTTGCCATGTTGAAGTCTGCAGAAGTGGAGATCAAGAAAGAGCACCAAGTGTTGTTGGTCAATAAGACCACCAAATTCAAGAAAGGCAAGTCTAAGCAGAAGGGACACTTCAAGAAGGGTGGTAAGAAAGTTACCACGCCGACGAAGAAGACCAAGGCTGGACCTAAGCCTGATACTGAGTGCTTTTACTACAAGGGAGAAGGTCACTGGAAGCGGAATTGCCCAAAGTACTTGGCGGATTTGAAGAACGGCAACATCAAGAAGAAAGGTATATCTGATATACATGTTATTGATGTGTATCTGACTAGTACTCGTAGTAGTGCCCGGGTATTTGATACTGGTTCGGTTGCTCATATTTGTAACTCGAAACAGAAACTGTAGAATAAACGGAAGCTAGCGAAGAACGAGTTGACGATGCGCGTGGGAAATGGATCAAAGGTTGATGTGATCGCGGTCGGCACGCTACCCCTTCATCTACCATTGGGATTAGTTTTATACTTAAATAATTGTTATTTGGTGCCTGCGTTGAGCATGAACATTATATCGGGATCTTGTTTATTGCGAGACGGTTACTTGTTTAAGTCCGAGAATAATGGTTGTTCGATTTATATGAGTAATATGTTTTATGCACATGCACCTTTGATAGATGGTCTATTCTTATTGAATATCGATAGTGGAAATACACATATCAACAACATTGAGGCTAAACGTTTGAAATCAAGCGATAATTCGACCTATATGTGGCACTGTCGTCTTGGTCACATTGGAGTGAAACGTATGAAGAAACTCCATTCCGATAGACTTCTTGAATCACTTGATTTTGAATCACTTGATAGATGCGAAGCATGTCTGATGAGTAAAATGACTAAGACTCCATTTTCTGGTATGATGGAGCGAGCTACGGACTTATTGGAAATCGTACATACCGATGTGTGTGGTCCAATGAGTGTAGCATCGCGCGTTGGTTATCGTTATGTTCTTACCTTCACGGATGACTTGAGTAGATATGGGTATATCTATTTCATGAAACATAAGTCCGAAACTTTCGAGAAGTTTAAGGAGTTTCAAAGTGAGGTAGAGAATCAACGTAACAAGAAGATTAAATTTCTACGTTCTGATCGTGGAGGTGAATATCTAAGTTACGAGTTTGGCGAGCATTTGAAGAAATGCGGAATACTTTCGCAGTTGACACCGCCGGGAACACCACAGCGTAATGGTGTGTCCGAACATCGTAATCGAACTCTCTTAGATATAGTTCGTTCTATGATGTCACTTATAGATTTACCGCTATCATTTTGGGGTTATGCATTAGAAACAGCCACATTCACTTTAAATAGGGCACCGTCTAAATCCGTTGAAACGACACCGTATGAATTATGGTTTGGGAAGAAACCTAAATTGTCGTTCCTTAAAGTTTGGGGTTGCGAAGCCTATGTAAAGAAGTTACAGCCGGACAAGCTTGAACCCAAAGCGGAAAAATGCGTCTTCATAGGATACCCAAAGGAAACTATTGGGTATACCTTCTATCATAGATCCGAAGGCAAAATCTTCGTTGCCAAGAATGGATCCTTTCTAGAGAAAGAATTTCTCTCGAAAGAAGTGACTGGAAGGAAAGTAGAACTCGACGAGGTTGTCGAACCTTCTCTAAAAATTGTGAGTAGCGCAGCACCGGAAGAAGTTCATGTGGTGCCTGCACCAATTAGAGAGGAAGCTAATGATGGTGATCATGAAACTTCGGTTGAATTTGCTACAGAGCCTCGGAGGTCAACGAGAACTCGTACCACTCCAGATTGGTATGAAGGGAATATGCCCTGAGAGGCAATAATAAAGTGTTTATTATGTGTATTCCAAGTATATGATAGATGTTTATTTTGCATGCTATAATTGTATTAATACGGAAACGTTAATACATGTGTGTTTAATAAACAAACAGAAAGTTCCTAGTTATGCCTCTCTCATAAACTAGCTCGTTGATTAACAAGATGATCAAGTTTTCCTGATCATGGACATTGGATGTTGTTAATAACGGGATCACAACATTAGTGTAATGATGTGATGAACATTCATCCGAAGTATAGCATTACGATCAAAGTCATTGAGTTTATATTGCTATAACAACTTACGAAGTGATCCTAATCCTTAGACCATGAGATCATGTCAATCACTAACACCGGAAGAGTTTCTTGATAACATCAAACGTCACACCGTAACAGGGTGATTATAAAGATGGATTCAGAACTAATAAAGTGTTATGTTGAGGCTCATGGATCGAGATTGGAATTTGTTCATCCCTATGACGGATATATATACTATGGGCCCTCCCGGTGATATCACATTGATTAGCTTGCAAGCAAGTGATTTGATCACTAGAATGTTATATCACAGGAACGAGAAAAGAGTGCATGTCGGTAACGAGATCAAACTAGGTATGGAGATACCGATGATCGAATCTCGGACATGTAATATATCGTGAAACAAAGGGATTAAGATACTAGCGTAAAAGGTTCCGACGATCACAAGAAAGTCATCGTTGAATGTGTGGGAGTCAGTATGGGTCTCCAGATCCCGCTTCTGATTATTGATCCGAGAGGGGTCTCGATCATGTCCGCATTATTCACGAACCGTAGGGTGACACACTTAAGAGACACCGACATCCAATTGGAGCAAATGTTTCATGCCGAAAGAATGAACAAGCGCAGGAATTTATTTCACTAGATACCGAAACAGGTTTTCGGGTGAAATTGCATAAAGTGGTTATGCATGTGAAATAGAATTCTAGCAAGGGGTTATTTGTGAATGTTTGTCATTAAAGTAATTGACAAAATTCTGAATAAAATAAAAGAGTTTTATTTAATGAGAGTTTGCATTAAATTTGGTGGAAATTTAATGGGACTTTTGAGTGGACTTTTGAGTGGAGGGAATTTAGAGGAGTTTTGTGAGTGGAGTGTCCACCCACATGAAGAGGGGAGGGCAAGGGGGCAGCCCCCATGCGCCGGCCACCCCCTTGGGGTTCCCCCCTCCTCCTATAAAAGGAGCCCCCCTCCTCACTTGTCTCACACACCTCCTCGCGAAGGATCTCTCTCCCCCTCTAGAATTTATCCCCCATGGTCTCGGACTAGCGAGATACATGTTCCCGGTGGCTATTCGGCAAGAAAGAGTTGTGCTTCCGCTGCATCGCTGGAGCGAGGAGGCGGAGGTTGCTCGGTGCCTCGAACGTGTGTGCGAGCACGGATGCGCTGCTGATTTGCGGCGCTAGGACTTCCTCTCGATCTTGAGATCGGCAAGAGATCGTCTACATCAACCACGAGTTGAACTCGTTAAGCTTTGTCGGTCTTCAAGGGTATGTTCTCTACGGATATACATCAGCCCGTTGTTTGTATCTAGTATATAGATCTTGGTATATAGTTCACATCGTAGGAAAATTTTTGTTTTCTATGCTGCGAACCCTTCATGGTATGATCCCGTTATGAGTGTCATGTTGGTGGACAACACCGATGACCCTGATACATATGAGGAAGCAATGATGAGCCCAGATTCCAACAAATGGCAAGAAGCCATGAAATCCGAGATTGGATCCATGTACGAAAACCAAGTATGGACTTTGGTGGACTTACCGGATGGCCGGAAGGCTGTCGAGAATAAATGGATTTTCAAGAAGAAAACAGATGCTGATGGTAATGTTACTGTCTATAAAGCTCGACTTGTCGCAAAAGGGTTTCGACAAATTCAAGGAGTTGACTACGATGAGACTTTCTCACCGGTAGCGAAGCTAAAGTCTGTGAGGATTATGTTAGCAATCGCTGCATATTATGATTATGAGATATGGCATATGGATGTCAAAACAGCATTCCTCAATGGAGACATTGATGAAGAGTTGTATATGATGCAACCCAAAGGTTTTGTCGATCCTAAAGATGCTAACAATGTATGCAAACTTCAACGGTCCATCTATGGATTGAAGCAAGCATCCCGAAGTTGGAATCAACGTTTTAATAAGGTGATCAAAAGTTTTGGTTTTATACAAACTTATGGAGAAGCTTGTATTTACAAGAAAGTGAGTGGGAGCTCTGTAGCATTCTTAATACTATATGTGGATGACATATTGTTGATTGGGAATGATGTAGACCTTCTTAATAGTGTCAAAGAATATTTGAATAATAGTTTTTCAATGAAGGATCTTGGCGAAGCAGCTTACATATTAGGCATAAAGATTTATAGAGATAGATCGAAACACCAAATATCATTGTCACAAAGTACATATTTGGACAAAGTTCTAAAGAGGTTTGGAATGGAAGAAAGCAAGAAAGGGTTCTTGCCCATGTTTCCCAATACGACCTTGAGTAAAACTCAAAGTCCGACATCGGTAGAAGATAGATAAAGGATGAGTAAGACTCCCTATGCCTCAGCCATAGGATCTCTAATGTATGCCATGCTATGTACTAGACCCGACATTGCATATGCTGTTAGTTTAACTAGCATATATCAAAGTGATCCAGGAGTGGATCATTGGACAACGGTCAAAAACATCCTTAAGTACTTGAGAAGAACTAAGGATATGGTTCTTTCTTATGGAGGTGATGAACAGCTCGTTGTTAATGGTTACACCGATGCTAGTTGGAACACCGATCCGGATGATTCTAAATCACAATCTGGATACGTATTTATTTTGAATGGTGCAGCAGTTAGCTGGAGGAGTGCAAAGCAAAGCATTGCGGCGAGATCTTCAACTGAATCGGAATACATGGCTGCTTCAGAGGCTTCACAAGAAGCGATATGGATGAAAGAGTTCATTTACAGAGCTGGGTGTGGTTCCTAGTGCGCTGGACCCAATGTCTATCTACTGTGATAACATGGGCGCCATAGCCAATGCGCAAGAACCAAGGTCACACAAGAAGCTGAAGCATATCAAGCTACGTTTTCACGCTATTCGAGAACATATCCAGGATGGGGATATAAAGATTTGCAAAGTACACACAGATCTAAATGTGGCGGATCCGTTGACTAAACCTCTCCCGAGCGCAAAACATGACCAGCACCAAACTGCCATGGGTGTTCGGTATATTACCATGTAATCTAGATTAGATGACTCTAGTGCAAGTGGGAGACTGTTGGAGATATGCCCTAGAGGCAATAATAAATATAGTTATTATTATATCTTTGTGTTTATGATAAATGTTTACATTCATGCTATAATAGTATTAACAAGGAAACATTAATACTTGTGTGATTTGTAAACTTAATTTGAAGTCCCTAGTAAAGCCTCTATATATAACTAGCTTGTTGGTTAATAGATGATTGTGGTTTCCCTATCATGAACATTGAGATGTTATTAACAACAAGATCATATCGTTAGGAGAATGATATGATGGACATACTCCTATAGATAAGCGTAGCATAAAGATCAAATCATTTTAATAGTTCAAGTGCTATATGCTTTCTGATACATAGTAATCTAATTCCTTTGACCATGAGATCATGCATATCACCTTTACCAGATGGATGCTTTGATGACATCAAACACCACACCGTAACTGGGTGGCTATAAAGGTGTCATTGAGTGTTCGGAAAGTGTTGGTTGAAACACATGGATCAAGAGTGGGATTTGTCCATCCATATGACGGATAGATATACTCTGGGCCCTCTCGGTGAAATGTCATCCAATTAGCTTGCAAGCATGTGACTGGCTCACAAGGGATCACATATCACGGGAACGAGAAAAGAGTACTTATCGGTAACGAGGTTGAACTAGGTATGTAGAGATACCGACGATCATAACCTCGGATAAGTAACATATTGTGAGACAAAGGGAAATTGATATCGTATGTAAGTGGTTCATTCGATCGCGAAGTAATCGTAGAAATATGTGGGAGCCATATGAATTTCCAGATTCCTCTATTGGTTATTGTTCGGAGAAGTGTCTCGATCATGTCCGCATAATTCACGAACCGTAGGGAGACACACTTAAGGATTCGACGTTGTTTGAGTAGTTATGGAATGATGAGAAAAGAGACCGAATGTTGTTCGGAGTCTCGGATGGGATCTGGGATATCACGAGGAGATCCGGAATGGTCCGGAGAATAAGATTCATATAAGGAAAGTCTCGTTTCGGAGTTGGGAAATGTTTCCGGTGTTTTCATCGGGAATGTTCTAGAATGTTCCGGAATGTCCGGCACTCCGGAGGGGAAGGGTACATGGATGTGTTGTATCAAGTTGGTATGATTGCATCATGTACTAAGTGTCATCGCTGTTCCAAATAAAGGATTAATTCAAATCCTAGTTTGAAAAGTCAAATAGCTAAATTGAAAAGTCAAACGGCTAAATTTGGAAAGTGGAAAAGAGGAGGAAGGGGGAAACCGAGTTGGGGAGGAGTTCCCTCCTCCAACCGGCGGCGCCCCCTCCAAGCCGAGTTGGGGAGGGACTCCTCTCCCTCCCCCTTGGCCGGCCGGCCCCTCCACCTATATAAGGAGGGGCAGGGCTCCCTCCTAGCACACACAAGTACCTCTCCTCAAACCCTAGAAGGTGCTGCCCACCATAGCCGCCGCCGCCCCCTAGGGTTTTTGCCCTAGCCACCGACTTGGGGTGCCCCAAACCCTAGCCGCCGGCTCTAGCACCCCCTCCTTGGTGCGTCTAAACCCTAGATCGCCGAGGATCTCTCTCATACTCCACCATACTCGCTCCGGCTTAAGGCGAAGCCCTGCGAGATCTCCCCTCTACTTCCGGTACCACGCCGTTGTGCTGCCGGAATCGCGAGGAGAGTGCTACAACCTCTGATGCCTGCTGGAACAAGGGAGAGGAAGGTCTTCGTCGAGTACCGAACGTGTGACCGACTGCGGGAGCGCTGCCGGAACGCAGCGCCGGAAGGATCGTCTACGCGATCTTGAGATCGGGAGGAGTACGACTACATCACCCACGAGAATCTGCTCTCGTTAAACACTTTGGAATCTTCGAGGGTAAGTTATTCCATCGACTCGTTGCTACAATCTAGTAGATAGATCTTGGCTTGTTTGTTTGTATGTGGTAGAAAATTTTTGTTTTCCATGGTACGAAACCCTACATGCGTGTGTTTCCTGGGTGTGCGTCGTGGCCAAAGAAAACAAGAGGAGGATATGGTGGCGATGGGGGTCTACAGGTGCATGGGCATGGTGGAGTTGACCAGCAAACAAGGTGTCAAGGAATTGGACATAAACGGGACAGGGATTAAGAACAGATTGTTTTAGGAAACAAAATAGAAAGTTTGGTAGAAGAGGTGGGGAATTTTAAATGTAGATTTGGCTCAAATATACGGCTAGGGTTTGGGAGACAAAAGAAGAGAATGGACTATTTATCTAGTCCAAAGTAGACTAGATGGGGCTAGTTTTAGACTAAAACTTTCGACGGGCTTTAGCCTAATTTTATTTATAAAACAAGAAAAGCTTTTGTTGCAAGAAATATTATTTGTTTAATTTTAAAATAAGAACGAGAGATGGATTTAATAAAACCACATGGATATTTAGTAAAACAAAATATGGTTTGATAAAAATAATCTTACGGATAAAATATGCATGATGATGTCATGATGATGCACAAAATAAAATAAAAATCAATTTCTATTTTTTTAATATTTTCGGGCACTACACAACTCTCCATGAAGAAAAGCTGTCTTCACATCCATTTGCTCAACCTCCAAGTTGAGACTTGTTGCCATACCAACGATCATTCGGATTGATGTCATCTTCACCACCGAAGAAAATATTTCATCAAAGTCAATACCTTTTCTCTGGCTGAATCCTTTTACAACTAGCGTGGCCTTGTACCTTGGATATGACGTGTGCTCTTCTTGCTTGATTCTATAGACCCACTTGTTCTTTAGAACTTTCTTGCCCTTGGGCAACTTCATCAACTCATAAGTATGATTCTTATGCAAGGAATCCATCTTTTATTGCATAGCCTTATTCCACTCCTTCTTGTTCACATCTTTCATTGCCTCTTGAAAGCACTCAGGTTCTGAACCATCAGACAATAACACCACATATTGGTCTGAGTCATACACTACTAGAAAAACGCCTATTCGTGGTGCACCTGAAAAGGCCTTCTGTGGCGCACTAGCAGTGCGCCACAGGCCTCGCGCTACGGCTATCTCGTAGCCGTGACGCACTGCATGGTGCGCCATGGTTATATCGAGATAGGCGTGGCGCAAGTGCGCCACGGGTAGGGGCACAGGTGCTCCATGGGTAGGGGTATAGGTGCGCCAAAAAACTGCAAAAAACACCCTCGTTTTGAATTGCAAAAGCAATCGGGTCCGCATCGCCGCCGTCGTGTCGCCTCGCTGGAGCATGGTGGCCGTGGACACGACCTACCACCGCAGGGAGGTGCGGGAGGCCGTGGCCGTGCTACTCTTCGCCGGCATCGAGGAAGAGAGGAAGAAGGAGGTGTGGCTGGAGAAGGGAGGAGGTCGCCGCAAGGAGAAGGAGGTCGTCGGCGATCGTCGGAGCTCGTCGTCGCTCTTCGTGACTGCAAGGAGGAGGAGGCCGCAAGGAAGGAGGTCGTCGCCGTCGTGACTGCAAGGAGAGGAGGATGCCGGAGCAAGGAGGAGGAGAAGGCCACCGACGCCATCGTCAGTGCAAGGGAAGGAGGAGAAAAAAAGGAGGAGGAGGAGGAGAAGAGAGAAGGAAATGGAGGAAGAGAAGAGAGAAGGAAAATGAGGAGGGAGGAGAATGAAAAGGAGAAGAGGGAAAGTTGAGGGGTAGGTGGGCGGGGTGGTGATTCAAATTTGAATCCCGCCCAAGCTTATCCCTGGCGCACTAGGTGGTGGTGCGCTACGGGTAAGTTGCAGGAAAAAACAGTCTTTTGACCGTAACTTTTTACTCTTTTCGAATTTTGAAAATCTAAAAAATCGCTAAACGACCAGACGTCGTTGCGAGCGGATGCGAAATCTCGTTCTCGTCATTTTGGTATATTATACGATTTTTTTCGATATCGTATGCAAAAGTTACGGCCTTTTTACCGTGGCATGACTTTTTTTTGCAAATAAAGTCGAAACTCATGTTTGTTAATTTTACTAGAAGCTATACCACATTACCTACCTAAATATGAAAGGATTTAATTTTTTGAAGTGTTTATCATTTTCTTTTATTTTTTGCAAAGCCTAAAAAGGCGATCCACGGGGGGGGGGGGGGGGGGGTGTGGAGTTGGTGCAGAATAGTTAGGCGTAGGGCACTAGGGCAAGGTGCCCTACTACTAAGTTTATACATCCGTGGCGCACATGCCATAGTGCGCCACGGATGTGTCTGGCTGTTTCACAGCAGAGAGGGGCATGCGCTTAGGCGTAGCGCACCCCCTCCATGTGCGCCACGGTTGACACTAACAACCGTAGCGCACCTACCCTATGTGCGCTACGGATGTTTGGCGTGCGGCCAACAGGGCCCTGGCCCACACATATCTGTGGCGCACTATGGTCATGTGCGCCACGGTTGTTCTAGTTACTAGTAGGGCACTGCCCATAGGTGAGCCACACCTGTTTTAGCCGTGGGGCACTTCAACCATGTGAGCCACGGATGTGATGATTACCTATAGCCATTTTCCTAGTAGTGATACCTAGTGGAAGAAACACTGCCTCGGCTGGACCGTCTGAGTGGAGAAGCTGGTGGACTTTCTGGTTCAGGTTCTTGCCGATCATGATCATCTTCTTCATCATCATACTCTTGCTACTGAGGAGCATCCTCACCTGTATCACTATGTGCATCATCTTGCACATCTTCTGCATTATCATTTTCAGCCTCTTGTTGAGCTAAATCTGTAGGAACTGGGTCAAAATCAGATATGTCTTGCTGCTGATTTCGAGGAGAAACATGTATTGGAACTTTCTCCGGAACCTGCACCTTTTTATTCACAATATCATCAATTGTTTGGTCTTCAACAAACACAACATCATGGCTTCTCACAACCTTTCTTGCTATTGGATCATACAACTTATAGCCAAACTAATCACCTCCATAGCCAAGAAATATGCATTGTTGTGTCTTTTGAATCAAGCTTTGACCTTTCATGAACAAAGGCCTTGCACCCAAAAACCTTCAGGCGCTTATACGGTACGTGCTTGTCATAAAAGACCATGTTTGGAACATCTCCCTGCAATGGATAACTTGGTGAGAGATTAATAAGATAAACTGGAGTCGACAAGCCTCACCCCAATAATGTTTAGGCAGCTTTGCACTCGATAGCAAGCATCTAACTCTCTCAAAAATTGTCCTATTCATCCTCTCAGCAAGACCTTTCAGCTGTGGTGTCTTTGGAGGAGTAAATTGGTGCCTAATTCGTTGCTCCTTGCAATAGGCATCAAATGGGCCAATATACTCTCCCCCATTATCAGTGATGCACTTGATCTTCTTCTTAGTTTCTCTCTCAACTGAGACTTGGAATTTCTTGAATACACTTAGTACTTGATGTTTCTTCTTCAAACATAGACCCAAACCTTCCTGGAAAAGTCATCAATAAATGTGACAAAGTACTTTGCTCCACCCATAGACCTCACCGACATTTTGCAAACATCGTAATGTATCAAGTCCATTACTTCAGGCTTCTTGTGAGGAGGTTGACTCTTGAACGCGACTCTGTGTTGCTTCCCCGCTAGACAATCTGAACACTTCTTGATGTGAACACTTTTCACACCTTTCAGTAGATTTTTCTTCACTAGCACCGTCATCCCCTTCTCACTCATGTGCCTAAGTCTCTTATTCCATAAGGCACATGCATACTCTTTCTGCAAAGAATTAACACAAGAAGCAGAAAGTTTAGCATGAACATGATACAAAACCGAAACCATGTTACCTTTTGCAACAACCAGGTTCCCTTTAGTGATCTTGTATTGTGCATTTCCAAATTTTCTCAAGTACCCATATCCATAAAGCAATCCAACCGAGATAATGTTGAGCCAAAGGGCCTCAACATGGCTCACCGATTTGAGGACTAGTGTTGTCCCATTTTTAGTCTCCAAGTGCACATCTCCTCTTCCAATGATTTTTGCTCTATCATTAGTACCCATCTTCACAACACCAAAATCACCTGTTGTGTAGTTGGTGAAGAGCTCTCTACGAGATGTAGCATATATGGTAGCACCACTGTCCGGAATCCAAGTCATCTCATCACCATCTACAAGGTTGATGGTATCATCAGAAACTACAGTAATCCTCTCCTCAATGGTGGAAACACTGCTGCCATCATGTTCTTCATACATGAGAAACATGATCTCCTCAACCGTAGAATCCGGCCTCCATCACTATCACTATCATTGTCGGTCTGTTTCTGAACTTTCTTCTTTTTCTTTTTGTCTTTCTTCCATTGTTCACAATGCCACTTGATGTGGCCCTTCTCATGGCAGTGATGGCATATAATACCAACATACTTGTCTTTGCCTCTTGATTTGCTTCTACTTCTTTCTCCTCCCTTACCCGGACCTTTCCTCTTGCTTCTCCCTCGTGACTCGATCACTAACATTTCAGAATGTGAGGAAGAACTATCCTTATCAGAAACTTTTTTGGACTCTTCATTTAGTACCTTGGTCTTCACAAGGTTCCAAGTGACTACCCCATTATGTGTTGAATTACACACGGTGACCTTAAAGGTCTCCCAAGTGTCCGGTAATGAGCCAAGTATCAGCAAGGCTCTCACTTCATCTTCAAATGTGATTCCCATTGAAGATAGCTGATTTATAATGCCCTGAAATTCATTCACATGATCTGCAATTGGAGTGCCCTCCTTGTACCTCAGACGCATCAATTTCTCAATCAAGAACATCTTGTTAGTACCTTCTTTGCGAGCATATAACTCCTCCAATTACTGCCATAAGGTACGTGCATGTGACTCATCAATGATATGGTTCATAACATTGTCATCCACCCATTGTCGGATGAACCCACAAGCTTGGAGATGAAGTACCTCCTAATGATCGTCTTGCATATCACTGGGCATCTCAGTGGAGAACACCGGCTTCCAGTAATCCTTAACATATAACAAGTCATTCATATTGCTCTTCCTTGCTTGATAGTTTGTACCATTTAAAGAAATCGTTCTGTTGGTATTCACTTCCATCCTTCACAACAAGCAAATGCACTCAGTCCAAAACAAACCTTGCTTTGAAACTGAAGACGAACTAAACCTTAGCTCTGATACCACTTTGTTGGGGAATATACGCACAACCCCCGATGCTTGCGGTGAACTCCTGGGATAGTTTCAATAAGCAGATATGCAGCGGAAATAAAACAATGAGCACATACACAGGTGACACAAGGATTTACGTGGAAAAACCTCCCCAAGGTGAGGAGGAAAAAAACCACGGGCGGACCAACCGGTCCACCGAGCTTCACTATGAGCAACCTGGGTATAGAGTCTTCTCTAGAACATCTAGATATATATAACACACTTAGCACATTGCCCACCGGCAACAACAACAACAACCACTTGAGAGAAAGATTACAGCAAAGCAGAGTATCTCAGTTTCTGTCCTCTTCAGTAATCAGAAAACTGCTCTTAAACCGCAGATCCAATCAGCACCAAACTTCGTAGACAAGCTGATATACGAGTACCCAACATACATGCCAAATTTTAGGCCAATCGAACACCGTTTGCCTGCCCAAACTGTTCGTCTACCAAAATTGCTTTGTGCTGAAACTGCAGCAATTCGAACTGACTAAACCGCTTCCAAATCTGATGCTATACTGACCCAAATCTCAAACCAGCTAACTAGATCAAAGTACTCAAAGCAAGGAACAAGCTCACCAATTTTGGATCCAATCCAGGCATGTTTGAGCCTCCAAACAACAGCTTGAAGACACACCGGTCAGATCTCAGAAATCTAGACAGAAATCACCTCTTCTTCTTCCTCTCTTATCACTAGGTTGTGGTGTTCTTGTGTGTTTCTCACCCTATATCTTGCTCAGATAACTAATTGAGTCACACAGCCACCAAGGGTGGCTAGGGTTTTCTTTTCAACTCCTCTCCTAAGAAGCACCTCAGCCGTTGGATACGAACATTGATCAACGGTTGAAATGTGTTGGACTTTCACGGGCAGATGTTGGGCTGCCAACACACCTCCATGTGAAGGGACATGGCCCATGACCAATCTCATGGCTTCTTTGCCCACGACCTTGTCACTTCTCACCTGTTTCGATCCCTCATTGAGGAAGAAGGTGGTGTCACTAAGTACTATGGGGTAGTCACTAGTCACAATGGATGGGCCATGAGTACTTTGCCAATTTTATCCCTAGAGTACCGATGTTTAATCACTAGTGCAACTTATACTACCTATATGTTAAGAACTAGTATAAACTAATCTGGACCTTGGGATCCACGATAATGAATGGACCAAAACCATTTGAGGGTATTGCTATTGTCTGAGTTATATTCAAGCAAACAGACCATTTCTGACCTAAAATTCATAATCTGAGGATTACAATTCTTTGTCCTCTTGGGTAGGTAGATACACCTAAAGCAAATGGAAGCGGCATGTGCGAGCACATACCCAGATTGACAGCCCCACTTGGAGCGCCATAGAGGCGGAGAGATGAGAAACTGGTTGTGTCTAACCCAATCTAATTTTCTGAAGATTATCTAATCGTTGCCTGAGCCCCATTATCTCACTCTTCGTCTTCTAGCAGATATGTTTTACGCAACCATAGATCATCGCTATGGCACCACTCCCGATTCTCATGTTTCCTTATGTCTTAGTACATTTCTTCCTTTTTTCTCTCGTCCTTTTCTCGTTATGTGTATGTCTATGTGCATGCATCGTGACCTACCCAATACTAGTTACGAACATGCTCAAATGTGAAGTGGGATAACGATGTTTGTTCTACTCAGATGAAGCTGTGGTTGTGTACATATAATGGGCGAAACATTATTTACACAGTTGATGGTTGTCAGAGCATTCACTCTGCAATGTGACCACTCTTTGTATTGCATCACAATTATTGCAACCTCACGATTTTGGTGAGGAAGAACAACCGTCGTTGCACTCAACAACACTAGAGGAGGAGCAGAGTAAGCACATGATTCTATCTCAGGTCGAGCCGCCGAGGTTATTATGGTCGGTGGCATTTAGTGGAGCTTGGCATCATAGATTTATGCCTATGGGGCTATTTGGTTGGGCTTATTTATGGCTTGTCGCTTTCTTTTATAATAGGTGCTTTTGATTTTTACACCATGTTAACTATGTTCAGTTAGAAGCCAAAAGCCAAAATCAAAAGGTGCTTTTGTGCCTTATAAGCCAAAAACCAAAGCCATACCAAACATCCCTATAATCTGCAGCAGAAGTTGTAGGAATGACCAAGCAAGAGAAAGTACTGATAATCATCCTGGGAGAGGCTGCAATGGTCGTGGGAAGACCGGGAAAAAGGAAGAATAAATGACCCTTTTTAAGGTACCTTTTACTATCGAGGAGAGATGACTTTTTTTTTGGAAAAGGGCGCATTTATTAAAGATAATGTTTACACCCGGCCTCTGCATAACCAAGATGCACACAGCCACACGACCGACAGAGCTAAGGTAAAAAGTATACAAATATTACACAAAGTCACTATGAAAATAAATGACTAGAAACTAAGACAGATCAATCATCAAATCACGTGGCCATCCATGTTGGAAAAAAATATCCCTCGCCGTGTCCTCCAGTCGCCTACATCCCTCCATAAATAAGTCGCGGAACTCGAAACGTTGGAGAATCTTCCATGAACGGAGGATAGCCGTGGCTCGATAGATAACCTGTAGAGGAGAAGACACAATATTATTAAAAATCTTGTCATTTCTACATAGCCATAGCGATCATATAATGGCAAACGCTCCCACCCTAAATAAAGATCTATACTTATCAACAAATTCCATACAACCAATTACCAAAAACATTGGTTACAGAACAAGGCGGAGATAAACCAGAAGCTATTTGGATGAATGACCATATAGAGCGAGCAAATTTACAATGGAAGAATAAATGGCGAATTGTCTCATCTTGATGACAAAAAACACACTGTGTACTTCCATGCCAATTCCTCTTTACAAGATTATCTTTTGTTAGAATTACCCCTTTCCGTAAATACCAAGCGAATATCTTCGTCTTAAGAGGTATTTTCATATTCCAAATTTTATTATTATCATTAACATCGACCGGGATATCAGGTTGGATCAAGGCTTTATATAGTGAACCAATAGAAAATTTACCACTTTCTAGTAATTTCCATTTGAACACATCAACACCATCCGATAATTGTATTCTGGATAATCGTAATAGTAGATTGTTCCAAGATACCAATCTAGGACCGATGAGACTTCTTCTGAAAGACACATTTGGAGGATAGTCTTCCAACACCGTGGAAATTGTATCCCCTTTATGTCTAACAATCGAATATAGAGCCGGATATTGTTCGCGAAGAGTAGATTGGCCAAGCCATCTATCTTCCCAAAACCTAATTTGTGATCCATCCTTAATCTCGAAAGCACCAAAACGAAAGAAATGATTCTTGGTGGCCATAAGACCCGCCCAAAAATGTGAATCACCAGGTTTCCAAACCACTTGAGACACAGCCTTGAACCCCACATATTTCCTCCATAACATGGTTTGCCAAACACCATCTTCTGTAAGTAGTTTAAAAAGCCATTTGCCCAGGAGTGCAGTGTTTTTGACTTGCATATCATGTATGCCCAGTCCACCAAATTCCTTCGGGCGGCAAACCACATTCCATCTGGCCAGTCGATATTTCTTTTTCTCACTATCCCCTTGCCAAAAAAAAATCTTGAACGGAAATAATCCACTTTGGTCAAGACCCCTTTTGGAAATTGGAAGAACGAGATCATATACAGTACCATGTTAGTGAGTATTGAATTTATGAGTACTAGTCTTCTACCAAGGGATAAAAATTTACCTTTCCAACTATTAAGACGTTTTTGTAACCTTTCCTCAACAAATTTCCATTCAGCAATTGTGAGACGCCGATAATGAATCGGTATTCCCAAATAATTGATTGGAAACTGGCCCTGACCACAGCCGAAAAGTTTAGCATATAGGTGAGCCTCGTTTTGGGTCTCGCCAAAACAATACAAATCACTCTTATGGAAGTTTATTTTAAGCCCGGATAGCTTCTCAAATGCTGATAATATCAATTTCAGATTCTTAGCCTTCACCAGATCATGTTCCATAAAAAGAATTGTATCATCGGCGTATTAAAGAATAGAAAGTCCACCATCAATAAGATGTGGAACCACTCCTTCAATTTGACCATCAGCCTTAACTCTCTCAATAAGGATAGCCAACATATCAGCCACTATATTAAATATTAAAGGCGATAGTGGATCACCTTTCCTCAGTCCTTTCTTGGTTTGGAAGTATTTGCTAGTATCTTCATTTACTTTAATGGCAACACTACCCCCAGACACAAACGGCTGAATAAGAGAGCGCCACTCCTCAGAAAAACCTTTCGTGCGGAGAGTTTGCTGGAGGAAAGACCATTTAACTTTGTCATATGCCTTCTCAAAGTCAATCTTGAACAATACACCATTTAATTTTTTTGAGTGTAGTTCATGGATTGTTTCATGCAAAATTACAACACCATCTAGGATATTTCTTCCTTGCATGAACGCGGTTTGAGAGGGGCTAACAACATTTTCAGCAACTGAATTTAGTCTAATCGTGACAACCTTCGTAAAAATCTTAAAGCTAACATTAAGTAAGAAGATTGGATGATACTGTTGTATACGTTCTGCATTGTTAACCTTAGGCAGTAAAATTATATTGCCAAAGTTAAGTCTAAAGATATCCAATTCTCCGATTTGTAAAAACCCAAACAAATTCATCAGATCGTCCTTAATAACATCCCAGAATTTTTGGTAAAATTCTGCTTGTAAGCCATCAGGTCCTGGTGCTTTGTTATGTTCCATTTGAAAAACCGCTTTCTTGACCTCTTCCTCGGTATATGAGGCAGTTAGAAAGTTGTTTTCTTCATCAGAAACCTGAGGGATATCGGACGTTTGGGACTAGTATAATTTAAATCCGGTCTTCGATTTTAAAGGTATTCTAGACATTATAGGAAGGAAAGCGTTTTTGTTGCACTCGATGCCACACTAAATATGGCATTTAATTAAGCTGAAATCCCGGTAATTGATTCGTAATCTTCTTATTCTATGCTTAGTCGTTTCTTTGCATCTTCCAAATAACGTGTTTGTATGGCCCTATGGTAAGCATCCTCGCCATAGGTGACAGCACCGTCGTCGCCGCGCTGGGCAGCCTCTCATTGCAATTAGTAAAGGCCCCGCCTTTCTTTCATGGAATTACACCATGGAAGTACTTAGGTTGACTCAGATCTAAACAACTTTAACCGATTTCTGCACAATACCTGCATAACAAAATTAAGATGGAAGCGCCGACAATCGACGTTAGCAATAATTCCGAGTTTGTATCTTAACGATGCTAAGGATGGCCACATTCTGACCGTTTGACGCTTGGCTGATGCACACGGAACCACGTCTTGCTTGGGCATTTCATGGCCGATCTCATGGCTGCTTTGCCCACAACCTTGTCATTGCTCACATGTGTCGATCCGTCATTGAGGAAGAAGGTGATGTCACGAGAATTACGGGGTAGTCGGTAGTCACAATGGATGGGCCATGAGTACTTTGCCAATTTTACTCCTAGAGTACCGATGTTTAATCACTAGTGCAACTTATACTACCGATATTTTAAGAACTAGTATAAACTAATCTGGACCTCAGGATCCACGATAATGAATGGACCAAAATCATTTGAGGGTATTGCTATTGCCTGAGTTATATTCAAGCAAACAGACCATTCCTGATCTAAAATTGCATAAATCTGTTCTGTGATCTTAGATTTGATAATGCCCAAACTGACTTTTAAACAAATACAAATAATTTAGTGGAAAACAAAGGATAGAAAATTAGATCTTATCTTATCGATCACACGCCTGTAACTGAACCTCTACGAGGATTACAATTCTGTGTCCTCTTGGGTAGGTAGATACACCTAAAGCAAACGGAGGCGGCACGTGCGCACATACCCAGGTTGACAGCCCCGCTGTGGAGCGCCACAGAGGCGGAGAGATGAGGAACTGGTTGTGTCTAACCCAATCTTATTTTCTGAAGATTATCAAGTTGTTGCACGAGCCCCATTACATCACTCTCCGTCTTCGAGCAGGTATGTTTTAGCAACCAGAGATCATCGCTATGGCACCACTCCTGATGTCTCATGTTCCCTTATGTCTTAGTAAATTTTTTCTTTTTTTTTTCTCGTCCTTTTCTCGTTATGTATCACTAGTGGAAACGAGGTCTTTTGTTGATCCCGAAAAGGGGCTTTAATACCGGTTCTTCTACGAACCGGTGTTAAAGGGGGGGCTGTACCAGCGTGGCCCCTGCGGCATTAAAGGAGCCCCACCTTAACACCGATTCGTGCCACGAACCGGTGTTAAAGGTCCCTGCAGCAGTGGCCCGCGCACCGCCCCCCCCCCTTTAACACCGGTTCGTGGCATGAACCGGTGTTAAAGGGGGGGCTATATAAGACACCACCCCAGCCCACACACACCCCACTCTTCCATTCTTTCACATTTTGGAGCCTAGCAAGAGGGTGTGAAGAGTGCTAATTTGTGTTTTTTTCATATGCACTAGAGGTGTTCGGTGAAATGCCCGAGAGCTCAAAATAAGCTTTCTTGTTGCTCTTTCCGTCTCGGTCGAGGTTGGCAACTATAGTTTCATGTGTCATTGATGTACTATATATATAAATGGTCATCTCCCTATTATTTTTTGATATATACTACATATTAATGCAGATGAATCAGCAATGGATGTACGGTGACCGCTGCACTTCCGAGTACATTACGGGCCTCCAAAATTTTATCGTTGTGGCTAATGCAAACCTTGGTCACAATGGTTTTATGTGCTGTCCGTGTGTTCACTGTCAGAACAAGAAAGACTACTCAAATACCAGAACCATTCACGCCCACCTGCTTCGATCCGGTTTCATGCCCAGCTATAATTGTTGGACCAAGCACGGATAAAAAGGGGTTGTGATGGAAGACAACGAAGAAGAAGAGGATGATGAAAACTATCATAATATGTATCCTGAATATGATGATAATGCAACGGAGGTAGATAATGAAGATCAAGAGGGAGCAGATGGGCCCGCTGATGACGATCTTGGTCGGGCCATTACTGATGCAAAGGAAGAATGTGAAACTAAAAAGGAGAAGGAGAAGCTGGAGCAGATGTTAAAGGATCACAAAACATTGTTGTATCCAACTTGCGAAGATGGCCACAAAAATCTAGGTGCCACACTGGATTTGCTGCAATGGAAGGCAGAGAATGGTGTGACTGACAGCGCATTTTCAAAGTTGTTGGTAAAAATGAAGAATCTTCTTACAAGAAATAATGAGTTGCCCGACAGTACATACCAAGCAAAGAAGGTTGTCTGCCCTCTAGGATTAGACGTGCAGAAGATACATGCCTGCATTAATGACTGCATCCTCTACCGCGGTGAGAAGTACGAGAATTTGGATGCATGCCCGGTATGCACTGCACTGCGGTATAAGATCAGACGAGACGTTCTTGGCGATGTTGAGGGCGAGGCCCCTAGGAAGAAGGTTCCCGCCAAGGTTATGTGGTATGCTCCTATAATACCACGGTTAAAACGTCTCTTCAGAAATAAATAGCATGCCAAGTTGTTGCGATGGCACATGGAAGACCGTAAGAAAGACGCGATGTTGAGACACCCCGCTGATGGGTCACAGTGGAGAAAAGTCGAGCGAGAGTATCCGGACTTCGCACGTGACGCAAGGAACTTAAGATTTGGTCTAAGTACAGACGGCATGAATCCTTTTGGTGAGCAGAGCTGCAGTCACAGCACCTGGCCTGTGACCCTGTGTATCTATAACCTTCCTCCTTGGTTGTGTATGAAGAGGAAGTTCATTATGATGCCAGTGCTCATCCAAGGCCCGAGGCAACCCGGCAACGACATTGATGTGTACCTAAGGTCATTAGTTGAAGAACTTTTACAGCTGTGGGCCAAACCAGCTGTGGGACAAAGCAGGTCGATGGCGCTGATGAACGAGTGGAGTTCGCCCTGTCCAGCATGCTTTGTGGCTTCGATTGGGCGCTGCCGGAGGGGACACATATGAACATATTTGCATAATATATCAACTATATAAACACAGTTCTTTAGGCCTCGTTGGTTTAGGCTCTAGAAGACCGGGATTGACTTGGGTTACGATCCAATCCACATCATCCTCCCCGCCGAGGCAAAAATTCGAGAAATATGGAGTATTTGTCTATTTATGTATAGTATTTTTTTGTTTGGCCAATCCATTTCATTTACATAGTCTTGGGATGAAAATAAATAATCGCCAATTGACCCTCGGAACGATTCCAGGGTGCCAAAGATGGGCGAGATGAACGTAGTGACATCGACCCCGACGATCTAGGCCTTAATCCTTGCACATGTGAATTAGAAGCATGTGGAGTAAAAGGAAAATACCTTATAGCAAAGATATTATAATAGGCCACGCCTAAACCCTAACTGACCACCTCGCTCTCTTCCCCGTGCAGGAGCGTCTCGCCGCCACCGCTTTGGAGCTCATAGGCCACGCCTAAACGCCGACGCCGCCCGACGAGCCCGCCTCTAGCACCGCCGCATCCGTCCGACGAGCACCGCCGCCCGACCAGACCAACGTCACCCCACTGGTGAGCGCCACGTGTCTGCCACCTGTATGATTGCTGAATCATCCTGATTAAAACTTGTTTGCTCGATAAATTGTACTACATGCATAGATTAAAAGTTGTATACAAATTGGACCTCTGACTCATTTGTGTATTTATTTGTGTATTTTGGTATGAATAATATGTATATTTGTGTATGAATCCAAGTCCACTTGAATGTTTACACTCTTACTCTAGATAATATTATTGTTTTAGAAACTATGGATCCACTTAGTAGAAACCTTGAAGAAGAAGAAATAATGGAGAACATTATTGATGAGGACACCTCACAATATCTGAACTTGGAGGGACATGATGACGACAACTCAAGTACTAGTCATGGAGAAGATGAAGACTCCGGTGAACGCAATTTAATGGTTACAAAGTCCGGAGAGGTATATGCATTGATTAAGCCTCTGCTGACTTTAGTGTATACAAATTAACGCTTCTTTCTTCTTTTAGCCCTCTGGATCGACCAGCCAGCAACCATCTTCTTCTACGAAAAAGAGCAAGCGAGGCGCGAGCCAGCGGTTGAAAGATCGTGCAAAGTTCACGATCGAAGCAGTCCGTGTTGATGGCAGGCCGATGGAGCCCAAGAAGGCCGCAGACAAATTTGTACGTCAGGCTGGAGTTCTTGTTAGGGACCAAATCCCAATCATAATTGAAAATTGGAATAATCCAAAGAAGGGTGACGGTACCTTTGTTGATGACAGATCCAAAGAAACGCTTTGGAATTCGTTGTTGGTAAATTTCACCCTTCCGCTAGAGGAGGATGAAAACAACCCGGTTATAAAGGAAAAGGTCAAAGAGTGGACTCTAAAGAAGATGACTGACGCTTTCCGCAACTGGAAGACAAAATTGAACAAATTTGTCAAATCTGGCGAGACTCCAAATTTCGAAGACGCATATTATGCGAAGATAAGACCTCACTGGCCCGAATTTGAGACATATAAAAAAGTGCTATAGCTAAAAAGAGGTCAGAAACCAATACGCTTAATGCCCTGAAGAAGGAATATCACCAGAGGACGGGGTCAGGTGGCTACATATCTCAGAGGCCTAAGTGGGAGGAAGCTGAGAAGGCCCTGCGCGAGAGAGGGATCACACCCCAGAAAGATGGGTGGGACCTACGTGCAAAGACTTGGTTCTACGGAATCGGGGCAAGGTTGGACCCAGAAACATGATTGTGTATCTTCCCAACCCTCCTTGCCAAACCCGTCACTGAAATCATCACGGCATACGAGGAAACATCCGCCAGGACCTTCCATCCCGACAGAGAGAATGACCAGCTCACACGCGCCATCGGTAAAAAAGAACACCCTGGACATGCACGAGGCACAGGGGGTATGACGTGGAAGGATGGGTTTGCCGACTGGAGTGACTCTTACAGATGGCGCGGCAGAAAAGAAAAAGAGCGTACAGAGCGGATGACACAGATAGAACATGCACTTGCGGCGCTGCAGGCGCAAGTGAATGCACAACAGAGCCATCAAGCTACCGACCCATCTCAGCGGCACGAAGAGCCTGCATTGGAAGCTACCCGCGGCCCAGACTCTGCGCGGAAAAGCAGTGTAGCTTCCACGGAGAACGTGCAGCCCACACTTGAAATGACGGGTCCTCGATACCCCGTGGATGAGATCACGGAGAGCAAACACGCTGAGCTGCATGTGAGATTAATGGGCTTATCCATTAAGGTGGCTGTCGGCTATGCCTTACCTCCTGTAGCTGGTGGAACTTACCACTGCCGACCGATTCCAGATGGCTATGCTATTGTCGGGGTGGATGAGGATGTGAAGGAATATGAGGAAGCACAGCTTGACCATGCTACAGGTGAAGGGGAAACTCAACTCAAATTTGCAGTGAAAACAACCATTCTTTGGAAGAAGGAACACATTGTGCTTCCAAATTGGAGGTCACTGGCACCCCCATCGTCTCCGCAGCGTCAGCAGTCTGAGCCGCTTCAGCTATCTCCTGCGCGGCAGCCATCTCCGGCGCGGCAGCCATCTCCTGCGCGGCAGCCATCTCCGGCCCGTCAGCCATCTCCTGCGTGGCAGCCATCTCCGGCCCGTCAGCCATCTCCGGTGCTTCAGCCATCTCCTCAGCGTAAGCGGAAGAGCACTGCCACGAGGAGCATCAGTAGCACTGCCACAAAGAAATCCGCAGGAAACCGTACGCCAAAGAGTTCAAAAAGCTACGTCCCGCAGCCTTCCGCCAAGCCATTGCCGGTTTTACCGTGGAATCGCAGCGACGAGGAGACCAATAGGATCTCGGAAGAACAGGTCAAGAAATTCTTTGCACCTAGACGGGCCGAGCCAAAGGAGAAAATAGATCCGGCGGTGGTGGAGAAGTTTTACAATAATCTTTCGAAACCTGAAACCCCACTTGTGCCGGACTACGAGCGCCAGATTTTGAAGGCGGATGCAAGGCGTCGTAGGGAGACTGAAAGTAGCAGTCGTGAGGCACCCCAGAAAACAGTTCCCATGCTCGGAGAGCAGGAAAACCAATCATGTGCCCCGCTCCAAATGTTCGACACACGGGACGCTCCTCCCGTAAATGATTACGAGGCAGAGCTACAAAGAAAGGCCAATGAGATGGGGATGACTTACATTGCATACTTGAACGTCATGGGAGACAACTTGCCCAAATGCGATGCCAACCCCATACAGCCATGGAAGTATGGGAAGAATCTCGTCAAGAAAGAGGAGCTTAAGACTCTACCAACAAAGATGCGAAAATTGCACAAGTGGTACCTTCATTTCTGCAAGACGAGAAAGGTAGAATGGATCACGACGCATATAAGAGATGATATTTTCTTCTGCGGAGATGACGCGATCGACTTCAACATTCAAGACTTGTATTTTCTATTCAATCAGAAGGAACTCGACAAAGCTGCCATCAGCCTTTATTGTGTGTAAGTACTATTTCTATAATTTATATCTCATCTCATTCACTTTATTAATTACATGTATATATATATGCTCACCATATATGTATATACTGTTATGCAGGAAAAAGGTTATGGAATGCAGGAAAGGAGGCCCTTTTGACATTGGGTTCGTTGACCCAAATAGAGTTCATGAAGAAGTGGTAGAGACCAAACCCGGGCAAACAGAAGATTACTTGCTAACGTCTTTACTGAGACAACAAACCAAAAGGGAAATACTACTGCCTTACAACTTCTCGTGAGTACTGTTACCCTCTCTCTTGTACACATTCTATTTCAGCTTACTCGATGTTAAGTGTAATTGATGATGAGTTATGCGTGCGTAGGTTCCACTTTATTCTGCTAGTCATTCAACCCGACTCAGGAAAAGTCCTTGTCATGGACTCGTTACGAAAAGAAAAAGAGATATGGGCAAACTTTAGAGAGATGCTCCAGAGGTAATTTCAATCATATTATCTCACTAGATCGGCAACTTTCGTGACAATAAGTAATTAATTACTCCTTTATCCATTTTCTTTGTCGGACAGGGTTTGGAAAAGGTTCACGGGCAGGGCCGTGGGTGAATGGTCAGAAGAACTAAAATTTGTAGACCAAAATGTAAGTAATACTAGCTAGCTTCCAATTCCATTATATCATGCTTTATTGATTATTATTTTGATTGAACTCTCTATTCTCGTAAAGTGCGCGCATCAGGGACACGGCAATAACTTATGTGGGTACTATGTTTGTGAATTCATTCGCAACACGATATGTGCGACGGGCCAAGCCGCACTAGAACAACTTAGAGTAAGTAAACAAAGTCCACAACATTATTTTATTACCATCAATTGTGTTAAGTTTTATTCTTATATATATATTGACGGCCCATTCTTCATATATATTCAGATCGAACGGATGCGGGACCAACTCCTACCATTTGAACACATACGAGCCATTCAAGAGGAATTGGCGGGGTTCATACTTGATGAGGTCGTCACGCCTGGCGAAGAACTCTTTAGATATCCACCAAAATGAACGATGACGATGTATGTGCCGATGACGATGTTTGTGTATAATAATAGTTGCTTAATTATTCATGTACTCGTATGTACCGATGAGGATGTTTGTGTATACCTCTCCCGATCGATTCCCCCTCGCCCCCCCCCCCCTCCCGCAGAAATACGCCCAGAACGGGGCAGAGGCAGAAGTCTGCCGCGGCAGAGATTTAGGCCGTTTTCCTGCCGCGGCAGAGTTCTGCCGCGGCAGGAAAACGGCATAAATCTCTGCCGCGGCAGACTAACCTTTAACACCGGTTCCAGATGGGGGGGCTGAGGCCTGCGGCAGCCCCACGTGCGCCACCCTTTAACACCGGTTCGTATAAGAACCGGTGTTAAAGGGGTCCCCCCTCTAACACCGAACCCTCAACAGCGGTTGGAGAACCGCTGTTAGAGGGCCGTCCCAACCGGAGTTAAAGGGGGTGGCCTGCACTAGTGTATATGTGTCTATGTGCGTGCACGTCACCTACCCAATGCTAGTTACGAACATGCTAAAATGTGAAGTGGTATAAATATGCTTCTTACTACTCGAGTGGTGTATATATAATGGGCGAATATAATTTACACATTTGATGGTTGTTAGAGCATTCATGGATAGAATTTTAGAAAGACTAAACAATATATTTTTTTGATGGTTATTCCGGTTATTCTCAAATTTCTATACAGCCCCGAAGATTAAGAGAAAATAACTTTCACATGTCTTTATGGTACTTATGCTTATAGATTAATCATGTTTGGCTTATATAACGCAGCTGCAACCTTTCAAGAATGTGTTTTAAATTTTTTTTATGATCTTGTTGAGAAGACTATTGAAGTTCTAACAAATGATTTTGTTGTTTGTGAAATAATATTTGATAATTGTCTCTATAATCTAACCAAGATTTTGCAGAGATGTAGACAATCAAATATAGTTTTGAATTGGGAGCAATGTTTTTGGACATAAAGTTTCAGAAAAAGGTATAGAAATATATAAGACCAATATAAGTTCTATAGAAAATCTTTCGATATCTCAAGACATTAAGAACTTAAAAAATGTTTCTGGGACATGCATGTTTTTACAAGTATTTTATACAGGATTTTGCTAAAATAACTAGGCCTCTCACTAACCTTCTTGAGAAAGAAACTCCATTCTACTTAGACCATGACTGCATTGCAGCTTTTGAAAATCTTAAAAACAAATTAGTTTCAGCACCTATAATGCAATCTCCAAAGTGGGATGAACCTTTTAAAATCATGTGTGATGCCACTGATTATGCTTTAGGAGCTGTATTATGACAGCGAGACGAGAAGAATTTAAATGTTATTCATTACGCTAGTAGGACTCTTAATAAGATTCGGTAAAATTGTGCTACTACCAAGAAAGAGTTCCTGGCTACAATTTTTGTCTGTGACAAATTTAGATATCACATTATTAATTCTAGAGTAATAATCTATACAGATCACCAAGCTTTGCGTCACCTTCATTTGAAAAAGGATGCAAAGCCGAGGTTGATTAGATAGGTGTTATTACTATAAGAATATGATTTGCAAATAGTAGATAGGAGGGGTAAGGATAATCCAGTAACAGGTTATCTATCTAGGATGGAGGGAATAATTACCGACCACATACCTATAAATGAGGCATTTTTGGGAGAATACTTAGCAAATGTTGAAGTCGCTGATCTGTGGTATACAGATTATGCTAATTATCTCGCAGGAAAATTTATACCTCGTGGTATGACAAGAAATAAAAGAATGAAATTCTTTAATAATCTCAGATACTACTTTTGGAATGAACCGTTTCTTTTTCGTCATGAAACTGACGGAATGATTCGAAAGTATTTTCCTAATTATGAAATGAATACAATTTTGCAAGCTTGTCATGGCAGCCCGTATGGAGGGCACATGCAGGCAAGCGAATTGCAGTCCATGAGCTGGATCCATGATCAAAGCTACTTCATCCGTTTCAAAATATAAGATGTTTTAGGTTTGTAAAAAAAATGTATCTAGACTTCTTTTAGTGTGTATATTCACTCCAAACATGAGTGAATCTACATACTAAAAATAGTTTAGATATATTTGTTTCACAAGTTAAGCTAAAACATCTTATATTTTGAAACGGAGGGAGTACGTCATGGCACCCACCGTCACTCCTCTACCGTGGACTAATTCCTAGGGGACGTGACGAGGACCCTACCAAGGCATGTTATGAAAAGCAAGGCAGTGGGAAACGTTAGCTTTGCCAAACAAACATTGACGGTACCACGTACTCACAATTTGCATCGCCCTGTTTAGCACTCCTGTCCTTCCCATTTGTGACACTATCTTTCTCCCCTCATTTTATCACATCATACGGATAGATCAGCCGTGCATTATTTCTGATCTTTAGTTCTTTACCATCGTTGCCAGGTTGATGCCGTGCAACAAAGTTAGATGGGCTTTTGCTTGGATTGTTGCCAGGTTCGTGTCGTGCAACCAACTCTTTTGTTTGGTGCAACCAACTTTAAAAGATTGATGTGTCTTCTATTGTTTGAATCTAATCAATAGGAATATGCAAGGATCAATACCGCCTACACTTTTCTTTCAAAAAGGGGGATAACACCCCGGCCTCTGCATCAGGCGATGCACACACGATTTTATTAAAAGAGTATCATTCAAAGTTATACATGGCTTGGTTAATCGTAATAACTCTTGAATGTTAATTACATACAGGGATGATTTCAGCACCTTTTGTTCACATTTTAAGTTTTTTCTTTTCACCGGTTATAGCTCGCATCGCTGTTGTTTTCTTCCAAAATCATAGTCAACTTTTCCTCAACCATCTTCTTTCATCACCTCAATCTCTCCGCAATCTTGCATCATATCTATCAGTGTTACGCGCCTCCTCAAAATAATTATGCTTGCCTCTCGGTGACGGTACTCAAGACCCAAGGTTAGATCGATATATGGACATGTGTCGACAAATAGCAGGTTCCAAATCTCATTGCTTCATGCATGTTTTTTTATCGATGCAGAATTAAATCCCAAATGCACGCACATGGACGGATAGAGCGAGGGGATATGAATCGGGAAGTCGTAGCTGCTTCATTATGGTTTCTTCTTCTGCACACATGTATTGGTGTGCAATTTGTACTAGCTGATCCCCTCACTTCTTGTAGTGTATGCTACCGAAGCTTAGCTCGAGTAGACACCTTTCATTTGCTACACTTATTTACTGCATGACGCATATCTCAGCAAAATATGGGGTCGTGGATAACTTAAATAGGATCTAACATGGAATCAGCAGCTATGTCTCCCCCTAAAATTGTGATATCATCACCAATCGTAGGGACACTACTCCCGATGCCTCATTTTCCCTATATTTTCTTGTACCTCTTAGGTTTTCTCTCATCTTTTTTCGGTTTTGTGTACGTGAATGACACCTATCTGAAGCACAAATCTGATCATATATGGGCATGGCAAAATATGAAATGGGATAACATATCTCCTTATCTACGCAGATGAAAGATAACGTGGTATATATAAAGGGCAATTCATTATTTGCATGCATGAAGGTGGGCAGAGCATTCACTTTTGCATGTATGATTATACTCCCTCCGTCACGGTTTGGAGGGCGTCTTACAAAAGCCATGCGTTTTCAAAACTCCTTTCCTCCTAGGCGCGTTAGACTTAATCACAGAATTAATGCCCCCCCTTTTCCTCTCCTCCTAACTAAGTCGCGCCATGTGTGCTACTCGAAACTAGTTGCGCCATGTTTGCTCGTATTTAGTTTTGGAGACAATCGTATTTCAGTACTCGCATAGATCTATAACAAGTGTAGCTAATCTATTATATACTAAAAGCAATATAAGGTTGTTTTTCGAGGCGCTACGTTGATCCATATCATCTAAATTATTATAATAGTTGGATCTAAAATTTATGGTCAAGATTTAATAAAAGATTAGCAGTTACGTAACAGTATAATCTGTTTGACATGTACCAGTTGACACGTTCAACTTTGGAAAGTATACCGTACATAGAAAAAAATCCAATAGGTTAATTTTAATAGACGGCCACGTCTTGAAAAGGTATGTGTTATACGAGCAAGTTCGTTAGGAGAAAATGGCCGGACTCCCATTTTCTTTTTGAACCTGGGGCTTCCTTTTTTTTTAAGGGAGTGCCTAGATCTTAAGCGCCTGAGAACTTCTTAGGTCTAAGTCGTTAATGTCATCCTAATATTTGTGCTAATTTTCAGTTGCAACCTAGTTGTAACTCATAAGATTTGTACTAATTCTCAGTTATAACCTAGTTGCAACTCATTAAATTCTCAGTTACACCCTATTTTTACAACCTAGTTGTAACTCATTAAATTCTCAGTTACACCCTAGTTGCAACTCATGTGTAACTTCCAATTTGCACGAATCACGAGGTAAATTGAACGGTGAAAGAGACGACTGAGACCTAACAAGTTCTCATGCGCCTGAGAACTAGCAAAACCGTTTTTTTAAACCTGTGGACTCTTGGATTTGATGGATATACAAAAGAAACCCGATTGTATATCTTTTTTTAAGAATGGCTGATCGCCCTTGCATAGTACGTGTCAACACTTAAATTTTTAAAAACAAGAATCCATGACCGACAACTGAGTAAACATCGTTTGTTCAAGTGAAAAAAGAATATTCGTACCTGAACCAAAACGTGGTGACATAGTTGTGTACACTTATGTACTCTCTCTCCGTTCATAAATATAATATTATGTTCACAAACAAGTGAATTTCTAAACTTTGTCCTAAGTCAAACTTCATAAATTTTTACTAAATTTATTGAAAATATAGCAACATTTATGACACCATTTTAATGTAGCTAGGTTTATTTTGAGACGTAATTCATAATATACTGATTTGATGTCATATATGTTGTGACTTATTCTATAAAGTAGCAATGTTCCGATATCTTATAGATCCACCAGGTTCATCTACGTCATCTTAATGATTCAAATAGTTGGATCTACAAAATTTGCGGTTAAAATTTAATAAAAGATTAGTAGTTAAGTATAGTGTAATCTGTTTGACACGTTCAACTTTGGAGGGTCTCTCGGGCATAAACAATAATCAAATAGTCCTATTCAAATATATGCTCACGTTGAAAATAGATATTCATGTTCAATACTAAAAAAACTTATCATGTCTAGCAACACACATGCACGAGAAAGAAACTTGCGTATTATAGTCCGTCCTAATAGAAGATAGGAGCAAGAGAACACATGTATGGCGATGCGATGCATGCTCTGAGATCATTGATGATAGCAGCATATTCATACAATGGTGTTTACTTTAATTGCTTCATATTGATGACGTATTCTAAATATAACTAATTTTCAAGAAAGTGTGTGGTAGAGAATTTGCTAATATTGACTAAAATACATTAAAATATCTATATTACAAAATAGGGAATTGTGCCATTAAATTATCTAAAAATATGTTAATATCATTTATTTATGAACAAAGGGAGGGCGATTTTAGAATTGACTTCGAAATTTGCATTTGATGAATTCTGTAAAAGAAAATGTGTTGTACAAAATAAGTGAACAAAATCGGAAGTTGTTGAAATAAAAAACCTTATAAAAATAGGATTTTTTCATACATCCCATGCATCACAAAATTTACTAAAAAGGTGATATAGCTATTTGATTTCATCATATGAATTAACTTTTAAATGAGTAACAAAGTTAATCATATTATCTATATCGATAATCACACGGTAATGATTGCATTAGCATCTAAATGTATTGGCAATGCTTTTGTTGATGCTCAATTGTCTTTTCAAATATTAGTAATCCAAAGTTACTCGCTATGATCTCTTTCAAGGTGTGAACCTTTTCTTAATAAGTTATTGTAATTTTTGTTTATTATCTTTTACATAATTTGACCAATCTCTCTGCTATGTAGAACAAGAACTTAAGACAGTATGAATCTCATAAATGTAATGATGGAATACCAAGATAATGAGTGAAATTGTGTTATTGTTGTACTCTTTCTCTTAATTAACTCTAGAGCACTAAAGTATGTATAATGAGTTCCCGATTGACATAAGGATGTAATTAATTTTTGATCGGTTCATACTAGAATATTCAACGGTTGGTTATATTTGTTTTTTATATCCTCATGATATATAAAACCATAATGTTCTTATCCGAACTTACCGATCTACTAAATTTATATGACCCAATATTCAATTTGACTATAAGTTGTGATCAACAAGGTTAAGATATTTCAATGTAAAATATTGTATTTTTACCGTAAAAATTGTTTTAAACAAATTATTTATTATTTCCTAGAAATACAACCATGTAAAAAAATCATAGTTATGTATTTCGAAAAATATCCATATCTAAACATTCATGTATTTTCAATAATGATGATGGTAAATAGGATGAAGAAAGTATGTACTAGATAAAAATAAATACTTAAACATATACTAAAGGAATGCCCTCGCATTTGCGAGGGTCCCTGTGCTAGTTAGTATAAATTTGTATTAAATTAGATGCACTTATCTATTTTTTTTCCTTTCCTGTGTGCGTCTCATCCTCACGAACCCAACGGATACTATCGTGGTATGCTTGTGATTAGTTGGAGGTCTGATTTATATGGGGCACATTCCACACACACACACATGACGATGAGATTGTCCATGGGGATTCGGTTTTTTATATTTGTCCACTGCATGGTGTGAAAAAGATGTTTAGCTGGTCATAATTTCTATGTGTAAAAAGGAGTAAATTCCAATTTTTATTCCCTAGTTTCAGAATTTTGACACTAATTACCCCATTTAGCAAATTTTCATCATAATTACCCCATTTAGCAAAAGTTCTGCCAATTTTTACCCCCTATAATATTTTGTGAGCGTTTTGAGTTTTGACAGACGGGTCCATGTGGTAAGTACAAGTGGTATGCCACATAGACTTGTTTTGGTTGTGGCTGTTTTCTCGCATTTTTTTCAATCTCCCATCTCCCTGTTTGTGTTGTATAATCTGCGCTACATGAAGAACAAGGTGGACTGGGCATGGTGGAACGGTAGTGCTTCTAGTTGTGATTTAAATAGGAACTACAAAATATATTTCACTTTTTTAGTTATCAAACTGAGATAAAAAATGCAAATGCCTAAAATTGTCGCAAAGGGAGTGTTTTCAGCGGATACACTTTAGGAAGTACATGTAATTATTTGACTTAGAGCATGCACATCTTGTACGATACAGCTATCCTCGATCTTGTCAAAGCTGAGCTGCATTATCTCACCCTCCTCGAGATGGAGCAGCTATGTCTCTCCTTAAGTTCTCTAGATAGAGACTTGTATTAGCTAGTGACACTACTCCTAATGCCTCATGTTTCCTTATGTTCTTAAATTTCTTTGATTCTCTCCTTTTTTCCGTTTCTGTCTACGTGAATGACACCTATCTGATGCACAAATTCAATGATAAATGTGAAGTTGGATAACATATACTACAGGGAAATGGAGGAGAAATGGGAAATAGAGGAGAAATGGAGGAGAAATGTGAAGTTGCACAAATTCCACTACTCCTAATTAATGCCTCATAGCTTCTTATCTGTTTGGAGGAGAAATGGGAGGCATGGAGCAGATATGTATGCAGGGCAAATGCCGCACATCAATATATAGGGAAAGCATTATTCACGGAGTTAAATACATGGATGATCATCAAACTCAACCCCCTTACCCACCTTGGTCATCGTACATAGAGATACACAATTTACGGTCATCGAATACACTCAGTGGTTCATCAGAGGTCACTGGAGCATGTAGAGCTACATATTTTGCTGACATGGCACTTGGTTGACCAGTCTCTAGAAGAGAGATGTTTTACAAAGAAGACCCTACTCAATCCTGATTTTCTATTCAATTCCTAGAAACTAACTGGTTAGGCTGACAGGTGGGACCAATTGGTCAGGGTCACCACCCACCTTCCTCCTCCTCTTTTCCCTCACATGAATCCACTGCTCGACCTCGACCCCGTGCGACGCCACCGCTTGCTATCATCCTTGTCTCGCACTACAGTCTCGTCGCTCGCTATCAACCCCGTACAGCGCCACCGCTCGACCTAGAGCCAGCGGAGAGAGATGAGGGGAAGAACACGGAGGGGCAGATGTCAAAGGGCAGCGATGCAGAGCTTGTGTCTGAGGCGGCGAGCGGTATGGTGGCAAGAGATGTGGTCTAGGGAGCCGCTGCCACGCAGGATGCACGGGGAGGGGCGAGGCGCTTCCAGCCGAGCGGGATGAATAGGGCAGGCGGCGCCGCTGGACCATCGTGATGCAGAGGAGGGCGACGTCACTAGCCCATCGTGATGCAGAGGAGGGCGGCGTCGCCGACCCATCATGACCGCCAGGGAGAGGCTCCGCTACTTCTGCGATCCCTCCGGGAACATCCTCGAGGCCGTCGTCATCTCAGACCGCCACTCTGGCCACCAGGCGAGCTCCTCCACCGTGGGGGATATCACCGGCCCGGTGGTACCTTCCCTGCCCGCAGACGAGCTCGATCTAAAGCCCACTCAACATCCCATCCACGACGAGCTCCTCCACCCATGCCTCTTCTCCGGATTCCATCGGGAGACCAGTTGACGAGGATATCCTGCCCGCTCGGATAGGCCATGGGGGAGGTCAGGAAGACCAGAGGAGGAAGAAGACACGATGTGGTGGGGATTTTTTTTTGCGTTGACAATTGAGGAAGGGCCTTCTTGTCTAAGGAAAATAAAATTTAGGACCTTTTTGCAAAGTAAAACACAACTGAATCCTCACATGTGGGGTTAACTCAGTGCCACGTCAGCAAATACGTAGTTCTACAAGCTCCGATGACCTCCGATGAAGCACCGAGCGTATTTGGTGACCGTAAATTGTGTATCTCTATGTACAATGCCCAAGGTGGGTAAGGGGGTTGAGTTCAGTGACCATCCGTGTATTTAACTCTTATTCACGTATATGAACGTAGGAAGAGCATTCACTAGATTCGATGTATGCTCATAATAAAGTTGGAGACAGGTATGCTGGTTTTTTTTTTAAATGGGGGTGGTACTCCATGGCCTTTGCATCAATCGATGCTCACGGCCCTCAAATTGGAACCAGTTAAATATTTTGTTCCTATATGTCACCGGAAATATTTCTATCGTACAGCCGATGATAACAATATGCAAGACTAGTTTTTATTGTTTACTAGCTAAATGTCCGTGCTTCACTATGGCATATAAAATTATTGTAATTCAAAAGTTCCTATGGAATATAAAATTATTTTAATTGAAAAGTCAAAAAAATAATATAATAGGAGAACGAAATTTTAGTATAGTTAATTATGAATTAGTTACAGACATTTTATCAATATTCTTATCATTTTCTATTTTACTAGACCAAAAATTTGACAAATGTTGGACATTGGACACTTGTAGGGAATTCATCATATATCATACATCTGACAAATTGAAGGAATGGACTTGATGTTTATCTGGCAAATTACTCACCATCTCTCAATTGCTGCTAACTCCCTTGCAGGAATTAAAACAACACGTACGGGGCAGAAGAAACGGTGCAACACTATTTTCTCTCGAAACAGGCTTTCGTCCAGCTTTATAAATAAAGCACAAAGACCAACACACGGTACAACAGACTTGTTGGGGCACAACCAAGCCCAAAAGAAACGAAAGAGAACAAAAGAGAAAGATATGCCAACAACGGCCGATCGATGAAACAAAAATGCCCCTCTACCGTTGCGCCCTCCGAAAAGGTCCCACCGCGCTCCTCGCAAGCCGATCCACTGTGTACCAAGCAGCACCTTCATCAAGGGATGCGACGACGACGTCGCTGCTGCCCGGACTGGTCCTAGGGTCTCCCTCGGTACACGGAGGGGGTGGGGTGGGGGGTACCCGACGCCCTTCAGGAAGGAGAGGCGACACCCGCAGGCGATGCCGCGTCAGTGCCGGACAAGCCCGACAGGGATTTCGCCCACCCCCAAACCACCACCCAGACGGTCTATAGTGCTCCACCAAGCCCACCGCCAACCAGAACACGCCACCATGGAAAGGCGCCATCTTCAACATCTCACTGTGAGCCTTGGCACGAGGCCTCGAGTCCCGAGTAAGGGGACAGTGGTACCGGTAGTAGTAGCAAGAGCAGCCGCGAGCGCTACCACCAACCAGACCCTCCGTCCCCTTCCTCCACCTCCAGGGAGCCGCACAGGGGCTTCTGGGGAAGGCCCATCCTAACCCAGATGGGGCCCAAATGGGCCTAGATCTGGGCCGAGCTAAGCAGCACCCTAGCCGCCACCGTCTACTTCCCCGTCGCCAGCTCCGAACGCGCGAGGCAGCGCCACCCTGCCGCCGAACCGGCCGCACCGCCGCGCCTTAGCCCCCCGACCGCGGAAACCATGTCGCCAACCGCCGCCGTCTAGGGCCCCGCGCCCCCTTTCGCCGTCGGGGAAAGGCCACTCCGCCGCCACCGGCCGCGCGGGGGCAACGCCCACCGACCATGCCAGCGGCGGCGGCAGGAGAGACGGGAGGAGGCGGACTGGGGTGGGGCGTGTCAAGCTCATGCACTAGCCAACACAACCAAAAGTCCGAACTGATGGAAAGGGCTAGTGAAATCCACTTATACACTTCAACACCCCCTCTCACGTGTGACGGGGAGAAGTCAGCACGTGCAACCAGAAGAGGGCGACGGCGCGCGAAACTCACGTATGACTCAAGAGGCCTATATGTGGACACAGAGAGGTCAACAGCAATTTTAGGATAAATTGTGAAAGCCAGGACTCGAACTCGAGACCTTAGGCTCTGATACCATGTCAAGCTTCATGCACTAGCCAACGCAACCAAAAGTCCGAACTGATGGAAAGGGCTAGTGCAATCCACTTATACACTTCAACAGGGCGAAGGGGAGGAGGCCGCCCGTCACCCGCGGGGGGGGGGGGGGAGCGAGCGAGCCGTTCTTTCGCAACACTACTGATACGTCGCAAACGTATATCTACTTTGCTTTGCTTTGTCCACACTTTGAGGTGTTTTTATATGTTTTCTGGTACTAACCTATTAACAAATTGCCACAGTGCCAGTTGCCTGTTTTCTTATTTTTTTGGTTCCAGAAAGGCAGAAAATCAATATTCTCGAAATTGGATGGGACAAAAGCCAAAGTCAATATTTTACCGTGGGAACACAAAGCCGGAGTACGAGACTGAGGGGACCACACCCCCTGGTCGCGCGGGTGGGCCCACCCCGCGCCTGGGGGGTGCAGCCGCCCTAGTGGCCCCCTGCCTCGCCTCTTCGCCTATAAGAATCCCCCGATGCAGAAACCCTAGGGACCCGATCAAAACTCCACGAAACCGTCTGTAGCCGCCGCCACCATCGTCCCTAGATCGAGGGGATCTGAAGCTCTTTCCGGCACCCTGTCGGAGGGGAGATCATCCCGGAGGCCTTCTTCTTCATCATGCCAACCTCCAGTATGAAGCGTGAGTAGTTCCACCTTGGACTACGGGTCCATGTACTAGCTAGATGGTTGTATCTCCTCCTTGTGCTTTCATGTCTAGATCTTGTGAGATCCGTTCATCATCAAGATCTAATCTATTTGTAATCATGGATGTTGTGTTTGCGGGGATCTGATGGATATTGAGATTACTATGTCAGATTGATTAATGGTTTTGTCTATTTGATTCTATCATGTCTGTGTTGTTTGTGATCTTGAATGCTCTCCGTTGTTAGTAGCTATCTTGGCCTAGTAGTTGCTAGTGACTCCAAGAGGGGGTATATATGCTCGATAGTGGGTTCATGCCTCTACTTAATCAAGGAAAGTGATAGAAATATTTACGGTTGTAGATGTGATGTTTCCACTAGGGAGAAAACAACGATCTCTTGTTCATGAAACAAGTGGATTGTTTATCTTACACACTTTGCTTAAAGCAGTTGTCTGTTGCTTGCAACTTAATACTGGAAGGGGTTTGGATGATAACCCAAAGGTGGACTTATAGTCATAGATGTAGTTGGATGACGGTCTATGTATATTGTTGTATTGCCCAATCGAATCTCATAGGATCTTTTTGTCTAGTATTGCATTGTTATGCCTTGCTCAGTCCTGTCAATTGTCCTGCTGTAATTTGTTTATCCAGCATGTCATGTTTGTTTATCTAAAGAGAACACCTCTAGTGAACTATGGACCCCGGTCCAATCTTTATTATTGATACATCTTCCAATGTTACTGTTTACTTGCTGCAAACCATCATCACCTTCCACACCATACAGTTAATCCTTTGTTACAGCAACCGGTGAGATTGACAACTCACTGTTTGTTGGGGCAAAGTCTTGAGTTTGTGTTGTGCAGGTTTCGACGTTGCTTGCAACACCTTTGAGACGTTTCATTCCTCCTACTGGTTTGATAACCTTGGTTTCTTTCTGAGGGAAGACTTGCTGCTGTGCTGCATCACACCTTGATCTTGGGGTTTCCCGACGAAGCGCTCCACGTCAACAAGGTGCCATCAACTACTTTCTAGCGGGGGATTTTAATGAGTCGGGCAAATAAGCTAGAGAGAAAGCGTGATATAGGCACGCACTTGGTTGTGCACGGTCGGTCTTAGTGGCACTTGCATTTTTTGCTGCTCTGTGGTGTGTAGCCCCATCGGCCATTCGATGGTGTCGTTCGCACCTCGTCAACTGTGAGGCACTCGAGCTAGTAGCTGCGTCAACGGACTCAAGCTCAGGGACATGGAGGATGCCTCGACACCACCCTGCTACTTCCCCTACCTCGACGAGTGTGGGAGGCCATAGGGCTATATTCTCTTGGACGAGGTGGGGCTCCTCTGCGAAACAAAGCTCATTGATAGCCCTCTGGTCAACGAGGCTGCGAGGCTCTAGGGTCGACGCAGTTCGTGAGGCCACCGGGCCGACATCAGACCAGATGAGATTAGGCGTCATGGATGCGATGGAGGCATAGGTGATATGGAGCGATATAGGAGGGCCTTCTGCGGCGGCTAGGTGTGGCAGGGGATCGAGCGGAGGGCGCAAAGGCGGTGCCTCACCGGAGGATGGAGGGCGTCAACGCACTTGAGGATGGGAGGGCGGCGGCGCTTGCTAACCCGGATCGACCAAGGCGTTGGTCCACACTGCTTTTCCACATGTTTGCAATCGGGGCGGTAGGAATCACTTTTTCCCATAGGTGGTGGCAGTGGGTACTTTCAGAGCAACTTAATAGACCATGAAGACTATAAGCCTTTTAATAGTAAATATTTGGAGCCGATGCATCCAACGATGGATTATATGACATCTGCTCTTCTCTGTGTGCATAACGCTAACTACCGGCCATGCATGTCCCTTCTGCTGAATCCAACGGGACTCGACCAAGGATTAGGCTTCCTAGCCTGTACCACCCTGTCCATCCAAACTTTGTGGTGAAGGGGATTTCGATGTGGCTGGCGGGGAAAAAAAGATGTTTAGCTAACCCTTATTTCTTCTAGTCGAAAAAACATGACCATTATTAGCCTTTCGAGGCCTTTTCAGTGGTATTGAGAAATAAGATACCTCACGCGAATTCAGCCGTATAGAAGAGGTTTTGCATAGACGTATTTTTAATTTTAATTTTGAGTGTGAGCTTGCACAATATTTTTGGGTCTAGGCCAGGAGAAAAGCGTGTACGGATGAGTCATATGGCCGTCCTGACCATACCGACAAACTCAAATGACCAGAAGATCAGCGCACTACAGGACGCGCGCGCTACGCCGAGGGCAAAATGCCGTCGGCGTAGGCTAAAATGCCCTCGACGTATGCTACGCCGACGGCTGTCCTTGGCGTAGCCTCCTCGGCAAAGGGCTCCCTCGGCGGAGCACATAGAGACCGTCGGCGTATCAAAATGCCGTCGGCGTATGGTACGCCGAGGGCAATGCCGTCGGCGTAGCGGCCGTCGGCATAGCTTGTCGACATGTTGCAAAAATATTTTAAAAACAAATTAAATTTTTTATTTTCTTTTTTTTCTCAATTTTTGAATCTTTGAATTATTTGACTCGTTAGTCTCTCACTTTGAATATTTTTAACACTAATTACACTTAATATTTAATTAAATTGTAGTCTTGGTCGAACTTCCCGGAAGGTCACCCATCCTAATACTACTCCAACTCCAGCACGCTTAACTTCCTGGTTCCTTCAGAATCTGTTTTCGCGAAGTAATTCATACATTGTTGTCAATACTATGATATCAATCCTATTAACCCTTATATCAACATGTCACATGTTTGTATTTTTTGAAATTACAAACAATTATTTAAATAAACATTAATGAATAAGTAAAAATATTACTGAATTCAAATTAAAAAATAATAATTTTACTTTTGGTATTTTTCTATTTAATATGAAATAATTAATATCTTTAAATCTATAAATCGGAATTTAACAAATAATATGTCTAAATTGATCAGAAAAATGAGAGGAACCAAATATGATATCCATATCAACTAATCACAAACCCTCCGTTTTTGAATTATCTATTTGGTAGTTGCTTTAGAAAATTCCCTTTTTGCGCTCGGATAATGAAAAATAGCTTTTTGGTGCGATGAAAAGGAAAACTTGCATTGAATCTTTGATAAATAGCATATTGTGAACCTAAAAATTATTTTTGTAAAAAAACATGAGCACCGTATCATGTACATGTAGTTCATATCTGACCCACTTCCTGCCGATTCGGCAGGAATTTATCTTTTTCAGCAAAGGTGGATGGAAAGGTTTCGGAACCCCCTGTTGGGACATTGTCCATATAAGGTGGTATAGTATTTTAGTAAAATGTGGTGGTAGCATTTTGAATTAGCCATTTGGTGGTTGCTTCACAAAATCGTCCGTTTTTTATGCTCGGAAAATGGAAAATGGCTTTTTGGTACGACGAAAAGGAAAACTTCCTCCTGCAACATTGTTCGACATCCCATGATGCATGTGTATGCACAATATGGGCACATTATCACAAACTATTCCTTGATTCTAGCCATAACATTGGTCATTTGACCCGAAAGCCAAGAAACCTCGAATGAGATAGGTCATTTTGTGAAGGTTTTTTGACACATAATCAATATATCAAATTTAATATTTTTACTTATAACCATGTCACATAATATGACACCACGCGAAGGTTTCGCATTATTTCGATCGTTTTTGAATTTTTTATGCCCGTTTTAAACTATCGTCAAACTTTGTCGAACGGCGGGCATGAAGATTCTTAGCTCGGGGCCGAGCCTCGCTAAACTTGCATTGGATCTTTGATAAAATAGCATATTGTGAACCTAAAAATGATTTTTGTAAAAAAACATGAGCATCGGATCATGTACCTATAGTTCATATCTGACCCACTTCCTGTCGATTCGGCAGGAATTTGTCTTTTTCATCAGAGGTGGACGGAAAGGTTTCGGATTCCCCTGTTGGGACATTGTCTATATAGGTTGGTATAGTATTTTTGTAAAATGTGTTGATACCATTTTGAATTAGCCATTTGGTGGTTGCTTCACAAAATCGTCCGTTTTTTATGCTCGGAAAATGGGAAATGGCTTTTTGGTGCGACGAAAAGGAAAACTTCCTCCTGCAACATTGTTCGCCATTCCATGAAGCATGTGTATGCACAATATGGGCACATTATCACAAACTATGCCTTCATTCTAGCCATAACATTGGTCATTTGACCCGAAAGCCAAAAAACCTCGAATGAGATAGGTCATTTTGTGAAGGTTTCTTTGAGACATAATCAACATATCAAGTTTGATATTTTTCCTTCTAACTATGTCACATAATATAACACCACGCGAAGGTTTCGCATTGTTTCGATCATTTTTGAATTTTTTATGCCCGTTTTAAACTATCGTCAAACTTTGTCGAACGGCGGGCATGAAGATTCTTAGCTCGGGGCCGAGCCTCGCTAAACTTGCATTGGATCTTTGATAAAATAGCATATTGTGAACCTAAAAATTATTTTTGTAAAAAAACCTAAGCATCGGATCATGTACCTGTAGTTCATATCTGACCCACTTCCTACCGATTCGGCAGAAATTTGTCTTTTTCACCAGAGGTGGACGGAAAGGTTTCGGATTCCCCTATTGGGACATTGTCTATACAAGGTGGTATAGTATTTTTGTAAAATGTGGTGGTACCATTTTGAATTATCCATTTGGTGGTTGCTTTACAAAATTGTCTATACAAGGTCATTTTGTGAAGGTTTCTTTGAGACATAATCAATATACCAAGTTTGATATTTTTCCTTCTAACTATGTCACATAATATAACACCACGCGAAGGTTTCGCATTGTTTCGATCATTTTTTATTTTTTTATGCCCGTTTGAAACTATATATAATGTCTTATGTTTTAATTAATTTTTATTTACAAATGTGTAATATTTGAGTGTAGATAGATAGGTCTTATTTTTCTGCAAATTTTGATATATTATTTGTATTTTTCCCAATTAGAATGATTTAGTTATGATTTTTCAAAGTTTAATGAGATAAAATAAAAAATAGCTACGCCGAGGGCAGCCGTCGGCGTAGCATAGGATATGCCGAGGGCAATTCTACGCCGACGGCTGCTTGGCGAAGCTGGCCTAGACGATGGCTACGCCGACGGCCCCGATATTTGGCCGTCGGCGTAGCGACCGGCCGTCGGCGTAGCTTTCCATTCCTGTAGTGGCGCCTGCATTCTCTCCACTGTTCGATCGTGTGATTTGAATTCCGAAAAGATTACTTATCGTAAACATACGCTAGGACATGCTATTATGTATCTTTTGATATTAATATATGTTTCTTTTCACACAAAAAAATGGATCCTAATCGTGTGATCTGCTGCCTAACAAATGGATCGGTCGAATTATAAGTTGTCATTGTGCTTGTGCTACATGACTACATCCTACGGGGCTGCCCATATCCGGTTAAAACCGATCCAAATTGTGAAGAAGTATGGCGCCAAGGAGATTGATGCAGGCTGTTGGAAATATTTCGATGATCAAAGGATCGGGCGCTAGCTATAAACATGGCGCCAAGGAGATTGTAGGTAATTCCTTTTTTTTTCTTCCCATGTATGCTACAAAATACTCTCTAGTACCTTCATTTTTTGCCACATTGTTGTATGGCACAACGCTTTTTAGAAGGTGAACGTTATGCTAATCCCCCCGATGCCTCACGTTCCCTCGAGATCTACATTTCTCCGGTTCTTCTTTCATCTTTTCCCCTTCTGTGCATGTGAATACCACATATTCAATGCTACGAACGTACTAAAATATGTGCTGGGACACCTACTCATACAACGGAAGACTTATATATAAAGGGTACAATGAATATACGTCTAAGAGGACCATACGAGGTTTTGATGAGTTCATACGGTCTTCAAAACGAATCGGTATCCAGTTTTGTTTGTCAAAATTAGAAAATAAGAGGAAATACCGAAGCAAAAGTGGCAATAAATAGGAACACGGTTCCTTGGGAAATAACCGCGAGGATGCTTTGTCACAAATAGGACGGTTTCTTGTGGCAAGCCGTGTGTTGTATTTGTTACATTCGCAAGTAACTTTTTGTGTGCGATGTTCTCGCGAACGAGCCTATTTGGACCGCTTTAAAATATTGCAATGTCAGCGATCTTTCGCACAACACAAGAAAAGGATCTTCCGTGTATGGGGGCATGATCTCTCCTCCTATATTCGTCAATTACAGCCTTATTGTAGTGACACTAATCCCAATGCCTCTTGTTCCCTGGTGTTCTTATGTATCTTCGGAAATCTTGTTATTTGTCCTATGTTTTCTGCATGTGACACACCTCTTCCATGAACAAAAGCAATGTTAAATGTGAAGTGGGATAACATAGCTCTCTTACGTGGAGAGAGATGGAGTTGATATATATAGAGAGCGCAAAGCATTATTCACATGACGGAAGGTGGGCAGAGCATTCACTTGCTGAACCAGATGTATGCTCACAATTAAGTTGCGGCAGATGCTGGTAATTAATATTTCGTGATTTTTTTTTGTAAAAGAACATATATTAATATCATGAGATATACCAATTGCATCCAACATCTGTAATATCGCAATACCCTAATGGCATTTTTTTTTTGGAAAAGAGTATATATTAATATTACAAGTACACCAATTACACTCAGCCTCTGCAACAACGCATGCCCTAGCGGCTCTACGGATGCACACTACTTCGAAAAAAGAAAGAAAAATCTATTATATACTAAAAGCAATATAAGGGTGTTTTTCGAGGCACCACGTTGATCCACATATGCTAAATAAATCTAAACCGTTGATCTTAATGTTAACCCCTAAGATTAAAAGATAAAAAGTGTTACGTATAATAATAAACATGTACAAAATACAACTTATGGCACGTAATCCAGAAATATTGTTATACACGTCCGGTTAAGTACGTGTACAAAACGGACCAGGTAACATACCGATGAGCGAGGATCCATCCGCGCCCTATCGGTCTAAAACTCATGTCACGTGGTTTCAAAAAAAGAAAGAAAAACTCATGTCACGTATCACCCTAGGTACGTAATATCTGGACTGATACAGTTAAGATCCTGGTACCTATGCCTAGCTGAATAAACTACGTATACAAAGATCCCTTTCTCTTTCTGGGCATGTAAAATTAGGACCGATTATGTACAAAGACGTGATTCTTGCCGTTGAAGTGTACAAACGAGTCCATGTGTGCTAGCAGATTACATTAAAATAACACGTATAAGATAGACAAATATCAGGTTCTCAAAAAATAGAGAAATATGAGGCTAATTTGGTGTGGGCAGAAAAATTGAAAGACCTTTGCAACTAGATGAGTTGGAGTCCAATTCGGCTAAACATAAAAAACTGCACGCAGCAGCTGACGGACTATCGGGTAATAATCAATTTTTTTATCAGTATTCTTATGCCATATCTTCTTTTGCATGGTAGAAAAAAGAAAAGTTTTATTGCTTTTACTTATATAATAACACATATCACAAGCCGAGATTATCCTTGTGTATCTTACAGGAAAAATATGTAAAAACTTGAAAAATATTCTGGGTACCTACTTAGCGTGAACTAAATAAATAGCCAAAATTCAAAAGAAACCCTTAAAGAATTGTAAGTAAAGGAAGTGTGGGATTAAAACAATAAAAAGAGGATTTAATAAGGCCGAGACCATCCATGTGTTTGTTAGAGAAAGAAATCTTAAACTGTTTTTTACTTTTACTTAGTATGAAATCCATAGATGACCAAAAAATATTCTAGGTACCTACTTAGCGTGAACTACATAAATAGACAAAATTCAAAATAAACCCTACTTAGCGTGAAATCTTAAACTGTGTTTTTACTTTTATGTAAGGGAAGTGGAATTAAAACAATAAAAAGGAGGATTTAGTAAGGCCAAGAGAATCCATATGTTTTTTTTTAGAAAAATCCATGTGTTTGTTAGATCAAGAAATCTTAAAATGGTTTTTATTTTTACTAAGTATGAAATCCATAGATGAACAAAAATATTCTGGATACCTACATAGCATGAATTACATAAATAGCCAAAATTTAGAAGAAACCCTACAAGAATTTTAAGTAAGGGAATTGTAATTAAAAAAATGAAAAAGGTGATTTAGTAATGCCGAGGCGGTCCATGTGTTCGTTAGAGGAAGAAATTTGAAAATGATTTTTTTATTTTACTTAGTTTGAAATCCAACTATGATGAAATTTCAAAATAAATCCTTTAAAATCTTAGATTTTGTGTACAGACTAAAATAAATAAATTAGGATACATTTCCATATCGATTGCATGAAATACATATGATGAATCATCAATCAATTAATTAAAGAGATGGAAAAATGGAGCAATTGGGAGCCATCACAATGATTAGACGTACATATTTATTTGATCTACTATTAGACCATCCATATTTGTCGGCCGATTAATAAAGAAGTACTAGATGACAATTCCACTACCTTAGGATCGGAAATAGAGGAAATATGAAATCTGTTTTAGGAAATAGCACACACATGGAATTCAAAGATTTGGTAACATGAAATCATGTTGGTAACAGAAAATAGCACACACATTAGTGACTTGGTCTGTTAATTAAGCTTCTGGAGTGCTTGTCCAATTAACGATGGACTTGACCCGGTAATAACAGGACGTGTGGATAATGGACATCAAAAAGAGGAGTCTTAGCACGATATAAGAACATGACACGGTTTTTGTTCATGGATCTAGGATGTAGAATAGTAAAATATGTGTTAGACTACTTGTGACATATCAGTAAAAGTGAAACTCAACTTTAAGTGCAATTATTTATCGAAATTGAAGTACAAAGTGCAAACCTATTCATTCATATAAAATGGGTTTTGAAAGAATCAAAACAGAACTCCAGATTCTTAAATCTATCCACCCTCATATCCCTAATAACTAGGTCCATATTATATTTTGTAAATGTATCGGCACCACAACCTTTTCTAAATAACGTGAGAGACACAGTTTCAAATTCTACTTGGTCGATGTTCATCAACATAAGTTCTTTTAAACCTAGGCCATTGTAATCCCTTATAATTAAGACACACATTGCGATTGATAGGCTAAATAACTAATCCCTTGTGGCGTGTCTTCTTTTTGCAGTCCGAAAGATTGTGTTTCCCCTTTTTTCTATATGAAAGAAATCGTGTTAGAAACGGGAAAATCTCAGTCTCAATTTGGCACTAAAGTATTAATAACTTGGTCTTCAAAATTATAATATTATTATGGGAATAAAATTCAAATTTCCATCTTTATATTAAGCGTCTATTCTGTGCGAGCACACACTCGGATCAAACAATAATAATTTAACAAAACCATCAGTATTGGTGGATCATCATTATTGGTTAGACAATAAGCAACATAAAAACCGTATGCCTGATTTAAATGCATTGTGCCTGACGATAGACATGGAAGTCTAAATCTGCCACTTTCTAAGGATACACACATTGACCCATGTATCTTGCCCCAAGTGATAGATATGCAATGTAGACGAGTGCATAGCTACACATGTGAGAATTAGCCAAAGAGTACACGAGGAGCTGTGATTCAGACTGAAATCTTGAAGCTAAAAAATGGGTATGGTTAATTTATTTGTTATTTTGTTAAGATAAAATTATGCGAGTGTCCTTACAAGTGCGACGTGAAAAATTACTCACTATAACCTTACGACATAGTGTTGGAAGGTGAACAATATTTTAGCATTGGATTTAACATAGATATATAGATCCACCATCAATAAATGTTTAGCAATTGGTCTTTGAGGAAAGAGACTTATCGGGTGTAACATGTTCATGGAGCTGGATGCCCGATGATCCATAACTATTCATGTGCTTACAAAGGGATACTATGAGACTACAGGGAAATACATGTACCAAAAATCAAAATTGTTAGGATAATTTAAGAATTAATGTTATCTGCTAAAAAATACAAACTTGAACCCTCTCTTATTCAAAAATATATAGAAAGCATTTTAGAATTTTAGTTCTTAATTATTCCCTAGGATGATTTGTATTATTCTCTATTACGGCTTTATTTTCATAAAAAATGCAATATATTTGGAAAACATTAATTTCCTTTATTAATTCTTCTCAAAACATTATGTGTCTTGACTTTTATATATGTCAATTTTATTAGGTTATAATCCTATGGATTTTATTTAATATGTCATTAGAATAATGTGCAGAAATAAAATAGTGGGTTGGATTAAAAACTATGTCAAGCATTTAGCTGTTGCCATGTTCAATGACAAGAGAAATGCATGTGAGTAAATCCAAAACAAGTTAACAGAAGTGGGGACAACAAGGGGGAATTAAAGAAGATAAATAAAAATAATAATAGACCTCCGTTAAAATTAGATGATTTTGTTGAAAACTATGCAGTAAAACTTCTCTTACTCTTACGAATGTTCAGTTGCATTGTGAAGGAAGTCGAAACATCTCAAGTATGTTATGGCAAAGGGATATTATCACATGGTTCATAATATAGGTTGAATTGAACAAGAGAAAAAATGAACTAAATAAAATACTATGACTTATTGTTTACACGGCTTATCAACTTCTGAGGTAATTATTTTTATATGACAAAATTAAGTAAATTTATCTTGATGTTCATTAGAAAATCACGTATCGTGCACTTCTCACTGGACCATATATAATTATTATTTTTTACCATAAAGACTCATAATGTGAAAACTTGACTTCCGTGAGGATTTAACTTATTCAATGTATTGATCAAATAAATCGTATCGACTCGCATGCTCTTTGCATTTTCATCATAATATATATTTTTCTCTTTATACATTTTATTTTCTTAACATCAATACATATAAAATAATAGATTTATTTCTCGGTCATTTTTTCATACACTAAAGAGGATGCCCTCGCATCTGCGAGGGCCACCTTGCTAGTTACAAAAAAAGAAAAATCCCGCTACAGAGAACTAATCCTCAAAGCAACGACAGTGACACCATCAGAACAACACCAGCAGTCCTCCACTCCAATAACAACGCCTTCAAGAAGGAAACAGTGCCCAAACACCTTCGTTGCCCGACCAAAGGTCATAGGTTTTCACCCTGGAGAAAATACTTGCTCACAAAACAATGTCTTCAACAAGGTCATTGTCAGGCACAACCAGCTAAGGCCAGACCTTGGATTTCCACCCTGCAAGATAAGACTAGGAACTCCCATGTGTTATGTTCCCGCATCAACTGTCACTGCAACGAGTACCAGATCACGCAGCCAGATCTCCGTCGCCACAAGAACAAAAATCACCATCTCTACCCTTAAATTTCTGCTTTCCTGACATTCTCCGTATCTGACATCACCATGGCTCAAAGCATGGCACTTGGTGGGAACAAACAACAGAGTTTCGCAACGCTCCCGCTGAAACCAAACGGCCAGAATAACAAGGTGCGCGCGACCGAATACCTTCCGATCCAGCAATCTCCAGGCATGATACGCCCATGGGAGTTTTCCGGCGGAGCCTTCCGGAACCCGCCTCTTCAGACCAGATCAAGGAGGGCAGATCTTCGTCTTCTTGCGAAAGAAATCAAAGGACCACCACCTTTATTAGATCCGACACAGCGATCCCCACACCGCCGGCCAGTTCCCGGAGGACGGTTCGAGCAGGCAAAAAGGGAGAGAACCAAACCGGAAACCACCGTAGCAGCGCCAGAGCCGTCGCCCAGCAGGATCCCAGCACCACGCCTTGACCGCTGCCTAACACGGCGCCCCTGCCGAGGGCCGACCTAGCTGAGATCCAGATCTAGCCCACGCGACGCACCCGCAGACAGTCGTCGTCGCAGCGAGGCCCCTCCGTACGCCACCCATACCGCCTCCGTCGAGCCAGCATGCGCTGTCCGCGACCCAGAGCAGGTCGCGCCGTCGCCCCGACCCGCCAAAACGCCTCCACAGTAGCTCCCCCCCTCCAGACTTCGGCGGCGAGGGCGCCCGCCGCCACCGCGTGAGGGATCTGCGGCAGCGGCGGCAAAGAGAGACTGCGGGGGGAGCCCGCCGTCGGCGGCGGCTAGGGTTCCCCCGAGTTGCCCCGGGTCAGGAGCGACGCGGGGTCAGGAGCATTTCCTACTACCCTAATGGCATTATGGATGCACACAACCAACAAAAGAAAAAAGAATTATAAAAAAGAAAAGTCTCGCTATAGTGCTCAGTTCCTTCAAACAACAGCAAAGTACCACCAAAACAGCACCAGAAATTTAACAACTCCAAAAGCGATGCCTTCAAGAAGGGAACAATGCTCAAGCGCCATCATTACCCTGATAAAAGACCATAGGTTTTGTGATGGAGGGGTTAACCTCTTGGGTGCCCGATCTTCACAGATCTCGTGGTCAAATCGATGGGAAAGCGAGGGGAAAGGGAGAAGGTAGCGGAAGCGAACACACACCTCGCGAAGAACACGATAAACACACGCAAAACTCACACGATACAAGGCCGATTGCTCCCGAACGGTGGCCACCGGTCCGATAGAATCCTCGCAAGGAAAGATCGGTCAACGTGCTCCCTCAAATCCACATCGGAGAGGGAAGAACACCTTGGGGAGGATCTTGACAACTTGGAGACGAGACGTCGAACTCCAAGGCCTTGTTCAACGATGGATGCGTGCTGCAAAGTCCAATCGAGGTTGGTGACGATAGTCGGTCCCCTTGGGTAAGGGGATGAGGCAAAACTAGAGATTCCACAATGGGGGTTGTCTTTAGTCTATCATCAATGCCTAAGGGATACATGAAGGGGTGGGGGCTCTATTTATAGGCCAGCCACATAAACAGGGGTAGTTTGGGGATAAAACTAGGGTTTGGACGAGATAGAGGGGTACATGGGACGAAGGCCCAGCTGGCGGCGCGCAGGCCCATCGTGAAGGCCGGAGACTCCGGTGTGGGGTCCGGAGACTCCGGTCTAGGCCGGAGACTCCGGTCTGTCTCCGGTGTCGTCTTCGGAGTGGCATTCTGACTGTCCTCGGGCGGTTGCTGGGGTCGGTCCGGAGGTAGGTCCGGAGACTCCGGTGTAGCAGGACCGGAGACTCCGGCTGGTTCAGCCGTGGCTTCTTCCGTCTCCTCTTCCAAGCCTCCGTCTTGTCGGGCTTGATGTCCCGGGCTTCCTCCCTTGCCTCCGTACTTGTCGGTGTGAACCTATCATGCATATGTGACGGAGTATGAAGTAGCATACCATTCAATAGGGTAGGAAGTGGGCGCGCATAGAGGAACAGATTCACCTTTGGAGTCCATGACGACTTGGCGTAAGTGGGAGACCATGATGTGGTAACGACCGTAGGTCGGGCTACATCAGCTCCCCCCCCCCTTCAAAAAGAGTCGTCCTCGACTCTACATGCTCATCACAAAGTAGAAGAAGTCGAGAGACCTTCTTGATCCTAGGGTTCACCATATAGTCGTCCTCGGGAAGATTGACTTGACAACACTTCAATGTTCCTTCACCTTCCATGAAGCCTACAAAGCTCACGACAAAAGCGAAGCAACACTCAAAGCATAGCCAATTCATAAAGATTATAGCATGAGTCCTCAAGTAGAAGAAAGTCACCTTATCTTGTAGAGATAGCTCGATGAAGGGTAGACATAGGTAATTCGCTTCGGTTCTTCTTGTCAACATATAGTCCATAGAGGTTGACGTGTATGCATTTGTGCCTTCACACAACAAAGACCAAGCAAAATATTTTCGTGCGTGATAGAGGAGCATGTCAAATGTGGCATGTCCATTCTTGTTCACAACACTATTAGCACAATACAAGGATAGCAAATGGAATGCATATGCAAGGTTAAAGTGCATGGAAATCGTTTGAACATCATCCAAATGTGGGAACTCAAAAACTCCATATAATGTCTTAGTGTGGCACTCAAAGCAATCGAATATAAATTTGATCAACATCTTTGATGCAAAGTTAGGAGAATTTGGCAAAAACACAAAAGGAAGAATATCCAAAACAACATCATTATGTGTGCCAACCAACCATTGGAAAGAGAAATTGTTCGACATGTTGGATGTCACACACAAATCATCGATAGCAAATATCATGGGAATATGAGTATCCCAAGAAGAAGCAAGAACGACATGTTTGCAAACAAAACAAAGGAAAGAGCAAGTACTCCTTATGTTTGTTGCAACAACAAGACGAGATTCTTGGAAGCTCTCATGACAATACATGCTCTTAATGGAATTGTGGTTGCAAACAAAACATCGGAAAGAGAAAATGTTCAACATTTTTGTTGCAACACAGAAAGCATCATTATCCAAAATCGAAGAAACATGAATGTCACAAGGTGAGATAATACCATCAACATGCTTGCAATCAAACCATATGAAAGAACAATTTGTCAACATGAAAGATGCAAATCATGCCAAAGGTATCAGAGCTGGGTTCGATCTTGAACTCACTTGTGGGGTGCTCTCAAGAGCTCGTTTTGTCAACTCGTGCTCAACCGAGGTTGACATGATAGTGCGGGTACCTACACACATCACATGTAAAAGGAAGAACGTGTGTGCATGGTAGAGATACACATCATCCGTCATGATGTATCTCTTCTTGTGCACATCACCATTAATGTCAATCAAGTATGAAATATGTGCATGGTGAGTATGCAAGTGGGGAACATGCTTATCAGGGCAATCATCAAATCTCCAAAAATTGAGAAAGCTATGGGGGCCATCTCATGAAAACGCATATGATCAATGTTGTTGCACGCAAAACAAGTGAAATAGCAAGCATTCATCTTATTGCAAGCAACGGGAGAAATTGAATGACTAGCATGACAAAGCAAGTCCGAAGAAATTGGAGGATACACACAAGATGCATAGCATGGCATGTTTATGGAAATGGTATCGCAATCAAAAATTTCCACATGAGCAATATTATGTAAAGGCAAAGCATCATATGGGAATATGAATGAAGCATATGTAATGTCACAAGTATCATCCATAGTATGCATATCCTCACAATTCATCATGTCCACTAGTGGGATCATGGCATCATCAACACCCTTATTGTTACCTTGTTCATACCTCTCATATGAAGTGAGTGTTGTGGAAGTAGTGGCCTCCTTGTGGACGACTTCGTCTTCTTGATGTAGCCATGGCGTAGCATCCTCTTCATCCACCATGTACATCTTCTCCATTCGAGGCATCATTGCTTCATGGCTTGGCGCGTCTTCATCCATGTAACCTAGCACAACATAAGAGAACACACTAGAGGTAGAGGGTAAGTTGTTAGAAATAGAAATGGTCTCACTTGACCTATCAACTACCACTCTCAACTCACTCAGTGTATCACTCATGCCCTCAAAGTGGAAGCACTCAATCTCACATAAGGTGGAGTCACTCATCTCACTCTTGTTCTCACTCAAGTGGGATAAGTGGCTCTCATACTCACATGGGATTGGTACCACATCATCACTCAAACATATAGGGGCAGGCTCGGGTTCCTCAACTCCATGCGCCTCCGTTGGTGAAGGGAGAATCCCATGCTCACCATTCTTGACCTTGTCGCCTCCTAAGTTGGATGCCATAATATGGGCATCATCGCTCGCCTCCATGGTCGAAGGGAAAATCCCATGCTCGACCGTCTTGTGGCCATCTCGTAGTAGTGGTGGAGGTAGGCTCATGCTATCCAACTTGGCGAAGTAGAGGTCTACATTTTCCTCGTTGGCGAGGTCGTGGAAGTCAAGCGTAGGCATTGAAGCTTGATGGCGTGGAGGAAGGCTTGCTCTTGGTGCCATTGTGGTGGTGGCACGGGTAGTTGAAGGTGCCCTATGATGGTGTCGACGGAGGTCATTGGCGTGCTTTGCCGATGGTTGATGTAGGTGGCGCACTTGGTCATCCACATGACACTCACGACGATGATCATTTGCCTTGGCACTCTTCTTGTGCTTGTGGTGCCTTCTTGAGCTTGATTGAGCATTATGATTGGTGCTCATCTTGAATTCTTCGTCTTGGTGGCGAAGATGCCTTTGATGATTTCTTGTATTCTCTTTATGGTGTCGATGCTCATGAGAGGATGTTTGTCGATGAAGATTCTTGTTTCTTGGCGCCTCTTGATGCATATGATGTTTGGACGCCACTCTTGTTTGGATAGGAGGTGGATCTTGGCGCCTTGGAGGTGATGGAGCTTGGCGCCTTGGAGATGGTGGAGCTGGAGCCATCTAGGTGGTGGCACTTGATGCCTTGTCGATGGTGGCGCTTGACGCCTTGGAGGTGGTGGAGCTTGTCGCCTTGGAGGTGGATCATCGAAGTAGGTGGTGCCCTTTGGTGTGGCACGCTTGTCCTTGAAGGTCATGGATTCTTGATGATGCGCCTCCTCTTGCTTAGCGTAGTAGGCTTCCATCTCCACGCGGTGGAGGGATTCTTCATGGCTCATGGAGGAGCCATCAAACTCGATGAAGTTCTCCGTGTCCTCCATGCTTGGCGACGCGTCGTCGATGTCGCACTCGAAGTCGTCCATGCTTGGGGAGTAATTGTTGGTGTAGTACTCCATATCACCCAAGCATGTGGAGCCATTGTCGGTGTAGAGCTCCAAGTCTTCCATGCTTGAGGAGCCATAGTTGATGTCATGCTCCATGTATTCCATGCATGTGGAGCCGTTGTCGATGTAGGGCTCCGGGTCCTCAAAGCATGCGGAGCCATTGTCGGTGTTGTGCTCCGTCATGTCCTCTATACTTGTGGAGTCGTAGTCATGGTGGCTCATCATGGATTCTTCATAGATATCATCCTCGGTTCCGGGGTCCCTAGACATGATGCACAAGACCAAGCGGTGTATATGGAAGTGGTAGTGGGAGTTAGGGATACAACGTCAAACCTTACTTTACCTTGGAAGATCGTATCATGCAAGTGGCCACACTTGAGAGCAATAAACCAAGCAAAGTGAAGTTCACGCGGAACACCAAAACCAACTACTAACCAAAAAACACACACACACAAGGCCTATGGTGGATAGGTATGGAAAGTGGCATGTCAAGAACCAATCCGAAATCAAGATGTTGTATTGGCAAGTAAAGAACCACAATGATCACAAAGCAAAACAAGTCAATCCACAAGTTAAGAAATATGTACAAGGAAACACACACGGTGGGATAAATGGGACTTGTGCGACGGAGAAAGTGAGCTAAGAACCAAATGATTACCTAGCGAAGACTATAAGCTCGTGTCACACAAGTACAAGGAGAGACGCTAGTTCGATTGCAATTAATTGGTGGGCTACAAGATATGCACAATAAGTACCACCTATATGATGTTCATCGAGCTTGCGCTTCCTATTCTATGAGGCACATGTATATTTCTTTTTTTTCTCTTTTCCTTTTTCTATTTTTTTTTCTTTTTTCTTTTTCACTTGCCTCTTCCTTGTGCCAACAACTATACAAGATAACTATATGAGATAGCGCTCACAATGTTTGCTCGGAATCTACAAGGTATCAAATGTGCATAGCCCAAGCAATCATAAGAGGAACTAGTCTCAATAGGTGTTTGTTGCTCGCAAAGATAGTGGGGTTCACAAAGGAATGCAAGTGGGGAAAAGTCGTGGAATGTTATACCTTTCGTCGACGAGCTTCACCCTTTATTGTTGGCTTACGCCTTGCTCACGGAATTTGTATGGAGTAGATAGCATGAACAACGCATATGATGATGTAGTGCTCCTTCTCCTCTTCGAAACGAGCTAAATAACACCAAAATCCGAGTTGAAATGCAAAAGTTATGCTCAAAACCGTGCTACAGTTTTTTTGTCTGCAGGGAGGGGCGGAGACTCCGGTCTGGAGGTCCGGAGACTCCGGTCTGGGGACCAAAAATTCCGGAGACTCCGGTCTAGGCCGGAGACTCCGGTCCGGGAGATTCCAGAGCGTCCAGAACTCGAACGGGACGCGTTTTGGGCGGAAAAACTCGAACCAAAACCTCAGATTGATGGGGGAAATCAAGGAATTAGGCCATGGGAACGTAGGGGAAGGTAGATCAACTAGTTTAGCAAGTAATCCAAGGATCAAAACCTACCAAAATGCACTCAAATCACAGATCGATCCAAAACACGAATTGGGGCTGTTTTTGGTGAAATTTTCGAATTTATGGGGAAAAGACCAAATCGATGAGAAATCCGTGGCAACCAAAAGCTGCTGATACCAGATGATGGAGGGGTTAACCTCTTGGGTGCCCGATCTTCACGGATCTCGTGGTTAAATCGATGGGAAAGCGAGGGGAAAGGGAGAAGGTAGCGGAAGCGAACACACACCTCGCGAAGAACACGATGAACACACGCAAAACTCACACGATACAAGGCCGATTGCTCCCGAACGGCGGCCACCGGTCCGATAGAATCCTCGCAAGGAAAGATCGGTCAACGTGCTCCCTCAAATCCACATCGGAGAGGGAGGAACACCTTGGGGAGGGTCTTGACAACTTGGAGACGAGACGTCGAACTCCAAGGCCTTGTTCAACGATGGATGCGTGATGCAAAGTCCAATCAAGGTTGGTGACGATAGTCGGTCCCCCTGGGTAAGGGGATGAGGCAAAACTAGAGATTCCACAATGGGGGTTGTCTTTAGTCTATCATCTATGCCTAAGGGATACATGAAGGGGTGGGGGCTCTATTTATAGGCCAGCCACATAAACAGGGGTAGTTTGGGGATAAAACTAGGGTTTGGACGAGATAGAGGGGTACATGGGCCGAAGGCCCAGCTGGCGGCACGCAGGCCCATCATGAAGGCCGGAGACTCCGGTGTGGGGTCCGGAGACTCCGGTCTAGGCCGGAGACTCCGGTCTGTCTCCGTTGTCGTCTTCGGAGTGGCATTCTGACTGTCCTCGGGCGGTTGCTGGGGTCGGTCCGGAGGTAGGTCCAGAGACTCCGGTGTAGCAGGACCGAAGAATCCGGTGTAGGCCGGAGACTCCGGTGGTTCAGCCGTGGCTTCTTCCGTCTCCTCTTCCAAGCCTCCGTCTTGTCGGGCTTGATGTCCCGGGCTTCCTCCCTTGCCTCCGTACTTGTCGGTGTGAACCTATCATGCATATGTGACGGAGTATGAAGTAGCATACCATTCAATAGGGTAGGAAGTGGGCGCGCATAGAGGAACGGATTCACCTTTGGAGTCCATGACGACTTGGCGTAAGTTGGAGACCATGATGTGGTAACGACCGTAGGTCGGGCTATATCATTTTGACCCTAGAGAAAGTCCGCACATAAAACAATGCCTTGAACAAGATCATTGTCAAGCATACCCAGTTAAGTCCAGACCTTGGGTTTTCACCCTGCAGATTTGGACACTGAATTCCTCATGTGTTGTCGCCTCCGCTGCCTCAAATCACAAAACGCCAAGCCAGAAACCCTACATCCTAAGGACTCAAACTTTCATTGTCAGTCTTCAGTTCCCGGATTCTGTGCCATTCTCTGCCTGCCTCTGACTTCACCATAAAACCAAGGCATGTCTAATAATGTCAACAGATCGCTTAGATTAACAACGCCACCTCTAAAAAACTGTCTGCACCAGCGAATTCAAGGCATGTCGTCCATTTGGAATTCAGCAATGAGTCTTTTGGAACTCGGTAGTCCACCCAAGATAATTGATGACCGGCGACAGGTAGTTCTTCATCACGGCGAGAGGGAAATATAAGGACGACCACCTTTATTCAAGCCAATCCAACACAGCAATCTCCATAACACCGGCTGGCTCCCAACGATCAGAACGAGCAGGCCATCCTATGACCCAGACGAGCCCGAGGAATCCCCAGATCCGGCCCACAAATCGAGCCAGGACTTCCGCCGCCACAAAGGAAGCCGCCGCCCCTGACCATCTCTGCAACCATCACCTTCCTCCTCCGTGTCTCCCGATCATGCGCTTCTTCGAGCCGCCACCCTGCCAGAGAAGACGTTGTCGCCCCCTGTCTCCCTGTCGCCCGCCCTCCGCCCGCCCATTAACCGACCGCCCGGATGCGGGAGCCCGACGAGGCACGCAGAGGATCCCCTCCGCCTTCGGCAGCCAGGGCGAGGCCGCCATCGCCGGCGCCATGGCGGCAACGACCGGAGGAATCGGCCGACGGCGGATGGGTCTAGGGTTTTTTGTACCCTCCGAAGCCGCCACGCACAGCGACACTTACCCTGCATCTGCACTAACTAGGGATGCACACCGCCATTAAGCATGAGTGTCAGGATTTTTAAAGTTGGTTAAACACCAAGCCTGGTCCTCATTATAAATTGCATGAGTATTAGGATAGCCTGATTCTTAAGTATAAATAGGAACCTCAAATCGCATCCTTGAGGATTTGGACTCAGGTGTTGGGTTTGTACATCCACTCCCCTGATCAGTTAAGCTAGGCTCACTTTCCTAACAATATTAGTTATAGTTCTTTTGTTATGTGAAACACGTTCTATGATACGTCTGATCAATCTTTTATTAGTGCCAGTAGTGACCAACCAGGTTCACTTATATGGGTGGCCGCATGATCCGAGGATTGGCCCTCTAGCTTCGTAGACACTTTACTGTATCTTAGTATCATGTATTTCGCCTTGTTTTCGAATTATGTTGATGTTTTGGAATCTTGTCGGCTATGTGCATCCTGTTTATACGGAGGCCAGGTATAATAGAAATCTTTTAAATAATAAAGTGGCCATTATAAAAAAAAAAGAGCAACCAGGTGGCCATGCATTATCGTTGAGTTATAAAGATTGTTCTGTTTGGTGAAACCAAGCTACAAAGATTGACGCATATTTTCTTGTGTAGTCCGTAATTGGCTGGAGGTTTGATTGATACGGGGCACATGCCACACGGGAAATGATGATGGGATATTCCATTAGGATACGATTTTTGTGGTATCTGTCCGCTGGCTGGCGTGGAAAAAAATGCTCAGCTCATCATAATTTCCATGCGTACAAAAATGAAGATAAATCTCACTCTTTCAGCCTATCAAGTGCGAGAAAGAATGTAAATGCCTGAAATTGCCGCAAGGGAGCGACTTCAACAGATACAGCTTTACGAAGTACTTGTAACTTATTTGAGTTAGAATATGCAGATTTGATCGATACAGTTGTCCTCGAACTCTTCAAGACTCGGAAAGAGGAGCTGCATTATCTCACTCTCCCCACACTGAATTCAGGCTTCCAGTGTTCTAGCTTCTCTTCGTACACTAGTGCACACGTACCCCTCTAACACCTGTTTATAAGGCCCTCTAACAGCGGTTGTAGAACCGCTGTTGAGGGTTCAGTGTTAGGAGGGTCCCTTTTAACACCGGTTCTTATACGAACCGGTGTTAAAGGGTGGCGCACGTGGGGCTGTCGCAGCGCTCAGGCCCCCCCCTCCCCCACTGGTAGAAAACGCCTCATGCGTCCCGGTTGGTAAGGGCCATTAGTCCCGGTTGCCCAACCGGGACGGGGCAATCGGGACTAAAGCTCCAACCATTAGTCCCGGTTGCCCCACCAACTGGGACAAATGAGGGCACACGTGGCGGCATCAGAGCGCGAGGGGGGGGGGGTGGAGCATTAGTCCCGGTTCGTAACACGAACCGGGACTAATAACCTGCTGCCGCGGCAGAGATTTGGCCCATTTCTCTGCCGCGGCAGAGAATTCATTTTGGCACATTTTATTGCCGCGGCAGCATTTTCGCCACCTTTTGTGCCGCGACAGAGAATTCATTTAGGTTGTTTTATTGTTTATTTAGTGTTTTGCACTTATCAATGAAGGAACCTTATATTACACAAGATCATCATGACAACATTACATTCAATACACAGATCGAGTTCATGCACTACATACAAAAGTTGCTATTCGATGCTACCGACCAATTTCTTGAAAGTTGTTATTTTTACAATTCCTATTGTCTATACACAGCCGAGTAGTATTCCCCTTGTGTGTTTAGGACTTCTGCATCCAAGAATCCCGCCAATTCCTCCTGTATTGCTCGTATGCGATCCTTTGGCAGAAGACCGTCCCGTAGACGTTCGATCTGATTTAAAAAAGGAGTCAGCCTATATGAATATGAAACTAAACACAATTTGATTGTAATTAAAAACTATAGAAATTGTTTACGTACGTGGAGTTGCTCTAAATTCCTGCCCTTCTCATCGCACGTCTGCCGGATGAACTCGCATACATAGTATCCACATAGATTGTTACCTGGTCCCTGCGTCAGGCACTTTACGACAACAGAGTTCAATCAAAATAATAATCAAGCATGATAATAACTGTATCAAAACTAGAATCAAAGAGATGCGCGGATATAGCTAGTGGTGCTTACATCTAGTGGTTGAAATGTAAGCTCCTCTTTCCAAACACCCCTAGCCTTCTTGGTGAACCGTTTCCAAGCGCTGCCCGGCGTAGAAAACGAATAAAATAAGTTATTAAGTACTTGATATCATAAAATTCACGAACGTTGCCGATATAGTGTCGTAATGATTAGAATTACCGCTGTAGAAGTATCTGCATGTCCTTCCACGTCTCAAGGGGTTTATGTTTCGAGTCCATGACTAGTACACGCCCTTTGTCAAGTTGAATGATTAACAGAATATAGTGGTACCTGCGAATGCAGAACTAATCAATTATATACTTAACATCGAGTAAGCGAAATAGAAAGTGTATACAAGACAATAACACTCACTGGAAGTTGTAAGGAAATAGTATTTCCCTTTTGGTTTTTTGAAACCTTAACGCGTGTACTATATTATCCTCCGTATCCTGGGGGCTTATTTTGAGATTAGCTTCATGAACCCAATATGGGTCAATGAAGCCAATGTCATAGATTTGTCCTCTGCTGCATTCGAGAATCTTCATTCTGCATATTAAAGTATGATTATATACATGCAATAAACAAAATATTATAGATGGAGACTAAATTAATTACAGAATTAGTACTTACAGACAATAGGCACTCATGATCGATTTGTCCAAGGCGTCTTGATTGAATAATTGAAATAGTTCATCAAATTCAATGGATATCATGTCATCGTTTTCTTTCCCATGATGCTTTTTTGTAACCCTCAGCACTATCCAGTTAGCCCCGGCCCTTGTGGCATGCATGTACCAGTTATGCAATCTTCGCATTTTTGTTGGAAGATTGTTTACCTCCTCAGGTTTGACGAGAGGTTTTCCGTACTGGTATTGGTATGCTACTTCACTCAAGGGGAAGAACTCTAACTGGGATAAGTACTGGGCAATACTCATACCTTGAGCAGCGGCAGCTTCTCCATATTGTGCAACTACCTCTGGATCATACTGCTCTTCGGCCCCATATTTGCTCGACCCCACATTGGTTTGAGAAATCACCTTGAGAGGGGCGCAAGTCTGTTTTGCTTGTTCTCCGAGCTGGGCAACAGATTTCCCGCTTGCATCAGTACTGCTCTTCGAGGCTTTTTGTGCTGCATGTGACTTGAGAATAGAACGCTCATAGTCTGATGACAGCTTTGGCTCGGGTTGATGAAGAGTCTTTAGCATTTTCAACACTTTGGCTTTTTCTTCTTTGGTGCTGGGGAACTCTGGCTCTTTCGGCCGCCTCAGCTTAGCGAAAAACGCTGTCGTTTCCGCATCAACGATCGCCGCAGTCTCCTCTTCAGTACAGTCATAAGCTCTCTTGGGAGGAACCGTTGGTACTTTTGGAAGAGGCTCTTGTTTACGTTTCGGCGATCGCTCACGACGCACAGTAGCGGTACGCTTATGCTTTTTATCCTGAGGCGCCGGCGATGGCTCCCGCGGCGATGGCTGCACCGGAGATTGGTGAGGCGACGGAGCCGGGTGAGGCGACGAAGACGGCTGCCGCGGCGGCGACGACCTCGCTGGAGACGGGTGAGGCGGCGGCGAAGATGGCCTTGGCGTGTGATTTCGAAGCACGATACAATCCTTCGGCCATAGAATGGTGACATTTTTTGCGTCACCCAGCACAGTCACATCCCCTTCACCAGCAGGGTAGTGAAGATCCAAAACCTCAAAGGTGGGCATGATTTCATCCACGCCGATAACAGCGTAGCCCTCTGGAACCGGACGACTGTGGTAAGTTGGTGTGGGTCCAATTGGTAAGGCATAGCCGACCGCCACCTTCATTGATATGTTCACAACTTTGACATGTAGCTCGCAGTGTGTCATCTCTGTGATATCATCCACTGGGTAGCCAACAGGAGCCATCGTCGGTGCATCATCGGCATCACCATTGTCATCACCCGGGACCTCGGTGGAAGCCACACTGCTTTTTCGATTATTCGATAGGCCGGTAGCATCGAATGCAGTGTGCTGCTGAGATGGGGCGCCGGTAGTACTTTGCTCTTTAAGTGAGTTAATTTCATCTTGTTGTTGCTTTAATCGTTCTTCAATTAAACGCATTCGCTCTTTCTGACTTTCTGCTTCAACTGCCGCCCTGTCCTTACTCCTCTGACGGCTTCTATCAGGATATTTCTTCCTCTCTTCGGGAAACCCAGTCCTCCATGATTGGGAGCCTATTGTGCCTCGTGTTCGTCCATCATGTTCCTTATTTCCAAGGGCGAGTGTGAGCTCATCATTCTCTCTATCGGGAATGAAGTCCCCATCTTTAACCGCCTTTACTGCTTTTCTCATCCTCTCGATTGGCAAGGGGTCTTCTTTATGTCGTATGGTATATATACACCTCCCTTCCGAGTCCAACGTGCCCCCATGCCCGTAAAACCAATTCCTTGCACGTTCTACCCAATCGTCTGTCTCTGGGGTGATATTTTTATCACGCAGTTCCTGCTCAAGTTTCTCCCACTTAGGAATGCCAGCCCTGTAGCCACCTTGCCCCATAGTATGGTGATACTTCTTGTTAGCAGCATTCAGCTTATTCGTTTCAGACATTTTCTTAGCTTTTTCTGATTTCTTGTATTCCACAAACTCATCCCAGAATGGTTTTATCTTCTCAAACTGAATATTCTTGAAATCGGGAGTCTTCTTTTTCACGACATAGTCAAGGTGCAATATTTTCTTCCAGTTGGTGAAACACTGGGCCATCTTCTTCAAAGCCCACTCCCTGACCTTAGCCTCCATGGCTCTCCCATGTTGTAAGGCATCCTCAACTGGATCCTCCGCATTTGGATCCAGCTCTATCTTCGGTAGTCTGAAATTAACCATGAGCCTCTTCCACAGTAAATCTTTGGCGTGGTTACGGGCAAATAAACATGTTCCCTCTTCATCTGCATTAGCAGGCCTATTCCAATTTCTAATGGTGATCGGGATTAAGTCCCTAACGATTACTCCGCATTGTGCCACAAATTGGTTGCGACAACTTCGGGAGCTGTCGGTCTGCCGTCTACAGCGACATCTTCGATCCTGAACCTCTCATGGTCTTGCAACTTTTTGGTTGGGCCTCGTCTGCTCTTTTCAGTAGATTCCTTCGATCCGGAGGGCTAAAAGAAGAAAGATCGCCGTTACTATTTCTATATAGATAGCAGATGATTAATTAATGAATTGATTTATATTACATGCACCTTGCCGGAGCGGTCGTCTTCTCGATTACACAAGGCATCGCCTTCTCCCTCGCGGAAGGCAACACCTTCAACCTCAAACAAGTTGTCTACTCCGGTAAAAAGAGGATCACCCTCACCGGAGTTGTTCAGAAATGTTGATACGTCTAAATTATCTTCCCCACGGATCACAATTTGGATCAACTCTTCCTTTTCTTCGTCTCTGACGTGTCGGTCCATATTTTCTGCATAGGTGGAAAAACTAATAAGTCAAGGCGGCTAAAGGAGAAAGTTAAGTATGGTGTTGAGAGATATAAACCCTAATTCAGAGAAACCCTAATATATACATACACAATAATAAAAATGAAGAGAAAGGGAAACCGTGTAGTAGATAGGCACATCGTCGAACCCACATGCACCTAAGTTGCTTGACAATGTGAATCGGGTCTGGGGCTACCAACAGTGACTGACCAGTGGGGCCGAAGACCAATAATACCAAAGTAATTAATAAACCTAATAATACCTAACTAATAATAAACCTAATAATCGAAACACCGAAAAGAAAGGGAAACAATCAACACATGGCATCGATGCAATGCTCAAGCAAGTATGATGATATGACAAGTTAATTTGCATTGGAATGTAACCCTAAGACATGCTCGATGATTTAATCGGGGTTCCGAGGGGTGAAAACCCTAACTCGGAGAAACTCCGGAACATATGAGAGGGGTGCATTTGTTCTTCTAATTATACTTGTCATTTAAGTTGTTTAACAATGCATGATTATATGTTAAATAGATAGGTTTCATTTTTCTGAACAATTTGATATATTATTTGTATTTTTCTGACTTATAAACAATAAGTTATTGATTTTACAATATTAAATCATTTTCTGGAATTAAAAACAAAAAGGCAAATAGTTTTTACACCGGGGAGACCCCTAGCCAGTGAGACTGACAGATGGGCCCTAGTGCCAACTCAGCCTCCACGCAAGCAAGCAGGCCCCACCCAGCACAGTCACATCGCCGGTGAGCACTGTGCGGTGGCCGACGATGTTGCTAGAGGGCTCGGGAGGGGGCGTGCGTGGGTTTGTTCGAAAGAGGGCGTCGAGGCGAACCTAACTAGTAGGGCACCGCCCGGATTTGGTCACCGGAATAGGGCACGCGACGACATGCAGCGGCGGCGGATGGCGGCGGACGGCGCGAGAGAAGGACAGAGCGCTAGGGGAGGAAAGAAGGGGTCCCAGAGAGTTACAAGCTCACCCTCGACGCGTGTGTAGCCTTGGCGGGGACGGAGGAGATCGGCAGCAACGGTGATGGCAAGGCGGAGCTCGTCGGTGATGGGGAAGACGCGGTCGATTCCAGTCGCGCGGCTTCGATTCCTTCGGCGAGGAGGATAAGCACAGCGAGGCAGCGCGTGGAGGCCGACGGCGAGACGATGGTTGGGCAGCCTGACGGCGTCCGAGCGGTTGTCCTCGCGGCGGCGGCGATCTCTGTTGCGGGTGAGTGAGAAAGAGGAACGGGGAAGAAGGAGAAGGGGCATGGTTAACTAGTAGGGGACCTTTAGTCCCGGTTGGTGGCTCCAACCGGGACTAAAGGGGCATACGTCCTGGTTGGAGCCACCAATCGGGACATATACTCCACCTTTTTTTCATCAGCCCAAGGGGCGCGCGCAGGGGGGCTTTAGTCCCGGTTGGTGGCTCCAACCGGGACATATTCCCCTGATTTCAAATTTTTTCACGTATTTTCTCTCTGTTCCCGCCTTATTTTTTATTTTGGGGTTTAAATTTGTATTGTTTTTTAAATGATAATTAATTTGGAATTTAGAAAAACTTTAAACATAAGAAGTGTTTGGATTTGAATAAATAATTCAAAAACATTTTCTGTTTTAAAAAATAATTAATGTAACCATTTAAAATATGAACCATTTACAATTAAAAATGAATTAACTTATATTTTTTTAATATCAATTTGGAATTTAGAAAAACTTTAAACATAAGAAGTGTTTGGATTTGAATAAATAATTCAAAAACATATTCTATTTTTAAAAAATAATTAATGTAACCTTTTAAAATGAATTAACTTATATTTTTGAATATTAATTTGGAATTTAGAAAAATTTTAAACATAAAAAGTGTTTGGATTTAAATAAATAATTCAAAAACATTTTATGTTTTAAAAAATAATTAATGTAACCATTTAAAATATGAACCATTTACAATTAAAAATGAATTAACTTATATATTTTTAATATCAATTTGGAATTTAGAAAAAATTTAAACATAAAAAGTGTTTGGATTTAAATAAATAATTCAAAAACATTTTCTGTTTTAAAAAATAATTAATGTAACCATTTAAAATATGAACCATTTACAATTAAAAATGAATTAACTTATATTTTTTTAATATCAATTTGGAATTTAGAAAAACTTTAAACATAAGAAGTGTATGGATTTGAATAAATAATTCAAAAACATATTCTATTTTTAAAAAATAATTAATGTAACCTTTTAAAATGAATTAACTTATATTTTTGAATATTAATTTGGAATTTAGAAAAATTTTAAACATAAAAAGTGTTTGGATTTAAATAAATAATTCAAAAACATTTTCTGTTTTAAAAAATAATTAATGTAACCATTTAAAATATGAACCATTTACAATTAAAAATGAATTAACTTATATTTTTTTAATATCAATTTGGAATATAGAAAAAAATTAAACATAAAAAGTGTTTGGATTTAAATAAATAATTCAAAAACAAAGGTTTGGACCCACTTCCTGCCGATTCGGCAGACATTTGTCCTTTTTACCCGGGATGGACGAAAAGGTTTGAGATGTACCGGTTGGGAGATAGTCCATGTAAGGTGGTCTAGTATTTTAGGAAAATGGGACGGTAGCATTGTGAAACGGCATTTTGGTGGTTACTTCACAAAACGACCCGTTTTTTGCGCTCGGAAAATGGAAAAGGGCTTTTCCGTGCGACAAAATGGAAAACTTCCTCCTGCAACATTGTTCTCCATACCAATGTCCACACACATGCATAATATGGGCACAACATCACAAACTATGCCATGATTCAGCACATAACATCGGTCATTTGGACCGAAAGCCATGAAACCTCGAACATGATAGGTCATTTTGTGAAGGTTTTTTCGAAACATGATCAATATACCAAGTCTGATATTTTTCCTTTCAACTTTGTAACATAATATGACACCACGCGAAGGATTTTCATTGTTCGGATTTTTTTTGAATTTATTATGCCCGTTTTGAATTATCTGAATTTCTAACTATGGTCGAACCGGTGTGCATGAAGATAGGGGACGGGCATCGTTAGAACTTGCATTGGATCTCTGAAGAAACCACATATTGCGAGTCTAAAAATGATTTTTTTCAAAAAATCACGGGCGATAGATCATGTACCTGTAGTACAAACCGGACCCACTTCCTACCGATTCGGCAGACATTTGTCCTTTTTACCCGGGATGGACGAAAAGGTTTGAGATGTACCGGTTGGGAGATAGTCCATGTAAGGTGGTCTAGTATTTTAGGAAAATGGGACGGTAGCATTGTGAAACGGCATTTTGGTGGTTACTTCACAAAACGACCCGTTTTTTGCGCTCGGAAAATGGAAAAGGGTTTTTTCGAAACATGATCATTGTTCGGCACAAATTTAGTCCCGGATGTATTCTAAAACCGGGACTAAAAATATTTTCCGCCATTTCCTACCTCTTCCCGCCAAGTTTTCCCGCCCTTTCCTTTCTACTAGAGCTTTTAGTCCCGGATGTAGTCACTAACCGGGACTAAAGATATTTCCCGCCATTTCCCAAAGCTTCACGCCAAGTTTTCCCGCCCTTTCCCTCTATATTTAGGGTGATCGTGTCATGGCTATCCACACATCCACACCTTCCTCTCTTAGAACAATGGACAACGCCTACTGGGCCATTCTGACCCTCGAGGAGACCGAGGCGCTGTGCGCCTCCAACTACCCTTGTCCACCGGGGTACCGCCCGCCCGCCGGCTGGATGCTGAGCGCTGGAGGGGTTCCTGTCCCTCCTGTCCCTCAAGGTTCCGCACGTCAGGCGGCCATCACAAACCACTTCTACCACGAGCTCACGCCGGAGCAGCGGATGGATCCCCAGTGGGATCCCGACAACTATGACACCTGGAATGCCTTCTTCGTTAATAGGCGTGAAAGGGAGCTCGCCAGGTACGAGGGTGATGGCCCGCCACCGGTGAACCACAACGAAGTCGGCCGTCGTCTGTGGTGGGAGAACCGTACTATCATCGAAGTGATGCGCTACATCGCCGGGGGAGACCATCCTCGCCTACGGTGCCCACGAGTCCACCCGCCACAGGCCCCACACTGTCCCGGCGGTAGCGGCATCGTCTTCCAGGAGACCCCTCTCCCACCCGCCGTGAATCCGAGGCTGGAATGGCCCCTGGTATATGCCATGGATGGGCTGAGGATCCCCGGAGTGGCAGGTGACGATGACGATGATGATGACGACGACGATGAAGACCCTGAAGCTGCGTACTATAGGACTAGGCATGATTATGACTAAAGGGGGCGGCTTTAGGCCTGAGTGTTAGCTAGTCCCGATTTGTCCCGGTTTTTAATATTAATAAATGTCTTAAGTGTTACCTAATAAATAGAGGGAAATGCCTATATAAAGAGAGGGTTCATATTTAGTCTCGGTTGGAGAAACCAACCGCGACTGAAGGGATTGCGGCAGAGTGGGCCAGACAACACTAATAATAGGGGTGAGTGTCGACATTATGTCGTGCGGCTTGTACCTTGTCCCGGATGGTGTCACCAACCGGGACTAAAGATGAACCTTTAGTCCCGGTTGGAGACACCAACCGGGACTAAAGATGAGTCAGCACTAATAATAGGGGTGAGTGTCGACATTATGTCATGAGTGTCGACATTATGCCGAGCTGCTTGTACTATAAATATGCATCCTTATGAGTCCAGTCCTCCAGCCAGTTTGAGGCATCTCCAAGATGGTTTTAGAGAGCAGGGACACCACTACGGCCAGTTTCAGGGAGATGCCGACGGAGCCCAGTCCTCCGGCATCTCCGAGAAACTGGTCATAGAGGCACTCCCTAATATGTGAAATTAGTTAGCTCCGAGGCGTATTGATCTAGTTAGTGAAGTTACAAGCTGCAAGATGGTTTTCGAGAGCAGGGACACCACTGCGGCCAGTTTCAGGGAGATGCCGACGGAGCCCAGTCCTCCGGCATCTCCGAGAAACTGGTCATAGAGGCACTCCCTAATATGTGAAATTAGTTAGCTCCGAGGCGTATTGATCTAGTTAGTGAAGTTACAAGCTGCAAGATGGTTTTCGAGAGCAGGGACACCACTGCGGCCAGTTTCAGGGAGATGCCGACGGAGCCCAGTCCTCCGGCATCTCTGAGAAACTGGTCATAGAGGCACTCCCTAATATGTGAAATTAGTTAGCTCCGAGGCGTATTGATCTAGTTAGTGAAGTTACAAGCTGCAAGATGGTTTTCGAGAGCAGGGACACCACTGCGGCCAGTTTCAGGGAGATGCCGACGGAGCCCAGTCCTCCGGCATCTCCGAAAAACTGGTCATAGAGGCACTCCCGGTCCAGCCACAAAATGGGACTAACACTCAAGATATTTATTAATATTAAAAACTGAGACTACAAAACCGGGACTAAAGGCCACAAACCGCGAAAGATATTCTTCGGTCAAGCCACAAACCGCGAAAGACATGAACTAGAGTTACATAATATGAGCATGAACTTCTTGGCATATGTCATTCCTTATGACCGCTTCAGACGTAACCATGGAGCATCTTCTTTACTTAACGGAATGCTTGGGTCAGTTTTCACTGTGAAGGGCGGAATTTTATCAAACTTATTATAATCTTCTGACATGTCTGTCTTGTCCTCGATTCCCACGATGTTTCTTTTCCCTGAAAGAACTATGTGACGCTTTGGCTCATCATATGATGTATTCGTTTGCATATTTTTTCTTTTTTTCGGTATGGAGGACATGTCCTTCACATAGAAAACCTGAGACACATCATTGGCTAGGACGAATGGTTCATCTCTATAACCAAGATTGTTGAGATCCACTGTTGTCATTCCGTACAACTGGTCTATCTTTACCCCTTCCCCATTCAGGTTGACCCATTTGCAGCGAAACAAAGGGACCTTAAAAGAGACTCCATAGTCTAGTTCCCATATCTCCTCTATGTAACCATAATATGTGTCCTTTTGTCCATTCTCGTCTATTGCATCAAAGCGGACACCACTATTTTGGTTGGTGCTCTTTTTATCTTGGGCGATCGTGTAGAATGTATTCCCATTTATTTCGTACCCTTGGAAATTCAATACAGTAGAAGATGGTGACGCGGCCAACAAGTATAGCTGATCTCCAACAGTGGTGTCATTCAAGAGATGTGTCCGCATCCAACCACCGAAATACTTCATGTGTTCATCTGTAATCCATGATTCAGGCTTCCCCGGGTTTTTGGAGCGTACAATATTCTTGTGTTCCTCCATATACGGAGCTGCCAAGGTGGAATTATGTAGAACTGTGTAGTGTGCTTTAGTGAAAGAATCCCCGTCCCTACATATCATTGCTTTCTTTCCCAGCGTGCCTTTTCCACTTAGTCTTCCCTCATGCCGCGAGTCAGAAACACCAATCGGCTTAAGGTCAGGAATAAAGTCAACACAAAACTCAATGACCTCCTTTGTTCCATATCCCTTGGAGATGCTTCCTTCTGGTCTAGCACGGTTATGAACATATTTCTTTAAGACTCCCATGAACCTCTCAAAGGGGAACATATTGTGCAGAAATACCGGACCGAGAATGGCAATCTCTTCCACTAGATGAACCAGGAGATGCGTCATAATATTGAAGAAGGATGGTGGAAACACCAATTCAAAACTAACAAGACATTGTACCACATCCTTCTGTAACCTTGGCAGAATATCTGGATTGATTACCTTCTGAGATATTGCATTGAGGAATGCACACAGCTTCACAATGGGTACTCGAACATTTTCTGGTAGAAGCCCCCTCAATGCAATCGGAAGCAACTGCGTCATAATCACGTGACAGTCATGAGACTTCAGGTTTTGGAACTTTTTCTCTGCCATATTTATTATCCCCTTTATATTAGATGAGAAGCCCGACGGCACCTTGATACTGTAAAGGACTTCAAAAAATATTTCCTTCTCTGCTTTGGTAAGAGCATAGCTGGCACGACTTAAGTGACGCCCTTTATCCGTCTTGTTATCTGTATGCATGTTCTTTGGGTCTTTCATAATTTGTTGGTCCTCCCGTGCTTCAGGTGTATCTTTTGTCTTCCCATACACGCCTAGGAATCCTAGCAGGTTCACGCAGAGATTCTTCGTCACGTGCATCACGTCGATTGAAGAGCGGACACGCAGGACTTTCCAATATGGCAGCTCCCAAAATATAGATTTCTTCTTCCACATGGGTGCGTGTCCTGTAGCGACGTCGTTCGGAACTGATTGACCGCCGGGACCCTTTCCAAAGATTACTTCTATGTCCTTGACCATACCAAATACATCATCACCAGCTGGGAGTTCAGGCTTCTTCCGGTGATCTGCCTCACCTTTGAAATGCTTGCCTTTCTTTCTTACGGGATGATTGGTCGGAAGAAATCGTCGATTCGCTAGGTACACAACCTTCTTGCATTTATGCAAATATGTACCTTCGGTCTTATCTAAACAGTGGGTGCATGCCTTATATCCTTTGTTTGTCTGTCCTGAAAGGTTACTAAGAGCAGGCCAATCATTGATGGTTACGAATAACAACCCTCGTAGATTAAATGGCTCCTGTTTGTTCTCATCCCACGCACGTACACCTGGTTTGCCCCACAACTGTAAGAGTTCTTCAACTAATGGCCTAAGGTACACATCAATGTCGTTGCCCGGTTGCTTCGGGCCTTGGATGAGCACTGGCATCATAATGAACGTACGCTTCATGCACAACCAAGGAGGCAGGTTGTAGATACATAGAGTCACGGGCCAGGTGCTATGACTGCAGCTCTGCTCCCCAAAAGGATTCATGCCATCCGTACTTAGACCAAACCATAAGTTCCTTGCGTCACCTGCAAAGTCTGGGAAGTCTCTCTCGATTTTTCTCCACTGTGACCCATCAGCAGGGTGTCTCAACTCCCCGTCTTTCTTACGGTCTTCTTTGTGCCATCGCAACAACCTGGCATGCTCTTTGTTTCTGAACATGCGTTTGAACCTTGGTATTATAGGAGCATACCACATAACCTTAGCAGGAACCCTCTTCCGGAGGGGCTCTCCCTCAACATCACCAGGGTCATCTCGTCTGATCTTATACCGCAACGCGTTGCATACCGGGCATTTATCTAAATTCTCATACTCCTTACCGCGGTAGAGGATGCAGTCATTAATGCATGCATGTATCTTTTGCACATCTAATCCCAGAGGACAGAGAGTCTTCTTTGCTTCGTAGGTACTCTCGGGAAGTTCGTTATGTTTTGGAAACTTCGGCTTCATTATTTTCAACATCTTTTCAAATGAGGAGTCAGTTAGACCACACTCTGCCTTCCATCGCAACAATTCCAGTGTCGTACCGAGCTTTGTGCTGCCATCTTCACAATTTGGGTACAACAATTTCTTGTGATCTTCTAACATGCCCTCTAACTTCAACTTCTCATTTTCTGTTTCACAGTCTCGCTTTGCATCAGAAATGACCCTACCAAGTTCATCAGCCGGCTCATCTGATGCCCGTTCTTCACCTTTTTCCTCTCCATTATCTTCCATTGCAGTATCACTGTATTCAGGAAACATATGATGATAGTTGTTATCATCATCTTCTTCTTCACCATCTTCCATCATAACCCCTCTTTCCCCGTGCTTGGTCCAGCAATTATAGTTGGGCATGAAACCTTTCATAATCAGGTGGCCGCGAATTATTTTCGAGGAAGAGTACTCCTTGTTGTTCCGACATTGAACACATGGACAACGTATAAATCCATTCTCTTTGTTTGCCGTAGCCACATCGATAAATTTATCCACGCCTTTGATATACCCGGCTACCCGCCGGTCACCGTACATCCATTCCCGACCGTTCATCTGCATCATATAAGTAAGTTTATCAAAAAACAGGACATCATAAATAGTGAAATAACCAATTCACACCGACACATGAATTGTATCAATGACCTAGAAAAGATAAGATTGCTAACCTCGATCGAGGGAAATAAAGAGGAGAAAGCTCAAGTGCGTCTCGGACACCTTCTATATTTTTGTTCTATGAGAAATTCAACGGGATTTTTCACTCAAACATTTCAACAAACACCTTCAATGCATGCATGAAAAAAAACTAGCACACACCCTCACGCCTTACACCATTCGAAAAAACAGAGTGGAGGCAGAGGGGGCTGGGGCGTTGCATTTATAGAGGGCAAGGGGTCTTTAGTCCCGGTTGAAGCCAGGACCCGGGACTAAAGGTGCGTGCCAGGCCACGTGGCTGTGGCCAAACCTTTAGTCCCGGTTGGTGGCTCCAACCGGGACGCATGCCCCCTTACCAACCGGGACCCATGCCCCCTGGCCCCGTGCCCGCTCCAACCGGGACGCGTGCCAGCATTAGTCCCGGTTGGTGGCGCAACCGGGACTAATGCTCCGAGGGGTCGCGAACGGATGACCCTTTTTCCTCTAGTGCCCTTTTAACACCGGTTCGTAACTATATAGTTTACTGGGATGTATCGAGCATGTTAGATGAATCATCTATGTCTTCCCCATAGTTGCCATGTATCCGTGTCGGTGGGATCGAGGGACAAGGATTGCTAGGGGCAAAACCCGGAAATGTCAAGGGTATACATCTCTTGAACGGATCGACAGCTGGGACACACTCCACATAGATAGGGACAATGAATAGAGAACGATTCGATGAATCGACACAGATTGTCTTCTTTTTTCAGTCTTGAATCAAAACAATATTTTTTTTCGATAAAAGGCGCTTTGTTACTTAAAAGGTTTAATCATACACCTGACCTCTGCATAACTGAGATGCACACAGCCGTCAAAGTTGACAAGTTCAAACATAAAAATAAAAAAGAGAATTACATATCAATCTATATATCTATTATATACTAAAAGCAATATAAGAGTGTGTTTCGAGGCACCACGTTGATCCACATCATCTAAATTAATTTTGATAGTTAGATAAAAAATTAAAGGTTAAGATTTAATCTGAGATTAAAATATAAGTAGCTAGCGTTACGTGTAAAACGTATACGTGTAAAAAAAATACCATGCCACGTTAACTTGGTTACCTAGCTTTCCCGGAAAAAAAACTTGATTATCTAGCTACGGCGGGTCAACAGTCCTAACCGGACCATGTCAAGAAAAAAAAACAGCCCTAACCGGACTACTATGTGATGTCCTATAATAAATTCACGTACTTCATACAGCTATTTATCTCTCTCCAATCTTGCAGCGTGCATGGAATTTTCATCGTTTTCGTCTCGACAAAATAAATTCCGTCTCTCTCAAACTAAAGGAAGGTGCCTGTGGCAGGAATCCGGTGTTGTCAAAGAGATTATAAATCAATTTGTTTTGGAAAAAAGAGAGTTTATAAATATATTTTCCTCATCTCACAGATATTAAATAATATGATCCGCTAATTTTACATAGAGTTAAAAATTAATAGTGCAGATTTAACAGTAAATATGTATGCAAATACGAACATAATTGGGCATACGTCGTGCACTAGCGGAACGAGATGGAGGAGTCAGGAGGGCTCTAATCTTCCGTAATCGTTTCTTATATTGGTTCAGATTGGGCGATGAAAATCCTCCTGAACATGCCATACATAATGCAAATATTCTATGACCGGATTTCAATAGGCACAAAAAGATGTATGCCTTCGACCAAAACTAGCTACTTCCTCTGTTCTATAATAATCGTAGCTGATTTAGTATATCACTGACACTTATTATGGATGTGGAGGGGGTACAACATTGTTACAAAATTCAAAGTGATTAATAGTAAGAGAAAAATTATAGATGGGGAAGAAGCGAAGTGTCGTATATGCAGATGAGACGTGAGGTAGAGTATATCGTTGAATGAGTTTTGTTGTATACCACAAGAGTTGTGTATTAATATAATATATGTATATTATACGACCTGTAAACTTTCATGAATATAGAGATATGACGTGATACGATGAAGTAGTAATAGATCAACAATATGAATGTGGTGTGTGGAAAGGAGTGCATCATGGAGTCTATTGTGTCCATAGGCGAATTACATTGTACTAAATAATGATCAACGTCGATGGAAGAGAAATACAAAAAATATACAAATAAACTACGACGATAGTGAGTGATAGGTGATGAACGTATTTAGAGGAATCTAGATATGATGGCAATCACCAACCAAACAAGTTAACTAGACATTTTCAATGATGTGGTGGGTCAAAATAGAAGAGGGGAGAAACAGATCTTATAAGGCCGTCCATGTACATGTGATATATGCCATGTGGAAGAAAAATACCGGATCTAAAAAATGCAAGCTCGACCATATCCGGAATAAAAATGTTGTCCTAGATGCAAAAATCAATTGTAGCACGTGTCTTTAGCGGGAAAAGTTAAAAACAAACTTACCTATTAAAATATTGAGGGAGACATATTGTATTAGCAATATGTTATTTCTAACACCAATTATTACTATAGTGACATGGGTAGACAAAAGGCTAATGTGATTATAATAAGATAAACATATAGAATGATATGATGGAATGATATTGCACAAATAAAAAATGACTACAACGCGACCATTTATAGATCATCTAGAGGATAGTGACAATATGTATGTAAAAGACATCACTTTCCTTCTTAATTATTACTTCACAAAAAAAGTTGATGGAAATAGGATGAAAATGAAACATTAGTATGAAATATGAAATGTATAGTTCTTACTAATATCGAAAAGCTATGTCTTTGGTCTTATTTTGTCGCTTAATTTACTTAATGGAAATATGTCTACCAAGATTTATAAATGTTTGATCAAAATGTACAAATCGGCCACACCTCATTTTTATCTTCATTATGCAAAATTTATATTAAAAAATGAACCAACCAACTATACAAATGTTTTTGTGATATCTAGGAAAAAATATCCAAAAACACCATGAAATATGTTTTCGTGTGGAGACTTTGTTTCCATATTTTACCACATATGAAAATTTTAAAATGTAATATAACATGCACATGAGAATACAAGTTTATAAACACAAAATATATCTATCACACAAATGCGTGGGTCACCCATTGTGTATGGTTTTAACTTTAAGAATTTTTTACGAACAACATTGTTTGCTTTGTATGATTAGATATATATGATGTCATGAATTAAACTTAAGAGAACATGGCATGTATCAACTAAAAGAGCATATGTCATTCTAATCACATAATAAAATTTATTGTTGATTAAAGGATTGGAACTATGCCATCCACGCCACGTCATCTTACATGACACATCAAATACATGTTATCGAGTGTGTACACCACCGGACTGAAGCTTGATATAATATTGATATTTTTAAAATATATTTCAAATAGGGAATTTTAGAAAACCTCACATAGATCTAACATCACATCAAAAATAATTATATTTATTGATATAATATCACTTACAAACAAAACAAATGTGTGTTTAACAGAAAACTAAGAATGTTAAAGATTTTACTCGCTTTTGTGATATTTTATTTTCCTTAACATTTTATAGTCAAAGAACAATATTGTTTCTTATCAATAAATGTGATATTCATAATATATTAACTTTATTTCAACCGACTAAAGATGATGCCCTCGCATTTGCGAGGGCCCCTGTGCTAGTTATATACAAAAAGCAATATAAAGGTGTTTTTCGAGGCACCACGTTGATCCACATCACCTAAATTATTTTTAATAGTTAGATCTAAAATTGGTGGCTAGGATTTAATGGAAGGTTAATTGTTACGTAACTTTATAATCTGGGTTGACACGGCCCATATATACCATACGTTATATCCCTAAAAAGGACAAGAAAATTTGGAACGAGTCCCAACAAGACACGTACTAGAAAGAATAATTATAAGGTACTACTATAGCTGAATGCCCGTGCGATTGCCACGGTCTTCTTAATTTGGATAGTTTAAATGTCTAACAATTTTGAAAAAGTAAGTCTTGATATATTAGTGTTGCGTCTATGTCTTTTGTTTTTCTTCTGAATCGTTGACATAATCTATCTTTCGTACGTGTGTGATTCGCAAATTAAAATATTTTAAAGTAATAGAACCTGCAATGATAGCATGAACAATCTAGGTGGGTAACAGGGGTGCCATCTATGTTCCAAGTACGAGACCTTCACCGACTGAGAAAATAAGCTACGTACTCACTGTCCATAATTCACCAGTAAACATATACACCCATAGTATATGCATGCATCTTTTAAAGACAAACAAAAAGGAAAAACAACCTTGCAACAGAGGGCGTCGATCTTGGAGGTTGGACGGCGCACTCTGCCGACGACGACCGGTGCATGAGTGTGGCGCCCCGCAAAACCACTACTAGAAAATCGCGGTGTTTTGTGCATTGCATCATCATGACCACATGCTCATGTCATCATGCATATGTTTGTCAAAATCTAGCTTCTAAAAACCTACCTTTGTTTTCTAAATATCCCCCGTCTTTATTTTAAATTAAAACCTCGGTCTTTTTCAGATCTCTAGTTTGTCTAAAACTATTGGCAAATATCTTTCAAAATAAAATTTAAATAAAAATGTTTTCTGGGGAGGCAGATAACCGGTCAGGCCCAACAGCCCAACCAGAGTCCACCTACAACCCAGAAAAATAAAACCCTAAACCTACCCCATGCCTACCCAGCCACCTACTCCCTCCATCCGCCGCCGCACACCACACACACGCTCCTAACCTGCCCTCTCCACTCTTCTGTGTGGCCCCACCCGCAGCAACCGACACCCGCACCCACCGCCGCCACCCTGGCACCCCTCCACGGCCTCACTCCATCCTCTCCCATCACGCCACCTCACCCCCAAGTCCCTCACTCTCCCCACATGCCGCAACACACGCCGCAGCACACACGCATCACACGCACACCGAACCCACCTCCCGCGTCCCCCCCCCCTCGTCTGGCCCCACCTCACACATAGCACCTCCCCCGCTTGGACCCTTCCTCCCGCAACCATCGCGACCACCCCGGTCCCACCTCCCCACCTCCCGCTCCTCTCCCCCTCGCTCAGTCTCCCCGCAACCGCCGCCGCCTGCGCCTCCTCCGGCCGCGCGTCCTCACCTCCACCTCGTCCCTCCACTGGATCGCTCGCGTGCCCACCACCGTCGGCCTCGCTCTCCCCCGTCCTTGCTCCTGCTTCCTCTGGCCGGCGTCACCTCCCTCCTGCGCGGTGGCGGCTCCTCTCCGCCCGTCGGCGCCCCCCCCCTTCTCCGCCGCTCGAGCCGGCCTATGGCCTTCCCGAGCGCCGCCTCTCCCCTGCATCATCCCGGCCGCCCTCCGTCGTCCACCGCCGGCCCGTCCCCGTCGGGCTTCGCCCCTCTCTACACCCGAGCAGCCGCCTCCACCCAAGGCCTCCTCAACTCCGCCTCCTCCTGCACCTGCCTCCTTCCGCTCTTCCCTGAGCCACCTTAGGTGCCTCCCCAACCCGCTCCTACGACCACCGGCCCGGCCCTTCCCCGTCCCCGGTAGCAAGCTCTGCATGTCGTTGACCGGGCCGCTGTTCCTTACCTCCGTCCAGGGTGCCGGTCCTCGTAGACCGCTGTAGAGCTTCATCCGGCGTGTTCTTCCTCTAAGCCAGGAGTTGCACGTCTGTGTTCCCGTTCCAGATGCAAGCACGACATGCATCGAAGAGGCCCAACGGTACCCTTGCCTTGATGTGCTAGGGTCCAGTGAAGTACAAACAAGGAGATGTCTGGATGTTGATCCGATAAAGACCAGAAGATGTGTCTGTGGGAGAAGATGGTGGTTTTAGCATTGTTGCGACTCGAGCACAACACTTTGGCCGAGATGATCCAAGCCCGCGTACCCAAAGATAGTACCGGTTCCAAGTCAAGATCGTCGTCATGGAACCGATGATTGTTGGCACCCAAGATATCCCTTTCGGCACGCCAAGACCTCCATCACTGTAACTACCTCGGTGAATTACGCTCCTAGATACAAGCCTGGATGAGCGGAAATGGTTGAAATAGTACGGTGGGGCCCAAATGCCACTCACAGGTAGACCTTTCGGCCGTCCCAACCATTTCCAATCATCGGGACAAGTACGGGCGGCGTAATCGGCAGGCGAAGGGATCAACTACATACACAAATGAGTATGTATGCAAGCCACCATACAATAGTACATCAGAGCCATTCCATCTAAAAAGAAAGGAAATGTAGCAATGCCATACGGCAAGATTCAAAGGACCTAGATAGATATAATAATTTAGGATATCTCCTCATACATCACACATCAGAGTATCAGGCGGAAGCGGCAAACAAGATCCGAGTACGGATAAGAAGCAAATCGGCATAAGATGCCCCAGAAATAAGCACATCCCGCCCACAGCTCTCACGGATCCCCGTTCCCAGAATCTCTACACCGAACGATCGTTGCCCACATCATCAGCCTCCTCCACCCAGTATCCATCTTGCGAGTGTACCTGTTCATCTGAACCAATAATTTATCGTGTGAGGCCCTAGGGGTACTCAGCAAGTCTTGATGCCTCTAAAGGGGACACAACCTGGGGTGACGCAATTGCAGCAAAAGAGAAACCCTAACAGTTCTATAGATACTCGCTAACCATCCGCCTAAACAAAGATAGACGGATGTCCGTGAATTAGTGACAACAGTTATAACAGTAATATCCATAGATCTATCCTCCTCCTCGCTTACCAACGAGGAAGCGGACGAACAACCCCCCATCAGTTGGAAATTTTATTAACCATTCCATGAGTGTTGCACTAATTACTAGTCAGTTACTTAGTCAAATTAGAGCGGTACTTTAGTTATGCTTGTCTATGATCGAGAAACTGTGCTCCAAGTCGTCCATAACCGCGGACACGGCTTTCAGAAAGTTTTACCCTGCAGGGGTGCACAAATAGCAACACACACTCGATCAACCTCGGAAAAACCAAATCAAAACCCAACGAGGCCTTCACGATAAAGCAATTACAGGATTCAGAAATATTTCAGGGGGCCACCCCATTAAGTATACCCGCAACGAAGTTAGCTGACTTCGAGACGGACTCAAGGTTTGTGGGGCCAGCTGTAAACGACTAGGAACCCGAAAGTGTGACTGGGCTTGTCGATACCGTGAAAACGGGTCACAATTCCTAAATAGTACAGGTGCTCCTCGCACAATCGTAAATAAAGCAGTAGCATGGCATAAGTACAGGATAGTAATTAAATCCTCAAACTAGTTTGTGGCCCCAAGAAATAAGACTGAATCAAGATCTGGCTCAGGGGGGGTCCCATAAGCCTCCCGGATATGGATAGCGCGAATAATCAAGGAACAGGAATCAAGTACTCGGGGTCCTACGGGACACAAGTGAGCAGGAAAAAACAAATAGCAGATATTGCTCACCGATGCCACTTTCATTAGTTATCCCATTACTACTCAGGTTAAGTTGTTAAGGTACCTCGTTATCCAACAGACACTCACATACCCTACACATGCTGTTCTACGACTCGCATGGCTCAAACAACTCTTGTAGTAAGGGCTCATGGGATGGAGGGACAAGCTTGGTGGGGTTTAAAAGTAAAGGCTATGCAATACTTGGGATTCAGTTTAATGCAATCGCGACCCAATGATGCAAGATTAATATAGAGGCAATAGGTACTGTATGTATGCAAGCATGTGGTAGTGCTTGCCTGGCAGCTCAGTTGAAGCAAGGGATGGATCTGGGTAGTGCTCCTGGTTCTCTTGATATATTCCCTGCTCAGCGTCTATTCGAAGAAGAACCAAACAAACAAGGCCAACATAAATAAAGTGCACAAGCATATGAATAAAATGCGACAATCAAACAATCATGCCATGATGAATGATGCACAATTTGCATGGCAATAAAGTAGCATGGCATGGGTGAGGTGTGGAATACAAGAATAAGTCATTTTATTGAGTTTTGGCCATAATTTATTGTCATATTAGTTGCTGTAAACTATATATTTATATGATGCATGCTGCGATTTAAGTCATGGATAGCATAAACAGAAAGGTATCGTCGATCTGATCATTTTACACATATCATTTGTCAAATTTGGAGTTATAGAACTAAAGTTATTAATTATTTAAGTCAAGGGGCATTTTATGTAATTTTACTCAACTTGGAATTTTAAATGTGCAAAAGGTAATTTAAATAGCATATTTGAAATCCCCACATTTTTCTGATTCGAAAACATATATTATATGATAAATTTGGATTTATAATTTTGAAGTTATCTGAAAACAGATTTAATTTTGAATTTTAAATTAATTTGAAATAGATTTGAATAAAAACAGACAAACCAAAAACCTTTTGTTACTCACTCTTTTCTAACCACAGACACTGACAGGTGGGGACAGGGCTAGCACAGGGCCACGCGCGCAGAAAATCTTGTGGCCACCGCGGCTCAGCTAGCCCACGTGCATGACAGGTGGGGCCACGGCAGGCTTGGGGCCACACGCGCACACAGGAGAGGAAAGGACTGCGGGTTGAATGAAATATCTACCAGGAGCCTTTTTGCAAAAAGGCACCAGTCAAAGACAGGTGGGTCCTGAGGGTCGCGGGTTGAGGAGCAAAAAGGTGGGGGGGTTTTGGAAAGCAGCGCCGCGCACTGTGCTTCTTCTCTGACGAAACTGACGGTGTGCGGCGACAGCAGGCGCGCGGCGCGGTGGGGACTCGATCCGTGGATCTGGCGTGCGCGCGCGGAGGCGGCAGCCACTACGGTGGTGTGGGGTTGCTGTCAGGAAGGGACGCGCGGCCTAGGTAAGGTATCTGCGAGGCGCAAGCGGGCAGACGGTGCGCGCTCGCCGGTGCATGCAGCCTGCTCGACGAAACGAACGCCGCCGGCAGGAAACGACGAAGGACAGGGGCATGTCTAGGGGGTTCGGGGACTCACCGTGGGGCCGTTGGTGTGGTTGGAGCGGGTAGTGGCGCAGGCGATCGTCGGCGTGGCTCGCGGACAAAGGCTAGGGTTTCGCGTCGGCTCGGCGCTGGCCCTGGGCTCCTGGGGCTTCTCCTTCACGACGACGGGTACTGGGGTGATGCAGAGGTCTTGCGGAGCTTCCTCGACAACCCTGCTCGCCACGCCACCGGCTGGTAGTGGATGGGGAGGAGGAGGCCGACGGTGGCCGGCGTCGGTGTGGCTTTGGCGTGGAAGAGAGAGGGAAGGGGGCAGGGCCCTGGGGAGATCTGGGAGAGGCCAGAGCGGTGGGAGGGAGTAGATAAGAACGTAGGGAGGGAGGTAGATAACGTGGGCGAGGTGGTGACCAAAAAGGTGGCTCGGCCACCTTTCTTCCCATCTCTCTCACGTGCTCGCGCGGGGGCCAGGGCAGGCACGGCTGAGGGCAGGTAGACCTGGGGGGAGGGGCTGCCAGGTGGGGTCGTCGTGAAAGCAAGGAGGCAGGGGCAGGCTCGGCTAGGGGGCCCCTATGGCATAGAGAGAAAGAGAGAGGGAGGAGAGAGGGTGGAGCTAGGCTCGGCTAGCTAGGTTCGGGTTAGGGTTTAGGGTTGGGTAGGCTCGGTGGCATGGTGGGGCCAGCTAGGAGAGAGGGAGGGAGAGACCGAGAGAGAGAGAGAGAGAGGGGGAGGCTTAGGGTTTAGGGATAGAACTAGAGAGGGGTTTGGTTAGGGTTTTGGTTTAGGTGAGGGGTAGGGGGTATGGTGATTAGGGGGGTAGGTTTTAGAGATAGCTAGAGAGGTAGAGAGATGAGGGGTGAGGTTGAGTGTTTGACAAGACAAAGCAAGATCAAGCAAGATCAACAAGCTCAAGCAAGATAGCCAAAAGAGAGAAAAGAAGAAAAGGTGGTGATGGGGTAGATAGAGATGGGGATGAGGTTTAAGCAAGATCAAATTATATCAAGCCTAAAAGAAAGGATAGAGATAGAGATGAACCACTCAAAACTTCAAATAAAACCAAAGATGACCAAAGTTGGTGATGGTTGCATGGCCCATGCAAATGCATTAAATGCTAGGTTTTATCTTGTGAAAACAAAATAATATCTCATGGCATTTATTTATTTGCATCCTCCAAAGTTGGAGTAAGGGTCAAGCAAAAGAACTTGTAGGATTGGACCCACCCTATCTCTCATGAGCTTGATTAAACACCAAAAGAAAAATAATTACAAGCTCATGGATAAAGGGATGGTGGAATTGTAAAGTGGTGAAAGAAAGGGTGGTGGAGTCAATAAAAGATATGCCCCCAACTCAACTTGGGCATTTAACAATATATCAAGAACCAAATACAATATCAAGAGGTAAATATAAATGATAATGCATATGAGATAAGAACCAAAACACAAGGGTTTTTGTATGATGCTCAAATGCAAGGTGGCATGATGACATGAGCATGATATGATGATGATGCAAAAATTATATGTAGGAAGTGGCCATTTTATTACTAAACCAAGTAGCATTACAGTTTTTAGACAAATGGGATGCTACAACTCTCCCCCACTAAACAGGAATCTCGCCCCGAGATTCTAGGAAGAAGACGAAGACACAAAGAGGGTAGGATAGTTGGCACGGAGTTCATCTTCACGCTCCCAAGTGGCTTCATCAACGGAATGGTGCGACCACTGCACCTTGCAGAACTTGATGGACTTGTTGCGAGTCCTTCTTTCTGCGGTCTCAAGGATTTTTGTGGGGTGTTCTTGATAAGACAGGTCTTCTTGGAGATTGATAAGCTCATGATCCACGGTCCTGCCGGGATCTTTGAAGCACTTCTTGAGTTGAGAGATGTGGAAAACATCATGGACTTTGAGTTTTTCCGGAAGCTCAAGAGCATAAGCAACTTCTCCTCTTCTTCCACGAATTTTGAAAGGACCGATGTATCTAGGAGCCAGCTTTCCTTTGATACCAAAACGGTGTGTGCCTTTCATGGGAGTGACACGAAGGTAAACGAGATCACCAGGGGCATACACCATGTCTGTGTGCTTCCTGTCATAATTGCTCTTCTGGCGACTTTAAGCAATCTTCAGATTCTCAAGAATGATATGCACCTTCTCCTCCGCTTGAGTTACAATGTCAGGGCCAAACCAAATTCTTTCTCCTGCACCTGACCAACCAATCGGAGTTCTGCACTTGCGACCATAGAGAGCCTCAAATGGTGCCATCTTCAGACTTTTCTGGAAGCTGTTGTTGTAAGAGAATTCAGCATAAGGAAGACATTCCTCCCACTTCATGCCAAAAGAGATGACGCAAGCACGAAGCATATCCTCCAGAATCTGATTGATCCTTTCAACTTGTCCTTGCGACTGAGGGTGGTAAGCTGTGCTGAAGTTCAACTTTGTTCCCAAAGCATTTTGGAAACTTTCCCAGAACTTGGAAGTGAAGATGCTCCCACGGTCTAAACTGATCTCAAGCAGAACCCCATACAGAGAGACAATTCTGTTGATATAGAGCTCAGCCAACTGAATTCCAGAAATTGTTTCCTTGACGGGGAAGAAGTGAGCCACTTTAGAGAGCCTGTCAATGACAACAAAGATTGCATTGTTGCCCTTCTGTGACCTTGGAAAACCAGTGATGAAGTCCATCTCTACTTTCTCCCATTTCCATTCCGAGGGTTTCAATGGCTGTAGAAGACCGAAAGGTTTCTGATGGACAGCTTTCACTCTGCGGGAGACATCACACTCCGAGACATACTTGGCACAATATCGTTTCAAACCCGGCCACCAATATTGTGTTTTCAAGTCCATGTACATCTTTGTGCTGCCAGGGTGGATAGATAGAACAGAATCGTGCGCCTCCTTGAGAACTTGCTCTCTCAAACCCGGGTAGTTTGGAACAAACATCCGGTGTTCAAAGAAAAGTGTGCCTTGATCATCGACGTGGAAGGACTCATACTTCGGAAGCTGAAGTTTGGAGATGATCTTTTTGGTGTGCGGATCACCAAGCTGACGAGAGCGAATCTTTTATTCCGAGAGGAGTAGCCAGAAGGTTCAGGAGATGCCCTTGTTCCACAATTTCAAGGTTGAGCTGACGGAATTCCTCGCACAAGAGAGGCTGTTGTTCTTCTATCATGAGGTTATTGACATAAGCTTTGCGGCTGAGAGCATCGGCCATGACATTAGCTTTGCCCGGAGTGTAGTTGATGGTCAAATCAAAATCATTGATTGCTTCAATCCATCTCCTCTGCCGAAGGTTGAGATCAGGCTGAGTGAAGATATACTTCAAACTCTTGTGGTCAGAAAAGATCTCACAACGGTTGCCAAGCAAGTAGTGCCTCCATAGCTTCAAAGCAAAGACAACTGCTGCGAGCTCGAGGTCATGTGTGGGATAGTTGATCTCATGCGTCTTCAACTGTCGAGAGGCATAAGCAACCACTTGTTTTTCTTGCATAAGGACCGCACCCAATCCTTGCAAAGAGGCGTCACAGAATATCTGGAAAGGCTTAGATGTATCCGGAGGAACCAAGACTGGTGTGGAAGTGAGCTTCTCTTTGAGTGTCTCAAAGCTTGCTTGACATGCAGGAGTCCAAAGGTATTTCTTGCCTTTCTTGAGGAGATCGGTAAGAGGCTTATCTATCTTCGAAAAGTTCTGAACGAAGCGACGACAATAACTAGCCAAACCGAGGAAACTCCGCACTTCTTTGACATTAACAGGAGGAAGCCATTCAAAAATTGTCTTCACAGTTTCCGGGTTAACTGCAATGCCCTTGGCAGAGATAACGTGACCAAGATAGGTTACTTGAGGCAGCCAAAACTCACACTTTGAGAACTTTGCATACAAGCGGTTCTCACGAAGCTTGTTTAGGACACACCGAAGGTGTTCTTCATGCTCTTCCTTTGACTTTGAATAGACTAGGATGTCATCCAGATAGACCACAACGAACTTATCAAGGTACTCCATGAAAACCGAGTTCATAAGCCTCGAGAAGGTAGCAGGTGCGTTGGTGAGACCGAAAGACATGACCGTGTACTCATACAGGCCATAGCGGGTGGTGAAAGCTGTTTTAGGCACATCTTCCTTGCGAATCTTGATTTGGTGATAACCACTTCTCAAGTCAAGCTTAGAGAACACCACAGCTCCAGCTAGCTGATCGAAGAGATCATTAATCCGCGGAAGGGGATATTTATTTTTGATGGTTTTAGCATTGAGAGCCCGATAGTCAACACAAAGTCTATCAGTCTTGTCTCGCTTCTTCACAAAGATTGTTGGTCTACCCCAAGAAGAAGTACTGTGTTGAATGAAGCCCAACTTCTCTTGTTCATCAAGTTGACGTTTGAGTTCAGCCAACTCAGCAGGACCCATTTTATAAGGCCGCTTGGAGATAGGAGCCGTTCCAGGTTCAAGCTCAATTACAAACTCAACCTCACGATCCGGAGGCATACCCGGCAACTCTTCAGGAAAGACATCTGGGAACTCACAGACCACCGGAACACTCTGAATAGCTTCCATAGCATCATCATTCAGAGCCGCCAAAGAGAAAAGCTGGACAGCAGGAGTCAGACTTGGAGAATAGACTATATGGCCTTCAGGAATCTTCAGAGAAACCGAGCATTCAGCACAATCAATCACAGCTGCATTTGCTGTCAACCAATCCATGCCCAAGATGACATCAACCTCAGAATTGCCCAGAAGAATTAAGGACGCCGAGAACGAAGAGCCACCAATCTCAATTTGATTGCCATGGCTGATATGAGCAGCCCTCATGTTTGAACCAGGAGATAGCACCACCAGACGACGTGATAAAGGAACCCTAGCCAGGTCATGCTCTTGTGCAAACTTATGCGAAATAAAAGAATGCGAAGCACCAGAATCAAACAAAACTCGTGCAGGGACTGAGTTAACGGGAAGCATACCCATCACAACTCCAGGTGTATGCTCAGCTTGAGCGGCGTTGACACAGTTGGCACGAGCAACAGTAGACCCGGGCTTGGTGTTGATGTTGAGAGCCCGAGGTGGTGGTGCACGAACCAAAGGAGAGCTTGCCGCAGATCTTGGAGGGGGTGGAGGAAGAGCTTTGTTTTTCATCGGACAGTTCCAGTTTAGATGTCCAGGGTCTCCACACGTGAAACAAGCACCAGGTGGACGTGGAGCAACATAGCCAGGGACTCCGCCAGGCGCTCCAGGGTAGTGGTGATTGTAGCCCCTGGGAGCAGCAGTGATGAATTTTGGTGGCCTTGACGCGTAGCTTGCAGGTCTTGGTGGAGCCGGGAGCGACGGTGGGGTGTTAGGAACCCAGACACGCCGCTTAGAAGGAGCTGACATAGCTGAAGAGCTTGGTGCATCACGGTTGTGTTTCTTTGACTCCTCAAACACTTGCCTACTTGCTTCCTCCTGCAGAGCTGTGTGCTGAAGTTCCAGAAAAGATGCCGGCCTTGCATGTGTGATTGCATATTTAATCGATGCATTGAGCCCTTGCCTGAACCTCGTTTGCTTCTTCTTGTCATCGGAGATCTCATCGCCACCATAACGAGAAAGATTCATGAAGTTCCTGATGTAGGTGTTGACATTATCATTTCCCTGCTTGAGGTTGAGAAACGCTTCCTTCATCCTCTCCATGACAATTTCTGACAGATACTGCTCTTTGAACGCTCCAGCGAACCGTTCCCAAGTAGGCTGAAAATCAACACAGTTTGCCTTCAGGTAATTCTCCCACCAGAGAGCTGCATCTCCCTTCAGAAGGTAAGTAGCACACTTTACCCACTCTTTCTCAGGAACATCAGCAGTCTCGAGTAGCCTTGACATCTCACGCAACCAATCATCCGCATCTAGTGGTCGATCAGAAACATCAAATTGGCGAGGGTTGAATTTCAGGAAGCTTTTGATGTCTCCTCGCTTGGGAGGTGGAGGTAGTGGAGCAAACTCATTCCTCCGAACACTTTCCTCAAAGCGCTGCTGGTTCTGCTGCATTGCTGCCAAGGCATTGGCGATGTTTGACAATGCGGATCCCAGTTCAGGTGGTATGTCCTCATCAGAACGACGTGGTGGAGCCATCATGTGATTGATATAAAACACAAGTCAGTACTATAATGGAGAATAATAATAATCCAAAATAGTACCAAGATGGAATTAACCAAGATTAAAGGATACAATTTACTAAGATGATATTAAAATACCAACAAAGTTCAAAGCACCTAGAATATATTAAGCATATCGCACACGACTGAAAAGGAGTGTGGTACACAGATATATCAAAGAAATTTTTTCCACAAATTTCGGCATTAAAATACCAATAGATGCGCAAAATGACTTAACGAATCAAGATTAGTGACTCTACCAATTCAATATACAAAGCGAATGATAAGAGTAGTGGTATGGTCGCGACTCCATCCCGCACTCAAATCATTACTCCGCACATGAATAAGTGGAACACATATCCTAACCCCTTCTTCTCACGTTGAACCTAAAGATTGGTAACTATGGAAACGAACACCCCAAACAAGATAACGTCGGATAACAACGAGTAAGACAGATCGCGTCGGTATACAACGAATCAGATAGATCGCGTCGGATTGCAAAGCCTGTCGGTATGGAATGTACCAACAGTTGATAACCAAAAGGCCGATTAGATAACAACTTGGATGCAACAGATAGACAAGGAATTACACACACACACACAACCTATGGTACTACGGAAACCCAGAACACGTGAATCCTAGTTTGAACTTTTAAGAAGAGGATTGAAAACGTTACACTTCCTTACCAGAATAGGGTGGGTGGGTGGGTAAGAAGAAAAGTGTAAGCAGTCCTACTCTCGCGTTTTGTTTTTCCCTAGTATACATAACTACCAAAATATTTGCTAGACTGACAACGACCATTTGGCTGAGACCCTGAAGGGCGGGATGGCTCTGATACCAATTGTAACTACCTCGGTGAATTACGCTCCTAGATACAAGCCTGGATGAGCGGAAATGGTTGAAATAGTATGGTGGGGCCCAAATGCCACTCACAGGTAGACCTTTCGGCCGTCCCAACCATTTCCAATCATCGGGACAAGTACGGGCGGCGTAATCGGCAGGCGAAGGGATCAACTACATACACAAATGAGTATGTATGCAAGCCACCATACAATAGTACATCAGAGCCATTCCATCTAAAAAGAAAGGAAATGTAGCAACGCCATACGGCAAGATTCAAAGGACCTAGATAGATATAATAATTTAGGATATCTCCTCATACATCACACATCAGAGTATCAGGCGGAAGCGGCAAACAAGATCCGAGTACGGATAAGAAGCAAATCGGCATAAGATGCCCCAGAAATAAGCACATCCCGCCCACAGCTCTCACGGATCCCCGTTCCCGGAATCTCTACACCGAACGATCCTTTCCCACATCATCAGCCTCCTCCACCCAGTATCCATCTTGCGAGTGTACCTGTTCATCTGAACCAATAATTTATCGTGTGAGACCCTAGGGGTACTCAGCAAGTCTTGATGCCTCTAAAGGGGACACAACCTGGGGTGACGCAATTGCAGCAAAAGAGAAAGCCTAACAGTTCTATAGATACTCGCTAACCATCCGCCTAAACAAAGATAGACGGATGTCCGTGAATTAATGCCAACAGTTATAACAGTAATATCCGTAGATCCATCCTCCTCCTCGCTTACCAACGAGGAAGCGGACGAACAACCCCTCATCCGTTGGCAATTTTATTAACCATTCCATGAGTGTTGCACTAATTACTAGTCAGTTACTTAGTCAAATTAGAGCGGTACTTTAGTTATGCTTGTCTATGATCGAGAAACTGTGCTCCAAGTCGTCCATAACCGCGGACACGGCTTTCAGAAAGTTTTACCCTGCAGGGGTGCACAAATAGCAACACACACTCGATCAACCTCGGAAAAACCAAATCAAAACCCAACGAGGCCTTTACGACAAAGCAATTACAGGATTCAGAAATATTTCAGGGGGCCACCCCATTAAGTATACCCGCAACGAAGTTAGCTGACTTCGAGACGGACTCAAGGTTTGTGGGGCCGGCTGTAAACGACTGGGAACCTGAAAGTGTGACTGGGCTTGTCGATACCGCGAAAACGGGTCACAATTCCTAAACAGTACAGGTGCTCCTCGCACAATCGTAAATAAAGCAGTAGCATGGCATAAGTACAGGATAGTAATTAAATCCTCAAACTAGTTTGTGGCCCCAAGAAATAAGACTGAATCAAGCTCTGGCTCAGGGGGGTCCCATAAGCCTCCCGGATGTGGATAGCGCGAATAATCAAGGAACAGGAATCAAGTACTCGGGGTCCTACGGGACACAAGTGAGCAGGAAAAACCAAATAGCAGATATTGCTCACCGGTGCCACTTTCACCGTCCACAGGTGGGTAATAGATGTTATTAGGTTTTTAACCGTCCACTTGTGTCCCGTAGGACCCCGAGTACTTGATACCTGTTCCTTGAATATTCGCGCTATCCACATCCGGGAGGATTATGGGACCCCCCTGAGCCAGAGCTTGATTCATTCTTATTTCTTGGGGCCACAAACTAGTTTGAGGTTTTATTTACTATCCTGTACTTATGCCATGATTTACTGCTTTATTTACGATTGTGCGAGGAGCACCTGTACTGTTTAGGATCGTGACCCGTTTTCGCGGTATCGACAAGCCCAGTCACACTTTCGGGTTCCCAGTCGTTTACAGCCGGCCCCACAAACCTTGAGTCCATCTCGAAGTCAGCTAACTTCGTTGCGGGTATACTTAATGGGGTGGCCCCCTGAAATATTTCTGAATCTTGTGATTGCTTTGTCGTGAAAGCCTCGTTGGGTTTTGATTTGGTTTTTCCGAGGTTGATCGAGTGTGTGTTGCTATTTGTGCACCCCTGCAGGGTAAAACTTTCTGAAAGCCGTGTCCGCGGTTATGGACGACTTGGAGCACAGTATCTCGGTCATAGACAACTATAACTAAAGTAGTGCTATAAATTTGACTTTATAATGACTAGTAATCAGCTTCACTATAATGGAATGGCTAAATAAAATTGCCAACAATTGCTTGTTTGGGTCGACGCTTGCTACCATTGTATCTGCCTAGTAAGTATTGCAACTATAACGGAATGGCTAAATAAAAGTACCAACAACTGCTAGGTTTTGGGATATCTCATGCTAATTGTATCTGACTAGTAAGTGTTGCAACTACAACGGAATGGTTAACTAAAACTGCCCACTGCTTATTATATCAGGATGACTATCTATACCTGACTAGTAACTGCCGCAACTATAACGGAACGAATAAAAATGCCAACTGCGTGAGTTCCTCGGTTGACTTCCTCGTTTGGTATCGAGGGGGAAATTCCAGGATGGGTATGCTTAGTGATATTAAAGGTTGGATCCGAATAGGTCTTTCTTATCTCTATCTGATAGTCGCCAGTTATATTGAGTCTCTATAGGTTGTTTAGTGCATGCTGCGCTACCGCTTCAGTCCACCATACCTATGTAGGCGAGGACCGCCGAATTCTAGCCTCGCCGTGTACTGGCCTCAGTACTGACCGCTCTCTCTTTTTCCTTTGCCCTTCGTCGGCACTCCTTTTGTTTAAGCAGGTTTTGAGATTGGAGTTGTTAGCAGGGTGACCCTTCCGGCTTGGCCTAGGCAGGGTTATGGACACCATTGGTTATTCTTTAGGGCTCTTATCCCCATTTGCATCTTGTCCGTAGCTGGACGCTCTATCGTTTTCAAGGTGATTTGGATCTTTGTTCTGTATATCTGTATTCTTGACTCATGGAGTAATTGTATATATATCTGTTCTGTGGGTTCCATCGTGGACTATTGTGTAATGGTATTACTTCGTTTTCCACCCGCACGAAAGTGCCTGGTGGGCACCTTTGAATCGTTTCTATGCGGGTTTGGCGGGAAGCGCTGAAACTTGCATAGGGCCGATTCTGAGGGTGTTACAGAGTGGTATCAGAGCTCAGCAGTTGTGATACCCCACAAGTCCAGCCTGTAGGATAACCTAGCTAACGGCCGAAGTAGAGTGTCAAAACTATTTTTGCAAAATCGGTTGGATAGTTCTGATTAGGTCTGATTTTACTCCTTACCCCTCTGCTGCTCTCCTCTCACCTCTGCGTGTTTTGAATCCGCTCTCTTCTCTCTCTTCGAGTCCAGGATTTCTCGTGGTTGGGTTCCATCGTACCTTCAGGGTTTCGCTTCCTCTTTTGGTAACGGTGTTTCTACATCCGGTCCTCCTGCTATCTGAGTGGTCCTTTATCTGTGGTACCATCCTTTGTTCCTTGTTTGTGCCTCCCAGTGTTTTCCGACGTTACGACATCATCTACGCCAGATCCGATGCAGAGTCTGCATCGCTCCTTTGTTTCCGAACCTCGCTTGTCGAGATCTACAATCTGAATTCTGAGAGTTGGTTGCATAATTTCCTATTCATGTGCAGAGTAATGCTTTGGGTGCGCGATGGACTGATCACCATCCGACTACTCTCATCATTCGCTCTTGCACATTGAACGGTGAATCATTGCAGTTATACTCCTTCCGCGAAAGTTAGAGGTGGCTTTCCCCTTTTGAGACCTTTACCTTCATCTTTGTTTCTCCGGAGTGTTCTCTCGACGAATGGGGAACAATCCTTTGTTGGTGGTGTCGCTGATTTCAAGATGGAGAAAGAACCATTGTTAGTGGTGTCGCGAGGATCAACACGAAGCGAGAAGACGCAGATCGCCGACCTTCCTTCCGGTACCATGAGGCGGATCTTGAGGGCGAGATCCATTGTTAGTGGTGTCAAATTGCGGCGCCCCGCAAAACCACTACTAGAAAATCGCGGTGTTTTGTGCATTGCATCATCATGACCACATGCTCATGTCATCATGCATATGTTTGTCAAAAACTAGCTTCTAAAAACCTACCTTTGTTTTCTAAATATCCCCCGTCTTTATTTCAAATTAAAACCCCAGTCTTTTTCAGATCTCTAGTTTGTCTAAAACTATTGGTAAATATCTTTCAAAATAAAATTTAAATAAAAATGTTTTCTGGGGAGGCAGATAACCGGTCAGGCCCAACAGCCCAACCAGAGTCCACCTACAACCCAGAAAAATAAAACCCTAAACCTACCCCATGCCTACCCAGCCACCTACTCCCTCCATCCGCCGCCGCACACCACACACACGCTCCTAACCTGCCCCTCTCCACTCTTCTGTGTAGCCCCACCCGCAGCAACCGACACCCGCACCCACCGCCGCCACCCTGGCACCCCTCCACCTCACTCCATCCTCTCCCATCACGCCACCTTACCCCCAACTCCCTCCCTCTCCCCACCTGCCGCAACACACGCCGCAGCACACATGCATCACACGCACACCGAACCCACCTCCCGCGTCCTCCCCCTCGTCTGGCCCCACCTCACACATAGCACCTCCCCCGCTTGGCCCCTTCCTCCCGCAACCATCGCGACCACCCTGGTCCCACCTCCCCACCTCCCGCTCCTCTCCCCCTCGCTCAGTCTCCCCGCAACCGCTGCCGCCTGCGCCTCCCCTCTGCAGCGCCTCCTCCGGCCGCGCGTCCTCACCTCCACCTCGTCCCTCCACCGGCTCGCTCGCGTGCCCACCACCGTCGGCCTCGCTCTCCCCCGTCCTTGCTCCTGCTTCCTCTGGCCGGCGTCACCTCCCCTCCTGCGCGGTGGCGGCTCCTCTCCGCCCATCGGTGGCCCCCCCTTCTCCGCCGCTCGAGCCGGCCTATGGCCTTCCCGAGCGCCGCCTCTCCCCTGCATCATCCCGGCTGCCCTCCGTCGTCCACCGCCGGCCCGTCCCCGTCGGGCTTCGCCCCTCTCTACACCCGAGCAGCCGCCGCCACCCAAGGCCTCCTCAACTCCGCCTCCTCCTGCACCTGCCTCCTTCCGCTCTTCCCTGAGCCACCTTAGGTGCCTCCCCAACCCGCTCCTACGACCACCGCACCGGCCCTTCCCCGTCCCCGGTAGCAAGTTCTGCTTGTTGTCGACCGGGCCGCTGTTCCTTACCTCCGTCCAGGGTGCCGGTCCTCGTAGACCGTTGTAGAGCTTCATCCGGCGTGTTCTTCCTCTAAGCCAGGAGTTGCACGTCCGTGTTCCCGTTCCAGATGCAAGCACGACATGCATCGAAGAGGCCCAACGGTACCCTTGCCTTGATGTGCTAGGGTCCAGTGAAGTACAAACAAGGAGATGTCTGGATGTTGATCCGATAAAGACCAGAAGATGTGTCTGTGGGAGAAGATGGTGGTTTTAGCATTGTTGCGACTCGAGCACAACACTTTGGCCGAGATGATCCAAGCCCGCGTACCCAAAGATAGTACCGGTTCCAAGTCAAGATCGTCGTCATGGAACCGATGATTTTTGGGACCCAAGATATCCCTTTCGGCACGCCAAGACCTCCATCACGGAAACCTCAAGATCCACTTTTGGAGACCCGAAGACCGATACCGTCGAACACCAAGCTCTTCAATCGGATCCGAGGACACCGAGACCCCGGTGCGACAAGTACTCCTTCCCGGACGCCGAGCTCGCTGAGAACCCGGATGCCAAGGACGTCGACACGGATACGACAAGCACTTCGCCGCGGAACGCCGAGTTCTGCATCCCGAATGCCAAAACCGATCTCATCGAACCGAACCTTGCCTTCCCGTCGAACCCTGAGACCGAACCCCGAACCTCGGAACCCCAAGCTCGCCGAATCCCTAATGTGTGATGCCCTTTCCAAGCCCCGTATTTTTATAATATATGATATAAACTTGTTGCGTTAAATCATTCATGTCGCATACATATTTGTGTGGTTTGGGGGCCTTATGCCGATTCACCTTATAATTAAATATGGGATCCATATGCGGGCAAATCTAGTCGTATATTGGTCCCATTTAAATTTGTGTAGCGAACCGATACTATGTTTTGCCTTGTTAAGACAACATTTAAATTGCGGGTTATCTAAACAAGTTGAACATATTAATTAATTGTCGGGACCTCGGTTCCGCTTAATATGACCTAATTGCATCACAGCTTTGCCATGTCATATATCATACATGCATCATGCCCGATCTTTTGCCGTAGTATTAAATATTGCATCCGGTGTTTATTCTAGTGTTTTGGTTCTTCGCGGATAAGGCCGTTGAGTTGATGCGAGTGTTGGCCCGATCGTCGGTTGAACCTTCGACAATGTTTTTAGGCGAGCACCTCCCCCTTTCTACCTATCTTACTTTTATAGTATTTATTCCCTCCTGTTGATCTATTGCTATCTGTGTTGCGATGCTCTAGTTTTCGTACCCGTGATATCCCTTGCAGCCTTATATTACCTTGGACACATCCTATTACCTGTTGTTTGGTAGATAGTTGGACCGCGCGTCGTAGTCGCTTGCTCAAGTGCCGTTGCGTGTCGTCAAGTACCACATTTGTTGGAGTATTGCCGCATGTTTAATGTTGGAGATGATCATAACTTTAATTATTGTTTAATAACTAAAATTGAAGTAGGTAAATGCAGAGGCACAGGTGGGCAATAGATGTTATTAGGTTTTTAACCGTCCACTTGTGTCCCGTAGGACCCCGAGTACTTGATACCTGTTCCTTGAATATTCGCGCTATCCACATCCGGGAGGATTATGGGACCCCCCTGAGCCAGAGCTTGATTCATTCTTATTTCTTGGGGCCACAAACTAGTTTGAGGTTTTATTTACTATCATGTACTTATGCCATGATTTACTGCTTTATTTACGATTGTGCGAGGAGCACCTGTACTGTTTAGGATCGTGACCCGTTTTCGCGGTATCGACAAGCCCAGTCACACTTTCGGGTTCCCAGTCGTTTACAGCCGGCCCCACAAACCTTGAGTCCATCTCGAAGTCAGCTAACTTCGTTGCGGGTATACTTAATGGGGTGGCCCCCTGAAATATTTCTGAATCTTGTGATTGCTTTGTCGTGAAAGCCTCGTTGGGTTTTGATTTGGTTTTTCCGAGGTTGATCGAGTGTGTGTTGCTATTTGTGCACCCCTGCAGGGTAAAACTTTCTGAAAGCCGTGTCCGCGGTTATGGACGACTTGGAGCACAGTATCTCGATCATAGACAACTATAACTAAAGTAGTGCTATAAATTTGACTTTATAATGACTAGTAATCAGCTTCACTATAATGGAATGGCTAAATAAAATTGCCAACAATTGCTTGTTTGGGTCGACGCTTGCTACCATTGTATCTGCCTAGTAAGTATTGCAACTATAATGGAATGGCTAAATAAAAGTACCAACAACTGCTAGGTTTTGGGATATCTCATGCTAATTGTATCTGACTAGTAAGTGTTGCAACTACAACGGAATGGTTAACTAAAACTGCCCACTGCTTATTATATCAGGATGACTATCTATACCTGACTAGTAATTGCCGCAACTATAACGGAACGAATAAAACTGCCAACTGTGTGAGTTCCTCGGTTGACTTCCTCGTTTGGTATCGAGGGGGAAATTCCAGGATGGGTATGCTTAGTGATATTAAAGGTTGGATCCGAATAGGTCTTTCTTATCTCTATCTGATAGTCGCCAGTTATATTGAGTCTCTATAGGTTGTTTAGTGCATGTTGCGCTGCCGCTTCAGTCCACCATACCTATGTAGGCGAGGACCGCCGAATTCTAGCCTCGCCGTGTACTAGCCTCAGTACTGACCGCTCTCTCTTTTTCCTTTGCCCTTCGTCGGCACCCCTTTTGTTTAAGCAGGTTTTGAGATCGACGTCGTTAGCAGGGTTACCCTTCCGGCTTGGCCTGGTTAGGGTTATGGACGCCATTGGTTATTCTTCAGGGCTCTTAGCCCCATTTGCATCTTGTCCGTAGCTGGACGCTCTATCGTTTTCAAGGTGATTTGGATCTTTGTTCTGTATATCTGTATTCTTGACTCATGGAGTCATTGTATATATATATCTGTTATGTGGGTTCCATCGTGGACTATTGTGTAATGGTATTACTTCGTTTTCCACCCGCACGAAAGTGCCTGGTGGGCACCTTTGAATCGTTTCTATGCGGGTTTGGCCGGAAGCGCTGAAACTTGCATAGGGTCGATTCTGAGGGTGTTACAATGAGACTGGTGCGAGGGAACGGGATGGCATCGGCCTGGCCGTTCTCTGCCACCGCAGAAGCTCCAAAGTTAAAACACTGCTCCAAAGTTAAAACAGATCTGCAATCACAAAGCACTGCACAAACCTGTAACTTGTTGTTAGTTATTATATTCTAAAATTTAACTTGGTGTATGTCTCAAGATGAAAACCAAATTGAGACATCTCCCGTGTTATTAACACAACCCAAATTCAGCCTATGGCAAACCAAATAGAGACATACAACAACAGAGGTCCAGAGAAACCAAGAAATAATATCATTAGAGTTATAGAACATGTTAAATGGATCCTTCCATACAGCTACCACCAATCCATCATCAAGCTCAGATTACTTTCTTTGCTTATCAAGTACTCCCTCCGTTTCGAAATATAAGACGTTTTAGGTTTGTGAAGAAAATGAATTTAGACTTTTTTTAGTATGTAGATTCATTCTAGAGTTGAGTGAACCTACATACTAAAATAAGTCTAGATACATTTGTTTCATAAAGCTAAAACGTCTTATATTTTGAAACGGAGGGAGTAGTATCCCACATCAGTTCAGATTGGTGCATTGTATGAGGAAAAATATAGCAAACCAATTCGTGTGCATGTATGTTATATTATTTGTAAAGAGACCATGCTTAAACTATATTGTACAGTAGTAGCAAGTAAATCATTGGCAGACCAACAGCACAGCACAGGTTCCCATTCCTTTGATTTCTTCCATCCCTCAATCCACTACGGGAAATTTATTCTTTGCCGTGCAACAATGCTCAAACGGCAAAGCCCAAAAAATGCACGGCAAAAGCTTTGCCGTGTGAGGTTACACGGCAAAGATTGCACGGCAAAGTATAGACCGGCAAAGTAGTCTTTACCGTGCGCATATGCAAAAATGCACGGCAAAGCATTTGCCGTGTGTCTGGCTACATCATACGGCAGAGAAAAGTAACTTCACGCCGTCGCGAGTGAGACGGCGCTGGTCTTGTGGGTCCCGCTAGGAGAATTTGCCATCATTATCACTTTGCCTCCCCCCTCCTCTTTGCCGTGCGTTTATACACAGCAAAGCATGCACTACATTAATAAAAAAACGCGGTAAGGCAGGTGGCCTTGAGCTCCATGGCCAGCGACGTTGAAGGTCCCGCTCGATGGGCAGGCCGTAGCAGGTCTGGGAGGGCAGAGTCGTCGCGCTTGTGGACTGGCCCTACAGAAGGTGGCCGCGGCGGCGGAGGTGGCCACCGGCGGGGGCGGCTTGGGCGGCACGGAGATGTCGCGGCTGGCGCGGAGGTGGCCGCCGGCGGCGTGGCCTGTGAGGATAGGAACTCGCGGTGGCAGAAGGCGTCGTGTACGAGCGTGGCGGCCCCGACGCGTCGTCGGCGTCGTCCGCGGTGTCAGCGGGTATGGGCGCAGCACCGGCCAGCTCCAGAGCACGCGGTGGCAGAAGGAGCCGTGTACGAGCGTGGCGGCCACGACGCGTCGTCCGAGGTGTCAGCGGCCGTCGGGCGCGACACCGGCCAGCTCCAGAGCACGGCGGCGGGCTTGATGCGCTGCCGCAGCGGGTGCTTCTGCATTCAGGAGCATAGGGTTGGAACGAGTCCTTTTTGAGGGAGGGTTGGGAACGAGTCTTACATGTACTCGTGTGTCGCTCGTGGAGTAGTCCATGTCATCGATCCGCTGGTCACCTTCCCAACCAATTAGAGTACATGATTGAGCTGTCCACGGATTATGTGTTTTCTGTGTATGGTGAATCGAATTAGATCGGACGGTTGAGAACGAGTCTTGTTGTTTCTTTGTAGGCTAATTTGCCGTAGGAATTTCTAATACACACGGCAAATAAGAAGTTTTTAAAGTAACCACAAAATGCTAATTAAAAATGTTATCATCCTACTTTTTAAAAAATACTAGACTATTTTACGTTAACAATTTCTAACACGGGATCTCAATTTCCCGAGCGCAAAAAAGAGGAGGGTTTGAAAAGCAACCATCAAATGACTAATTCCAAATGCTATCATCCCATTTTTAAAAAAAAGTACTAAACCACCTTACATGTACAATGTCGCAACCGGGAGGTCTCAAATCTTTTCGTCCACCCACGGTGAAAAAGACAAATGTTCGCCGAATTGGCAGAAAGTGGGTCAGGTTTGAATTATAGATACATGATCTAACGCTCATAATTTTTTGCATAAATCTTCTTTAGACTTACAATATGAGAGCATCTCCACTCGGCTAGCCAGAACGTCGATCCGGACGCCGAAAGTAGGTCCGGACACCAAAATTCGGCCATATAGACCATATTCGCCCAAAAGTTTGTCCATATAGACCATATTCGCCCAAAATTCGGCCATATTCGCTCAAAGTTCGTTTGTATCGCCCATATTCGCCCAAAGTCCGCCCATAGTTCGTCCATATCGCCCATAATGTCCCACCCAGGAGATCTCAAACCTTTCCGTCCACCCCTGGTGAAAAGTACAAATGTTTGCCGAATCAGTAGGAAGTGGGTCCGGTTTGAACTACATGTATATGATCTAATGCTCATGATTTTTTTTAAAATCATTTTTAGAATCACAATATGATGTTTCTTCAGAGATCCAATGCAAGTTTAGCAAGGCTCAGCCCCGAGCTAAGAATCTTCATGCCTGCCGTTCGAGAAAGTTTGACGATGGTTTGGAACGGGCATAAAAAATTCAAAACCGATTCGAACAATGCAAAACCTTCGCGTGGTGTCATATTATGTGACATGGTTGGAAGAAAAAATGTCAAACTTGGTATATTGATTATGTCTCAAAAAAACCTTCACAAAATGACCTATCTCTTTCGAGGTTTCCTGGCTTTCGGGTTAAACGACCAAAGTTATGGCTAGAATCAAGGCATAATTTGTGATAATGTTCTCATAGTGGCCATGCCATGTGTACACAAATGTGGTAGATGGTCCATAGATGCAATGTCTAGCTCCCGGGTGTCACCGTCTTCACACCCATGCAACTTAGCAGATTCCTAAAACTCTAGATGAAAATGTCCCGTTGCGGGTACACCAGGGCTAGAATATGCCACATGGTCCTAAACTTGGTTTTCTTTGTATCTATGTCCTAATCATACCTTAACAAACAAAAAAGTATATTGATGAAACCTCATGCCGAGAAAGCTATGGGGTAGATCCCTGGGTGTCCCGCAGACTAGGGTTTCGATGGAAGACGGTTGCTGGAGCGCCGGAATTACAGAAAACCACATAATTAAAGTGGGTTAGTAAAACCACATAATTAAAGTGTCCATATATGCAATATGAGCGATATTTGAGATAAAATATGTGCTAGAAGAAAATGGAGGCAAAAAAGAAAAAAATAAGGAAAAAACAGGGCTTTGCCGTGCACTACGCACGGCAAAGGCTCGTTTGCCGTGTAGCGTGCACGGCAAAGACCGTCCGTCGTTAAATAAACGAGCGTGAATATTTTACGTGTTGAATAAAATAAATGGCAGGAATATTTTGCGCGGAAAAAATCAATTTAGAATTCAAAACTTTGCCGTGTCTGACGTTGAGGCACACGGCAAAGCCCTGCCGTTACCACGGCCCGTCAACTGCGCTGAAACGGTGGGCCCGACTAGATGGTGTGCCGTGCGATTTCTTTGCCATGACCCTTTTTTGGCCTTTGCCGTGGACAATTTCTTTGCCATGTGCCGTTATTGGGATTTGCCGTGAAGGTCTTCTCTGCCGTGTATCCTATATCGTGCCGCCGTGCGACACTTGTTTGCCGTGCGTCACGCTGTTTGATTACACGGCAAAGCCGAATTTTCCCGTAGTGATCGATGCCATCCAGATGCTACAGATCTCTCAATCACTGTCATCCTGAAAGCATGGAACACGAGAGTAAGCACTACACAGTAGATAAAGAATTTCAATGTAAAGCCGCTACACAATAACACTTAAATCTGAATACCTTGCTCTCAGTGTCAATCATAAAAGGGAACTTCCGGTCTTCATGACCCCCAACATACACAATTCCACAGGCTGGATGCCTCAGATCATCCACATGTCTATTCTTGCAACCGTAGCAATGCCCTTTGAAAAATTGTTGACTGAACAACTTCAGTTCTGCAACTCTTAAAATTGCCTCGCTGCAGCCATGGCACATTCCAGTTAAGGAATAAATTCGCCTTAGGATACTATCAAATTATGTGTGCTTTTCCCTATTAATTTGAACAATATAAATACACAAAAATGCTACATCTAAAAACCAGCTCCTGAGATCCTACATATGTGCTGGAGGAGAAAAAATTAGGGTACCAGACACGGCAAAGCGCCGCAGGGGAATTTTGGAGAAAATTTGACATATGGCGTGATTGACTATAGCAAGGGAATTTAATTCCTGAGAATACTCATTGGTCGAGGCAGTGAGGGCTCTCCAGCGGCTGGGCTTGTGGTCGTTGGGAGGAGAGTTCGCCGGCGGGGGAGGAGCTCAGATTTTGGCAGAACGAAGCATGTCGGGCGGCGGTCTTGATGCTTCGATCCAGTCGAGTCGGTCGCCTCTAGTTGGTGCAGCAGGAGAACTTGGGGGCTCACAGGCTTGTAGTTTTTCAGGGAAGGAGACCGCCATCCCAGCCTCACCAGCGGAACGAAAGGCTGGAGGTAGAAGATCCAGCTGCTTCGGCCATCAAGAACCCGTCTAGGGCGGCGGTAGTTGTGCGGGGCCTCGACCAGGGTCGCGGAGGTTAGGGGATCTGGTCCAAGGCCTCCACCGACCACCCCACTCGGCGGTGCAGAGGATGCACCAGCGCAGCTGCTCCTAGATCTCTCACGACACACGGGCTGGTCTGGGTCGGCGGTGGGTTACTCGGCCGGGAACCATGTAGGAGGAGAGCTATTCGTGTCCGCGTTGAACTTGGTCAGGAGCCATGGCGGCGGGATGGTCCGAACGGAGCCGTCGGCCACTTGCGAAGCAGTAGATGAGGACAGAACCACCGGTAGATCTCGAGGTGCAGGGGAGGGCACCGCCGGTGGTCGGGATCTAGGCTGGAAGAGGAAAGGAAGGGCACCGGCTTCTCCCCTCTCGTTATCGGGACCTCTCTCCCTAGGTACGAAGGGAACCGTGCAGTTTACTATGCGGTGGCAGTACCTGTAATAATTTTGAACTTGAATGACAAAACGGTCTTTTCTAGACGGACGAAACGAGAACCACCTCAAGCAAAATCTATACCTAATCTATACCTAATAATAAAGGACGAAGTGTTTCTTCCGGTCCAACACTTTTTTAGACGGTTCTACCCTCTCACCAAAATACATATTTCTAGCGAGCCACTGCCATCCATAAGTGGTACCGCTTCGGTTACACACGCGTTAGAGGAAAAAAGGAAAGCCAACTGCCTGTGGCGGAGAGGGGCTCCTGCGAACGAGAGGAAACATGCCGCCCACCGCCCTCCTCTACTCCTCCCACTCCGATGAGGCACGGCCCTGCCGGAACAGAACCTGTGAGCCGCCGCCCTCCTAAGACCAGGAGAATTCCGTTTCCTCGAACCCCAGCTCCGTTCCCGGTTCCCTTGGGCGTCTGATCCCCCGTTCCTCTTCTCTGAAACTGGCTGCCACCACCACAATTGAACTGCGCCATTGCATGGCTTCGACCTTCTGTCGTCGACGCGGGGGACCAGGTAGCAGCGATTCGCGACGAGTTTGAGAGGATGCTGCTGCCATACTACCCAGAGAATTCGCACCCTGCTCCTTCCAGAGCCGAGAGCACGCGCAGTGGCCTCCCTCTCCTGTCTACGCGTAGTGGAGGTGTCGCGCTACCGGCTGGCCTGCGTCCACGGGGGAGAAGAGGGCACACAGGCCTACAGGTTGGAGGAGCGGGATGGGTCAGTGGCGCTCGTGCCCATTGCGTGCTTTCGTGTCTACACAAACACGAACTCTGCTCCGAGTTAACAACACGAAATCTGCTTCAAGATGATTCCTACACAAACTGCACATGCATATATATATATATATATATATACCAAGACGCCCGGTTCTGTTGTAGGCTCGTCCACGATTAAACTCCGTTACACTTACACATACGATTGATTCAGTCCGTAACAAATCAAAGTGCCCACACGGCCACACGACCCAATAGTGCCAGCATCAAGTATATTTATACGACAAGCTGTGGAGAGAAGGCTCCGCGTCTTGCTCAACCCTGATCCCATGGGCTGGGCTGAGGCACATGTGCGTATAGGCCCTGGGGTGTCAAGCGTAAATGTTGCACTTTAATTAAATTAAACCTTTTATATTTCACAATTTTAGTCCTACACTGTTGTATTACAACCAGCCCCACCTATTTATATACAATTGTTTGTACAAAGTATCAGCAAGGAATCAGCAAGCAATAATAAAACATGATTGATTGTGGGATAATTGAATGGGACCCGTCGTGATTAAACATGATCCGCATTCTTTCTCCAAAAAGAGAAACCTTCAGGCAGAAAAGAAGAGCCATTGTTGCACCTCGATGGCAAGCACGATCGAAAAGTTGTTGCACCTCGATGGCAAGTATGATCGAAAAGTTTGGCTATGGCTATTTGTCTTGCGCCCTGGGCGTGTGAAGCTACCTGGTTTTCATGACACGTCTGATAACTACTATTATAAAAACTTGTGTTTTTGTACTCATATAATTATATTGTTTTTTTTCCGCCGTAACGCGGGCATTTTGCTAGTAATAATAAAGCACGAAGTGTTTCTCCCGGTCCAACACTTTTCTGGACTGTTTTACCCTTTTGTAAAATACTAAATTACCCATCGTACCACGCATTAGTAAACCCAAATTAATACCCGCTTTTTATAGACGGGCTGACGCTGGGCTTTTCTATCGATCGGCTAGCCACCTTCCTGTAAACCACGACTGCATCGGGCTGACGCTGACTCTGCGTCGGGCTGATGCTGGGCTTTTTTATCGATCGGCTGGCCACCTTTCTGTAAACTACGACTCTGCATCGGGCTAGAGCATTGATTAGTCCCACCTCGCTTCTTTATGCTGAATTCGATCGATTTATATAGATTCTCAAGCTGCCTGGAACAAGCAAGTCGATTGGGAATCAAATAAGCAGCTCCATAGAAAGAGAGAGGGCAAAAATGATCGAAGGAATTAAATCCCCCATCCTCCAAGAGGGGGAGAGAGGGCAAAACCCGCCATGACGGACGGGGAGAGTAGACGGAGGGGGCCGACAGTGTGCTTTGGTGGCGGCAAAGACGGAACGGGGAAGCCCAGCAGCGGTACTGGGAAGTTGAGGTGCGGGCGACGGGCGCTGGCTGGGGCCGAGCTTGCTGGCAGCGCTGCATGAAGGAGGGAGACGGAGATCAGAGAGAGCAGGGAGGCGACAAGCCTTGGGGGGGCGGAAGGGGGGCATGGCGGCTCGCTGCTCTAGGGGAGTGGGGGTGGAGGCGGACATGGCAGCGGGGCCGATCGGGAAGAGGGCTGACGGCGTGCATCTGTGAGGAACGAGCGAGGTAGGTGGCTGCGCGTTGCCGCTGTGTGTTAGGTACCGTGGTGTGTGCGCGCCGAGTGAGTGCGTGTGTGGTGTGGGTCTGCATGAAAAAGGAATTAGAAAACAAAAAATTGTTGCTTTGAAGTCGGACTTATTTAAACATACTCTTAGTTTTTATTCCCGTTGCAACGCACGTATATTTATGCTATTAATAATAAAAAACGAAGTGTTTTTTCCTGTCCAACTTTTTTAAGACAACTTTACCTTCATATATATAGCATTATTTTTGTTCGTGTTTCTCCGGTCGCATATTTTTTCATAGCTACCTCAATCCGTTCGTAAATCAAACAAAAAACATAAAGGAAGTGGGCCTCCGTCCAACATAGGGGGCCGGTCGGAGAGAATTGTACAGCTGACTCTGTTTGCTAATCGATGATAACAGATCGTGCTGCTGAAAAATCACTTTTCTCTCTATTCCAATTTATAATACTAGATTTTTAGTGCGTGTACTACATGGTATTGGTGTTGAATAGTCCCACCTTCATCTCTCACATCGACTCCTACCAATTTATATACCTCAGCGAGTTGTCTGAAATATAGAGAAACAACCTGCTTCGGGGATCAACACAGCGACTCCGTTGATTGGTACGAAAATCGATAATGAAGGAATTAAAGTCAACTAAGTGGAGGGGAAAGTCGATGATAAAGGAATTAAGCTAGCACAGGGATTGTGGGCCGATTTAAAGGAAGCTATGGACCGCCTAATTGAATGGAATTAATTGTATGAACTAATAATAAACTAAATGTGTGAGCTAATTAAACGGGATGGTGCCAGAGCCGGTAGCAGTGCGCACTTCACGAGGAGATAAAAGGAAAGCACGCCATGGAACAATCAATTGATCAAGGAGTGGATGTCACCGAGCAAGTTAAAAAATGTCTATGCTACTACATGCTACTAATTTTTAAAAACTCACCACCAGCACAACAAAGTCTAACTTCTTCCGTCGCAACGCGCGGGCATTTTTGCTAGTTATATAGTAAAGATTAACATGTACGAACAGGTGATGACCGTCTCCACATGAATGAACTCCAAAAAAAAGGTATATAACGCATACGAGAAGGACACCAGCTCACCAGCAGCTAGCCTACATGAAGTATTGAGCAGAAATAACGTTTGGCAAAACACGTGACAAGTTGAACATGGTTTATACCGTACTCTGCAAATTGTTGGCGACAGAAAAAAAATCAAAATCATCTCGATACGATCTATTGCATATATTTATAAAATTTTAAATAAAGATAAGGAGTCATACATCAACCACATATTTTCAATTGGCGAGATTTATGCCGATGCGATCTATGCTGGGAACAAACCTACAAGATGCTAACTCTAAATCTGTCCGGCCCTAGAAAAAAAGCCTGATCGATATGTGTAAGTGAAGCAGCCAACCACCAAACTGATGGACGATCTATATGATCCGATTTAAGCTTATATATATTTATGTATGGCACCATGGAGCTCTAAAATTAGAATGATTTGTACACGTGTATATACATATACCACAAAACACATTCCCTCGAAAACCAAAATAACCGGATAATACGGAACTTTTTTCTAAAACCACGAGCGATACTTAGCATGGAAAAATAATTTGCAAAGATTAAATTGACCACATATGTTTTGAAATGTATATGAGATATATGTGGAGATATGCTCCTCGCCACACGTCATTCAAATTTACAATCATGTAGAGAAAAGGCAGCCAACCAAGATGCCAAATCTATGTTGTCATCTTACGTCAAACGACAAATGCAAGTGAGCAAGAGCATATAATAAATTGGTTGAAGATTAGAGTTAGCATTAATAAAGTTAAAAGAACAGTTATACATAATATTGCAACGATCAAATATAAATTGTATGCTATTGTTATATATATGTAAAATATATTACTCCCTCCAATCCATAATAATTGTCGATGTACTTTTATTACTCCCTTCATTGTTTTTGTTATTATGGATCAGATGGAGTACTAAAACATGCCAAAAGAAAACAAGATAAATAAGTTTGTGAAAAAAGGTATTACCGGATTTATTTAATAACAAAAACATTGGTGAAGTTCTACATGGTAGATTGTGTATGTCTAAGAGGTTAGCTATTTCACAGAATGAGAGTGTCATTTATTTATGAAACTAATGAAGGAAACAAGAGGTAGTAAGATTATATAATGTAGAGATGGAATTATTACTCTTGTGTCGACCTAAACATCATAAGATCATTGATCAAGAAAACCATAATTATTTATTAATACAAAGTTTAGCGTAGCATACTTATTCAACATCACATAAACACTTAACGGCTAGGTCACGTTCCAAACTTTAATTCTTCATACCAAATTTAATCTCATATACAAACTTCACATATGTTTATTAATGTAGTATTTTTTAAATACCATAATAATCTTTCACCGTCAATAAAAGATGATCAAATATGCATGTCTTGTACGCATGTGCTATATATTTAGTATATAGATATCATGGCTATATAATTAAGTATTTTCTATAGCATTTGTTGAGGTATTAATATTGCCGATCAATTTTGACACACTAAAGAAATCAAAGATAGTTGATGCCCTCGCAATTGTGAGGGCCCCATGCTAGTTTGAGAAATTGTAAGATGTCTAAGATATAGATGGAGGACCGATCCGAAGATTATGATACCATCCATGTCGGGTAAACAGATCCCGCTCCGTATCCTCTAGCCGCGTACACACCTAATGAGGTTTCGACTCGTCAATGCCCATTGTTATGGACTTGGGTTTTGGAGAAGATGGGGATGCTGGAGATCGCGAAACGGTTAGCAAACAAGCAACACGGGGACACGAGGTTTACCCAGGTTCAGGCCCCCGGAGGGAAAACCCTACTCCTGCTTGTCTGCTATTGATTACGGCGGAACCGATGATTACAGGGGTGCGCAGATGCAATCTGGCGTGGAGGTGTGTATGCGGAAGTATGAGAGAGATCTAGGTCGTACCCTCCTGGACTTTATATAGACTTAGGCAGGTCCCGGGCACAGATCTAGTTGGTTACAGGTTCTAGGGTTTACCCCTTTGAATACTCTAGTCTTGCTCTCCAAGGATCCGAAGGCGTCATGGGCCTTGGCCACCCGAAAATCTTCATGGGCCGGCATATATTTGCCGTGGGCCTTCCTTGGGCTGGACCAGGTATGCTGAGATCGTGTACCCGCGGGGTATAACCATGTCAGTAGCCCCCGAGTGTTCAGTCGAATCGTTGATTCGGCTGAGGACTCTTCAATCCTTCGGGTGCAACTCTGTCTTTCAAGAGAATGTGTAGGGATTGTTGATGCATGTGCCTGAATCTCCCTACGGATCAGGGTCAGTTAACTGTCTTAGGACAAAACAACATGATCTTATTCAGGTTCGAGTCCCTCGACTCGAACCCGGAACATATGCTGGTGTAATTCGACTCAGGCCGCGGAGGACTTACAGGAGTGGAATTTCAGTGAATTTAATTGGTGTACCCAACGCGTCCGTCGGAATTTTTCGCCGCGCCTCTTGGCATGGGTTTATACTAGAAGAGCGCAGATATGTGCGTTACCAGGCCATCATATGATATATGTAGGTCTTATCTTTGCGTCGCAGACACAGCATCCGAATTTTGTCACCGTGGAGGTGTTTCGGGTGGCCAAGGAGAATGCTACTCACTTAGCGTTAATTGGGGCAGAGTTGCCAAAAAAGTTTTTTATGTACTGATCCGAAAGATCGCAGTCGAAGATTTATAGGGTGTGCGACCAGCGCTCCCTATGGGAGTAGCCCCCGAGTGTCTGTTCGAGTCGTAGACTCGAGCAGAGACTTTAATCCAGCCGTTGTTCAGTGTCAAGTCCGTAGGACACAAATTTTTTCGGATGCTTAAATCCATCCTCCCTATGGGAGTAGCCCCCGAGTCTGTAGTGGAGTCATAAACTCGACGTAGGACTCGAAGAAACAATTCGGTTTTGTAACGTGTTGTTCATTCTTCGGGTGCGTGGCCAGCGCTCCTGATAGGAGTAGCTCCCGAGTAATTGGTCGAATCGTAGATTCGAGTGAGTACTCTTAGCTTTGAAACCGAAGAAATTGTAGTTGTTGCTAGTGTAGCTTTTTATGACGTCAGTGCTGACGATCGATGATCTCAAGCGTCTGCTGCGCCAGAGATGACTTGACTGGACGAACATGGGTCCCACTGTCTGACCTTGAATTGACCGGCCACGCACGGCGTGGAGATAATTATGGCGTCGCCTCGATTTCCGCGCGTAGTGGATGTCGTGTTAGCGACGGTTCGTTGCGATGCTGGCACGTGTATGGCTAGACCCTGCCGTTGGCGTTAGGTCTTCTCGATGGACGGGCTGTCGTGCATCGTCTTCGTCTTTATAATCATTAGGGAAAACTTTAGTTTGTTTTTACCGCAGCTATTCTCATTTCACTGCTTCCTTGTTCTCTACGAGTTCTTGCTGCGCGCTGGAATATCCTTCCACATTTCCTTCTTCAATCTTGCGCTCTCTCCGCCGGCGCCGCCGTACCGCAATGGGGAAGCCAAAGAAGTCTTCTTCTGCGGTTGGTACCAGCGTTGCTGGAGGGAAGAAGAGTGCCGCCGCTACCCGTGTCACCGATGGTGGCTGGCGGCGATCGGAGACGCGGGAGAGTGATCTCCGCAAGCTTCGTGAGCGGGGCTTGATCCCGCAGGATAGGGAGGCCGTAAAACTCCCAGGCAACGAGGTAATCCCCCGTCCACCCGCTGGGTTTCGGGTTATGTTCCTTGCCTTCGTCATTCGTGGATTTTCCTTCCCAGTCCACGACTTCCTTCGTGGACTACTTTTTCTGTACGGTGTCCAATTGCACCATCTTTCCCCCAATTCCCTTCTTCACATTGCTTGTTTTATCACTTTTTGCGAGTGCTGGCTCGGTATTGAGACGCACTTTGGCCTCTTCCGGAAACTCTATTCCGTGAAGAGGCAATCTGGTTCGGATGGTGTTTATACCATTGGGGGTTGCATCATCTCCCTCAAACCCAATCTTCTTTTCTTTTCTTTTTCCATGTCCAAATCTGTCCAGTACTGGCGGAGGCGATGGTTTTATATCCGCGACTCCGTAGTGCCTGGGCAGGATTTTGGTCTTGTTCCTTTCGACCCCTCCCAAAAGATCGAGCCGAAAAGGTCCTGGAAAAACCAGATCTTGGATGGCGAGGTGGCGGAGATAGAGGCTCTCTATCGTCGAGTGGAGGATCTCTAGTTGATTCCGGAGAAGGAAGTGAATGGTGTGGATATCATCCGCACTTTTGTTGAGCGTCGGGTGCAGCCACTCCAGGCTAGGGCGCACCCGATGTTCCTTTATGCTGGCCACCGTGATCCGACGAGGGTTTCGACTGAGAAATTATCCCAGGGAGATCTCGACAGGGCCCTTCGTTCGCTGCTGAAGTTCAAGGCTAGAGAGGATATCCCGGGGAAGTCGCTGAATCCTCCGTTTTATTCTTCGCTTCCTGTTCCACAGGTGTAGATCCTAGGAACCCGCTGTATCTTGAACGTCACAGTGGTGGGCATGGAGGCTCTTCCTCTCCGATTCCTGCCCTTCCCGTGCGGGCTGTAGCGCCGCACCCGCCGGCGAAGCAGAAGAAGTAAGAAAAGAAGGAAGATAAGAAGTAAGAGAAGAAAGAGAAGAAGAAAATCCGGAGGACCCCTCCTGTCTTCAAACCTGAGCGAGCTTGACTCGTAAGTTTCCTTTGTCCTGCATTGATTTTTCTTGCCTATTTACTTTGTACTTGTGCTAATTTGTCCTTGTGCAGGCACTCTTCCAACGACTCCTCCAGCGATGGTGCTCGGGAGATGATGGGGGAGTCGAAAGTCGCGTCTCCTCCTCCTCAGACGGTGGCTACCTCTGAGGGCGCTGCTCCGAACCCTTCTCCGCGGGAGGTTCAGGTGGTTGCGCCTCAGAATTTTGCCAACGGACCCTCGGAGTCGCCATCGGATCATGTGAGTAGCTCTTCCTCCTGCCACGTGGGAAGCCCCCGAGCGTCTGTAAAGGAGTTTTTGTTGCGTGCTCTTCTTTTAAGTCTCGGGGGAGCCCCCGAGCGTTTTCGTGTGTGTGATTTGTTTCTGCTCTTTCTTTTGGGCGTAGCCCCTGAGTCCTTCTCTTGACTAGTAGGTCTTTTTCCTGCAGCCTTTTGTGCAGGATGCCAAACGACTGGTGCAGCAGCACCTGGTGCTGGAGGCCAGCCTCAAACAGCTTCAAGGTACTTTTATGCCTTGATGTTTACTTCTTCTTGTATTCTTATCCTGTTATCTGATGCTTATATTATTTGAATGCAGAGGAGCACAACACCTCCCTTCCTGAGATTGATTCTCTCAAAAAGAGCCTCGGTCAAGCGGAGAAGAAGGCCGAGGCCGCCGTTGGTGCGAAGGAGCGCCTCGAGCTGGAGCTGGCCACTGCGGCCGAGGCTAAGGAGCGCCTGCAGCGGGAGGCCACGGATCGCGAGGAGCAGCTTGCCACTCCTGTGACTGCGCGTGAAAGAGAGGTGGCTGGCAAGCTTATGGCGGCTGCCAAGGCTGTTTCGGGTGAGTGTCTTCGCCTTTGTCTTTTTTGGTCTTCTTGTCTTACTTCTACGGTGCTTTCGTTCATTCCTCGTCTTTATTGTCTCAGATGCCGCGGGCATCGAGTTTGACCGCGGTGCTCTGGAGCACGGGAGTGCTCTGGATGATGCTACTGCAGCGGTCAAAGATCGTTGCAGCATCGTCGTCATCTCGCTTGCCAAGGCCAAGGAGGTCCTTGGGCGCTTCTACGAGGAGCTTGTCCCCAAGGGCGCGACCCTTGATGATGTTGACGCTCTGGCGGAGGCACTGTCAGCCGAAGCACCTGCAGCGTACAAGCGCAAGCAGAAGGGCATCGGCGCATCCGTCGGGCTAGCGATGGCTTTGGCGGCTGGAGCGGAGCTGGACCTTCCCCAGGTTACTTCCCGGATGCCGACGACTGCTGATGGATCCGAGGTAGCCTTCGCTACCTATTCTGCTCGTTGTAAGCGTTATGGGCCGAAGCTGATCGATCTGCTGGCCGAGTACGCGCTACGACAGCAGGGGAAGCTAAGGCGAGGCAATCCGGCTCCGAGGCTACTCAGGGTGTCGCGTCTTAGGCGCTGTAGCTGTAGGATAGTTGTAGTATCTTTTGTTGTAATTATTTTGGTGAACAAATCCTTGTGCCACGTAGTGGCTTTTGATGCACTTAATGAATTTGTTGAGTTATGTGCTCCTTCGTCTGCGTGTTCATGTCTTTGCCTTTCTGCTGATCTAGGGTCCTTCGTGTGCTGATCCCGTTGACACCTCACCTGCCGCGTGGCTGCGGCCATCCTTGGATGATTCGTCGCAGCTTGCGTTTCTTCGAGACCATGTTCGTAGTCTCGAGAAAGAGTTGCTTGGGGTGCTTGGCCATGCCGACGTTTGGAAGTCCAAGGAGGATCGCGGTGCTGCCAGAGAGGAGTACTTGATGGCGGAATTGCTTCGATTATTCGAGAAGCTTCAGTGTAAGTTTATTCGAGCTATTGCCCATTTCTTCAGATGCGCCTGCTCGCATTGCATCTTACTTTTGTGCAAGTATTGCAGGAGCTAACCTTGCTCCAAGGGAGGAGAAGGAGCGTGTTGCTGTTCGGGTCAATTGTTTGACTCAACAGGACATGGAAGCCGGCGGGTTCTTCTGGATGGATCGTGACCGTGCTATGGTCCTTGCGATGGTGCAAGATCGCATTCACCAAGTATCGTGGGTGCTTCGTCAGGTGCAGATTTCACTCGCGTCGGTTCTGCATGTGATGTTTCCGTTGGATGCTGCACCAACAACCCTTTCTGGTCTTCTGTCGAAGTTTCGGAACGTGAATCATGTCAAGGAGTTGGTGCGGCATCAACTCGTCGTGGGAGTGAAGGATGCATTGTCTCTTGTGAGGCTGCATCGCCCTGATGTAGATATGTCCGTTGTAGCGGCTGGACCACCCCCTCGACCAGATGGTGGTGTGTGGGATATGCGTCCGCATTACGCGGCTATAGGGCAGTATGCCAAACAGATCGTAGATCTATTTGAGCAGCGTGCTCAGGTTATTCTTCAGAATAGGTAGTGCCTGAAAAAGAGATAAATGTAAAATTTGTATATATTTGACTGGGCGTGTTTTGCCCTTTGTTATAAAGGTTTGGTTGTTGTTTGAGCACGTAGTGCTTTGTTCGCATACGTGTCCTTTTTGTTAGCCTGACGTGGTCAGCTAATCAGACGTACATGTGTTATCCTCAATCGACGAAATTGTGAGGTGGGGGAGCCCCCGAGTGCGTTTGTAGCATGAAGTAAAAGTGCGGATAGAAAAAACGAAATTTTTGGGGTGAGACACTTAGCTTTATTAATATCGTAATGGAGGGGGTACATTGTTCGGCTGAGTAGCCTTGGCTGAATAGCCTTATTGAAAGTAAAAGGGTAGGTAGCTAGGGGTAGAATCGTCGCAGGTGTGCGATGTTTCATGGGTTGAAGTATGCGACTCCAGACTCCACGTGCTTAAGGCGATAGGCGCCACCTGGGATGACTTCGGTGATGACGTAGGGTCCTTCCCATGGTGACTCAAATTTCTTTGGTCGCTCTTGCTTGAGTCGCAAGATGAGATCTCCTTCGACGAAGGACCTTGGGCGCAGCCGTCGGCTGTGGTAGTTGTGGAGATTCTGCTGGTACACCGCTGATCGAGCTGCTGCTATGTCTCGTGCCTCGTCGAGTGTGTCGACGGCGTCTTCGAGTGCAGCCGTGGATTCGGCTTCGCTATAAGCGACGACCCGGGGGGGATGGTGGCGTACTTCGGCTGGTAGCACGGCTTCGGCTCCGTGCACCATGAAGAACGGCGTGTAGCCAGTGGAGCTGTTTTGGCGTGGTACGCAGGCTCCATAGGACGGAGGGTAGCTCTTTCGTCCAGGCTCCGGCGAGTCGCTCGAGTGGGCTCATGAGGCATTTCTTGATGCCAGCGCCGATTAGGCCGTTGGCCTTTTCCACCTGCCCGTTTTTTTGCGGGTGCGCCACAGAGGCGTATGTGATGTTGATTCTGAGGCCTTCGCAGAAGTCTTGGAATTCTTTGGAGATGAAGTTCGATCCATTGTCGGTGATGATGCTATGCGGTACGCCGAACCTGTAGACAATGGATTCAAAGAACTTGATGGCAGTCTTGCCCTTTTGGTTAGTGACCGCCATGGCTTCGATCTACTTGGTGAATTTGTCGACTGCGACCAGGAGGTAGACGTGCCCTCCTTTCGAGGACCTTGGCAGTTTGCCGATCATGTCGAGGCCCCATTGGGCGAAGGGCCAGGCCAAGGGTGTGGCATCCCGCAAAACCACTACTAGAAAATCGCGTTGAATTTGTGCATTGCATCGTCATCATCATGCATTGTTTGCATAAAAATATTTCGCAAAGCCCGTTTTGTTTTCTAAAACGCCCCACCTTTATTCAAACGCCAAACCCGGGTCTCCGGATTATTTTGTTTTGGCTGCTATCGGTTTGCAAACGACCCGTTTAAAACAAATAAAATGTTTAATTTATTTTAGTGGGGCAGTCGAACGGGCCGAATAGACCCGAACGACCACCCCTGTTTTTAAATCGGTCCATCCTGCCAGCCCCACCTAAATCCTATTCCACCTAAAACTCTAACCACACAACCCTCCACATCACCCCACCCAATCCCTGGACGCCACCTCATCTCTCCCCTCTTCCCTAACCACTCCCTAGCTGCCACGTGGCCTAGCCTCCCTCACCACCAACCCCCCCAGCTGGCCAACACCCCACGCACTCACCCGCCCCCCTCTCAGCTCCCTCAGCCGGCCCCACCACCCCAGACCGAGCCACCCCTGCCGCGGGCCCCGCCTGGCCCACCCGCAGCTCCCTCTCTCCTCTTCCCCCGCAGGCCTCTCTTCCCCGCACGCCTCCGCGCGCTGCGCGCCGCCGCGGCCTGCCTCCGCGAGCCCGCCCCGCCGCCGCGCCAGCAGGGCCCCTCCGCCTCGACGCCGCCACCCCCGAGCTCGTCTCCGGCGCGCCTCCCTCCCCCGTCTCCTTCCGCCCCGCCCCACCTTCTCCTCTCTGCCCCGCGCCATCCTCCTCCTCGGGCCACCGACGGCCACCGCCCCAGCTGCGACCGCCGCTCGCCGACCCTGCGCCGGCCGCCCGACAGCGCCGCCCCACCGCTCGCCCCTCCGTCGCAAGACCCCGCACCTCCGTCGGCCTGCCCCCGCCTCCACCTCGTCTCCGGCCACCCGCGCGCCGCCCCGCCTCCCTTCTCTGGCCGCCGTGCGTGCGCCTCATCTCGCCTGGCGCGCCGCGGGCTCCCCCTCCTCTGGCCGGCCGCTGGCGCCCGGCGACCTCCGCGCTTCCCTCAGCGTCCGACCGCCGGCCCCCCCAAACCGCTCTGCTCAAGCACCGCGCGGCCGCGTCGGGTCAACGCTCACCCCTTGTTGCCCCTGCGCCGTCGCCTTTGTCGCCGCAGCGGGCCCGGACACCAAGCCTGGCCGTGGCCGCACCTCCGTCGGCCGCCACAATACCGACCCCAATCACCTTGGTCTATCCCGTATGTTTTTGGAGCTTCTGCCTGTGCCTATCCCGTTGATGTGCTGGTTGTTGAACCGTTCCGCGAAGATGTGGCGGCGGGTGCTCCACTGATGCCGACCCAAGTGCGTCACCGTCAAACCAAGAGGGATCCGGCATGTGTCCATCACGGGCGACAAGATCTTCGACACGACACCCGAAGACGGCGAAGTCCACCCCCAAGATCTTCTCCTCGGACCCCGGTGACCCCATGATCTTCGCCGCCGAACGACAAGGCCGTTGGAGTGGAATCGACAAGATCTACCGCCGGACGCCAAGCACTCCTTCACGGAATCGCCAAGATTCCCTGATGCCAAGACCGTCCCGATGCACGGAACCGACAAGATCCACGCGACGACAAGATCTACTTCTTGGATTCGAAGACCGATCCCGGAGTCCGAACCTTGATCCGCCGAACCCTGGACCCCGAGACCAACCCCGAACCCCGGAACCCCAAGTTCGTCGAGACCCCCTCTAATGTGTGACCCCTTTTCTCGAGCCTTATTTTATAAATGAAATAAAACCTGTTGCATATTAAATTGTCATACTTGCATGCATCGTGTCATGTGGTTTGGGGGCCTTCCGCCGATTCACCTAATAATTAAATATGGGACCCATATGCGGGCAGATCTAGCCTTATATTGGCCTCATTTAAATTTCTGTAGCGAACCCGGTGCTATATTTTGCCTTGTTAAACAACATTTAAATTGCGGGGTAGCTAAACAACTTGAACCACTTGAATACTGTCGGGACCCCCGGTTCCGCTTAATATGGCCTAATTGCATCGCATCTTTGCCTTGTCATACGTCATGCATGCATCATGCCGATCTTCTGCCGAGTATTAAATATTGCATCCGGTGTTTATTCTAGTGTTTTGGTTCTTCGCGGATAAGGCCGTTGAGTTGATGTGAGCTTCGCCCCGATCTTCGGATGAACCCTTCAACAATGTTTTCAGGCGAGCATCTTCCCTTTTCTACCTATCTTATTTTATAGTATTTATTTCCCTCCTGTTGATCTATTGCTATCTGTGTTGCGATGCTCTAGTTCCGTACCCGTGATATCCTGTGCAGCCCTATATTGCCTTGGACACATCCTATTACCTGTTGTTTGGTAGATAGTTGGACCCGCGTGTCGTAGTCTCTTGCTCAAATGTTTTGCGTGTCGTCAAGTACCACAATTGTTGGAGAATTGCCGCATGTTGATGTTGGAGATGATCATGGCTTTACTTTTCGTTCACTTTAATTCCTGTTTAATAACTAAAATTGAATTAAGCAGAGGCATCGGTGGGTGATAGGTAAGATTTGGTTTTCCGACCGCCCACTTGTGTCCCGTAGGACCCGAGTTCTTGACACCTGTTCCGAGATCGAGCGCGCTAACCACAGGTGGGGAGATATGGGCCCCCCATCGATTTAGTACCTGATTTCAAAGTATTGTACTAGGGGCCACAAGTAGTTTGGGGCTTTATTACTATCCTGTACTTATGCCATGCTTTACTGCTTTATTTACGATTGTGCGAGGTACTGCACACTGTACTGTTTTGGAAGCGGAATGTTTTCGCGGTATCGACAGTCCCCGTTTGGGGATCTGCTGTCGTTTACAGCCATTGTCGCAAACCCTGAGTCCGTCTCGGAGACCGGCCGACTTCGTTGCGGGTGTACTTAGTGGGGTGGCCCCCCGTGCTTGCTTTGGGTCTGGGAAACGTCATGACTTAGGCCCCGCCGACATACCGATGGGTGTATGTTAACTGATCTGGCAAAAAGGGTCGAGGTGCGTGTGGATACTTTGGTGCACCCCTGCAGGGTTAAATCTTTTCGAGAAGCCGTGTCCGCGGTTATGGACGACTTGGAGCACAGTGCTTGATCATAGACAACTATAACTAAAGTTTATTGCTATTAATTGACTTGTATTCGATATGACTAGTAATCAGTTTCACTACAACGGAATGGCTAAGTAAAAGTACCAACAACTGCTGGGTTATGGGGTTATCTCATGATAATTGTATCTGACTAGTAAGTGTTGCCACTATAACGGAATGGTTAATTAAAAGTGCCCACTGCTTACTTTATCAGGACGATTATCTAAACCTGACTAGTAAAGTGCCGCAACTATAACTGAATAAGTAAAACTGCCAACTATGTGAGTTCCTCGGTTGACTTCCTCGTTTGGTCTCGAGGGGGAAACACCAGGATGGGTTTGTTTGGTGATTGCTTCAGGTTGGATCCGGTTAGATCATTCTTATCCCTCTCTGATATCCGCCAGTTGTATCGAGTCTCTATAGGTTGTTTAGTGCATGCTGCCGCTGCCGCTTCAGTCCACCATACCTATGTAGGCGAGGACCGCCGAATTCTAGCCTCGCCGTGTACTGGCCTCAGTACTGACGCTCCTTCTTTTTTTTTTCCTTTGCCCTTTGTCGGCACCCCTTTTTGTTTAAGCAGGTTGTGAGATCGACGCCGTTAGCAGGGTTACCCTTCCGGCTTGGCCTGGGCAGGGTTATGGACGCCATTGGTTATTCTTCAGGGCTCTTAGCCCCATTTGCATCTTGTCCGTAGCTGGACGCTCTATCGTTTTCAAGGTGATTTGGATCTTTGTATATTATATTTGTATTCTTGACTCTTTGAGTCGCTGTTGTATATATATCTGTTCTGTGGGTCCCATCAAGGACTGTTGTGTAATGTTATTACTTTGTTTTCCACCCGCACGCAAGTGCCTGGTGGGCACCTTCGAATCGTTTCTATGCGGGTTTGGCGGGTTTCGCTAAAACTTGCATAGGGCCGATTCTGAGGGTGTTACAGAGTGGTATCAGAGCTCAGCAGTTGCGATACCCCACAAGTCCAGCCTGTAGGATAACCTAGCTAACGGCCGAAGTAGAGTGTCAAAACTATTTTGCAAAATCGGTTGGATAGTTCTGATTAGGTCTGATTTTACTCCTTACCCCTCTGCTATTCTCCTCTTATCTCGACGTGTTTTGAATCTGCTCTCTTATCTTTTCTTCGAGTCTAGGATTTCTCGTGGTTGGGTTTCCGTCGTACCTTCAGGGTTTCGCTTCCTCCTTTGATAACGGTGTTGCTACATCCGGTCTTCATGCTATCCGAGGAATCCGTCCACGGTGTTACCATTCTTTGTTCCTTGTTTGTGCCTTCCGGTGTTTTCCGACGCGACGACATCCTCTACGCCAGATCCGATGCAGAGTCTGCATCACTCCTTTGATCCGAACCTCGCTTGTCGAGATCTTTAGTCTGAATCCTGAGGGTTGGTTGCATAATCTGTCTATTCGTGTACATAGTAATGCTTCGAGTGCGGGATGTAGTCGCGACCATACCACTACTCTTATCATTTGCTCTGTATATTGAATGGTGGATCGATGCAATTTTACTCCTTCCATGGAAGTTAGGGGTGGCCTTACCTTAAACTTCGTCCGTTGTTTATCCGGAGTGTTCTCTTGACGAACAGGGACAACGACCTCTTGTTAGTGGTGTCGCGAAGATCTACACGAAGCGAGAAGACGCAGATCGCCGACCTTTCCTTCCGGCACCATGAGGCGGATCTCGAGGGCGAGATCCATTGTTAGTGGTGTCGAATTGTGGCATCCCGCAAAACCACTACTAGAAAATCGCGTTGAATTTGTGCATTGCATCGTCATCATCATGCATTGTTTGCATAAAACTATTTCGCAAAGCCCGTTTTGTTTCCTAAAACGCCCCACCTTTATTCAAACGCCAAACCCGGGTCTCCGGATTATTTTGTTTTGGCTGCTATCGGTTTGCAAACGGCCCGTTTAAAACAAATAAAATGTTTAATTTATTTTAGTGGGGCAGTCGAACGGGCCGAATAGACCCGAACGACCACCCCTGTTTTTAAATCGGTCCATCCTGCCAGCCCCACCTAAATCCTATTCCACCTAAAACTCTAACCACACAACCCTCCACATCACCCCACCCAATCCCTGGACGCCACCTCATCTCTCCCCTCTTCCCTAACCACTCCCTAGCTGCCACGTGGCCTAGCCTCCCTCACCACCAACCCCCCCAGCTGGCCAACACCCCACGCACTCACCCGCCCCCCTCTCAGCTCCCTCAGCCGGCCCCACCACCCCAGACCGAGCCACCCCTGCCGCGGGCCCCGCCTGGCCCACCCGCAGCTCCCTCTCTCCTCTTCCCCCGCAGGCCTCTCTTCCCCGCACGCCTCCGCGCGCTGCGCGCCGCCGCGGCCTACCTCCGCGAGCCCGCCCCACCGCCGCGCCAGCAGGGCCCCTCCGCCTCGACGCCGCCACCCCCGAGCTCGTCTCCGGCGCGCCTCCCTCCCCCGTCTCCTTCCGCCCCGCCCCACCTTCGCCTCTCTGCCCCGCGCCATCCTCCTCCTCGGGCCACCGACGGCCACCGCCCCAGCTGCGACCGCCGCTCGCCGACCCTGCGCCGGCCGCCCGACAGCGCCGCCCCACCGCTCGCCCCTCCGTCGCAAGACCCCGCACCTCCGTCGGCCTACCCCCGCCTCCACCTCGTCTCCGGCCACCCGCGCGCCGCCCCGCCTCCCTTCTCTGGCCGCCGTGCGTGCGCCTCATCTCGCCTGGCGCGCCGCGGGCTCCCCCTCCTCTGGCCGGCCGCTGGCGCCCGGCGACCTCCGCGCTGCCCTTAGCGTCCGACCGCCGGCCCCCCCAAACCGCTCTGCTCAAGCACCGCGTGGCCGCGTCGGGTCAACGCTCACCCCTTGTCGCCCCTGCGCCGTCGCCTTTGTCGCCGCAGCGGGCCCGGACACCAAGCCTGGCCGTGGCCGCACCTCCGTCGGCCGCCACAATACCGACCCCAATCACCTTGGTCTATCCCGTATGTTTTTGGAGCTTCTGCCTGTGCCTATCCCGTTGATGTGCTGGTTGTTGAACCGTTCCGCGAAGATGTGGCGGCGGGTGCTCCACTGATGCCGACCCAAGTGCGTCATCGTCAAACCAAGAGGGATCCGGCATGTGTCCATCACGGGCGACAAGATCTTCGACACGACACCCGAAGACGGCGAAGTCCACCCCCAAGATCTTCTCCTCGGACCCCGGTGACCCCATGATCTTCGCCGCCGAACGACAAGGCCGTTGGAGTGGAATCGACAAGATCTACCGCCGGACGCCAAGCACTCCTTCACGGAATCGCCAAGATTCCCTGATGCCAAGACCGTCCCGATGCACGGAACCGACAAGATCCACGCGACGACAAGATCTACTTCTTGGATTCGAAGACCGATCCCGGAGTCCGAACCTTGATCCGCCGAACCCTGGACCCCGAGACCAACCCCGAACCCCGGAACCCCAAGTTCGTCGAGACCCCCTCTAATGTGTGACCCCTTTTCTCGAGCCTTATTTTATAAATGAAATAAAACCTGTTGCATATTAAATTGTCATACTTGCATGCATCGTGTCATGTGGTTTGGGGGCCTTCCGCCGATTCACCTAATAATTAAATATGGGACCCATATGCGGGCAGATCTAGCCTTATATTGGCCTCATTTAAATTTCTGTAGCGAACCCGGTGCTATATTTTGCCTTGTTAAACAACATTTAAATTGCGGGGTAGCTAAACAACTTGAACCACTTGAATACTGTCGGGACCCCCGGTTCCGCTTAATATGGCCTAATTGCATCGCATCTTTGCCTTGTCATACGTCATGCATGCATCATGCCGATCTTCTGCCGAGTATTAAATATTGCATCCGGTGTTTATTCTAGTGTTTTGGTTCTTCGCGGATAAGGCCGTTGAGTTGATGTGAGCTTCGCCCCGATCTTCGGATGAACCCTTCAACAATGTTTTTAGGCGAGCATCTTCCCTTTTCTACCTATCTTATTTTATAGTATTTATTTCCCTCCTATTGATCTATTGTTATCTGTGTTGCGATGCTCTAGTTCCGTACCCGTGATATCCTGTGCAGCCCTATATTGCCTTGGACACATCCTATTACCTGTTGTTTGGTAGATAGTTGGACCCGCGTGTCGTAGTCGCTTGCTCAAATGTTTTGCGTGTCGTCAAGTACCACAATTGTTGGAGAATTGCCGCATGTTGATGTTGGAGATGATCATGGCTTTACTTTTCGTTCACTTTAATTCCTGTTTAATAACTAAAATTGAATTAAGCAGAGGCATCGGTGGGTGATAGGTAAGATTTGGTTTTCCGACCGCCCACTTGTGTCCCGTAGGACCCGAGTTCTTGACACCTGTTCCGAGATCGAGCGCGCTAACCACAGGTGGGGAGATATGGGCCCCCCATCGATTTAGTACCTGATTTCAAAGTATTGTACTGGGGGCCACAAGTAGTTTGGGGCTTTATTACTATCCTGTACTTATGCCATGCTTTACTGCTTTATTTACGATTGTGCGAGGTACTGCACACTGTACTGTTTTGGAAGCGGAATGTTTTCGCGGTATCGACAGTCCCTGTTTGGGGATCTGCTGTCGTTTACAGCCATTGTCGCAAACCCTGAGTCCGTCTCGGAGACCGGCCGACTTCGTTGCGGGTGTACTTAGTGGGGTGGCCCCCCGTGCTTGCTTTGGGTCTGGGAAACGTCATGACTTAGGCCCCGCCGACATACCGATGGGTGTATGTTAACTGATCTGGCAAAAAGGGTCGAGGTGCGTGTGGATACTTTGGTGCACCCCTGCAGGGTTAAATCTTTTCGAGAAGCCGTGTCCGCGGTTATGGACGACTTGGAGCACAGTGTTTGATCATAGACAACTATAACTAAAGTTTATTGCTATTAATTGACTTGTATCCGATATGACTAGTAATCAGTTTCATTACAACGGAATGGCTAAGTAAAAGTACCAACAACTGCTGGGTTATGGGGTTATCTCATGATAATTGTATCTGACTAGTAAGTGTTGCCACTATAACGGAATGGTTAATTAAAAGTGCCCACTGCTTACTTTATCAGGACGATTATCTAAACCTGACTAGTAAAGTGCCGCAACTATAACTGAATAAGTAAAACTGCCAACTGTGTGAGTTCCTCAGTTGACTTCCTCGTTTGGTCTCGAGGGGGAAACACCAGGATGGGTTTGTTTGGTGATAGCTTCAGGTTGGATCCGGTTAGATCATTCTTATCCCTCTCTGATATCCGCCAGTTGTATCGAGTCTCTATAGGTTGTTTAGTGCATGCTGCCGCTGCCGCTTCAGTCCACCATACCTATGTAGGCGAGGACCGCCGAATTCTAGCCTCGCCGTGTACTGGCCTCAGTACTGACGCTCCTTCTTTTTTTTTTCCTTTGCCCTTTGTCGGCACCCCTTTTTGTTTAAGCAGGTTGTGAGATCGACGCCGTTAGCTGGGTTACCCTTCCGGCTTGGCCTGGGCAGGGTTATGGACGCCATTGGTTATTCTTCAGGGCTCTTAGCCCCATTTGCATCTTGTCCGTAGCTGGACGCTCTATCGTTTTCAAGGTGATTTGGATCTTTGTATATTATATTTGTATTCTTGACTCTTTGAGTCGCTGTTGTATATATATCTGTTCTGTGGGTCCCATCGAGGACTGTTGTGTAATGGTATTACTTTGTTTTCCACCCGCACGCAAGTGCCTGGTGGGCACCTTCGAATCGTTTCTATGCGGGTTTGGCGGGTTTCGCTAAAACTTGCATAAGGCCGATTCTGAGGGTGTTACAAAGGGTATGGGCCTGAGCTCTGACCCGGGTGCGTGCGGTTTGTCGGCGAACCTTTGGCACCCTTTGCATCTTCGGACGATGTCTTTTGCGTCATTCATGGCCGTTGGCCAGTAGAATCCAGCTCATAGAGCTTTGGCGACAAGGGAGCGACTGCCTGCGTGATGGCCGCAGATGCCCTCGTGGATGTCTTGGAGGATGGTTTTCCCGTCACCGATGGTGACGCACCTTTGTAGTACACCCGAAATGCTGCGCTTGTACAGCTCGCCATTGATGATGGTGAAGGCTTTTGACCGGCGAGATATGCGCCGGGCATCTGTCGGGCTATCAGGTTGACCGTGGCGACCTCTGTGTCCAGTTTTTCGGGTCCTTCATGACCTTCAGGTAGCGTAGCCCTCGAGTGTTCTGCTTCTTTGGGTGATCCCTTGGGGAATTTCCACTTGATGGATGGCACGCAGATCTGTTCGAGGAACACACCTGGTGGCACCCTTGCGCAGGTGGAGCCGATGTTTGCGAGTCTGTCAGCTTCCCCGTTGCTTTCTCTTCCAACGTGCCGAAACTCGCAGCCGTCGAATTCTCCTTCGAGTGCGTTGTAGAGTGCGCGGTACGCGATCATGTTTTCGGCGTGTGCGTCGCACTCATTCATCGTCTGTTGGACGACGAGATTGGAGTCACCGTAGATGACCAGGCGTGTTGTGCCGCAGATCTTTGCCATCCTCATGCCGTGGATGAGGGCTTCGTATTCGGCCTCGTTGTTGGAAGCTCGGAATTTCATCCGAAGGACGTACTTCATCTTGTCGCCCTGCGGGGAGGTCAGTATGACCCCGGCTCCTGCTCCAGCTTCACGCTTGGAGCAGTTGAAGTGCATCGTCCATGACTGCGACATGTCTGGGGTGTCTGGCAGCTGCAGCTCCATCCAGTGTACAAGGAAGTACGGGAGGACCTGAGACTTGATTGCGAGTCGCTTCTCGTACACGATGTCTAGGGGTGACAGCTCGATGCCCCACAGGGCTATGCATCCTGTGGCCTCTGGCTTATTCAGGATGTTGTTCAGGGGTGCCTCATTGACGACCATCACCTGGTGCTCCTGGAAGTAATGGCTCAACCGTCGAGCCATCATGAACACGCCATAGGCGAGTTTCTGGTAGTGAGGGTACCTCTGCTTTTGAACCATTAGACCGACCCAAAAGCGAGAGTCAACTGGTTTCCAAACCAGCTGTGACAATGCTTTTGAACCAATATATTTTCTTTGAACCAGTGTTTGCCACACCCCGTCTTCAGTTAATAACTTGAAGAGCCATTTACCAAGAAGGGTTGTATTCTTGATCTGAAAATCATGAATACCTAACCCACCTTGATCTTTGGGGTGGCATAATACACTCCATTTAGCCAATCGATACTTTTTCTTTTCACTATCTCCTTGCCAAAAGAATCGTGATCGAAAATAATCCAACCTTCGTAAGACACCTTTTGGTAGTTGGAAAAAAGATATCATATACAATACCATATTACTTAGTACTGAATTAATGAGTACCAATATTCCCCTATGGAGAGCAATTTACCTTTCCAGCTGCTCAATCTTAGGTGTAATCTTTCCTCGACAATCTTCCATTCAGCATTTATGAGTCTCCGGTAATGAACCGGAATTCCCAAATACCGAATCGGAAAAACGCCCTGACTACATCCAAAGAGATCAGCATAGAGACTAACTTCGTCACAGGCCTCGCCAAAAAAACAATTCACTTTTATGGAAATTAATTTTCAACTCGGAGAGTTGCTCAAAAGCTAAAAGTATCAGTTTCAGATTTTTCGCCTTTTCTAGGTCATGTTCCATAAATAGAAATGTGTTGTCGGCATATTGAAGGATTGATAAACCTCCATCTACCAGATGGGGAATCACCCCTTCAATTTGGCCATCAGACTTGGCACGCTCAATCATGACAGCGAGCATATCAGCCACTATATTAAATAGCATTGGTGATAATGGATCTCCCTGTCTCAAGCCTTTTTTTTGTCTGGAAGTATTTACCAACATCGTCATTAAATTTTATGGCAACACTACCTCCCGACACAAAGCTATTAATTAATGCTTGCCACTTAGATGAAAAACCTTTCATTCTAAGGGTCTGCTGAAGAGAAGGCCATTTGAATTTATCATAGGCTATTTTGAAATCAATTTTTAGAATTAATCCATTTAACTTTTTCCTATGCAATTCATGAATTGTTTCATGTAAGGTCACTCCACCGTCCAGTATATTGCGACCTTTCATAAAGGCAGTTTGTGATGGACGAACTACATGATCCACCACTGAGTTTAATCTGATAGTTGCCACTTTGGTGAAAATCTTAAAACTAACATTCATAAGACATATTGGTCTATATTGTTGAATCCGTTTTGCTTCATTAATCTTAGGCAGTAAGATTATCTCTCCAAAGTTCAAACGAAACAAATCTAATTAACCAGCGTGCAAAGCACAAAACATGTCTAGAAGATCTGTTTTCACAACCTCCCAAAAAGTCTGATAAAACTCGACCCGAAACCATCAGGGCCAGGGGCTTTGTTATGTTCCATCTGGAAAACAGCCTTCTTGACCTCGTCATTAGAATAGGGAGCCGTCAATAGGTAATTTTCCTCGACAGAAACCTGAGGTACATCGTTTGTTTGGGATTCATCCAGAGAGATGGAAACATCTTTTGGTTCCCCAAACAAACATTTGTAATAATTTGTAATTAAATATTTCAGCTGCTCATGTCCCTCAATCGTCCCCTCATCTTGCGATAAAGATCGAATCAGTTTCTTCTTGTGTCTGCTATTAGCGACATTATGAAAGTATCTAGTATTCGAATCTCCATGCAAAATAAATTGGACTTTGGAACGTTGATACCATTTGAGTTTCTCTTCACGCAGCAGTCGTGCTAACTCTGCATTCGCTTGGCTTTTCAGCTCAATTTCATGCGTAGTTAACAACCGGGTTTCTGCTATAGCTTCAAGGTCATCAATAGTGGATGATAGCCGTTTTTTTTCTTTTTTAAGAATACCAGTTGTGTGACGCGCCCAACCCCCAGGATGTTTGCGTGTGAGACGCACTTTATTGTTCCACCTTTGGATTGGGTTGTTACCCGGTACTGGTCTTTCCCATACTGCTTTGACCATATCATGGAAACCTTCGCGATATAACCATCCAAGTTCAAATTTGAACGGACGGGAACATCGTAACATAGCTAACCCAGTGGTCAACAGAATGGAAGCATGGTCAGACAGTACCTCAATACGTCTAGAGAACGAACGGTGACTCGGGGGAAATGATCTTCCCAATCTGAGTCCATCAATACGTGATCTAGTTTTTCGTATGTAGGTTCTGGCAGACTGTTAGCCCAAGTAAATTGACGACCAATCATAGTTACTTCCTTCAGATCAAGGCTGTCGATGACAACATTGTAGAGGAAAGGCCAATGATCATCGAAACGGCCTTTACTCTTCTCGAATGGAAACCGTAGTAGATTAAAATCTCCCCCTATAATGATAGGGTACGTATTGTCTTTCGCAAGGTTCACCAATTCTCGAAGAAAATCAGCCTTGAACGTATCCTGGGACGCACCATACACAGCGACAAGGATCCATGTGAAATTATCAGCTTTGTTACAGATGTCAAGTTTGATGTGGAACTCTCCTTCCGAACTAGCTAATATATCCATGGTATCCGCCCTTACACCAAGTGCCCCAAGACCGTCCCGCGGGGGATGAGAATGCCACACAAAGTCTAAACCACGCGAAAGGCGTTCAAGTAGACTTTCCACAGTACTAAAAATGGCCAAGTATATCAAAACCTTAAGCCTGCCTCAGTCACTCCATGTCTCCCCAAGCGCACCACCAGGATATATAGCTTCGGAACCTCCCAATCTCATGTTCCCATAACTAGCATGCACATCATCTATCTTCTCTCACCTCTTTGCCTCAGACCTACATCTCTTGCTCGCCAAACTTCGTTCTCCTCTAAGCATTTACTCCCTCCGTTTAGAAATATAAGATGTTTTAGGTTTATGAAGCAGATGTATCTAGACACCGTTTAGTGTATAGATTTAAATGAATCTAAACACTAAAATATGTCTAAATACATCTCATTCATAAATCTAAAACATCTTATATTTCTAAACGGAGGTGTCTAGATACATCTGCTTCACAAACCTAAAACATCTTATATTTTTAAACGAAGGGAGTAGAAGCTAGCGCTGTCTCGGAGACTATTCTGAAGTGACAACGAATCTAGCATATTGGGACGCATTCTGGCTATTGCCTCTTGTCGTCCCGCATGTCAACTCCGACCCTGGATCCGGTTCGACGTCTCCAGGTCAGTGGACGGGGCAACATTTCTTTTTCCCAGCTACTATGGTCCCCTTGTAAGTTAGTGAAGTAGATACATTTAGTATTGACAATACTCCTGATGCGTCATGTTCCATGGTGCTCATATATTTCTTCGACTCTCTTTTTTTCACCGTTTTGTGCGTGCAATGACACCTATTGGATGCACAAATCCAATGCTAAACGTGAAGTGCGAAACCTAGCTTATTATCTACTTCTAGAAGAGATGGAGTAGATATATATATACAGGCCAAATGCCACAAAACATTATAAAGGGCAAACCATTATTCACATATATGAAGGTAGGCAGAGCAACATTCACTTTGCATAAGATGCATGCTGATTATTAAGTTGCGCCAGGTGTGCTGGTAATTAATATTTGGAAGAAATTACATTTTAGTCCCTATGTTATGGGAAACGCTTCCTATATAAGACCGATCATATATATAGTAAGAGTTTGCAAGACTAGTTTTTTATTGTTCGTTTGGAGCCGATGCATCCAACTATGGATTATATGACATCTGCTCCATCTCTCCTCCGTGTCCATAACTCTAACTATAGACCATGCATTATTAGTTGTCATTGTGCTTGTGCTAAATCGGGGCGAAAACCTGATTCGAGAAATCCTGCGGGGCTGCCCCTATCCAGTTCAAACCGATTCGAATTGTGAAGAACTATGGCCCTAAGGAAATTGCAGGCATTTCTGCATTCAAAAGAACTGGGTGCTAGCTATAAACCGGGCGTTATGTTTGTAGCCAATTTTTTTTTTCTTGCCATGTATGCTACCGAGGCTTAGCTCCAAAATACTCTCAGTACCTCCAAAGTACCTCGCAGTTTGCAAGAATTTCGTTGCTACGGTTGTGCTCCCGATGCCTCATGTTCCCTTGTGATCTGCATCTCTTCGGTTCTTCTTTCATCTTTTTTTCGTTGGGCGTAAAAAATATGTCCCCTTTTCAAGCAAAACACTTTCGTAGTATGAGGAATTCTAACAGTTTATCGGACTAGTTTTTTCCTTCTGTCTGCAATCCATGGACCTAGCAACGTGGGTTCGGACTATTGATGATTGTTAATAGATTGGTGAAATTTTGCAAAAAAAAAAATACGTCTCCATCTCTCCTCCACGACTACATCCCTAACCATCTCCGTACATGACCCTGCGACCGCATCTGACAAGAGCCGAGCCTGAAGTAGTGCTTCTTCTGCCAGGTCTCTAGGACCAATCAATAGGAGCTACAGTAGCGAGCCATTCCCACTCTCACCTTTAATTCTTTTCGGTGATGGTAGGGTTCTAATAGGTATATATGTTAAGGGGGGACAACCCATTTCACAACATTTTGAACCAGTAACCCGCAAAAAAAAACATTTTGAACCAGTTCTAATGTATGATCACATTTCACAAGGAAAAAATCACACATAATCTAACATTTTGAATTATTTTTCAAATGTCGACCTGGGCATCAAACTGATGCAATGTGATGAATTTTTTAAAATCCAGTTCCACTTTTCATCCCTAACAAACATATGGTCCAAAGAAAAATTCAGTTGCATATTATCAAAAAGTATCCAACTCTCAGTTAGTGACGGAAGAAAATTGTAACAGTAATGAAAATAGACTAGGTCTTGACTCTTCATTGTTCGTTGTCCCTGTATGTCTCTTTCCAACAAAAAACAAACACACATGTTACTATGGCTTCTATTTTTTTGGCTCTTTCCACCTCACCTCCCTCTCTCCAAACCCATCACTCTCCTTTGAATCCTCTTCCCCTCCACCTCCTCGTCCATACTTTCAAAGCATCCATCTTTGCGTCTTCTCGGTTCATCCTCCACCCTCAAACGCATCATGGTCGAATAGTCTCTTAATTCTTCAGAAGTGAGCTTTATAGCTTATAGGTAGCTACAAAGTCATCCGTCCTCCACCCATTATGTTTGGTGCCTGTAGCTAGTTAAAATATATTTGAATTGTGAAGAAGTGGTATGCAGGTGGTTGGGAACTGATTGCTACCAATAAACAGAGAGTTAAATTTGTAGCTAATTCTCTCTTTGTTGCCATGTATGCTTCCTAGGTTATAGCTAGAAAAGACTCACTTCATTTGCAACACTTCTGCCAACACATGTCTAAGCAAAACAAACTGTCTTTGATAGCTTAAAGAGGATTTGCTTAGTTATGCAGCTATGTCTCCCCCTAATTTCGTGAAAGCTACACGTGTTGTAGGGGCACGACTCCTGACGCCTCATGTTTCCTTTGTTTTCTTACATCTCTTCCTTTTTTTCCTCATATTTTTAAGTTTTGTGTATGTGAAGGACACCTATTTCAAGAAAAATCAAATGCTTTGGACATATTAAAAATCTGAAGTGGGATAACTTATCTTCTTAATACACCGAGATTCAAGACAGCAAGTTTATATAAAGGGACGTTATTTACAAATGTGAAGGTAGGCGTGTTATTCACTTTTGCATTAGATGTATGCTCATAATTAGGTCACGACGTGTGTGCTGGTATCTACTACTATCGACATCTCAGGGTCAAAAAAAGCTTCCACCGGCAAAGTCAAGGATCCAATACCGATAAAATCAAGGAATTCTCCATGTAAGAAGAGGCCTAAGGCATACCAAGAGAGATTCAGTTCCAAGGCCAAAGGTAACATCATGAAAATAATTTTGATTCTTGATTATTTTTTTATTCTATGTATAGTATACTGAATACTCCGGCGTTGTTTCCAGTATGGTATAGAAGAAACTGACCGCTAAAAAGAAAGTCCTAGCCGTAGCAGTACAAGTTTTCACGGATTGGGCCTTTTGTTTTCCGCAAGCACACGGAGAGGAGCTGATGGAGCATTAGAGCCTCCACGATTCTGCTTCTATACATGTTAGTGGATCCTGAGTTAGTCCCGATCGGAAAAGATAGCTTCGCCTCAGCCTCAGCCTCAGCCTCGCCTCTCGTCTTGCGCACCTCATCGCCTTTGCCGCTCTCCGCTCCGATGATCGCTGGTTCATCCAGTCCAATCGCCCAAGCCGGCCACCCAACAGGCAATCTGAAAATAACTGAACTAGGTATGTTGATCGATGAATCTTGTTGTTCTCAAGTTCTCCGGTATATGTACAGGCTACAGCTAAGTTAGCCTATGCCTCTATGCCCTAATTTTGATTCTTGATTATTTTTTTATTTTCGGCGTGGTCATGAAGCCTCTATCTGAGTTTTACGAAAAAGGAGAGGAGAGAACAAGAACCTAAGCTGGTAAAATCATAGACATGAGCTATTCATAAACTTTTTAAGAATTACACTAGAACTTGGGGAAATTCAGACGAGTTGGCACTAGTTCTTGTTTGGAAAAAGAGGAACGCTGATCAAGAATATGAGGTCCATATAGTAGACAATGTTGACATCAATGCAGAGGATAACAATTAGAGTGGTAATGAGCACGATTCGAAACATAACTACATGCATATATCAAAAACAAATTGAGACCTAAGGGACTCAAAATTCTAGTTTTGCCCCGGGCCCTCAGAATCCTAGGACCGGCCCTGGTAAAACAAAACTGTTTTACATAGGTAACGAATTCTGAGAACAGTTTTGTTAGAGAACTTATATAGCTAAAAACAGTTTTTCAGCTGAAATGATGAATGCTGAACCCCACTATAATGCTGGTAACGAACATCGATCCTACCACGTACTCCCTTTTGCGACTAGTACACACTACACACCGTCGTTTTCCCTTCGTTTTATCTCGCATCGTCCGGAGAGACACGGCCGCGAGCATTATTGCCCATCCTTACCATTGTTGCGTGTTGGCGCTATGTTGTTAGCCGGCTCGACTTGTTTTAGTCGGGCTTTTGCTCAGCTTCTTTACCAAATTATAAAGGTTGATGTGTCTTTTGTTGTTTGCGTCTCATGATTAGGTAACCAGGATAGATCATAATTTGTTGCATAGTTGATGATTAATTACTCTTGTATGTTCTTCTTGTTTTCGAAGGAAATTTACTCTTGTATGGTTACTTACCTGCAATGACAGTTTCGGCACCATGTTCCTTTTAGATTCTTTTGACAAGCGACAATCATCTAGCACCAACTAAGCCATGTGTGAAGGTTGGGGTAACAAATTTGTATGCTACTTAGGCAAAGATTTTTGGCAAGTATATGATCGGCATGAACTAACAAAAGGTACCACCAAATGCATTGGTGTGGAATTGGAAATATTTAAAAGGTGCACACCTCCTCGGATCCTTAGACACTTCCTTGTGCGTTCACGAGTCTTACTATGACAGTCTACCAGACACTACGGAAACATCAACAATGCCGTGCGCCAGATCAATCCCGGCCCACGTAGACCATTGATGAACAGTCTTTCAGAGAAAGTCAGTGGGGTAGACCACATGGCCCACGTTGTCGTATGGTAGCACACGAAGCTCTCAACTTTATAGCTATGCCAGCGATCCTGATGCCTCATGTTCCCTTATGGTTCTACATTTCTTTGGCTCCTCTTTCATCATTTTCTCATTGTGTCTATGTGCATGCCACATATTGGATGCTGCAAACATGGCAAAATAATGTGTAGTGGGATATCTACCCAGATGAATAAAGACTTGTATATATAAAGGGCAGGGCATTATATCTGCACATGTGAAGGTGGAAAGAGCATACACTTTCACATTATATGTGTACTCATAAGTTGCCGTAGGTGTGCTGGTAATAAACATTTCAAGGCAAAAAATATTGGGTTTCTTATGCCATGTGGCTCTAGTTCACTCGGAAATTGAAACTGTATCACTACAAATCGGGCAATTGGAGCTACGCCATAGCGCGGGTTCGTTACGTCTGTGGCCCTAGACAAACGTGACACGGAATGCCGTTACGTTGGGCTTGCTTGTTGTCTATTTGACTGTTTTCTTACATGTGGGACCTCCCCTTTATTAAAGATAGAATAGGTTTAGTTGATATTTTTCTATTTATAATGATTGTGTATATCTAGACAAAATCGGGCGGGTGTTTGTCAGATGCATCGCCAACTGACGACGATGAGAAAAAAATGACATGACCGCCACAGACTTATTCCACCAGATGAAATGGTTTGCCGACGCCTGTGCCATGATCGGCATCCCCATCTCCGATGACGAGCTGATTGGCTACATGTTCATTGGACTCGGATCGCAGTTCGAGGGCCACAGCCTTCGCTCACCGTCCTCAACAACATCGGGCACCGTCCCCGACTTCTGCATGCTGCTCTCGTGTGACTCCATCCATGAGCAAAACTCTCAGGGCAACAATTTCATCTCCTCGGCTAACTCTATAGCTTGCCTCGATGATCAAGGATGTGGTGATGGACGCCCGTTCGACGGTGCCCCAAACAATGGCCGCTCTAGTGGTCGTCCAATCGGCGGACAACAACAAGGCGGTGGTGCCAGCCACTATGGCAGTGGTGGTGGCAACACCTACGTTGGTGGTGGTCAGCAGGGTAACCATGGCAACCGCCACGTACGGTGGCGGTGCCAACAGTTTTGGAGGAGGAGGGGCGACGTGAATGGAAACAGGGGAGGTCACAACAGCAATGGCCAAATCTGCAAGATATGAGGGCATGAGGCCCTCACCTGCCACAACCGCTTCCACCATGTGTATCAAGCTGATGCACAATGGTCGGGAAACTGCGCATCTTCGACCTTCCATGATGATCTTACGTGGACCATGGACTCTGGTGCCACCGACCACTACACCAACAAAATGGAGCGCATGAGCATCCATGAGAGCTACCACGGAAAGGATCAAGTCTAGATCGCCAATGGCACATGTTTGTCTATTGCGCATGTCGGCCATTCCAATATAGTTGGTTTTTCGCGATCCCTTGTCTTGAGGTATATCCTTCATGTACCCGACGTTAGCAAAAAACATCTTTCCGTTTATCTCCTTGTTTCTCACAATGATATATTCATCAAATTTTACAAACATTTCTTCTTTGTTAAGAACAAGGTCACAAGGAACATCATCCTACAAGGTAGAGGTCATGGTGGACCTCTACCCCCTCCTGTTTAATCAAGCACCCCTGCCATGGGTCTTCTGGTGTCAATATTTTGCCAACATAATGGCACCAACGCTAGATCAAGCATCTAGTGCCTAGATCCTTGATGTTGTGATCAATCCCAACGCTAACCGGAACGGATCAATCACTTCACAACTGACCTATACACTCCTACCCGTTCACGGGATTCCTATTGTCTATTGGGATCTACTGGGGTTTTTCCTTGCTCAAATACACTTTGTCAAATACGCTAGCCGTCTTTAATGCATGACTTTCACCAAACTATAAAGTTGAATGTTTGAATTGAGCATGTATTGTTGGTACAATTGTATTTGCAAAATCTTTTTTATTTAGAGTCAATCCCGCTTTTACCCTATGATTGTACATCTGTGACATATTATCCTATTTAGTGGAACTTCTAGGAAAATATCCCTTCTAGGCAGTGGCCGACCTTAGTGGAGGCTCAAAGGGGCTGTCGTCCCACCAGTCCATGCAGAATTTGACTACTGTTTATTAGAGTTTATATTTGTTTTATCTTAAAACTCTAGCCTAAGTCGGTTTGGGTCTAATCCTTGGCTGGCCGACCCCCCTCCTCTCTTCTATATAAATATTGTAATATTGTATAAATCAATACAAGTTATTATTCTTTCAAAATATCATGGTATCAAACGCCTAGGTTTTCCGTACCTGGGATGGCTCCTCCGCCAAAACTGTCGCCGCTGCCATCGGCTCCGCTATGGACCACGGCTGAAGCTCGCGCCACCGGCGCACCACCCTCCTCCTCCTCTACTCCTACCCACCAAATACCCCAACAAATCCCTCAAATATCTCTTGCCGAAACGATCGTCGACGTCTCTCCCTTCGTCCCGATCGTCTTGGATCTCGCCAAAACACAACTTCTACCACTGGCGCCACCTATTTCGCGTGCATCTCGGGCGCTGAGGCCTTCGCAGCCACATCGATCCCGCCTTGACACTGCGCCCCTATGCTCCGCGCTGGGTGAAAGACGATCTCACCATCATCCAATGGATCTACACGCGGATCTCCACCGAGTTCTTCAACCTCGTCTCCACCGACGACGCCACGACAACACAACTTTGGGCTGCCCTCCAGCAGCTTTTCCAGGAAAACTCCGACTCACGCGTGAACACCCTCCACATCGAGCTCCACACCAGCACTCAAGGCGACTCCCCCGTCACCGTCTTTTGCCAACACATCAAGGCCATCGGTGATGAACTTCGGGAGCTCGGTGATCCCATTGACGACAGTGCACTCATCAACGCCCTTCTTGTCGGGCTCGGCGATCAATTTGAAAATCAAGTTTCCTTTATTCCTCTACTGAAACCTTACCCTAGCTTCGTCAAGGTACGATCTATTTTGCAGCTTGAGTCCCAGAACCAAGCACTCAAGGCTGTCCGTCCTCCTGAGGTGTTTCACACGGAGCCTCGCCCGCCGCTCCTGCCTACTCCTGTTGCACCACCGACGGCCCCTCTTGGATGGCGTCCAAGCCCCAATTACTGCAGCAAAAAATCCCGTGTATCGGCCACTCGCCCCAGCGCTGACTCCTCAGCCGCGGCCACTTACTCCTGCACCAGCTCCACCAGCGCCGACTCCACCAGTGCCACCACCACCCTCCACCATGGCCCCTTGGCAGCCACAGCATGACCCATGGACGGGTCGCGTTCAGGCCTAGCCGATGCCCTGTCCGGCCCCCTCTTCGTACAACGCCCCACCGGCTTACACCGGGCACTGGAGTCCTGGCCTCCGCCCCTCCAACGGCGCACCAGGGCCTCTCGCACCTCGTCCTCCGCAGCAGGTCTACACCACCCAAGCTTCATCGACGGCTTATATGCTGTCGCCACAACAATACATGGCTCCGCCGACGTCACTGCCCCACATGTACCACGCTCCTCCGGCTCTTCAGTACATGCCCACGTCACCCGCTTCGTCAACCGCTCCACCAAGTTGGGACCAAGCCGCCTTCATCACTGCCATGAACAATTTCACACTCAACAACCACGAAGGTACGGATTGGATTTTTTTTCTGATGCTTCCTCGCATATGTCTTCAAATATGGATTTTCTGTCAGCTTGTTCTTCCTCTCCCTTTTCTACCATCACCATTGGCGATGGATCCTCTATTCCAATCTCATGCACCGGTCACTCTTACATCATTAGTCCAAACACAAATTTTATCCTTCAAAACATTTTAGTTGCTCCATCATTAATTAAAAATCTAATATCTGTTGGTAAATTCACAATTGACAATAATGTTTCCATAGAATTTGATCCCTTTGGTTTATCTGTGAAGGATCTGAAAATGGCGGCGGTCCTCGCTCGTTATAATAGTTCGGGCGATCTCTATCCTCTCCATGGAACACCCACCTCCACACCTCAAGCCATGGTTGCCTCCTTCGATCTATGGCATCGTCGTCTAGGTCACCCCAATAAAAATACTGTGTCATCCATGCTACAAGAGTTTAGCATCCCTAGTTCTAGTTCTTCTCATGATCCCTCTATTTATAATGCCTGTCAATGCGGCGAACATATTAGATTACCTTTTGGCACATCAACTACCTATAGTACTTTTCCATTTTAGTTATTACATTGTGATTTATGGGACTCTTCCGTTCCAAGTGTTGCAGGGTTCAAATATTATCTTGTTATTTTATATGATTACTCTCACTATGTTTGGACCTTCCCTCTTCGTGCCAAATCAGATATTCACAAACTCTTCATTAATTTTAGGCAATATGTTGTAACACACTTTGGTCTTCCAATTCGCTTCATACAATGTGACAATGGAAAAGAATTTGATAATAACCAAAATCGAAATTTGTTTCTCTCCCAAGGTATCCTCTTTCGTTTTTCCTGCCCATACACATCTCCTCAAAATGGCAAGGCTGAACGTTCCCATTCGCTCTATCAACGACATCTTGTGCACCTTACTAGTTCAAGCCTCTCTTCTTCCACGTTTTTGGGCTGAAGATCTACGGACAACCACATTATTTTTAAACATCTGACCAACTAAAACATGTCCTCTTTATTCCCCCTTCCAATTTCTCTATCTCACCCCGATTATTCTGATTTGCGTGTTTTTGGCTCTCTATGTTTTCCTAACACATCCTCTACCTCCACCCATAAACTAGCTCCAAGATCTTTGCCATGCATATACTTAGGTCCATCCGATGATCACAAAGGATCACGATATTTTGATCCTTCATCCGGTCGTGTTCTTATATCTCGTCATGTAACCTTCTATGAAAATACTTTCCCCTTTTCAACCGTTCATTCCCCGCCGATCCCTAAACATATGTCACCATCTCCTGCCCCTACAGTGCGTCATTTTTTAGTGCCAACCGTCACCCCCACCATGGTTGTCGAGCCCTCTGCTGCGGCAGCGCCACCTCCTACCGAGACCTCTGCTGCGGCAGCACCACCTCTTGCTGAGAGCCCGCAGCAGTCTGTCGCGTCACCTTCCCCCGCCACGGCAGACTCTCCTATCAGCACGTCCTCTGGCTCGGCCTCTCTCGCGTCAACCACACCTTCTTCTTCAGCAACTAATCCACTTCCTACTAATGTCATTCCCATACCTATTCCCACAAATGAACATGTCATGTGTACTCGTGGCAAAAAGGGTTTCCATATTCCTCGATGTTTTCTCAATCTTTCAACTACTCCATCGATCTCACCTATCCCAAGATCCTACAAACGTGCTCTTCTTGATCCACTATGGCACTCTGCCATGAAAGATGAATTCGATGCTCTTATTCAAAATAATACATGAACTCTTGTTCCTAAACCATCTGGCGCCAATATTGTCTCGGGGAAGTGGGTGTTTCGTCATAAGTATAACTCCGATGGGTCTTTGGCTCGCTACAAGGCCCGTTGGGTTTGCAGAGGTTTTTCTCAAAAACAAGGAATTGATTTTGATGAAACCTTCTTCCATGTTGTCGAGCCAAGCACTATTCGCATCATCCTCGGTCTTGCAGTTTCTTCATCCTGGCATATTCACCAACTTGATGTAAAAAATATTTTCTTAATGGTACTTTGAATGAAACTGTTTATTGTCAACAACCATCTGGATTTGAAGCTCCCTCTAATCCAAATCTTGTCTGTCTTCTAAAAAAATCTCTCTATGGTCTTAAACAAGCTCTTCGTGCCTGGTTCCAACGATTTGCTACATTCATTCAAACTATTGGTTTTATCCCATCAAAATCTGACACATCTCTCTTTATTTTCTGATCTTCCTCTCACACGGCATATCTTCTTTTATATGTAGACGATATTGTTCTTACAGCTTCTTCTGATTCTTTTCTTCAACATATCATCACTCTTTTTAACAAAGAATTTTCTATGACTGATTTAGGATCACTTCATAATTTTCTTGGTATCACCGCCACTAGAACATCTTCTACTCTTTTTCTTTCTCAACGACAATATATTATGGATCTCTTGAACCAAGCTGGCATGATTGACTGTCAACCCTGTCGTACACCGGCTGATGTTGGCACCAAACTTTCGGCTGACGGTGATCCTGTTCCAGATCCAACCTTATATTGTAGTCTTACTGGTGCTTTACAATATGCTACTCTCACTCAACCCGACATCTCTTATTCTGTTCAGCAAGCATGTCTCTATATGCATGATCCTCGTTTACCTCATGTTTCTTATGTCAAAAAGATTCTTCGCTACTTAAAAGGTACTCTTGATCATGGTCTATTACTTAACTCATCTTCTCCAACAAGCTTGACAGTTTATTCTGATGCAGACTGGGCAGGATGTCCAGACACTCGACGATCCACATCTGGCTTTTGTGTTTATTTGGGTGATAATCTTGTTAATTTCTTGGTCATCGAAAAGGCAGGTTACGGTATCCTGGTCTTCAGCTGAAGCGGAATACAAGACGGTTGTGCATGTTGTTGTTGAAGCAGTTTGGATAAGCCAACTACTTGTGTAACTCCAGCGCCCTGTCGAACATACCACTATTGTCTAGTGCGATAATATATCAGCCGTCTATATGGCCTATAAACCTGTGCAGCATCGCCGTACCAAGCACATCGAGATCGACATTCACTTTGTCCGGAAAAAGGTTGCTCTTGGAGAAGTTCGTGTTCTACATGTTCCAACAAATGCACAATTTATAGATATTTTTACCAAAAGACTCCATCATGCGTCCTTCATCGACATACGTTCCAGTCTCAACATTGTGGCGCCCGATGTTGACACTGCCGGGGGAAGGGGGGTATTAAAGTTTGTGTTTGTGTTATCTTAGGACTCTAGCCTAAGTCGGGTTGGGTCTAATCCTATGCTGGCCGACCCCCCTCCTCTCTTCTATATAAATATTGTAATATTCTATAAATGCTCCCAAAATATCACTGTTCAAAGGTATTTAGCCTATTTATCAATTCAAAATCAGCCCCCCCCCCCCCCCCCCCCCCCCCCCCCCCCCCCCCGGGCGATGTTGGCCCAATGTCCGCCACTACTTCTAGGACTTTGAACTCAGCGGGGTAAATATTATCGGAAATGCATAAATAGAATTAATCATCTTTCGAGGATTGCTCTAGTACGCCCCCTTTCTGAATCTAAATTTACGTACAAGGATCATTAGCTCACTAATTAATTGTGAAATTAAAGTTGGCCCTCCTAAGTCCATTCCAAACCCAGTATACCGACATATGGGTATACCGTATAGCGCATAGAGTTGTTCCTCCCTCATCGGCCACCCACGCCCCTCTCACGATCATGGTTGTCGCCACCATGATCCTCACCTCATCGCCGACAGTCACATCTGCGTTCGGCCAGGTGATCACCATGACAAGGCCGAACAATCCTCATGACTCGTCCTCACCAGCGTTGGCAAAGGTGATCACTGAAACCCTGATCATTGTCGTCAACATCATCTCCTCTAAGTAGAGTTTACATTTTGCACCTCACGGGCTATGGCAAGAGTAGGGTTGGACATGTCGTGTTTCGTTGCAGCAATACTTGTCTTTCGTGTCTCCGGACTTGTCTTGCGTTGCCATCAAACATTGTTGTTGGACTAACTAGTGGGGAAAACAACCAGTGTTGGCCTTGCCACCACCCACCACCAACATACAGTTTTTTATACAAATAAACGACTACTTGTACAGATCCATACACATGCGGTTGTGCCATACGGGTTTCTCCACGGCAAACACGTATTAATTGATTATTCATAAAAGACAATCATGCCCTTAATCACGAGGGGGTATCGAGTGATCTCAACCGTTCTTGTGTTTGAGTTTGGCTGAGTTTGAGGGAAGAGGGTTGTAATGCAGCAAACACCTTGCATTTATATTGGATCGCAGTTATTTGCAACCTCATGGCTTTGGTGAGGAAGAACAACCATCATTGCACTCAACAATGTCATAGGAGGAGCAGAGTAAAAACATAATTATATCTCAGGTCGAGCTGTCGAGGTTGTCAGGGCCGTTTAGTGGAGCTTGGCATCACATATTTATGCTTAATCTGCAGCAAAAGTTTTCTAAATGCCCGAGCTAGAGGCAGTAATGATAAGCCTCCAGGGAAAGACTGCAATGGTCGTGGGAACGCTGGGACAAAGGAAAATGCATACCAATGGATTGAAGCCCAATGGTTCAGAACACAAATACAATAACAAATACGGTTGTCTGATTTTTATTCAAGCAAACCGACCGTCGTTCGTGTCCTAAAATTGCATAATCCTTTATGTGATCTTAGATCTGATAATGCCCAAACTGACTTTTGAAGAAATAAAAATAATTTAGTGGCAAACAAGGGATAGAAAATTAGGTCTTATCTTATTGATCATACACTTGTAACTGATCTCTACGAAGATTACAATTCTATGTCCTTTTGTCTAGGTAGATAAACATGGAGGTATCGGAGGTGGCACGTGCGAGCAAGTGCACGGCTTGACAGCCCCGTTTTGGAGCGCCACAGAGGCGGAGAGATGAGAAACTGGTTGTGTCTAACCCAATCCTATTTTCTGAAGATTATCTAATTGTTGCACGAGCCCCATAATCTCACTCTCCGTCTTCGAGCAGCTATGTTTTAGGCAGCCACAGATCCTCGCTATGGCACCACTCCCGATGTCTCATATTCTTATATCTTAGTACATTTCTACCGTTCTTCTCTCGTCCTTTTCTCGTTATGTGTATGTGTCTATGTGCATGCATCGTGACCTACCCAATACTAGTTACAAACATGCTCAAATGTGAAGTGGGATAACAATGTTTGTTCTACTCAGATGAAGCTGCAGTGGTGTACATATATATAATGGGCGAAACATTATTTACACATTTGATGGTTGTTAGAGCATTCACTCTGCAATGTGACCACTCTTTGTATTGCATCACAATATTGCAACCTCGCGATTTTGGTGAGGAAGAACAACCGCCGTCGAGGTTATTATGGTCGGTGGCGTTTAGTGGAGCTTTGCAGCATAGATTTATGCCTATGGGGCTATTTGGTTGGGCTTATTTATGGCATTTCGCTTTCGCTTATAATAGGTGCTTTTGATTTTTACACCATGTTACAACTATGTTCAGTTAGAAGCCAAAAGCCAAAATCAAAAGGTGCTTTTGTGCCTTATAAGCCAAAAACCAAAGCCATACCAAACAGCCCTACAAGAAGTTGTAGGAATGACCAAGCAAGAGAAATTAATGATAAGCCTCCTAGGAGAGACTGCAATGGTCGTGGGAAGACCACGAAAAAAGGAATAATAAATGACTGTTTTTAAGGTACCTTTCACTACTGAGGAGATATGAATAGTATAATTTAAATCTGGTCTTCGATTTTAAAGGGTATTCTAGACACTAAATATAGCATTTAATTAAGCTGAAATCCCGGTGACTGATTCTTAATCTCCTTATTCTACGTCTAGTCGTTTCTTTTCATCTTCCAAATAACGTGTTTGTATGGCCGTATGGCAAGCATCCTTGCCATAGGTGACAACACCGTTGTGGCCGTGCTGGGGACCTCTCATTGCAATTAGTAAAGGCCCCGCCTTTCTTTCATGGAATTACACCATGTAAGTACTTAGGTTGATTCAGATCTAAACAACTTTAACCGATTTCTACACAAGACCTGCACAATGAAATTAAGATGGAAGCACCGACAATCGATGTTAGCAATAATTCCGAGTTTGTATCTTAACGATGCCAAGGATGGCCACATTTTCACCGTTTGACGCTTGGCTGATGCACACGGAACCACGTCTTGCATGGGCATTTCATGGCCGATCTCATGGCTTCTTTGCCCACGACCTTGTCACTGCTCACATGTGTCGATCCGTCATTGAGGAAGAAGGTGATGTCACGAGAATTATGGGGTAGTCAGTATTCACAATGGATGGGCCATGAGTACTTTGCCAATTTCACCCCTAGAGAACCAATGTTTAATCACTAGTGCAACTTATACTACCGATATTTTAAGCACTAGCAAGGTGGCCCTCGCAAATGCGAGGGCCATCGTCTTTAGTGTGTCGAAAAACGACCGAGAAATAAATATTTTGTTTTTCTTGTATTTATGTTAAGGAATTAAAATAAATTTAAAGAAAACATAGTATTATTCAAAAACTCCACCATCATGTGAAACATATTTTAAAATAAGTATTTCTCCTCGTGTACTCTTTGACTAATCCTGATATAAGATGATTTCCACTCATCTACATATTATATGAATCAACTGGGACAAAGGATACATGCATCAAAAGCAGAAGGTTCGGATTGACATGTCTATCTTCATACACAATGTGTTAAGATTGGTGTAGCATTTATATGTTGCTTGTTGTCTGACTAATAATTATGATCCACCTATTAGTTGACGATGGTTTTGTGATTATTTTCTACAATTAGTTCTGAGTATGTGACCTTATAGAGTATATCCTTAATATAGAAGTTGGACATCTTAATGTTATTCTTGTGTTATTGGAATTTTAAAGTTGATTTATTCATATTTTAGTGCCAAACTTGCAAAAGAAATAGTAAACCATTTAGACGAGAAAGCTAGAATTTTTTGAGAAATCTAACCCTATTACAAAACTCCAGTACAAATTAAACCCTTTTCAAAAATTTAGCTAGAACTAAAGCTCTCTACTACAGACAAACACTCTAGCGGTACCGTTAGGCATGGTACCGCCGGCGCCACTTTGAAGGTACCACACAGGAGGTATCACATGGAAGGCTACCGCTGGATCCTCTGGAGGTACCATACCTAATGGTACCATCAGAACCTTTGGAGGTACCAAAATGGGTTAGATCTAGCTTAAAAATTCAAAATGGTTCATTTGAGGCTAAACTTTCATAAAAGGATTAGATTTGTCAAATCACCATCTAGGATTAATTATTAACTCAGTCGATCACAATCGTGGGTCTTAATAAACAACCTAGATTTAAAAGAACTTATGATGATGAACGTGGATAAAGTAGAATTTAAAACTACAGAGGTCATGTTATTTAGAAAAGGTATCGGCCACTTTGTTTTGTAAAAGCAACAAACAAAAAGATTGACATGTTAAGAAAATAACTTCTTCAATTGAGAGAAAGAAAGAGAGTAATAAGAATTCTCTTATCCCATTTGGAAGGATACCGTCCTTATAACTATCCATGACTGTTTTTGTTTATATATTCATTTTATACAAATAAATAAGTTTACACTTTACAGTCTAGTTTTGATAAATAGTTGCACTTCAAAATTTTGTGCCACTTCTACATACCAAGTCCCAAGTAGTCTAGCACATATTTTACCATGCCATATCCTAACGGAGACATGAACACAAACTATTTATCGTCTGTGCTATGCTAAGACTCCTCTTTTAGATGTCCATAATCTATACGTTCCTTTTTCTTATATGAAGACGCACATCCCCGTTAATTGGACAGGGACTCCGTGAGTTCCAACACATTACACATCTACCAGGTGTGTAATTATGTGGCCAAGTCCCATACCAAGTCCTAGTGGAAACGAGGTCTTTTGTTGATCCCGAAAAAGGGCTTTAACACCGGTTCTTCTACGAACCGGTGTTAAAGGGTGGACCGTACCAACGTGGTCCCTGCAGCAAAAAAGGAGCCCCCCTTTAACACCGGTTCATGCCACGAACCGGTGTTAAAGGACCCTGCAACAGGTGGCCCGCGCAGCCCCCCCCCCTTTAACACCGGTTCGTGGCTTGAACCGGTGTTAAAGGGGGGGCTATATAAGACACCTCCCCAGCCCACACACACACACCCCACTCTTCCATTCTTTCACATTTTTGAGCCTAGCAAGAGGGTGTGAAGAGTGCTAGTTTTTTTTTTCATATGCACAAGAGGTGTTCGGTGAAATGCCCGAGAGCTCAAAATAAGTTTTCTTGTTGCTCTTTCCGTCTCGGTCGAGGTCGGCAACTATCCTTTCATGTGTCATTGATGTACTATATATATAAATGGTCATCTCCCTATTATTTTTTGATATATACTACATATTAATGCAGATGAACCGGCAATGGATGTACGGTGACCGCCGCACTTCCGAGTACATTACGGGCCTCCAAAATTTCATCGTTGTGGCTAATGCAAACCGTGGTCACAATGGTTTTATGTGATGTCCGTGTGTTCACTGTCAGAACAAGAAAGACTACTCAAATACCAGAACCATTCACGCCCGCCTGCTTCGATCCGGTTTCATGCCCAGCTATAATTGTTGGACCAAGCACGGAGAAAAAGGGGTTGTGATGGAAGACAACGAAGAAGAAGAGGATGATGACAACTATCATAATATGTATCCTGAATATGATGATAATGCAAAGGGGGTAGATAATGAAGATCAAGAGGGAGCAGATGGGCCCGCTGATGACGATCTTGGTCGGGCCATTACTGATGCAAAGGAAGAATGTGAAACTGAAAAGGAGAAGGAGAAGCTGGAGCAGATGTTAAAGGATCACAAAACATTGTTGTATCCAACTTGCGAAGATGGCCACAAAAAGCTAGGTGCCACACTGGATTTGCTACAATGGAAGGCAGAGAATGGTGTGACTGACAACGCATTTTCAAAGTTGATGGTAAAAATGAAGAATCTTCTTCCAAGAAATAATGAGTTGCCCGACAGTACATACCAAGCAAAGAAGGTTGTCTGCCCTCTAGGATTAGACGTGCAGAAGATACATGCCTGCATTAATGACTGCATCCACTACCGCGGTGAGAAGTATGAGAATTTGGATGCATGCCCGGTATGCACTGCACTGCGGTATAAGATCAGACGAGATGATCCTGGCGATGTTGAGGGCGAGGCCCCTAGGAAGAAGGTTCCCGCCAAGGTTATGTGGTATGCTCCTATAATACCACGGTTAAAACGTCTCTTCAGAAATAAAGAGCATGCCAAGTTGTTGCGATGGCACATGGAAGACCGTAAGAAAGACGCGATGTTGAGACACCCCGCTGATGGGTCACAGTGGAGAAAAGTCGAGCGAGAGTACCCGGACTTCGCACGTGACGCAAGGAACTTAAGGTTTGGTCTAAATACAGACGGCATGAATCCTTTTGGTGAGCAGAGCTGCAGTCACAGCACCTGGCCTGTGACCCTATGTATCTACAACCTTCCTCCTTGGTTGTGTATGAAGAGGAAGTTTATTATGATGCCAGTGCTCATCCAAGGCCCGAGACAACCCGGCAACGACATTGATGTGTACCTAAGGCCATTAGTTGAAGAACTTTTACAGCTGTGGGCCAAACCAGGTGTACGTATGTGGGATGAGCACAAAGGGGAGTCATTTGACCTACGAGCATTGCTTTTCGTAACCATCAATGATTGGCCTGCTCTTAGTAACATTTCAGGGCAGACAAACAAGGGATACAATGCATGCACACACTATTTAGATGATACTGAAAGTGTATATTTGGATAAATGTAAGAAGGTTGTGTACCTAGGGTATCGCCGATTTCTTCCGAACCTGCATCCAGTAAGAAAGAAAGGCAAGCATTTCAAACGTCTGGCAGAACCCCGGAGGAAGCCTGTCCTCCGTACCGGTGAGGAGGTATTTGGTATGGTCAAGGACCTAGAAGTAATCTTTGGAAAAGGTCCTGGCAGTCTATCTGTTCCGAATGACGATGCCGGACACGCGCCCATGTGGAAGAAGCAATCTATATTTTGGGACCTATCCTATTGGAAAGTCTTAGAGGTCCGCTCTTCAATTGACGTGATGCACGGGACGAAGAATGTTTGCGTGAACCTGCTAGGCTTTCTAGGAGTGTATGGGAAGACAAAAGATACACCGGAAGCATGGCAGGACCAGCAACGTCTGAAGGCCCCTGAAGAGCCTATGCATCCTGAGAACGAGAAGGTTAAACGATGCCACTTAACTCCTGCCAGCTACGCTCTTACCAAAGCAGAGAAGGAAATCTTTTTTGAATGTCTGAGCAGTATCAAGGTCCCGTCTGGCTTCTCGTCGAATATAAAGGGAATAATAAATATGGCAGAGAAAAATTCCAAAACCTGAAGTCTCATGACTGCCACGTGATTATGACACAATTGCTTCTGATTGCATTGAGGGGGCTTCTGTAGGGTTTCGTAGCATGGAAAACAAAAAATTTCTATCGCATACAAACAAACAAGCCAAGATCTATCTACTAGATTGTAGCAACGAGTCGATGGAATAACTCACTCTCGAAGATTCCAAAGTGTTTTAACGAGAGCGGATTCTCGTGGGTGATGTAGTCGTACTCTTCCCGATCTCAAGATCGCGTAGACGATCCTTCCGGCGCTGCGTTCCGGCAGCGCTCCCGCAGTCGGTCACACGTTCGGTACTCGACGAAGACCTTCCTCTCCCTTGTTCCAGCAGGCAGCGGAGGTTGTAGCACTCTCCTCGCGATTCCGGCAGCACAACAGCGTGGTACCGGAAGTAGAGGGGAGATCTCGCAGGGCTTCGCCTTAAGCCGGAGCGAGTATGGTGGAGTATGAGAGAGTCCTCGGTGTTCTAGGGTTTAGACACACCAAGGAGGGGACAAGTCGGTGGCTAGGGTTTAGCTAGGCGGCGGCGAGTTGATGCCCTAGGGGCCGGCGGCGACTTGGAGGCGGCGGCGGCTTGGTGCTAGGGTTTGGAGGAGTAGGAGTTGTGTGTACTAGGAGGGAGCCCTGCCCCTCCTTATATAGGTGGAGGGGCCGGCCGGCCAAGGGGAGGGAGGGGAGTCCCTCCCCAACTCGGCTTGGGTGGTGCGCCGCCGGTTGGAGGAGGGATTCCCTCCCCAACTCGGTTTCCCACTCCTCCTCTTTCCAAAACTTGCCGTTTGACTTTCAAACTAGTCGTTTGACTTTTCAATTTAGGATTTGAATAAACCCTTTATTTTGGACAGCGAAGACACTTAGTACATGATGCAATCATTCCAACTTGCAATGACACATTCATGTACCCCTTTCTCTCCGGAGTGCCGGACATTCCGGAACCTTCTAGAACATTCCCGATGAAAACACCGGAATCATTCCCGAACTCCGAAACGAGACTTTCCTTATATGAATCTTATTCTCCGGACCATTTCGGATCTCCTCGTGATATCCCGGATCCCATCCGAGACTCCGAACAACATTCGGTCTCTTTCTCATCATACCATAACTACTCAAACAACGTCGAATCCTTAAGTGTGTCTCCCGATGGTTCGTGAATTATGCGGACATGATCGAGACACTTCTCTGAACAATAACCAATAGAGAAATCTGGAAATTCATATGGCTCCCACATATTTCTACGATTACTTTGTGATCGAATGAACCACTTACATACGATACTAATTTCCCTTTGTCTCACGATAGTTTACTTATCCGAGGTTATGATCGTCGGTATCTCTGCATACCTAGTTCAACCTCGTTACCGATAAGTACTCTTTTCTCGTTCCCGTGATATGCGATCCCTTGTGAGCCAGTCACATGCTTGCAAGCTAATTGGATGACATTTCACCGAGAGGGCCCAGAGTATATCTATCCATCATATGGATGGACAAATCCCACTCTTGATCCATGTGTTTCAACCAATACTTTCCGAACACTCAATGCCACCTTTATAGCCATCCAGTTACGGTGTGGTGTTTGATGTCATCAAGGCATCCATTCGGCAAAGGTGATATGCATGATCTCATGGTCGAAGGAATTAGGTTACTATGTATCAGAAAGCATATAGCAATTGAACTATTGAAATGACTTGATCTTTATGCTACGCTTATCTATAGGAGTATGTCCATCATATCATTCTCCTAACGATATGATCTTGTTGTTAATAACATCTCAATGTTCATGATAGGGAAACCACAATCATCTATTAACCAACAAGCTAGTATTATATAGAGGCTTTACTAGGGACTTCAAATTAGGTTTACAAATCACACAAGTATTAATGTTTCCTTGTTAATACTATTATAGCATTAATGTAAACATTTATCATAAACATAAAGATATAATAATAACTACATTTATTATTGCCTCTAGGGCATATCTCCAACAGTCTCCCACTTGCACTAGAGTCATCTAATCTAGATTACATGGTAATATACCGAACACCCATGGCAGTTTGGTGCTGGTCATGTTTTGCCCTCGGGAGAGGTTTAGTCAATGGATCCGCCACATTCAGATATGTGTGTACTTTGCAAATCTTTATATCCCCGTCTTGGATATGTTCTCGAATAGCGTGAAAACGTAGCTTGATATGCTTCAGCTTCTTGTATGACCTTGGTTCTTGCGCATTGGCTATGGCGCCCATGTTATCACAGTAGATAGACATTGGTTCCAGCGCACTAGGAACCACACCCAGCTCTGTAATGAACTCTTTCATCCATATCGCTTCTTGTGAAGCCTCCGAAGCAGCCATGTATTCCAATTCAGTTGAAGATCTCGCCACAACGCTTTGCTTTGCACTCCTCCAGCTAACTGCTGCACCATTCAAAATAAATATGTATCCAGATTGTGATTTAGAATCATCCGGATCGGTGTTCCAACTAGCATTGGTGTAACCATTAACAACGAGCTGTTCATCACCTCCATAAGAAAGAACCATATCCTTAGTTCTTCTCAAGTACTTAAGGATGTTTTTGACCGCTGTCCAATGATCCACTCCTGGATCACTTTGATATCTGCTAGTTAAACTAACAGCATATGCAATGTCGGGTCTAGTACATAGCATGGCATACATTAGAGATCCTATGGCTGAGGCATAGGGAGTCTTACTCATCCTTTCTCTATCTTCTGCCGATGTCGGACTTTGAGTTTTACTCAAGGTCGTATTGGGCAACATGGGCAAGAACCCTTTCTTGCTTTCTTCCATTCCAAACCTCTTTAGAACTTTGTCCAAATATGTACGTTGTGACAATGAAATTTGGCGTTTCGATCTATCTCTATAAATCTTTATGCCTAATATGTAAGCTGCTTCGCCAAGATCCTTCATTGAAAAACTATTATTCAAATATTCCTTGACACTATTAAGAAGGTCTACATCATTCCCAATCAACAATATGTCATCTACATATAGTATTAAGAATGCTACAGAGCTCCCACTCACTTTCTTGTAAATACAAGCTTCTCCATAAGTTTGTATAAAACCAAAACTTTTGATCACCTTATCAAAACGTTGATTCCAACTTCGGGATGCTTGCTTCAATCCATAGATGGACCGTTGAAGTTTGCATACCTTGTTAGAATCTTTAGGATCGACAAAACCTTTGGGTTGCATCATATACAACTCTTCATCAATGTCTCCATTGAGGAATGCTGTTTTGACATCCATCTGCCATATCTCATAATCATAATATGCAGCGATTGCTAACATAATCTTCACAGACTTTAGCTTTGCTACTGGTGAGAAAGTCTCATCGTAGTCAACTCCTTGAATTTGTCGAAACCCTTTTGCGACAAGTCGAGCTTTATAGACAGTAACATTACCATCAGCATCTGTTTTCTTCTTGAAAATCCATTTGTTCTCGACAGCCTTTCGGACATCCGGTAAGTCCACCAAAGTCCATACTTGGTTTTCGTACATGGATCCAATCTCGGATTTCATGGCTTCTTGCCATTTATTGGAATCTGGGCTCATCATCGCTTCCTCATATGTCTCAGGGTCATCGGTGTTGTCCACCAACATGACACTCATAACGGGATCATACCAATCTGGAGTGGTACGAGTTCTCGTTGACCTGCGAGGCTCTGTAGCAACTTCAACCGAAGTTTCATGATCATCATCATTAGCTTCCTCTCTAATTGGTGCAGGCACCACAGGAACTTCTTCCGGTGCTGCACTACTCGCAATTTCGAGAGAAGGTTCGACAACCTCGTCGAGTTCTACTTTCCTTTCAGTCACTTCTTTCGAGAGAAATTCCTTCTCTAGAAAGGATCCATTCTTGGCAACGAAGATTTTTCCTTCGGATCTATGATAGAAGGTATACCCAATAGTTTCCTTTGGGTATCCTATGAAGACGCATTTTTCCGCTTTGGGTTCAAGCTTGTCCGGCTGTAACTTCTTTACATAGGCTTCGCAACCCCAAACTTTAAGGAACGACAATCTAGGTTTCTTCCCAAACCATAATTCATACGGTGTCGTTTCAACGGATTTAGACGGTGCCCTATTTAAAGTGAATGCGGCTGTTCCTAATGCATAACCCCAAAATGATAGCGGTAAATCTGTAAGTGACATCATAGAACGAACCATATGTAAGAGAGTTCGATTACGACGTTCGGACACACCATTACGCTGTGGTGTTCCCGGTGGTGTCAACTGTGAAAGTATTCCGCATTTCTTCAAATGCTCGCCAAACTCGTAACTTAGATATTCACCTCCACGATCAGAACGTAGAAATTTAATCTTCTTGTTACATTGATTCTCTACCTCACTTTGAAATTCCTTAAACTTCTCGAAAGTTTCGGACTTATGTTTCATGAAATAGATATACCCATATCTACTCAAGTCATCCGTGAAGGTAAGAACATAACGATAACCACCGCGCGATGCTACACTCATTGGACCACACACATCGGTATGTATGATTTCCAATAAGTCCGTAGCTCGCTCCATCATACCAGAAAATGGAGTCTTAGTCATTTTACCCATCAGACATGCTTCGCATCTATCAAGTGATTCGAAATCAAGTGATTCAAGAAGTCCATCAGAATGGAGTTTCTTCATACGTTTCACTCCAATGTGACCAAGACGACAGTGCCACATATAGGTCGAATTATCGCTTGATTTCAAACGTTTAGCCTCAATGTTGTTGATATGTGTATTTCCACTATCGAGATTCAATAAGAATAGAACATCTATCAAAGGTGCATGTGCATAAAACATATTACTCATATAAATCGAACAACCATTATTCTCGGACTTAAACAAGTAACCGTCTCGCAATAAACAAGATCCCGATATAATGTTCATGCTCAACGCAGGCACCAAATAACAATTATTTAAGTATAAAACTAATCCCGATGGTAGATGAAGGGGTAGCGTGCCGACCGTGATCACATCAACCTTTGATCCGTTTCCCACGCGCATCGTCACCTCATTCTTCGCTAGCTTCCGTTTATTCTGCAGCACCTGTTTCGAGTTACAAATATGAGCAACCGAACTAGTATCAAATACCCAGGCACTACTACGAGTACTAGTGAGATACACATCAATAACATGTATATCAGATATACCTTTCTTCTTGATGTTGTCGTTCTTCAAATCCGCCAAGTACTTTGGGCAATTCCGCTTCGAGTGACCTTCTCCCTTGCAGTAAAAGCACTCAGTATCAGGCTTAGGTCCAGCCTTGGTCTTCTTCGTCGGCGTGGTAACTTTCTTACCACCCTTCTTGAAGTGTCCCTTTTGCTTAGACTTGCCTTTCTTGAATTTGGTGGTCTTATTGACCAACAACACTTGGTGATCTTTCTTGATCTCCACTTCTGCAGATTTCAACATGGCAAAGAGTTCTGGCAACGTCTTGTTCATGTTCTGCATGTTGTAGTTCATCACAAAGTTCTTGTAACTTGGTGGTAGTGATTGGAGGACACGGTAAATCCCCAAAGCATTAGGAATCACAATACCCAAGCTTTGAAGTTTTTTTGCGTGCCCAGACATCTTAAGCACATGCTCACTGACGGAGCTGCCCTCTTCCATCTTGCAGTTAAAGAACTTTTCAGAAGCCTCATAGCTTTCAATTGCCGCATGAGTCTCAAAGATCAATTTGAGATCCTCGACAATATCATATGGGTCTGAATTCTCAAACCTTTTCTGAAGCTCCGATTCTAAACCATACAAGATAGCACACTGAACTGTGGAGTACTGAGTCTTCCGAGTGAGTTAAACGTTCTTTACTTCATCGGGAGCATCAGCTGCAGGTGGGTCACCCAGCGGTGCATCCAGCACATAGGTCAAATTACCAGCTGTGAGGACAATCCTCAAATTGCAGAACCAATCCGTGAAGTTTCTTCCATTGTTTTTCAACTTTTATTTCTCTAGGAACGCATTAAAATTGATGGTAGGGGCTGCCATTGATCTACAACATATTTGCAATAGTTTAGACTAAGTTTATGACAAATTGAGTTCAAATTAATAATAAAATTAATCTAGGTGAACTCCCACTCAAAACAATATCCCTCACATTGTTTTAGTGATTACACGAACCAAATCCACCACATCAACACCGATCATCACGAGAGTTGATATAGTTTCAATGGCGAACAATCAACATGTCCATCATATCTACTATATGATTCATGCTTTACCTTTCGGTGATCCGTGTTCCGAGACCATGTTTGTACATGCTAGGCTCGTCAAGATCAAACCTTAGTTTCCGCATGAGCAAATCTGGCTTGCTCACGTTGTATACACTTGCGGAATCTAACACACCCGATCATCACGTGGTGCTTCGAAACAACAAGCTTTAGCAACGGTGCTAACTGAGGGTGAACACTTTATGATTTGAAATTCATGTGCATGAGGGATCATCTTATAATGCGACCGTCGTCTACTAAGCAATACAAGATGCATAAAGGATTAACATCACATGCAATTCATAATATGTGATATGATATGTCCTTTCTTCTTTGTGCTTCCGATCTCCATCTTCTAGCACGAACATGATCTCCATCATCACCGGCATTGCATCAAGGTCAATGACGCTTCTCCATGGTTGTCGTCCACCGGCTTCAACTATTACAACTACTTTGAATAGACACGCGGGTCTTAACATAAATTAAAGACAACCATATGGCTCCTGCCGGTTGCCAACTTACAATAAGGAACATTGCATACATCAAATATAATCACAATCATGGCCATATCACATCACAACACACCCCTGCAAAACAAAGTTAGACGCATCTACTTTCTTTGCATATTTTACGTGGTTTGGGGCTTTCAATAAGTGTCGTTCTAACTTACGAACAAGAACCACAACATTGATACTAGTATTGTTAATCACCCGTTGTAAATTGGATCTTAACTATGCTAGAAGAAACAGGCACTCGCAAAACCACTTATGCAATACAAGTTGCATGTCAAGCGTGGAGCAAGTCTCATGAACGATGTCATGTAAGGTTAGCCCGGGCCGCTTCATCCCAACATACCGCCAGATGCAAAGTACACAAGAAGCAATCGAAAATAAAAGCATCAACGCCCACAATGACCATTGTGTTCTACTCGTGGAACAGATCTACATATAGACACGACTCTGATACCACTGTAGGGTTTCGTAGCATGGAAAAAAAATTCTATCGCATACAAACAAACAAGCCAAGATCTATCTACTAGATTGTAGCAACGAGTCGATGGAATAACTCACCCTCGAAGATTCCAAAGTGTTTTAACGAGAGCGGATTCTCGTGGGTGATGTAGTCGTACTCTTCCCGATCTCAAGATCGCGTAGACGATCCTTCCGGCGCTGCGTTCCGGCAGCGCTCCCGCAGTTGGTCACATGTTCGGTACTCGACGAAGACCTTCCTCTCCCTTGTTCCAGCAGGCAGCGGAGGTTGTAGCACTCTCCTCGCGATTCCGGCAGCACAACAGCGTGGTACCGGAAGTAGAGGGGAGATCTCGCAGGGCTTCGCCTTAAGCCGGAGAGAGTATTGTGGAGTATGAGAGAGTCCTTGGTGTTCTAGGGTTTAGACACACCAAGGAGGGGAAAAGTCGATGGCTAGGGTTTAGCTAGGTGGTGGCGAGTTGATGCCCTAGGGGCCGACGGCGGCTTGGAGGCGGCGGCGGCTTGGTGCTAGGGTTTGGAGGAGTAGGAGTTGTGTGTACTAGGAGGGAGCCCTGCCCCTCCTTATATAGGTGGAGGGGACGGCCGGCCAAGGGGAGGGAGGGGAGTCCCTCCCCAACTTGGCTTGGGTGGTGCGCCGCCTGTTGGAGGAGGGATCCCCTCCCCAACTCGGTTTCCCACTCCTCCTCCTCTTTCCAAAACTTGTCGTTTGACTTTCAAACTAGCCGTTTGACTTTTCAATTTAGGATTTGAATAAACCCTTTATTTTGGACAGCGAAGACACTTAGTACATGATGCAATCATTCCAACTTGCAATGACACATTCATGTACCCCTTTCCCTCCGGAGTGCCGGACATTCCGGAACCTTCTAGAACATTCCCGATGAAAACACCGGAATCATTCCCGAACTCCGAAACGAGACTTTCCTTATATGAATCTTATTCTCCGGACCATTCCGGATCTCCTCGTGATATCCCGGATTCCATCCGAGACTCCAAACAACATTCGATCTCTTTCTCATCATACCATAACTACTCAAACAACGTCGAATACTTAAGTGTGTCTCCCTACGGTTCGTGAATTATGCAGACATGATCGAGACACTTCTCCGAACAATAACCAATAGAGGAATCTGGAAATTCATATGGCTCCCACATATTTCTACGATTATTTTGCGATCGAATGAACCACTTACATACGATACCAATTTCCCTTTGTCTCACGATAGTTTACTTATCCGAGGTTATGATCGTCGGTATCTCTGCATACCTAGTTCAACCTCGTTACCGATAAGTACTCTTTTCTCGTTCCCATGATATGTGATCCCTTGTGAGCCAGTCACATGCTTGCAAGCTAATTGGATGACATTTCACCGAGAGGGCCTAGAGTATATCTATCCGTCATATGGATGGACAAATCCCACTCTTGATCCATGTGTTTCAACCAATACTTTCCGAACACTCAATGCCACCTTTATAGACACCCAGTTACGGTGTGGTGTTTTATGTCATCAAAGGTGATATGCATGATCTCATGGTCGAAGGAATTAGGTTACTATGTATCAGAAAGCATATAGCAATTGAACTATTGAAATGACTTGATCTTTATGCTACGCTTATCTATAGGAGTATGTCCATCATATCATTCTCCTAACGATATGATCTTGTTGTTAATAACATCTCAATGTTCATGATAGGGAAACCACTATCATCTATTAACCAACAAGCTAGTATTATATAGAGGCTTTACTAGGGACTTCAAATTAGGTTTACAAATCACACAAGTATTAATGTTTCCTTGTTAATACTATTATAGCATGAATGTAAACATTTATTATAAACACAAAGATATAATAATAATAACTACATTTATTATTGCCTCTAGGGCATATCTCTCCAACAGCTTCTACCCGAAAATGTTCGAGTACCCATTGTGAAGCTATGTGCATTCCTCAATGCAATATCTCAGAAGGTAATCGATCCAGAAAGCCTACCAGGGTTACAAACAGATGTGGCCCAATGTCTTGTCAGCTTTGAGTTGGTGTTCCCACCATCCTTCTTCAATATTATGACGAATCTCCTGGTTCACCTAGTAGAAGAGATTGCCATTCTCGGTCCTGTATTTCTACACAATATGTTCCCCTTTGAGAGGTACATGGGAGTCTTAAAGAAATATGTTCATAACCGTGCTAGGCCAGAAGGAAGCATCTCCAAGGGCTATGTAACAGAGGAGGTCATTGAGTTCTGTGTTGATTTTATTCCTGACCTTAAGGCGATTGGTATTCCAGAATCACGACATGAGCGGAGACTGCGTGGAAAAGGCACCCTAGGATGTAAAGCAATGATATGTAGGGACGGGCATTCTCTCAGTCAATCACACTACACGGTTTTACAAAGATCTATCTTGGTTGACCCGTATATCAATGAACACAAGAATTTAATACGCCTCAAACACCCGGGACAGTCTGATGAATGGATTATAAGTGAACACATGGCGAGTTTTGGCGGCTGGCTGCAAAGACTTCTCACGAATAACACCATTGTTGGGGATCAGCTGTACTTGTTGGCGAGGACACCATCTTCGACTGTATGTACTTTCCAAGGGTACGAGATAAATGGGAATACATTTTACACGATAGGCCAAGATAAAAAGAGCACCAACCAAAACAGTGGTGTCCGCTTTGATGCAGCAGAAGACAATGGGCAAAAGACCACGTATTATGGGTTCATAGAGGAGATATGGGAACTTGACTATGGACCTAATTTTAAGGTCCCCTTGTTTCGATGCAAATGGGTCAAGCTAACAGGAGGAGGGGTTGAGGTAGACAAGAAGTACGGAATGACAACGGTGGATCTCAACAATCTTATGAAGGTAGACAAGAACTTAGACGAACCATTCGTCCTAGCCAATGATGTGGCTCAGGTTTTCTATGTGAAGGACATGTCCTCCAGACCAAAAAAAGAAAAAATATGCAAACGAATACATCATATGATGAGCCAAAGCGTCACATAGTTCTTTCAGGGAAAAGAAACATCGTGGGAATCGAGGACAAGACAGACATGTCAGAAGATTATAATAAGTTTGATGAAATTCCGCCCTTCACAGTGAAAACTGACCCAAGCATTCTGTTAAGTAAAGAAGATGCTCCATGGTTACGTCTGAAGCGATCATAAGGAAGGACATATGCCAAGAAGTTCATGCTCATATTATGTAACTCTAGTTCATGTTTTTAATATTAATACATGTCTTGAGTGTTAGTCATGTTTTGTGGATGGACGGGGACTATGAGAAGAAGTTGTCCTGATTCGTACTTACCATTAAGATCTGATCTCCAAACGCGCGCGGTCACATATTAGGGAGTGCCTCTATGACCAGTTTCTTGGAGATGCCGGAGGACTAGGCTCCGTCGGCATCTCCCTGAAACTGGCCGTAGTGGTGTCCCTGCTCTCGAAAACCATCTTGCAGCTTTGTAACTTCTCTAACTAGATCAATACACCTGGAAGCTAACTAATTTCACATATTAGGGAGTGCCTCTATGACCAGTTTCTCAGAGATGCCGGAGGACTGGGCTCCGTCGGCATCTCCCTGAAACTTGCCGTAGTGGTGTCCCTGCTCTCGAAAGGAGGTAAGGCATAGCCTCAAACTGTCTGCAGGACTAGACTCACAAGGATGCCTATTTATAGTACAAGCAGCTCGACATAGTGTCGACACTTACGAAATAATATCGACACTCACCCCTATTATTAGTGCTGACTCGTGTTTTGTCCCGGTTGGTGTCTCCAACCGGGAATAAAGGTCATCCGGGACAAGGTACACGCCGCACGATATAATGTCGACACTCACCCCTATTATTAGTGCTGACTCATGTTTTGTCCCGGTTGGTGTCTCCAACCGGGACTAAAGGTTCATCTTTAGTCCCGGTTGGTGTCTCCAACCGGGACTAAAGGTTCATCTTTAGTCCCGGTTGGTGTCTCCAACCGGGACTAAAGGTTCATCCCGCCATTTTTCTTCCCGCCAGTTCTTCTTCCCGCCATTTTTCTTCCCGCCATTTTTCTTCCCGCCAGTTCTTCCCTCCAGTTCTTCCCGCTAGTTCACTATATATATATATATGTAGGGTTGGACTCCATTGTCATTGCACATCTCTAGACTCATATTTGCAACCTCATCACTCTTTCCCATGGCTTCCACCATAGCACTAACCCCCAGGGAGGCGGAGGCGCTTTGCGCCTCGAACTACCCCTGCCCGCCGGGCTACTGTGTCCCCGTCGGCTGGATGCTGAGCGTCGGAGGCTTGCCGGTTCCTCCTGTCCCTCTAGGTGTGGCGCGCCGGATGGCCATCACGAACCACTACTACTTCGAGCTCACGCCGGAGCAGCGGAGGAATCCCAGATGGCATCCCGACTATTTCCCTACTTGGGAAGCCTTCTTCGTGGATCGGCGTGAGAGGGCGCTCGCCAGGCACGAGGAGGACGGCCCACCTCCTCCTAACTTCAACGAGTCCGGCCGTCGGCTATGGTGGCGCGGTCGGACTCTCCAGAGCGTCATGGCCTATGACACTGCCGCCGACTCTAACCCCCGTCCGCGCTACCCTCAAGTCCAGCCCACGCGCTACCCTCAAGTCCAGCCCACGGGTACTCTCCAGAGGTTCAATTACGGCGACCCCGACAACAACAGCGATGACGGCGGCGGCGAGTACGACGACTACAGTGGCGAGTATTACAGGTGTAGGCAGGAGCATGACTGAATCACTCCAACATTTTGAAACAAGTTCGGCCGATTGTTACTTAATCTGGCCATGTATCTTAATTTTCAGTTCTTTTATGTATCTTAATTTTCAGTTCCAGTTCGGCTTTATGTAACTTACTATTAGTTGCATTCTCATTCGAGGTTGACAATATGCTATTTTATCAAAAAACAATGCAAGTTGAGCGAGGCTTGGCCCCGAGCTAAGAATCATCATGCCCGTTGTTCGACAAAGTTTGTCGATAGTTTAAAACGGGGATAAAAAAATAAAAAAAGATCGAAACAGTGCGAAAACTTCGCGTGGTGTTATATTATGTGACATAGTTAGAAGGAAAAATCTCAAACTTGGTATATTGATTATGTCTCGAAAAAACCTTCACAAAATGACCTATCTCATTCGAGGTTTCTTGGCTTTCGGGTCTAATGACCAATGTTATGGCTAGAATCAAGGCATAGTTTGTGATAATATGGCCATATTGTGCATACATGTGCATCATGGCATGGCAAATAATGTTGCAAGAGGAAGTTTTCCTTTTTATCGCACCAAAAAGGCATTTTCCATTTTCCAAGAATAAAAAACGGACGGTTTTATGAAGCAACCACCAAATGGCTAATTCAAAAAACCACCAACACATTTTACAAAAATACTAGACCACCTTATATGCACAATGTACCAATAGGGGGATCTGAAACCTTTCCGTCCACCTCTGGTGAAAAAGACAAATTCCTACCGAATCGGTAGGAAGTGGGTCAGATATGAACTACAGGTACATGATACGATGCTCATGATTTTTTACAAAAATCATTTTTAGGTTCACAATATGTTATTTTATCAAAAAAAAAACAATGCAAGTTGAGCGAGGCTTGGTGAGATTCAAGTGTATACAAAAGATGCGACATTTAAATATCCAATCAATTCAAAAATGTTAATACAAAAGATGCGGCATTAAAATATGATTTGATCTAATAAAATAGGGTTAGATTTATTTTTAGATGCTTAATATTTCTTATGTTCAAAGTTTTAGGATTGAACAATTTATTTTTGTTTGAATTGAATAATCAAAATTTATATGTAAGTGTTTTAATTATTTTGAAAATTTTCATGTAAAGTAAATATAAAATGATTTACATGAATGGATAGATATTATTTTTCTGGAAATTATGATATATTATTCATATTTTTCTGAGTTGAAATGAAAAAGATATGAATTTTCTAAATTCATATCATATTTTTTGAATTAAAAATGCCCCTTTAATGCATGAAATAAATGCCCCCCCTTTAACACCGGTTCCAGACACGAATCGGTGTTAAAGGGGGGGCATTTATTTCGTTTCCCGCCACCCCCCTTTAACACCGGTTCCTGGATGGAACCGGTGTTAAAGGGGGGGTAATAAATGCGCGCGGGAAACGGAATCCCCCCCTTTAACACCGGTTCCAGCCATGAACCGGTGTTAAAGGGGGGTATTAAATTCGCCTTCCCCTTCCTTTCTTCCCCCCATTGCCAGATCGAACCGCCACCGCGCGCGCGCCATCAGAGCAGAGAGAAGCGCCGCCACCGCATCGGAGCAGAGAGAAGCCACCGCCACCGCCCTCGGAGTGAGGGAGGAATCGTCTGTGGGTGCCCTCGGAGCTCTCGTGTCGCTCCGTCGCCGCCCTCGGAGTGAGGGAGGAATCGTCCGTCTCGCTGCCGCCGCCTCCATTGTCGAGCTTCGGAGCTCGAGGTCCTCGACGAGGCAGTCGCCCCCGACCCTCTCTTTTCCGTATGAACTCTCCCTCTCACTTGACCGCATCGCCCTGAGCACCTCTTCCCCGTGCAGGAGCAGCCGACCGCGCCCAATTCCTCGCCGGAGCACCGCCGACGCCGCCCGTCTCCAGCCGTCTGCCTCTGTCGCCCGAGGAAGCAATCCACCGCGCCGAGTCCACCAACCTTCTCGCCATAGTACCACGCCTCTCGTAGGCCACCTCGACATCGCCGGAGACCGCCGCATCCGCCACTAGCACCGCTGCCCGACGAGCCCGCCGCCTCCACGTCACCCCACTGGTGAGTCTCGCCTCGGACGCCCTGCACCGTCCGATCAATCTAAGATCCGACGACCACCATCTGTCCCCAGGTCGAAAGGGTACCAGCAGACCAGAATGCACCACCTGTCTGCCACATCAGCGATGACACAGCGCCAGTCAACGTTGATTCTCCTGAAAAATAGAAGAAAAGATAAAAATTGCAGAAAATTGTATAATCTTGCAAAAATCATATAAAAAGATTCGTAGATCCAAAAATAGAAAATTATATATCAATGAATTCAGAAAATTGAGTAGATTATTAATATCAAGTTGGATTTAACTTTTACAGTACGTGTTTACTGTAATAATTTAATTAGTTTTAATGGTCTTTTAGGTTAATAAATTCATAGTAAAATATCTACTTGTCCAAAAATCACAAATAATATACCTATGGATTCACAATTGTGTGTAGATCATCAATATGCAAATGGTTAAGCCAAATAATATAAGGTTTTTCAGCAATTAAATAAATGGTATAATGGCTTATTTAGAGTAATAAATTCATAAGAAAATAAATAATGTTCAGAAAATTACAAATAATATGTCCCTGGAATCACAACCCCGTGGGGATTATATATCTGATTTTAGTTTGATTTTTAGACAACAGAAACTATTTAAATGATTTAAAACCCATTAAACACTATTTAAATCATAAGATTAAAACTTGTATACAAATTGGACCTCTGACTCATCCTGATTAGGGTTTCGACCCCTCGGAACTCGTTTAAAATGATCAAGCATCCTTAGGGTTTTAATTTCATTTGTGTATTTATTTGTGTATTTTTGTATGAATAATATGTATATTTGTGTATGAATCCAAGTCCACTTGAATGTTTACACTCTTACTCTAGATAATATTATTGTTTTAGAAACTATGGATCCACTTAGTAGAAACCTTGAAGAAGAAGAAATAATGGAGAACGTTATTGATGAGGACACCTCACAATATCTGAACTTGGAGGGACATGATGACGACAGCTCAAGTACTAGTCATGGAGAAGATCAAGACTCCGGTGAACGCAATTTAATGGTTACAAAGTCCGGCGAGGTATATGCATTGATTAAGCCTCTGCTGACTTCCACCAACAATCTTCTTCTACATGTATTAATTAACGCTTCTTTCTTCTTTTAGCCCTATGGATCGACCAGCCAGCAACCATCTTCTTCTACGAAAAAGACCAAGCGAGGCGCGAGCCAGCGGTTGAAAGATCGTGCAAAGTTCACGATCGAAGCAGTCCGTGTTGATGGCAAGCCGATGGAGCCCAAGAAGGCCATAGACAAATTTGTACGTCAGGCTGGAGTTCTTGTTAGGGACCAAATCCCAATCATGACTGAAAATTGGAATAAGCCAAAGAAGGGCGACGGTACCTTTGTCGATGACAGATCCACAGAAACGCTTTGGAATTCGTTGTTGATAAATTTCACCCTTCCGCCAGAGGAGGATGAAAACAACCCGGTTATAAAGAAAAAGGTTAAAGAGTGGACTCTAAAGAAGATGGCTGACACTTTCCGCAACTGAAGACAAAATTGAACAAATTTGTCAAATCTAGCGAGACTCCAAATTTCTAAGACGTATATTATGCGAAGATAAGACCTCACTGGCCCGAATTTGAGACATATAAAAAAAGTGCTAAGCTAAAAAGAGGTCAGAAACCAATACGCTTAATTCCCTGAAGAAGGAATATCACCAGAGGACGGGGTCAGGTGGCTACATATCTCAGAGCCCTAAGTGGGATGTGGCATCCCGCAAAACCACTACTAGAAAATCGCGTTGAATTTGTGCATTGCATCGTCATCATCATATGTTGTTTGTCTAAAACTATTTTCGCAAAGCCCGATTTGTTTTCTAAACGCCCCGTCTTTTATTCAAACACCAAAAACCGGGTCCCCGGAATATTTTGTTTGTTGCTATCGGTTTGCAAATGGTGTTATTAAAACAAATAAAATATATATTTATTTTAGTGGGGGCAGTCGAACGGGCCGATTGACCCGAACGACCACCCCCAGGATTAAATCGGTCCACCACAACCAGCCCCTCTAAAACCTACAGCTACCTAAAACTCTACCCCAACCCAACCCTCCACATCACCTCACCCAATCATCTCCTGCCACCTCACCTCCTCCCTCTCCCTCAACCACTCACACCCCGCCACATCAGCCTGGCCACCTCCTCTCTCACCCCTCTCTCTCCCCTCTCAACCTGCCACCAACCCGCGCGCCAGCACACACACCCTCTCCCTGCCAGCTGGGCCCGCCCCTGCCCCGGACCCGCTCGCCAGCCGCACCCAGACCCCTCTCCCCTGACGCGCCCCTGGCCCACCGCGGGACCCACCCTGGGCCCCACGCCCCAACCACGCCGCGTCCCCTGTTCTCCTTCTTCCTCCACCCGCGCCGCGCTCTCCCCTTCCCTCCTCTGGCTCGCTGCTCCGCGCCGCCCCTGCATCCTTCTCCCTCCGCGCCTCCACCCCTCCCTTCTCCGGCCGGAGCTCGCCGGCCCGCCTCCGCGGCCCCTCCTCCCCGTCCACCCCGACCTCGCCTCCACCCTGCCCGCGTGCACCGCCTTCCCCACCGGCAGCGTCCGCGCCGCCCTCCCGCTCCACCGTCCGCGCCGCCCCTGCATCCTCCTTCCTCCGCCGCCTCGCTCCACCTCGCTCCGCCGGCGCGCCGCCTCGCCTCACCCCCTCCTCCCCGCCGGCCCCAGACCTCCCTCCTACGGCAGCCCCGCATCCCCGCGCCTCCGTCGACCCGCGTCCCCGACCGCGCCGTCGCCCCAGCGAGCTCCCTCCGGTGCCTCCTCCGCCGCCGCATCCTCCGTCCCCGTCGCCTTCCACCCGCAGCGCCTGTTCCGGCCGTCGCCGCGCCGCCGCCGGGCCTCGACGCCCTCCGCGCCGCCGGTTCGCCCCGCTTCCTCCGCGGACGCGCGACCCTCCGTCTCCTCCGCCCCGCCTTCCGCGCCAGAGCCGCCAGGCGAGCTCGCCCGGAGCCCTCCTCGCGTCGCCGGAGCCGCGCCAGCCGAGCCCGCCGACGTCCGACCCGCAGCCGCCGGCCCCGCGCCGTCCCCTCGCCACGGGCCCGTCCTGCACGCCTCGCCAGACCCGTCCCGCGCCTCCGCCCGACGCCTCGAAGCTAGCTCCTCCGGTCGCCGTCTCCGGCCTCTCCCTCGAGCGCGGTCCCGCAAGCCACACCGCAGCAAGCGATCCCTGCCTCTTCGTGCCGCTGCCGTGGGCGTCGGTGTGCTAGCCATCAAGACGAAGGCCGAAGGACCGAACCTCTGCCAAGGGCAACCGGACGTGGAAAACCCCGACAAGCGGCAAGGCCTACATCGACGACGGCACCATCCGCACAACCTCGACCCGCCACTGAAGAGCGAACCTCAAGTTTTTACCCAACCTTCGGTGCCACAAGATCGTCGAGAGAGAACCGGCGGCCCCGGTCCCGCGGACTCGAGTACCCCGTTTCCCCGAGACCGAAGGACCCCACAAGACCACGGGCGCGAGACGCCAAGACCGTACCAAGCCGAAGGTGTCCGAAGAATCTCCGACAAGAACCCCATCACGGAACATCTAGCACTCCGACAGGGAACCCTGTAGACCCCAGCGTCGAGCCCCAAGTTCGTCCCCGAGAATCAAGGTGGAACTCCAAGACCCCGAAGCCCCGATCCGAAGACCGATCCGAAGCGCCAAGGCCTCCGCCATGGGATCAACAAGATCATCACGAAACGCCGAGTACTTCTTTCAGAACGCCATGATCGTCAACATGACCCGAAGACCGCGAATGCGACAAGAACGGCACCGACCAGGGCGGACCCGATGCGCCCCCGACACCAACCAAGCCCTGCTTCCCGGTTGCGACAAGACCTACCCCGATGGTCGAGAACGTTACGTCAAGATCGAACCCTAGACCCTGGACCCTGAGACCGACCCAGAACCCCGGAACCCCAAGACCGTCGAGAACCCTAATGTGTGACCCTTATCCAAACCCCTATTTTTATAAATGATAAACATAAAACCTGTTGCATATTAATTGCCATCCTTGCATGCATATCTGTGGTTTGGGGGCCTTATGCCGATTCACCTAATAATTAAATATGGGGCCCATATGCGGGCAAATCTAGCCTTATATTGGCCTCATTTAAATTTGTGTAGCGAACCCGGTGATATCTTTTGCCATGCTAATACAACATTTAAATTGCGGGTTAGCTAAACAACATGAACCACCTAAATAATTGCCGGGACCCCGGTTCCGCCTAATCTGACCTAATTGCATCGCACCTTTGCCATGTCACCCATCATGCATGCATCATGCCGATCTTCTGCCGTTGTATTAAATAGTGCATCCGGTGTTTCTTCTAGTGTTTTGCTTCTTCGCGGATAAGGCCGTTGAGTTGATGTGAGCTTCGCCCCGATCTTCGGTTGAACCTTCGACAATGTTTTCAGGCGAGCATCTCCCCCTTTTTCTACCTATCTTACTTTTATAGTATTTATTCCCTCCTGTTGATCTATTGCTATCTGTGTTGCGTTGCTCTAGTTTTCGTACCCGTGATATCCCCTGCAGCCTTATATTGCCTTGGATACATCCTATTACCTGTTGTTTGGTAGATAGTTGGACTTGCGCGTCGTAGTCGCTGGCTCAAGTGCTGTTGCGTGTCGTCAAATGCCACAGTTGTTGATGTATTGCCGCATGTTGACGTTGGAGATGATCATGGTTTACTTGTTGTTCACTTTAATTCCTGTTTAACAACTAAACTGAATTAAGCAGAGGCATCGGTGGGTGATAGGTAAGATTTGGTTTCCGACCGCCCACTTGTGTCCCGTAGGACCCGAGTTCTTGACACCTGTTCCGAGATCGAGCGCGCTAACCACAGGTGGGGAGATATGGGCCCCCCATTGATTATTACCTGATTTCAAAGTATTGTACTGGGGGCCACAAACTAGTTTGGGGTTTTATTTACTATCCTGTACTTATGCCATGTTTACCGCTTTATTTACGTTTGTGCGAGGAGCACACTGTACTGTTTAGGAATTGTGACCCGTTTACGTGGTATCGACAGTCCCCGTTTGGGGACCTGCTGTCGTTTACCGCCGGCCCCACAAACCCTAAGTCCGTCTCGGAGACCGGCCGACTTCGTTGCGGGTGTACTTAGTGGGGTGGCCCCCCGTGCTTGCTTTGGGTCTGGGAACGTCGTGACTTAGGCCCCGCCGACATACCGATGGGTGTATGTTAACTGATCTGGCAAAAAGGGTCGAAGTGCCTGTGGATACTTTGGTGCACCCCTGCAGGGTTAAATCTTTTCGAGAAGCCGTGTCCGCGGTTATGGACGACTTGGAGCACAGTGCTTGATCATAGACAACTATAACTAAAGTTTATTGCTATAAATTTGACTTTATAATGACTAGTAATCAGCTTCACTATAATGGAATGGCTAATTAATACTGCCCACAATTGCCTGTTTGGAGTGTCGATTGCGACCATTGTACCTGACTAGTAAGTATTGCAACTACAACGAAATGGCTGAATAAAAGTACCAACAACTGCTGGGTTTTTGGTTTATCTCATGCAATATGTATCTGATTGGTAATTGTTGCAACTATCACGGAATGGTTAACTAAAAGTGCCCACTGCTTATTTTATCAGGACGATTATCTCTACGCCTGACTAGTAAGTGCTGCAACGATAACCGAATAAATAAAACTGCCAACTGTGTGAGTTCCTCGGTTGACTTCCTCGATGGTCTCGAGGGGGAAACGCCAGGATGGGTTTGTTTGGTGTTAGAATCAGGCTGGATCCGAATAGGTCTTTCTTACCCCTTTCTGATGGCCGACAGTTATAGCGAGTCTCTATAGGTTGTTTAGTGTTGCTGATGCCGCTGCCGCTTCAGTCCACCATACCTATGTAGGCGAGGACCGCCGAATTCTAGCCTCGCCGTGTACTGGCCTCAGTACTGACGCTCCTTCTTTTTCCTTTGCCCTTTGTCGGCACCCCTTTTGTTTAAGCAGGTTTTGAGATCGACGCCGTTAGCAGGGTTACCCTTCCGGCTTGGCCTGGGCAGGGTTATGGACGCCATTGGTTATTCTTCAGGGCTCTTAGCCCCATTTGCTTCTTGTCCGTAGTCGAACGCTCTACCGTTTTCAAGGTGTTTTGGATCTTGTATATTATATCTGTATTCTTGACTCTTGGAGTCGTGTTGTATATATCTGTTTCGTGGGTCCCATCGAGGACTGTTGTGTAATGTTATTACTTCGTTTTCCACCCGCACGCAAGTGCCTGGTGGGCACCTTCGAATCGTTTCTATGCGGGTTTGGCGGATTTTGCTCAAACTTGCATAGGTCCGATTCTGAGGGTGTTACAGAGTGGTATCAGAGCTCAGCAGTTGCGATACCCCACAAGTCCAGCCTGTAGGATAACCTAGCTAACGGCCGAAGTAGAGTGTCAAAACTATTTTTGCAAAATCGGTTGGATAGTTCTGATTAGGTCTGATTTTACTCCTTACCTCTCTGCTATTCTCCTCTTATCTCGACGTGTTTTTGAATCTGCTCTCTTATCTTTTCTTCGAGTCCAGGATTTCTCGTGGTTGGGTTTCGTCGTACCTTCAGGGTTTCGCTTCCTTCTTTGATGATGGTGCTCTACCACCCGGTGTTCGAGCTGCTTGAGGAATCCGTCTATGGTGCTACCATTCTTGGTTCCTTGTTTGTGCCTTCCGGTGTTTTCCGACGCGACGACATCATCTACGCCAGATCCGATGCAGAGTCTGCATCACTCCGGTGTTTCCGAACCTCGCTTGTCGAGATCTTCAGTCTGACTCCGAGAGTTGGTTGCATAATCCGCCTATTCGTGTGCAGAGTAATGGTTTGGGTGCGCGATGGACTGATCACCATCCGACTACTCTTATCATTCGCTCTTGTACATCGAATCAGTGGATCCAGCAGTTTTACTCCATCCACGGAAGTTAGGGGTGGCTTTATTTGTTGATACCTCTACCTTCGACCTTTTGTTCCGGAGTGTTCTCTCGACGATCACGGACAACGACCTCTTGTTAGTGGTGTCGCGAGGATCTACACGAAGCGACAAGGTGCAGATCGCCGACCTTCCTTCCGGTACCATGAGGCGGATCTCGAGGGCGAGATCCCTTGTTAGTGGTGTCGAATTGTGGCATCCCGCAAAACCACTACTAGAAAATCGCGTTGAATTTGTGCATTGCATCGTCATCATCATATGTTGTTTGTCTAAAACTATTTTCGCAAAGCCCGATTTGTTTTCTAAACGCCCCGTCTTTTATTCAAACACCAAAAACCGGGTCCCCGGAATATTTTGTTTGTTGCTATCGGTTTGCAAATGGTGTTATTAAAACAAATAAAATTTATATTTATTTTAGTGGGGGCAGTCGAACGGGCTGATTGACCCGAACGACCACCCCCAGGATTAAATCGGTCCACCACAACCAGCCCCTCTAAAACCTACAGCTACCTAAAACTCTACCCCAAACCAACCCTCCACATCACCTCACCCAATCATCTCCTGCCACCTCACCTCCTCCCTCTCCCTCAACCACTCACACCCCGCCACATCAGCCTGGCCACCTCCTCTCTCACCCCTCTCTCTCTCCCCTCTCAACCTGCCACCAACCCGCGCGCCAGCACACACACCCTCTCCCTGCCAGCTGGGCCCGCCCCTGCCCCGGACCCGCTCGCCAGCCGCACCCAGACCCCTCTCCCCTGACGCGCCCCTGGCCCACCGCGGGACCCACCCTGGGCCCCACGCCCCAACCACGCCGCGTCCCCTGTTCTCCTTCTTCCTCCACCCGCGCCGCGCTCTCCCCTTCCCTCCTCTGGCTCGCTGCTCCGCGCCGCCCCTGCATCCTTCTCCCTCCGCGCCTCCACCCCTCCCTTCTCCGGCCGGAGCTCGCCGGCCCGCCTCCGCGGCCCCTCCTCCCCGTCCACCCCGACCTCGCCTCCACCCTGCCCGCGTGCACCGCCTTCCCCACCGGCAGCGTCCGCGCCGCCCTCCCGCTCCACCGTCCGCGCCGCCCCTGCATCCTCCTTCCTCCGCCGCCTCGCTCCACCTCGCTCCGCCGGCGCGCCGCCTCGCCTCACCCCCTCCTCCCCGCCGGCCCCAGACCTCCCTCCTCCGGCAGCCCCGCATCCCCGCGCCTCCGTCGACCCGCGTCCCCGACCGCGTCGTCGCCCCAGCGAGCTCCCTCCGGTGCCTCCTCCGCCGCCGCATCCTCCGTCCCCGTCGCCTTCCACCCGCAGCGCCTGTTCCGGCCGTCGCCGCGCCGCCGCCGGGCCTCGACGCCCTACGCGCCGCCGGTTCGCCCCGCTTCCTCCGCGGCCGCGCGACCCGCCGTCTCCTCCGCCCCGCCTTCCGCGCCAGAGCCGCCAGGCGAGCTCGCCCGGAGCCCTCCTCGCGTCGCCGGAGCCGCGCCAGCCGAGCCCGCCGACGTCCGACCCGCAGCAGCCGGCCCCGCGCCGTCCCCTCGCCACGGGCCCGTCCTGCACGCCTCGCCAGACCCGTCCCGCGCCTCCGCCCGACGCCTCGAAGCTAGCTCCTCCAGTCGCCGTCTCCGGCCTCTCCCTCGAGCGCGGTCCCGCAAGCCACACCGCAGCAAGCGATCCATGCCTCTTCGTGCCGCTGCCGTGGGCGTCGGTGTGCTAGCCATCAAGACGAAGGCCGAAGGACCGAACCTCTGCCAAGGGCAACCGGACGTGGAAAACCCCGACAAGCGGCAAGGCCTACATCGACGACGGCACCATCCGCACAACCTCGACCCGCCACTGAAGAGCGAACCTCAAGTTTTTACCCAACCTTCGGTGCCACAAGATCGTCGAGAGAGAACCGGCGGCCCCGGTCCCGCGGACTCGAGTACCCCGTCTCCCCGAGACCGAAGGACCCCACAAGACCACGGGCGCGAGACGCCAAGACCGTACCAAGCCGAAGGTGTCCGAAGAATCTCCGACAAGAACCCCATCACGGAACATCTAGCACTCCGACAGGGAACCCTGTAGACCCCGGCGTCGAGCCCCAAGTTCGTCCCCGAGAATCAAGGTGGAACCCCAAGACCCCGAAGCCCCGATCCGAACACCGATCCGAAGCGCCAAGGCCTCCGCCATGGGATCAACAAGATCATCACGAAACGCCGAGTACTTCTTTCAGAACGCCATGATCGTCAACATGACCCGAAGACCGCGAATGCGACAAGAACGGCACCGACCAGGGCGGATCCGATGCGCCCCCGACGCCAACCAAGCCCTGCTTCCCGGTTGCGACAAGACCTACCCCGATGGTCGAGAACGTTACGTCAAGATCGAACCCTAGACCCTGGACCCTGAGACCGACCCAGAACCCTGGAACCCCAAGACCGTCGAGAACCCTAATGTGTGACCCTTATCCGAACCCCTATTTTTATAAATGATAAACATAAAACCTGTTGCATATTAATTGCCATCCTTGCATCCATATCTGTGGTTTGGGGGCCTTATGCCGATTCACCTAATAATTAAATATGGGGCCCATATGCGGGCAAATCTAGCCTTATATTGGCCTCATTTAAATTTGTGTAGCGAACCCGGTGATATCTTTTGCCATGCTAATACAACATTTAAATTGCGGGTTAGCTAAACAACATGAACCACCTAAATAATTGCCGGGACCCCGGTTCCGCCTAATCTGACCTAATTGCATCGCACCTTTGCCATGTCACCCATCATGCATGCATCATGCCGATCTTCTGCCGTTGTATTAAATAGTGCATCCGGTGTTTCTTCTAGTGTTTTGCTTCTTCGCGGATAAGGCCGTTGAGTTGATGTGAGCTTCGCCCCGATCTTCGGTTGAACCTTCGACAATGTTTTCAGGCGAGCATCTCCCCCTTTTTCTACCTATCTTACTTTTATAGTATTTATTCCCTCCTGTTGATCTATTGCTATCTGTGTTGCGTTGCTCTAGTTTTCGTACCCGTGATATCCCCTGCAGCCTTATATTGCCTTGGATACATCCTATTACCTGTTGTTTGGTAGATAGTTGGACTTGCGCGTCGTAGTCGCTGGCTCAAGTGTTGTTGCGTGTCGTCAAATGCCACAGTTGTTGATGTATTGCCGCATGTTGACGTTGGAGATGATCATGGTTTACTTGTTGTTCACTTTAATTCCTGTTTAACAACTAAACTGAATTAAGTAGAGGCATCGGTGGGTGATAGGTAAGATTTGGTTTCCGACCGCCCACTTGTGTCCCGTAGGACCCGAGTTCTTGACACCTGTTCCGAGATCGAGCGCGCTAACCACAGGTGGGGAGATATGGGCCCCCCATTGATTATTACCTGATTTCAAAGTATTGTACTGGGGGCCACAAACTAGTTTGGGGTTTTATTTACTATCCTGTACTTATGCCATGTTTACCGCTTTATTTACGTTTGTGCGAGGAGCACACTGTACTGTTTAGGAATTGTGACCCGTTTACGTGGTATCGACAGTCCCCGTTTGGGGACCTGCTGTCGTTTACCGTCGGCCCCACAAACCCTAAGTCCGTCTCGGAGACCGGCCGACTTCGTTGCGGGTGTACTTAGTGGGGTGGCCCCCCGTGCTTGCTTTGGGTCTGGGAACGTCGTGACTTAGGCCTCGCCGACATACCGATGGGTGTATGTTAACTGATCTGGCAAAAAGGGTCGAAGTGCCTGTGGATACTTTGGTGCACCCCTGCAGGGTTAAATCTTTTCGAGAAGCCGTGTCCGCGGTTATGGACGACTTGGAGCACAGTGCTTGATCATAGACAACTATAACTAAAGTTTATTGCTATAAATTTGACTTTATAATGACTAGTAATCAGCTTCACTATAATGGAATGCCTAATTAATACTGCCCACAATTGCTTGTTTGGAGTGTCGATTGCGACCATTGTACCTGACTAGTAAGTATTGCAACTACAACGAAATGGCTGAATAAAAGTACCAACAACTGCTGGGTTTTGGGTTTATCTCATGCAATATGTATCTGATTAGTAATTGTTGCAACTATCACGGAATGGTTAACTAAAAGTGCCCACTGCTTATTTTATCAGGACGATTATCTCTACACCTGACTAGTAAGTGCTGCAACGATAACCGAATAAATAAAACTGCCAACTGTGTGAGTTCCTCGGTTGACTTCCTCGATGGTCTCGAGGGGGAAACGCCAGGATGGGTTTGTTTGGTGTTAGAATCAGGCTGGATCCGAATAGGTCTTTCTTACCCCTTTCTGATGGCCGACAGTTATAGCGAGTCTCTATAGGTTGTTTAGTGTTGCTGCTGCCGCTGCCGCTTCAGTCCACCATACCTATGTAGGCAAGGACCGCCGAATTCTAGCCTCGCCGTGTACTGGCCTCAGTACTGACGCTCCTTCTTTTTCCTTTGCCCTTTGTCGGCACCCCTTTTGTTTAAGCAGGTTTTGAGATCGACGCCGTTAGCAGGGTTACCCTTCCGGCTTGGCCTGGGCAGGGTTATGGACGCCATTGGTTATTCTTCAGGGCTCTTAGCCCCATTTGCTTCTTGTCCGTAGTCGAACGCTCTACCGTTTTCAAGGTGTTTTGGATCTTGTATATTATATCTGTATTCTTGACTCTTGGAGTCGTGCTGTATATATTTGTTTTATGGGTCCCATCGAGGACTGTTGTGTAATGTTATTACTTCTTTTTCCACCCGCACGCAAGTGCCTGGTGGGCACCTTCGAATCGTTTCTATGCGGGTTTGGCGGATTTTGCTCAAACTTGCATAGGTCCGATTCTGAGGGTGTTACATGGGAGGAAGCTGAGAAGGCCCTGCGCGCTAGAGGGATCACACCCCAGACAGATGGGTGGGACCTACATGCAAAGACTTGGTTCTACGGAATCAGGGCAAGGTTGGACCCAGAAACAGGATTGTGTATCTTCCCAACCCTCCTTGCCAAACCCGTCACTAAACTCATCACGGCATACGAGTAAACATCCACCAGGACCTTCCATCCCGACAGAGAGAATGACCAGCTCACACGCGCCATCGGTAAAAAAGAACACCCTGGACATGCACGAGACACAGGGGGTTTGCCGACTGGAGCGACTCTTACAGATGGCGCGGCAGAAAAGAAAAAGAGCGTACAGAGCGGATGACACAGATAGAACATGCACTTGCGGTCCTGCAGGCGCAAGTGAATGCACAACAGAGCCATCAAGCTACCGGCCCATCTCAGCGGCACGAAGAGCCTGCATTGGAAGCTGCCGGCGGCCCAGACTCTGAGCGGAAAAGCAGTGTGGCTTCCACGGAGAACGTGCAGCCCACGCTTGAAATGGCGAGTCCTCGATACCCCGTGGATGAGATCACGGAGAGCGAACACGCTGAGCTGCATGTGAGATTAATGGGCTTATCCATTAAGGTGGCTGTCGGCTATGCCTTACCTCCTGTAGCTGGTGGAACTTACCACTGCCGACCGATTCCAGATGGCTATGCTATTGTCGGGGTGGATGAGGTTGTGAAGGAATATGAGGAAGCACAGCTTGACCATGCTACAGGTGAAGGGGAAACTCAACTCAAATTTGCAGTCAAAACAACCATTCTTTGGAAGAAGGAACACATTGTGCTTCCAAATTGGAGGTCACTGGCACCCCCGCCGTCTCCACAGCGTCAGCAGTCTGAGCCGCTTCAGCTATCTCCTGCGCGGCAGCCATCTCCGGCGCTTCAGCCATCTCCTGCACGGCAGCCATCTCCGGCCCGTCAGCCATCTTCGGTGCTTCAGCCATCTCCTCAGCGTAAGTGGAAGAGCACTGCCACGAAGAGCATCAGTAGCACTGCCACAAAGAAATCCGTAGGAAACCGTACGCCAAAGAGTTCAAAAAACTACGTCCCGCAGCCTTCCGCCAAGCCATTGCCGGTTTTACCGTGGAATCTCAGCGACGAGGAGACCAATAGGATCTCGGAAGAACAGGTCAATAAATTCTTTGCACCTAGACGGGCTGAGCCAAAGGAGAAAATAGATCCGGCGGTGGTGGAGAAGTTTTACAAAAATCTTTTGAAACCTGAAACCCCACTTGTGCCGGACTACGAGCGCCAGATTTTGAAGGCGGATGCAAGGCGCCGTAGGGAGACTGAAATTAGCAGTCGTGAGGCACCCCAGAAAACAGTTCCCATGCTCGGAGAGCAGGAAAACCAATCATGCGCCCCTCTCCAAATGTTCGACACACGGGACGCTCCTCCCGTAAATGATTACGAGGCAGAGCTACAAAGAAAGGCCAATGAGATGGGGATGACTTACATTGCATACTTGAACGTCATGGGAGACAACTTGCCCAAATGCGATGTCAACCCCATATAGCCATGGAAGTATGGGAAGAATCTCGTCAAGAAAGAGGAGTTCAAGAATCTACCAACAAAGATGCGAAAATTGCACAAGTGGTACCTTGATTTCTGCAAGACGAGAAAGGTAGAATGGATCACGGCGCATATAAGAGATGAGATTTTCTTCTGCGGAGACGACGCGATCGACTTCAACATTCAAGACTTGCATTTTCTATTCAATGAAGGAACTCGACAAAGCTTCCATCAGCCTTTATTGTGTGTAAGTACTATTTCTGTAATTTATATCTCATCTCATTCACTTCATTAATTGCATGTATATATATATATGATCACCATATATGTATATACTATTATGCAGGAAAAAGGTTATGAAATGCAGGAAAGGAGGCCCTTTTGACATTGGGTTCGTTGACCCAAATAGAGTTCATGAAGAAGTGGTAAAAACCAAACCCGGGCAAACAGGAGATTACTTGCTAACGTCTTTACTGAGACAACAAACCAAAAGGGAAATACTATTGCCTTACAACTTCTCGTGAGTACTGTTACCCTTCTCTTGTACACATTCTATTTCAGCTTACTCGATGTTAAGTGTAACTGATGATGAGTTATGCGTGCGTAGGTTCCACTTTATTCTGCTAGCCATTCAACCCGACTCAGGAAAAGTCCTTGTCATGGACTCGTTACGAAAAGAAAAAGAGATATGGGCAGACTTTAGAGAGATGCTCCAGAGGTAATTTCAATCATATTATCGCACTAGATCGACAACTTTCGTGACAACAAGTAATTAATTACTCCTTTATCCATTTTCTTTGCCGGACAGGGTTTGGAAAAGGTTCACGGGCAGGGCCGTGGGTGAATGGTCAGAAGAACTAAAATTTGTAGACCAAAATGTAAGTAATACTAGCTAGCTTCCAATTCCATTATATCATGCTTTATTGATTATTATTTTGATTGAACTCTCTATTCTCGTAAAGTGCGCGCATCAGGGACACGGCAATAACTTATGTGGGTACTATGTTTGCGAGTTCATTCGCAACACGATATGTGCGACGGGCCAAGCCGCACTAGAACAACTTAGAGTAAGTAAACAAAGTCCACAACATTATTTTATTACCATCAATTGTGTTGAGTTTTATTCTTATATATATATATTAACGGCCCATTCTTCATATATATTCAGATCGAACGGATGCGGGACCAACTCCTACCATTTGAACGCATACGAGCCATTCAAGAGGAATTGGCGGGGTTCATACTTGATGAGGTCGTCACGCCTGGCGGAGAACTCTTTAGATATCCACCAAAATGAACGATGACGATGTATGTGCCGATGACGATGTTTGTGTATAATAATAGTTGCTTAATTATTCATGTACTCGTATGTACCGATGACGATTTATGTGTATACCGCTCCCGATCGATTCCCCCTCGCTCCCCCCCCCTCTCTCCCGCAGAAATACGCCCAGAACGGGGCAGAGGCAGAAGTCTACCGTGGCAGAGATTTAGGCCGTTTTCCTGCCGCGGCAGAGTTCTGCCGCGGCAGGAAAACGGCCTAAATCTCTGCCACGGCAGAAGAACCTTTAACACCGGTTCCAGCCCCGAACCGGTGTTAAAGGGGGGGGGGGGCTGAGGCCTGCGGCAGCCCCACGTGCACCACCCTTTAACACCGGTTCGTATAAGAACCGGTGTTAAAGGGGCCCCCCCTCTAACACCGAACCCTCAACAGCGGTTGAGGAACCGCTGTTAGAGGGCCCTCCCAACCGGAGTTAAAGGGGGGCTCTGCACTAGTGATATTTCATAATATTAAGAGCTGTACTTTACAATTTTATAGGAATCTAGCTTATTTCTCCTATAATTTTTCTCACTTTTGTTACAATTTGCTAATCTTTTGTTTGTTACAGAGAAATAAAATTTTAATCACCACTACTATTAAACAAGCAAACATTAGTTTTCCTAGGGACACCCTGCTCATTCTACACAGACAAATCAGCACCGCTTGTTTACACCAACTGATCTGATCTAACCGCCGATATTAATCTAATTTTTGTATAGTGTTAAATAGCCCCAAATCACAATTAGGATTGCTAGAGAATGATTGGTTGATGTTCTATACATAATTAATCCTGATGTGATGCAGTTTGTTATACTAAGGGACTATGTTACTTGCAGTATGTTTTGATTTGTTACAAAGGATTATTGAATCCAGTGCGTTCAGATCTATTGCTTTGAAAATCTCTAGTTGTGATCAGTCTCGTGAAAATTATTGTTGTTTACCTTGACTTATTAAGAGAAAATACTTTTGGTACATTAATGAAAGAGGGTTTACATGATTGGCAATTGGATGCATGCTTTTGTTTTAGAATTTCTAGGATGTCCATAATATTTTAGTTGTAGGTTGTGAGATAGTGGATGTGGTACTTGCAGATATATGTTAGTTTAGTTATAACAATGATCCATCAAATTCCAATTTGATGTTTGTTGTTTTATAGAAACTTCTACTATACCTCTCCTATCTAGCTTTAGTGTGATAGTAACATACTCCCTCCATTCCAAATTATAAGACGGTACACTTTTTATGATCAATAACATATAACTTTGTCTATAGTTCTTATATTGTACATGTAAAATTAGTATAATGAAATATTAAGTGGAAGTACTTCGCAAGATAAATGTAATGATACAATTTACACATGTTTAGTCCATACACTTTAGTAAATATCAGTGGTCAAAATCGTGCATCAAAGACATTGTAAAGTCAATCATGTATTACACCTTGTGATGGTGGAGTATTATTGATCAAATAGATATTTTCTAGGGTTCTATACATTTGTGAGGTTTCGGAGTTTTAGGAGTAGTCGATGTGCCAAATTTGACCCATGAGCCAGATGCTAAAACTAAACATAATAGGCAATCAAGTGTGTTTTTATTTTTATAATTAATATTGCAATTTTTAAATAGTTCATATGTCTAGTGTTAGTGATCTTTCAACAGAATGATTTAGTAAACGGAGTTTAGAAAATACCTTTATCTAATTTTATATTTTTACTCAAAATAAAAATAAGTTTTCTTGTGATTGTTTTTGTTTATAGATATTCACTTTGACTACATGCACATATAAGCTTGTACTCTCTTTGATTCCAATTAACCATTGTGTTAACTCATTTTGGAAAATAGCTGCGAGAATTAATTTAAAACAGAGGGGTACTTTCATTCTTTGATATCTTCTCACGTGAGTGTCCTAGCCAATAAGTGAATGCAATATTTTATTCAAAATGGACCGAGTGAATTATTAAGTGTACCTAATGTGCTTATTGGTGGGGTTAGATTTTTCTTCTACGTGGATTACAATTCTTTGTCCTCTTGGGTAGATAGATACACCTAAAGCAAACGGAAGCGGCAGGTGCGAGCACATACCCAGATTCACAGCCCCGCTTCGGAGCGCCACAGAGGCGGAGAGACGAGAAACTGGTTCTGTCTAACCCAATCTTATTTTCTAAAGATTATCTAATCGTTGCACGAGCCCCATTATCTCACTCTCCGTCTTCCAGCAGGTATGTTTTACGCAACCAGACACCATCGCTATGGCACCACTCCCGATGTCTCATATTCCCTTATGTCTTAGAACATTTCTTCCCTTCTTCTGTTATACTTTTCTCGTTCTGTGTGTGTGTCTATTGTCCATGCAATGGCACCTACCGAATGCTAGTTACGAGCATGCTAAAATATGAAGTGGTATAACAATGCTTCTTATTACTACTCCGATGAAGCTGTGGAGTGGTGTATATATAATGGGCGAAACAGTATTTACACATTTGATGGTTGTTAGAGCATTCACTCTGCAATACGCCTACTGTTAGACAAAATGTATTGTACTATATAGATATGTTATAGTACACCGCGCTATAAGGTACCTCTCTCTATATGCCACACGCAGGGGGCTATCCCTAGCCTTTATAACACGTACCGGAGGCATCTACAGAGGCCATCGTTTCTGCCAGGGGCTAGGGTTTCCACTAGTTGGATCCGCGATCAAAGCTATATCACGGCACACCACCACTCCTCCCGCGGACTAATTCGTACGAGACGTGACGGGGACACCACCAAGGCACCTTATGCATGCCGCGATGGTCCGTCTACCTCATTCTTTCGTTTCCCGCCTAAAATCGGTAGGTACGACGGCCTCGCTGTCCACAACTAGCAACGGAGAGACACGGGATGGGGAGACTAGCGGTGCCAACTGAGATCATCTCCCGGCCCGATTGTCTAAGGAAGAATGGAATATGTGGGTATAACACCGGATTTTTGTATAAGGCGATAATTTCACATTGTCCTTACACCGTTACACTAAAAACCATTCTAATAATATACATCCATTATAAAAATTGGAGGTGATAGTTTCGTAGTTGCATTGATAATACAAATTTCTAAGCTCGACTGGCTACTCAAGAATAGACATCTTGGATGTGACCGAAAGGATAATGACATCAATAGCGAGAAGCTCAAGGAATCAGCGGAGGACCGGCAGAGGAAGAAGCATGAAACATAAAGAATAAGAAGCAGCAGCAGCAGCAACATGTTTGGTTGTCGCCGTGTGTGCTTACCTGGCTGGGTTGCAAAGCGGCGCCCGATCCGCCCTGCTTTGTAGTCAAAATCGTTTAATCTAGTTCTAAATTTTCAGCAAAATTAGTCTAGTTTGAACTCAATGTGTGTGCTTATGCGGGTTGGCGTCCGCAACTCTATTACTTGGTCAAGTGAGCAACAGATGGATGGCGTCTGTGCCTGTTAAATAAACGTGATAGCACCTTGTATCTCACTGCAAGAAACATACAGCCTCGAAGCCAATCAGCACAACACGAGAGTCTGTATGTTCCCCCTAGTAGCAAATCCTCTATAAATCTAATCCCCACCGCGTACACCTGAACGAAGAACCCATTTTGAATCTTAAATGCGTAGACAACGTTGGGAGATGGATTACAGGTGGAAGTCGTGCATGCATATGCATGATTTGCTCGAAAAGGAAGGCAGAAATGCAAGGTTTGCTCGAAAAGCAAGGCAGAAAGAAAACGCTAGCTTTGCCTAAGGAACATCGACGGTACCACATAACCCCTTTGCAGCACGGCGCATGTCTCACTAAAATACGGGGTCGTGGATAGTTTAAACAGGATCTGGCATAATTTCAGCAGCTATATATGTCTCCCCCTAAAATTGTGGTACCATTACTACTCGTAGGGACATTACTCCCGATGCCTCATGTTCCCTATATTTTCTTATCCCTCTTAGGTTTTCTCTCATGTCTTTTGATTTTGTGTATGTGCATGACACATATCTAAAGCACAAATCTAATGATATGGGCATGTTAAAATGCGAAGTGGGATAAAGTATTTCCTTATCTACACATAAGAAGATAACGTGGTATATATATATATAATGGGAAAGTCATTATTTCCATGTGTGAAGTTACGCAGAGCATTCACTTTTGCATGTGTGACTATATATAATTAAGTCGTGGTGTGTCTGCTCGTATTTAGTACTCCCACATTGTCATAATATAGTGCATATAATATTTTTTTAAATCAAACATCATCAACTTTGACCAAGTTTATAGAGAAAACTATCTATATCTACAATACCAAATGCATACAATATGAAATATAAATCATGATGAATCTAATGGTATTGATTTGGTGTTTCGATGTTGATCATTTTTTATATAATTGGTCAAACTTGGTAATATTTAACTTTTATAAAATCTTACATGAGCAACATGTTGGCAATGAGGGTGTTTTTGGAGAGAATAGTATTTCTATTACTCACTCTGATCCATAAGATGTTAGCTAATCCTAATTCATATGTGGAGTATTAAATATTCTAACGTTCCAGCCTCCTTGAATCCTAATAAGTGAGATGAAAAAATAAAATACCCTCAGTGATCCAGGAGCTGTTATGCATAGACACGTTTTCTATGACATATACTTTTAATTACTTGTAAAAACTTTTCTCTTGTGCGGCCTATCCTAACAATTCGCCAGACTAGTTTTTGCGGTCAGTTTGGAGTGGATGCATCAGGAAACATGGGTTTGGAGTTTGGACTATATATATAAACATCGGCACCATCTCCCTCCATGTCCACAACCTTAACCGTTGGAACCGACGTCCCCGTCACACTGGATCTGACGAAATCATTCTCAACCATACTAACTGAATCTATAATTACACAAATCGCTTAATATATACTCCCAAATGATGGGCCCCTACTAGGTTAAATAGATTGGATTTGACAAGGATTATGGCGTCAAGGAGATTGCAAGTGGTTGGGAACATTTTATTTACTTGAAACAAATGGGCGTGAGATATAAAACTGGTGTTACGTATATAGCTAACTTCCTTTTGCATTGCCATGTGTACTTTCGAGCTTTAGCTCCAAAGATGCCATAACACCCTCAGTTTTGGAACATTGTTGTATGGATGGACATGTGTATTTAGCCGAACATAGGGTTGTGAGCAGGATAAAGATGAGTCGCATTATCCCACTCTCCCTAAGACCGAGTAGCTATGTCCCACTACTCCTGATGGCTCATGTCCCAATCCCTTGTGTTTCTTACATTTATTTGACTCTTCTTTCATTCTTATGAAGTTTTTGTGTGTGTCCATGTCACATTTCCACTCCTACAGACATGCTAAGATGTGAAGCGGGCTGGCATAAATGGATACAAACTGGTATATATATTTTTTCGAAAAGGGGATTACCACGGCCACTGCATCCAAGGATGCACACAGCCTTTTATTAAAAGAAGTCCAAAAGAAACATCCGCAAAGTGATACACACCAAATGACAAAATACTATGGTGTGCAGACCAAGCATCTGATCAAACAAAAGAGTCTCACTAGAGAACAAGTAGCAAAATACTAGGCTTCAGTTAATCTACTAGAATGCCGATGTAACCGCCACAAGACGGGTACACCCATAGACCATGGGATGTCGTTGATGCTCTGGGAGGAGGAAAGCCCAGAGTTGAATCCCTTAAATTTGTAACATGGTAAATTTGTGGTTTTTTACTCTGCAAATTAAACAAACTCCAAAGAAGAATCCCTTAAAAAGGTGCTTTCATAATAATCTTTGAATCACAAAGATGACAGCAGATTTTTGCAACGAATGGACATAATTCTTACCAAGTTTTCATGGGTTAAATTACCGATAAATACACTTGTATGGATGTTTATTTCATATATTTCAGTATATCAACTTTTACCCTCTAGCATCCTCTAATCTTTTTACCCTCAGAAGATCCGTGGTGTTCCCCTACTTCTACTCGCCGAAGGACGCGTTTGTTGGGGCTTAGAATCGAGCTAATTGACCCTGACTTCCCCATTTCCGAACGCCGCTTCTCGCTGTCCTTGTGGTTGCCTCAGAACTTCCCATGCCATACCGTCAAGCCCGCGAGCTTCGCGGTGATTTTTTGGTCCTCTTGGACCCTTCCATCCTTCCCCTCTCGCTCTAGTGTGTCTTGCCGCCGTGCACCGTCGTCGGCCTCCACAATAGGTTGTCATCGTAGTAGCTCCGTCAACCATTTAGTTGTGGCACCGCGCTCAATAGGTTCCCCTCGGTCTCCTTTGCCGATTGTGCGCAGTCTCTTTTCCCATCTCTCCCTCCTTAGCCATCCCCACCGTTGTATGACATGGTCACCGGTGTTCCAGTGTAGGATCCGACGTGTCTTAGTGGGTCCGTTGACTCTATTTATCCTGGCCAACATGGCTAGCTGATGTGGCATGTGGGTCCACAGGTTAGTGACTGGGGCTAGCTCCTCCCCGATAGAAAACAACCCAGTGCATGTGCTGATCTCGTCATGCTAATGTCAGTCATACGTCATAATTCTAGTTAAATGATTTTTTATAAATTCTAGAAATTGTTTAATATTGTAAAAATCATATCTTTTTATCTGTAAGTCGGAAAATATGTATGATATATCAAAATATTCAGAAAAATGAGATTTGCGCTTTTTAGCATCAAAATCATGCATTGTTAAGCAACTTCAATTAACAAGTTTTTTTAGAAGAACAAAGTAGCCCCCATAGGTGGATCTGAGGTTTTATAGACTTTCTATCTATAGGGTATTTCGAACTCAATTAAAATGATGATCATGTTTATGATTGTATTTCAATATCTCTAATATTGCCATATCATCCATTTGTGTGCATTACATCGATGCTTATGTTGATTGTTGTATTTCCTTTCTGATGTTTCTACTTCTTCCCAGTAGACCTCAGAGATGATGTGAGCATCGAATCCGAGATGGAAGATCGAGATCAACACCGTCGAAGATCATCGACGAACTAGTCAAGCCGATGAACCTGAACAACTGTAGTTGGGTATCAACAAACAAGGCAAGCACAACCCCACCATATATATGAATCCTATAATTTCAAAGTATTTCAATTCTTGCCATGACTTATACGATTCCAAAGTCTTTTATCGATAGATGGCGTTACCCTATCTGATGCATGTCCCCCTTTGTAGCATATATATTCTAATCCACTGCTCCTAGCATAACTAGGATTTGGCTTGGGAGCGTTGCTAGAGCTGTTATATCTCCTATGCTTAGCCATACTTAGATGTTCTACTAGTCCATACGGGTTGATGCATCAGAGCTGCTAATGAACCTAGTATGATAGGATGGTGTGATATGATTGGTGCATCGAGGTAAACATGTTAAGTGTATGGGAGGCCACGTGAGTTGTGGTTTTCACAGTTCCATACTTGCCACCCTAGGTCCCGAGTTCTTGCCTTTGAATCCAAGACTGAGCGTACAACCACACGGGGGTTTATGGGGACCCCCTTGACCCCAACTTTCATAGTCTGGTCCATGAGTTTGTATATTCGGCACCACATGGAAAACATTTTGGGAAATGGTGTAACGCATATAGGATGTGGCCTGGGAAGGGTGCACAATACTAAACTGGAACCCGGTATACAAAGTCAAGGACCGTCTCGGTGACTCATGGATTAGGCGAATGTAAGAGAAAGAATTTGGTCGACCAGCCTCTATCGGCCTTCCAAGAAAGAGGGATAATAATTTGGCATTGAGAGTCGGCTGGGGTGCGTGTTGGGTCAAGTTGTAGTATTTTTTTAAAAAAAGTTGTGTCCACAATTATGGAAAAATTGGTGAGACTAGATTCAAATCATAGAGAAGAATAACTTAATCGTAAAACTTGACCAATAAAGTATGTTAAAAACGCTTCTTAATGGATCGGAAGGGTGATCATAGTTGGTAGGTTGAGCCGATGATGATTTAGCTAGCTAGCGGCCCGTTCCTTCTTGCAGTGGTTGCGTTTGTGCAACGAGGCTCCACACAACTAGAAACTGAATGATGGCAGCCGGCGATCCACTACAGGACGCGCGCGCTACGCTGAGGGCAAAAAGCCGTCGGCGTAGGCTAAAATGCCCTCGGCGTATGCTACGCCGACGGCTGCCCTCGGCGTAGCCTCCTCGGCAAAGGGCTCCCTCGGCGGAGCATATAGAGGCCGTCGGTGTATGCTACGCCGAGGGCAATGCCGTCGGCGTAGCGGCCGTCGGCATAGTTTGTCGACATGTTGCCAAAATATTTTTTTAAAAAAAAAAAAAAAAAATTATTTTCTTTTTTTTCTCAATTTTTGAATCTTTGAATTGTTTGACTCGTTAATCTCTCACTTTGAACATTTTTAACACTAATTACACTTAATATTTAATTAAATTGCAGTCTTGGAAGAACTTCCTGGAAGGTCACCCATCCTACTACTACTCCAGCTCCAGCACGCTTAACTTCCTCGTTCCTTCAGAATCTGTTTCCGCAAAGTAATTCATACATTGTTTTCAATACTATGATATCAATCCTATTAACCCTTATATCAACATGTCACATGTTTGTATTTTTTGAAATTAAAAACAATTATTTAAATAAACATTAATAAATAAGTAAAAATATTGTTGAATTCAAATAAAAATATAATAATTTTACTTTTTTGTATTTTTCTATTTAATATGGAATAATTAATATCTTTAAATCTATAAATCGGAATTTAACAAATAATATGTCTAAATTGATAAGAAAAATGAGAGGAATCCAAATATGATATCCATATCAACTAATCACAAACCCTCCGTTTTTGAATTATCTATTTGGTGGTTGCTTTAGAAAATTCCCTTTTTGCGCTCGGATAATGAAAAATGGCTTTTTGGTGCGATAAAAAGGAAAACTTGCATTGAATCTTTGATAAAATAGCATATTGTGAACCTAAAAATGATTTGTAAAAAAACATGAGCATCGTATCATGTACATGTAGTTCATATCTGACCCACTTCCTGCCGATTCAGCAGGAATTTGTCTTTTTCACCAAATGTGGATGGAAAGGTTTCAGAACCCCCTGTTGGGACATTGTCCATATAAGGTGGTATAGTATTTTAGTAAAATGTGGTGGTAGCATTTTGAATTAGCCATTTGGTGGTTGCTTCACAAAATTGTCCGTTTTTTATGCTCGGAAAATGGGAAATGGCTTTTTGGTACGACGAAAAGGAAAACTTCCTCCTGCAACATTGTTCGCCATCCCATGATGCATGTGTATGCACAATATGGGCATATTATCACAAACTATGCCTTGATTCTAGCCATAACATTGGTCATTTGACCCGAAAGCCAAGAAACCTCGAATGAGATAGGTCATTTTGTGAAGGTTTTTTTGACACATAATCAATATATCAAGTTTAATATTTTTACTTATAACTATGTCCCATAATATGACACCACGCGAAGGTTTCGCATTGTTTCGATCGTTTTTAAATTTTTTATGCCCGTTTTAAACTATCGTCAAACTTCGTCGAACGGCGGGCATGAAGATTCTTAGCTCGGGGGCGAGCCTCGCTAAACTTGCATTGGATCTTTCATAAAATAGCATATTGTGAACCTAAAAATGATTTTTGTAAAAAAACATGAGCATCGGATCATGTACCTGTAGTTCATATCTGACCCACTTCCTACCGATTCGGCAGGAATTTGTCTTTTTCATCAGAGGTGGACGGAAAGGTTTTGGATTCCCCTGTTGGGACATTGTCTATATAAGTTGGTATAGTATTTTTGTAAAATGTTGTGGTACCATTTTGAATTAGCCATTTGGTGGTTGCTTCACAAAATCGTCCGTTTTTTGTGCTCGGAAAATGGGAAATGGCTTTTTGGTGCGACGAAAAGGAAAACTTCCTCCTGCAACATTGTTTGCCATCCCATGATGCATGTGTATGCATAATATGGGCACATTATCACAAACTGTGCCTTGATTCTAGCCATAACATTGGTCATTTGACCTGAAAGCCAAGAAACCTCGAATGAGATAGGTCATTGTGTGAAGGTTTCTTTGAGACATAATCAATATACCAAATTTGATATTTTTCCTTCTAACTATGTCACATAATATAACACCACGCGAAGGTTTCGCATTGTTTCGATCATTTTTGAATTTTGTATGCCCGTTTTAAACTATCGTCAAACTTTGTCGAACGGCGGGCATAAATATTCTTAGCTCGGGGCTGAGCCTCGCTAAACTTGCATTGGATCTTTGATAAAATAGCATATTGTGAACCTAAAAATGATTTTTTTTTAAACATGAGCATCGGATCATGTACCTGTAGTTCATATCTGACCCACTTCCTGCCGATTCGGCAGGAATTTGTCTTTTTCACCAGAGGTGGACGGAAAGGTTTCGGATTCCCCTATTGGGACATTGTCTATATAAGGTAGTATAGTATTTTTGTAAAATGTGGTGGTACCATTTTGAATTATCCATTTGGTGGTTGCTTTATCCGTTTTTTGTGCTCGGAAAATGGGAAATGGCTTTTTGGTGCGACGAAAAGGAAAACTTCCTCCAGCAACATTGTTCGCCATCCCATGATGCATGTGTATGCACAATTTGGACACATTATCATAAATTATGCCTTGATTCTAGCCATAACATTGGTCGTTTGATCCAAAAGCCAAGAAACCTCGAATGAGATAGGTCATTTTGTGAAGGTTTCTTTGAGACATAATGAATATACCAAGTTTGATATTTTTCCTTCTAACTATGTCACATACGCGAAGGTTTCGCATTGTTTCGATCATTTTTGAATTTTTTATTCCCGTTTTAAACTATATATAATGTCTTATGTTTTACTTAATTTTTATTTACAAATGTGTAATATTTGAGTGTAGATAGATAGGTCTTATTTTTCTGCAAATTATGATATATTATTTGTATTTTTCCGAATTAGAATGATTTAGTTATGATTTTTCAAAGTTTAATGAGATAAAATAAAAAATAGCTACGCCGAGGGCAGCCGTCGGCGTAGCATAGGATATGCCGAGGGCAATTCTACGCCGACGACTGCTTGGCGGAGGTGGCCTAGACGATGGCTACGCCGACGGCCCCGATGTTTGGCCGTCGGCGTAGCGACCGGCCGTCGGTGTAGCTTCTCATTCCTGTAGTGATCAGATAGCCCTTGATGTCTCTCTAATCCATGCATTGTTAACCGGCTCCTCAGCCACCAATATAGAGCGGAGGGCACAGGCTTGATGAGGTTACAAAGATCCGGGGCTGATCGTGCAGTTGGATCCACCAACGGCTGCAGCAAGTCGATCTCGCGCACCGTGACAGTACTCTAACAAATGTTATTAGTTGACTGTTTATTTATTTTTAACTAAATACGTAGAAAGATATTGTTCCTTATCACACAAAAATTCAACAACGATGATGTCGCGGTCGATGATTGCGGCCGGCCTTGCATGTGATTGGTTTGGATGCATGATCGAGCTAGATATTGGATTGCTTGTAATTAAGGCTTGTACGGAGCCGTGCTAGGGCAGCCCTGGGCTGGGCACCCCACCGACAGTTTATATCAAGGAAACCAGAAGATTCGGCCCACAGTGCAGTGCCCCCGGGTCCAGCGAGACCCACAGGTAAACGGGCCACCCGGCCCCACATGACATACCATACCACCGGGTATGCAGGCCGGACAACCTTTTGATTTGATTGTTTTTTCTGCAAAATCAATGGGAGCATCGCATCAGTATCTCCCTCCCAATGATTTTCTTTTCTTTTTGATCGATCGATCGGTCCCTCCATCCAGGCTGCAAGTTGCACATACCGTGAAGGTACGCTGGGACGTACAAGGCCTGATGAAAACATACAAGGACGATTGAACGTAAACGACCTTCGTAGTTCTTCATACAGGGATGAATAGGAATATGAACGTAAATGGAGCGAGATTATTACCAACGGCGCGCGTCAGCTGACTTGCACAATTGGTGATCTTGTAAAACAATAGTAATGAACATCAGGATCAACATTAGTGGCCATGAACATCTGGCAGAGCAGCACAATGTTGTGGTGGCGAGCTGTGACGAGGAAAACAACATGCTTGATAAATGCAGCCGTACCTCTTCATATGAACCAGAAAAAACATCACCCTTAACAACTTTGCAAGTCCTGGTCTTAATAATTAGATAGAGGGTGGGATACATATATATCATCAATAAAAGAGCACATACAACTTATTATAACACACACGACACACCCAGACCATGCTTGTTTAACCTCTGACTAGTTAAATGCCCGTGCGTTGCCACGGTGCAAAAAAGTAATGTGGCATTCGGTGTTTGAAAGGTTAAGGGACTGTACATGCGTTGAATGTTGCCAAGCAACCAACATAAATATAATGTGTGTTAATGTCCCAAGTAACGTGAAAGATATGACAAAAACAAACATATTTTCATATTAACAGTTCGATTGTAGCACCATCTAGTCGAGAAAGAGCATGCAACTTGGGTTAGTATATTGGCTAGTATATCAAACAAAGTAATGGTGAAAAACTGAAAACTGCTTTCTATGTGTGCATTGAAGATAAACACTCAATGAAGTGTCGAAGGTAAAGAAAGAAAAGATGAAAATATTAAGAGGTGTTACCTTATTTTTGCTGAAAAATACAGGAGACGCTATATAAACAAAGATACATATCACCACGTGTAGCAAGGACTATGAAAATAAATCTAGAGAGATATAGTACATCTTAGTAGCATCTAGTATTATAAGATAGAAGGCATTAGACATTAAATATGGAAGAGACGTGCTTCTATAACATTTTCTTCTCTTTCATAGACTCTTAATTGCATGTAGAATGCGCCTAGAGCACTTTTGGTTAGGAAGGATTGCAAGAATATTTTATCCATTGAATTATCTCAAAATTTAGGAAGAGATGCACCTCCTCAAATACAACCAAGAGGTTGTTCTTAGATTTCAAGATGTGCATGGAATATGGTATCTGATTGGCAGCTTGAGGGTCAGGGGAGGCCTCTCTGCGGTGTGGGGCGGTGACTGAGGCCTGTAGAGGCTTGGGGCGATGGCGGCAGCGTGCTATAAGCATATCTGGAAGCACCCAAAATTGAATAGTAAATGTAAACGAAAATGCACCAGTCTAAAATGGAATAAAATTAGGACGCGTATGTTAGCTAAAACCTATCTATCAATTATTCTAATTTGGTATTTTTGGTCATAAAAACATCAGAAAAGGTTAGGTCCCTAACTCCTTAATCTATTTCTCCGTAATTATATGAAATAGCCAGAATCTATCTGGAATATGAAATAGCTAGAATGAAGGAGAGACGAGACGTGATGAGGATGAGATAGCACAACACAAAAAACAATCAGGAATAGGAGTAACTACCAGCCTTGAGGAGACTGGTTGACGTCGGCGCTAACTGCGCGTTGGGGGAAAGATCACGCCCTACATGGACCATGGATCCACCTATCATTGGAGAGAGAGAGAGAGGTTGGACGAAACGAGTGGCGCTGGCAGAAAACGGAACACTCTCCTCTTGTTTAGATAGTATAGTTGAATGCTCGTGCGTTGCTACGGAACGATAATAAAGAACACAAAGAATCAATTGAAATGTGGTTCCATTTTATGCATTTAGTCTATACATAAAGAGTAGCCAAGGGAAACCTTACTTGACAAACATTTTGATTTCCATTTGCCGAACAAGATTTTGTCCTCCGGCAAACCACCAAACATGTATTTATAATATCCGACAGAGGTGAATTCCGAGGATCCCAAAACAAAGTTCTGCCATAAGGTTCTTGCGGATAAGCTAATGGAGTCATTGAGATGCATATATATCAATAATTTCCAGAAGATCAATAAAATATTGAGCAGAGAGAGGCAGCATGAATAACGCAGGTAATAAGCGGGAAAATTCATGGTAGGAAAACAGACTAATGTTCCACATATTGATTAAACATATCTTTCAGCATTAAGATTAACATGCTCTTATGTTCACTATGAAAGAAGGAAAAACTATATTGATTAAATACAGAGAACCTGACCCATATATAAGTGAGCAATCTATGGAAGCTTCTTCAGCTCCGAGCATCCGAGGTCGCTACCAATGATCCTAAAACCCCTGTTTCCAGTGAACCACATGAGATCCAAGAACCGCTTGTAACAACTACATTATGAATTCAGATTTGCAGACATTGCGCCCACTAACCTTGCATCTGCTGCACATTTGGGCACTTGAAGCACTTGAAGCTGACTACGTATTCTGGGAGGATTCTTGTCTTCATGTCCATGTTCCATACAAGGTACCATCGTGGATTTTGTATGTTGTCAACTCGTCACTGCTTGGGTAGAACTGGGAGTACCCGGCTAGGATAGTCTGTGGCTCACCTATCAGCACATGGCATAGAACGATATGTGCTTAGTCGTTCACAACTATAACAATGTTAACATCTGCAGTCAGTTGGACCATACATATTAAGAGCGCCCTCTGAATTTAGACATACCAGCGAAAAACTACAGTTAAAATAAACTTCACTACAGTTGGTGACGAGATGATTTGGAGTAGCACTAACAGCATCAGTCTTGAACCTCGTCCATGGGAACAGGCAGCAATGCAGATTTTTTTTCAAGCTACTGTACATATCATGGCAGAAGAATGAAAAATCGGCCATGTTCCTGAAGAGCTCCGGCAGGTGCATCCTGAGATTTGCAAGGGTATTCTCCCTCACTTGTCTCGCAAGCCTAAGGTGGCGCCCCTCCTCTACCTTCAGCCTGATCTGTACTTCCTCAATGGCTATTCTCCTCTCATTGACAGGATCTACGCTAGGAGCATCGGCTGCTTCTGGGTTAGCTTCCTCACCCAGGGATGCTCTTCTTTCAGCATACTTACTATGCCAGTCTTCAGGGCGCCTCGCCTGCGGGATAGGGGCAGAGGCGGCGCCTCGGCGGTGGCCTCGCACCAGTGGGAGAGGGTCAGGGCCCTCTCTCCGGTGAGGGATGAGCACGGTGTCCGTAGTGGCCTCACGCCGATTGGGGAGCAGTACACACCTGCGCCCCCGAGATCTCAACATTGTTGGTGCGGCTAGGTAGAAGGTAGGAGGGAGACAAGGAGAAGAGAGAAGGAAGGAGGACAACTGACCTGCAGGTTGAAGCAGTGCAGCGGCGGACGGAGGAGGGTGATGCCGGCAGGGACGGTGGATAGAGCAGTGGCGAGCTGCCGATAGGATTAGTGATACTATCATTTTATCTGAAACTAACGAAATAGCTAGAAGTAAAACTTATTTCTGAAGAACAATTATGTTGCAAACTATATTTAAAAAAATCAAACCTCTTAGTCTTTGTGTCCAGGACACTAATCAACATCCCGTCACACTACGTTTTCTCGCCCGCAAGATTATGGTACACCATGATCGTGTATTGGGAATTTGGGATTTATATGGGCTAGAACTGATTGTATTCCTTTTAACGTAGCAGATCAGTGGTTCACTAATATGCTGTTAAGGAAAAACTAACGATACAAAAGGTGGCTAGAACACAAAAATAAATTTCTAGAGGTGCATATGCAGAAGGTGGCTATAATACAAGCCAAATAGAATTACAGGATACGCAGAAAATCGCTGTGTCGTCAGAGCAACATAAGAGTTCGATTCCTTGATTTGCAAAATAGAACAAACTTAAGTGGTACACAAAATCAACATTATACTGTTGTAATCATAGATCATGTTCTAAGATACCCTTTCCATGTCTTTATTATAATAGTATAGTACTCCCTCTCGGTCTTAAAATAGATGTCTCGGGTTTTTCAAAATTTGGATGAGTAATATCTGTCAGAGTATTTTGTACAAATTCCAAGGTAATGTTCTAGCATTAAAGGCAAATCTGCCTAGGCAAATACACCGATTTGCTAGAGCAGAGGTGACTACAATTACCTTAAATTCTAAGTCCAATAATCAGATATCAAATTCTACCAAATTAATCCACATGATCAAAAGAACTGCTTCAACTCTAGTACTACTGATATTCTAAGAGAATACTGAAGAGTTCAATGTGCCAAGAATATTATCCAGAAATATAGGAGGCCTAAATGGTCTCAACAATTTCAACCTGGGTAGGACAACAGGGCAAAAAAAGAATGTAACAACTCGTAACTGAATGGAAAAAAATATAATAACACATAACTGAATGTAACCACAATGGTGATCATGGAGTATCATCAGTTTTTACCAGATACAAGGTCTACACTACAATTTATTGTGAATCATATACTTCGATATGTAGTCCTCAGAATCCCACATCATCTATTCATCTAGCTAATCCACACAACTCGGAACAAAAGCATTATAAATATTTAAGTTTTTCAAAGCTGCAAACAAACAACCATCCCTATATTTGATGGAGATGTGACAAACAAATATTTCATAGGAGCAAAATCCTAGCTTCTGTTCAAATGAAGAGCCTTTGTTTAATATTTACATGTGATTGTGACCAAATTTTGTTGGGTTGTAATACTCACTTTATTATAGGAAGGTATGTAGACCTACTCCCAATACCAAAGGCCAAAGAAGTAGCTGTCAATTTCAAGAAAGACAACAAACCATTAGAAAACAGAGGCTAGAAGCATGGACATTGAAAATAATTCAAGAGGATCGTCCTAATATACATGATTAGTATGAGTGGTATTGAACTTATCCAACTTTAACCGCTGCCTCTTAATCTCCTGGAACAAAGAAGCACCAGACCGACCCTTGGTTGCCTCGTGGGATATTAACAGCCTCAGTACTACGGACATGACTGGGATAGATTGACATCAGATCGCAGTCTGGGAAGAAAGAATAATGAGTACAAACATACGTATCCTGCCTACTGAGCATTTATCTGATCCTGCATTCGGCCTCTCAAGCTCCTCCACATAAAAATTAGAGATACCATCTAGTGCATGGAAGAGGTAAACTCAGTTACCAAGTTTTGGTGCTTGCCAACTGAATAATATATTCCCATTTTATTACTGCGGTACATGCATCACTAATTATTAAAGGTTGGAAAATACCATCGGCCACAGATCAAGCAAGGAAGGGGCAAAAACAATGGAACATATAACCAGCCTCCACCATGACCAGTACCGATAGAGAAACATGCAAAAGTAAGTAACAAAACAAGATAGATACTACACAAGATATGTATTCAACTTTTGAGAAAAGCAATATGTCATTATTTCAGATCTTTGGCTACAAGGAAATCACCACTCACCATTGTATAATTCCGGTTGGAACCAATTCATCAAATCTGAAATGGCCCACCTCAATTCTCTCTCTCCTCCGGTCTTGCAGGAACCCTGTCCTTCTCTCCCCTCTGGTGGACATGGCTATAATCCGGCGAGCCGTCGCCGCCCCCGGAACGATTCCTCACGGCCAGGCCCTCGCCACCTATCTCTGCATCAATTCCTGTCCAGTACTGTCCGGATTTCGACCAAGAACAGCCAGCCAGTCCCGAGACCCGACGGCTTGAATCAGCATATTCGAGATCGAGCTCTACCAGGTGCTTGAACGCCTGATCTTGGAGTTGGGTTTCCCCAGCAGGCCTCCGCCACGGCCGGCGGCTGGATAGGCTTGGAGGAGTGAGGGAGAAGGCATCTGTGGGCAGTGGCCGAGTTGGGAGGGAGCCTGCGGTGGCCGAGTTGGGAGGACCCCGCTGGTGGCTGGTCCAGGGGATGGAGGCGGGGAGTCAGGAGGGAGTTGGGGTTGTGAGGAGATTACGTGGGGGTTTGGGAGAGGGAAGGAGGGGATTGACTTGCCTTGATTGAGCGTTATTTTTGTGCGGTACGAGATTGACGACGAAGTGTTTGACGTATCGGCGGAGACGGAACACGAAATCTTTTTTAGGTATATAGTAGAGATAGAGATATATAGTCTGATCGACACCGTCTACCAATTAGGTCTCCGAGAATAACGCTGAAATCTGTCCAGACAAACCTGTACTGTGGACACCACAACCAATCTCTCTTGAGCTTAATTATTTCGATGGATCGTCTCAACATACCGCACAAAGCTAAATCACCAGACTAGTCACAGCGTTATTGTGACTAGACTAGTACTGATTTACTATCACCCATCATTTCAATGTTGGATCTTCTCAAATTCGGTTACTCTAGTAGTCCATGCATAGAGTCAATTTATTTATTTGCTGAAGAATTAATGGTGACGACACGTAAACTCAGACTTGAAGGCTATCGCCACATCAAGCAAACAAAGTCCCAATGCAACAACCAGTGTGTTCATTTTTGCGGTGATTATTTTCTACTGTCAAATCTGACTAACATGCATATCCAATTCAGCAATTTCATATGTATTCCCTCCGTTTTAAAATATAAGATGTTTTAGATTTGTGAAGAAAAATGTATCTAAACTTGTTTTAGTGTGTAGATTCACATCCAACTTAAGTGAACCTACATACTACAGGTCTAGATACATTTGCTTTAAAAAGCTAAAACATCTTATATTTTGAAACAAAGGGAGTAGTTGCATATCGTCATGTCAATACGTACATATATCGAACGCTCAGTCAAGGACGGAACGGAACACCAAAGGGAATACTAACAAATGTGGTGCATGCATGATTGCACCTTGCATGTGATTGGTTGGAAGCCGTGATCGATATGGGGCACATGGCACATGCCCATCGGGATGTGCCGGATCGAGATGCGATTGCGATATCTGTCCTGCGCGCTGCTAGAAAGAAGATTATCTAACCTGGCTCGAAAACATTTTTCTCACCTTTTTTCATGTCCTCGAATCGGTGTATACAAAAAGTGAAAATTTCACTCATACGTGAGTTGTTTTGCGAATACACATCTTCCAAACCTAGAGCACTTGTAATTTTCGATCATATTGGGTGGAGGCCAGGAATGAGCGTGTACAGATGAATGATACGGCTGTCCTGACCTCACCGACAAAATCAAAGTAGCCAGGAGACACGGGCCACATCAACGTTGTGTCCATACCGCCGAGCGTGCAGAGGCACAACACAGATTTTACGGACACGACCTGGCTCAACACGATTGGAAATATAGCAGCAGTTGTTCTGGATTTTACTCAACCAGATTCACGATTGGATGCCACATCAGCCTGTAAGTTTAGTCCGTAAGCAATTCATTTGTAAGTCTAGTATTACTGGGCACAACAGGCCGCGCTAGTGCCAACTTCTCTCTACTATTCGTTTGATTTGTTCCCTTCGTTAATTATTTATTATATAATACTCTCTCTGTAGAAATATAAAATATTTTAGTTTTGTAAAATGAATGTATTTAAATGTCTTTTAGTGTATAGTTTTATTAGAAATCTATACACAAAAGTCGTCTAGATAAATTCGTTTCACAAAACTAAAATGTCTTGTATTTCTAAAGAGAGAGAGAGTACACGTCAAATGATACCTTTGCTATCAGTCCACTAATGAGAGCAGCTACAACAGCAACAACGATCGACAGCAATCAATGGATCGTCCCATCATCTCCCAATAATCAATCGACCGGTCCCTCCAGCTGCTGCAAGTTGGATGATCATACCGTGAAGGTACGGCCGGAGGTACTATACTATCCTAATCGTGTCGATCTGCGGTCTGTAGTCTAAATAACCTGGATCTCGACTGCCTCCCACTATGTCCATTAATTCCTGCGATGCTGCCCAAAATGTGCCCGTGAGGGCAGGCTGGATCGTACACTAATGCTCACAAACCCCTGCATACAATACATGGTGCCTAAAATGGTACCATCCACGCACGCATGCATGACCGGCCTTTTTATTCATAGATGCTGCTTAAATTTACTAGCTTAGCATGTTTATTCTATCTTTCTAAGATGTGGATTTCTTTTCAACTTTCATGAAGGCCAGATAATTGACTGCGAGAGCAATGACTATGTGTTTGTGTCGTCGTTACGAGGCCAGCCCTTTGTGGTTTAGATTGCAAAGTGTTTTGCCTAGAGAAAAAAATCATATAATGGGTTCAAAACACCCAAATTCGAACAACTGATATTGATGTTAGCCTGTTGATGATGTCTCTAACTTTGTTTCTTTACTAGTTGGTCTTCAAGAAAGTACTGCAATGAAATATCTAAAATTAATCAAGGCGAAAGAAATGGAAATTTTGAACTATATGGATGAGCCATAAACTTTTAGACCATACTGCAAGTATTCTATTTCTCGTCACCTCGAGCAATACTAACCTTTCTTAGGCGTCAATTTATTTGTTACCATTTCTCAAGAAATTACATATATAATCTTTTGCAATGACTTCTGAGAGCTCTTCAACAAACAAACAAACGTACGTAAATTATATTACATGAGACTTTGTTCACTTGTAAGAGCATCTCCACTCGGGTCCTCAATAAAGAGCTATTTGTGTCGTGCTTTGCTCAACTTGTTTCTGGACGCGCAACCAAGTTAAAGTATTTATGCGTCTTTTCTTGTTTGCGTCTCATTCGTAGGCAGGAGTCCGGATAGATGCATCCTTGCATGATTGTGTTGATTAACTCCCTGAATGTTACTGACGCGATAAACATTTTCAGCCGTTCATGAGCTAGTGTCCATACCACCGAGCCGAGCGTGCAGACACTAAGCAGGCCGTGCTAGTGCTAGTGTGCCACCTTCTCTCTACTGTTCGTTTGATTTGGAGTCTTCCTGAAGCAGGACGTGAAGGTACGCTCGGACGTACTACTGTACTATTCTAATCGTGTCAATCTGCAGCCTAACTAACCTGGCCTCCCAGTACAAGCTGATGTACTCGTCCGTACCCAACCTATCCCACCGTACCGTTTATTGCCGAACTCCTATATTATTGAGATGATGAAACACAAATGTTGCAAACCAACTTATTTCGATTAAGCATTCAGTGTTACAAGCCGATTAATTAATGTAATAGAGCAAATTATTATGATAGCCATTTCCATATGAGTTTGGCATATGGCCCATCGCCGCTCTATTTCGCAAATGGCCAAATTGGGATCCTTGTCGGGGCCTCCAAATAGTTGTCTTTCATAGTCATTGTCATAGCCATTTTCAAATCTTCATATTCGTCTTCCTCCGACGACGAACACCTATCGGGTTGTGGAATTGAGAACCACGGCAGGCGGACTAGAGCCAATGACGAGGGTTGAGACCACGGCTGTGGCTGCCTGACCACTGGAAGTCAATGTAGTGGTCGCCGATTCCTAAAAAATATTTATGAGCTAACGCTGATGCGTGTTCGGTTTGGTTCGGTTAACCGAGATCATCTAAAAGAATATGAGGGTTCGGCTAGAGGTGCTCTCTTGCTCCGGCATCTGGCTAGTTGTGGCTCTTTGCTGCTCCTCACCTCCGAACAGTACATCACTCTCCCTCCTCCCCTCCGAACAGAAATCGTCAGTTCTCGTCACCGACCGGCCTGCCGGCCGTGCGTGCACTTCCTTTTATTACCGGTGCCGGTGCCGGTGCCGTGTGGTGCACTGTGCTTTTGCTCAACTTGTTTCTTGGAGCTCTCTCAAAAAAACTTGTTTCTTGGACGCGCTTTTGGAAGATTCTTCTCTTTGTTGCAACCAAAAATTGAATAGATCGATGCCTACTTACTTGCCTGCGTCTCATCCATATATAGGAGTCCGCACAAATATGTATATATATACCATCGTCGCATGCTCGAGATTGTTACTACCCTGATGGTTTTGGCAACCTGCTGTTCGATTTATAAGACCACATACCTGAAACAATAAACTAGTACTCGCTCTCTCCGTTTCTTTTTGAAAAACTTATAACTTTTTATAAAAATCGAGCGGTATAAAGCTAGAAGATTTTTTTAGAAAAAATCATTAACAACTATATTTAATATTATATAGATATCGTATGCTTTCATATTGTATCTTACCATCAGGGCCGACCCATAGGACGGGGCAGAGGGGCGCTCGCCCTGGGCCCCAAGAAGACAGGGGCCCCAACTTGAGACTTGTTTGTGTATTTATATTCTACTCTTGAGGCCGAATATAGTGAAATAATTCTTAAAAATATAGATAATCCAAGCTGCAACCTACTATGTCTCTACTCTGACTTTTCTTTCCTGAAAGAATACTCCAAAATTTTGTAAAAAAAAAAAGAAAAGTGCAGGTTCCATTTAAAAAACCCACATAGATATATCATTCAATTTCAGTCGCTGGGAACAACATCAATATCATCCCAGCAAATACTCCAGCATTTCTGAATATTGTTTCTCGATACCGCTATTTCTATGGCCTCTCAAAATGTGCATAATAATACCCGCCCTCATATGCCTCTACAAAGTTGTAAGTATTCATTAGTGAAGAATAATGAAGCAAACATGTAACTATATCATTCCGCAATCATCTGTCCTTCGATTCCCAACTGTTCTACTTGTCCCCATCATCGATGTTGTAGAGACTATTTCATCTTTCTATTAATTATGTGCCTAATATGTTTGCTATTCTATTTATTTTTTGCACATGCATATGAATTTGTTACTTTCGTAATTTTGTTTTGTGATAAATTCCAGAGGTACATTGTATATACACGTGTATATAAGGAGCAAATAATAGGAATAAGTATCATTGTAAATATTCTGCTCGAGTAGTAATGAGTAGTTTTGAATGTCTTCACCAAGATTCTAAAAATCATGGATCTATTAAGTGTATGCATTATATAATTGTTTAGAGGACTAAGAACGTAATTATGCTTAAACTTTGAGTAAAATTAAAAAATTAGCATAAATAACAAAGATATATTTAAGCAATTTTCTGAAGTAGGGGGGCCATTGCCCCCTCCACTTGACTCAGTAAAACTTTGCCACTTTAAACAAGGATTCTTTGGTGTTGTGTTTTCCTAAGGCCCCAAAAATCTATGAACCGGGCCCTGCTTACCATATTAATTTTATATTACGTAGGTTAATGATAATTCAAAAAAAACAAGATCAAGCATGTTGAGAAATGGTGTTCGGTGCTCCCTTCTCTAGGCACACACGTTTGTGAGAGGATACACGTCCCAATGTGAGGCCACCTCCTTGCGCCAATTGTGGGGCAATTCATCACATAAGGTCAGCTATCCCAGATGTGGCCATACGTGGGGTATCGCGGTCATGTCGTGTTTTTGGTCTTGTCCGTGCAAGGATACAGCTACCACAACGTGATGCCATACACAAGTCATAACCACCGTCCGGTTGCGCCAGCCTTCCATCGAGGCAAGAAGTCGGCTCCTCTCATGTTCTTTTGTGAATTTTGGTAGAAAAACTATAATAGTTTTTGAGGTAATCGAAAAGGTAAGTTATATAGAATTGTACAAATGGTTATATTATTTTCACAAAAAATTAATTCTATGTGCTCTTATATATGTACTTTCTTCGTTTAGAAATATAAGATGTTTAAGGTTTGTGAAGAAGATGTATCTAGACACCTTTTAGTGTATATGTTCAAATAAATCTATATACACTAAAATATGTCTAGATATTTCCAAACGGAGGGAGTATGTGATAATATATATATAGTGTGTTTCATTTATAACATTTAGAAACTAATAGTTAATTTTCCAAATTACACATACTCCGCTTTCCATTTACGCTTCCTTTTACGAACAAAACCTAGTTTTGAGGCCACGAGCTATTCCTAATCGCACATTCAAAGAGTTCACAGTGACGGTCTATCAGATGTCATGAATTTGGAGCCCATCTTTTTCTTGAAGTAGAAAGATATTATTCTTTATTGCAAAGGGAATAACAATGTTGTTCATGATTGCACCATGCATGTGATTGGCTAGCTGGAGGCATGATCGATAGGGCGGGCACATGCCACGTGATGATGGGGATGTGCCGCGGATGCCATTGCCATATCTTTCAAGCTGCCGTGGAAAATAAAGAAGTTTATATATCTAACCCTAAAATTATGTGCCCAGAAAATATATTTCTCAGCTCTTTTCTACGTATCTTTGAAAAGGAGTGAAACGCGTTATACATGTGCATCAAGCCGTACGTAGGCCATTTTGCATAGTCCCATTTTTCTACAAAGAACTCTTAACATATGGACACTTTGCTTACGGATTGGTATTACGGGGTGACGTGGTGAGCAGTGCTCGGCACTGATTTGTTAAAAAAGCAACCAACCCAAAACTTCTCCAACCAAATCAGCCCACGTTAAGTCCGTAGGACAATTTCGTAAGGTTCGTCCGTAGGTGTAGGATTGCTGTGCTCTTTGGGTGGAGGCCAGGAGAGAGAATGTGTGTACGGGTGAGTGATACGGCCGTCCTATCGTCACCGACAATATCAAAGAACCCAGAAGGTCCGGGCCCACATCGCAGTGTCCCGTGTCTTCCTGGACCCACCGGTGAAGGCGACACCTCACGGCCATACCACCGCGCCATGCAGATGCACTCGACACTAGGGCCACCTTCTCTCCACTCTTATCTGTTTGTTTCTTTTGAATTTCTCGTTAATTTAGTGTCTCAAAACAGCGGCAACGACAACAATCCATGAGGCCTTGTTTTGTTGAAGTGGATTGACCGATTTTTGCGGGTCTAAACCCGGCCAGTTTCGATTCACCTGAAACCACAATGTCACTATTTTGTAGACTGGTTTTGGTTGGGTTCAACCCAGTCCGACCCGATAGAACCACTCAGGGTCGAGGGGGTTCGAGGTGGAACAGAAAATCGCCCCCACCCTCGCGTTTCTCTTGGCTGGCGGCGTCGCTCGACCGCCGGACGCCATCCAACGTCGACGCTCTATCCCGCTGCCCACCAACACCGACGACTCCTTCCCATCCCGCAGCCGACCAACGCCGACGCCGCCTTCTTCCCATCCCGCAGCCGACCAACGCCGACGCCGCCTTCTTTGCATCCCGCAGCCAGGCGCTCCATCCGTTCCGACATCACCGGCATCGCGTTCTTCTCCGGCAGTTTTGGATTTCTCTCCTGTAAGTCCATCCAGTTCATCCCCTCCTCGCCCATCTACTGCTATATGATTCCTCTATAGTTATAATTCTTTACCTAGGGTTCTTGATTCAAACCGATGGATGAGGATGAGTTCTTGCTTTGTTGTGTCGCTGGGGGGGGGGGGGGGGGGGGGGTCGTGATCTACCGAGGTGGGGGTGGAGGAATCACAAGACGGTCCGACGTTGTTCTGATTGGTGGAGTATCACTGTGGTCAGAAATCAAGGTAGAGATCGAAGATTTGTGCTGTTGGATCCTCGATTCGCTGCTACTGCTAGCATATGCGATGGTGCAGGTTCGGCTCGTTCGGTATTGCTGGACCGAATCTCGTCTTGTGGTGCTCTCTGAACTCTTGTCACAGTCCCTGTGAGTTTGTTTTCAGTTCGTCAGAAGCAGAGACATATTTTATTGGATCGTTCCCCCGTTCAGTATTGATTGATCATAGTAAACCTTTCACTATGCTATCTCTGAACATGCTACCCGTTGTTCAGATCATTTGACTATTTACATCGATTGGCATGGTCTAGATTTGTCTCATTTTTTTCCGAAACAGGGGACGAAACAGAGCTCCTAGTCAGTACTCTTCTATGATTAATTTGAGTACTCTGTGTATAATTAGTTGGCTACCGGACAGAATAGTGTCTATCAGAGTCACGTGTCATAGTTAATTATCTTTATTTTTAGACTAGACTAGAATACATGTCGTAGTTAATTATCTCCATTTCTGCTAGTATTTTTTTTCAGTTATTGTACATGGTAGCAAACAGGTGTTCTCGGAAACATTGACTATTCTTGATAACCTATCACTGTACCTAGAATTTAGGTAGATATCTCTTTGTAAAAACTCTTTCATACATGTGCATCTAGCTTAGGATCTCCATCGTGCATCTAAAAAGGTCCGCTGATTAACCTGATAGAGAGCATCTTGTTGGGTTTATGTGTGGGAGCTCCCTTGAAAAAATAATATTTCCTCCTTTATTTTCTAATATGTGAACTTGTTCAAATATTTGAGGTGCATAAGAGTATGTGGCTCTGCTCAGCTCTACCGTGTGACTATTCTGGTAGTAATATGTGACTATTCAAGGCTGCGGGTCTCGTGCCTACTTATTATCAAGTTTCTTGAGTAATGTACCTTCACGTATCTATATAAATGCCACATTATTTTTGACCATTCCTTGTTTGACATTAAGTTCATGGTACTGAACATGAAGTTTTAGTAATTTGCTCTATCTGAGTATCCTTTTTTTATCTGGAGTTGTAAGCTAACGATTGAGTTCAGTTTGCTCCGAACTACACAAGTATCCTTATTTGATTTGGCTCCTGAAATTATAGAAACTGGTTGTGAATTGTCCATCAGTCTAGCATACACTATCTTGATATATACTTCTAAAAGTATGTAATTGTAGAAATCGGTATAGATTTGAATTCATAAAATAGTATACTGTTTTCACATGCCACAATTGCTTTTTCATACATGTGGATTCTAGGTATCTGTTTCACCGGAACCAGTACTAGAACATGGCCTATTTTGGACGCTGAAAATAATTAGTGTGAATTGGAGTACGAGTATATACCAGCAGCATTTTTCTGGTAGGGTAGCAGAAAAAGAAGTACAAGTAGAAGGATATTTACATCTTTCTGTTTGTGAGTTGCTTCTGCTAGTAACGTGTAGCAATCTTCTTTGAGCTAACTCAACTACATACTTGTGTGATGTTTCATCATGTTTATGCTTATAGGTACCTCCTCCTTTGGTTCTAGTGGGGTTGGACGAGCCGCCGCCATCGTGGGACCCTGTAAGCACACCTGATTTCGGTATGTGCATGACCTTCACTTTAGGCTTTTTTAAAGTGTGAACATGCATGTTTCTGCCCACCTGCTTATTTTGGTATTGCTTATTTTTTTAATAGTCCTGAAATGAATCCACGGAGCCTAGAAAGTATTAGGAAGAGGAAGGCTGAGGATGACGATGAGATGGTGTTCTTCATATTTCCAGCACTTTATTCACATCTGATGGATAGTAGGGAAAGAATCAAACGCCACAGCTCCATTCTCTACGGAAAGAAGAGAGTTAGGCAAATCCTAGATGGACATGTTAAGAATTGTCGGGTAGCTTTTAGGATGGAACCGGAAATTTTCAGGTGGTTGGCATCATATCTTAGGAATGAGCGCCTAATATTAGATAGTAGACTCAAGGTGGAAGAAAAGTTGGCCTTCTTTCTCTATATGCTATCACATAATGCGTCATTTGAAGATCTACAACTGGAGTTTGAGCATAGTGGATACACCTTCCACAAGTATATATCAGAGTTCTTTGACATTATTCCCATCCTAGCAACTCGATTTGTGAGGCCTCGATACATTGATGAACCGCATCCCAAGATTTCTATGGACGATCGCTTCTTTCCATACTTCAAGGTTCCATCTTCTTCTATGACATCTTCTTCTCTTACCTATTAGTATAATCTCAAAAAATAATTTTCATTTCATTTCATTGCAGAACTGTATAGGTGCTATAGATGGGTCTCATGTTCCTATCAGTCTATCTCCTCAATACCAAGCTCCATGGAGAAATAGGAAAGGCTCTCTTAGCCAGAATGTCATGATTGCTTGCGATTTTGATCTAAACATCACTTTCATTTCATGTGGATGGGAGGGTTCTGCCACCGATGCAAGGGTTTTGAGTTCTGCAATACTCAAAGGTTTCAAAGTACCAAATGGAAAATTTTACCTAGTTGATGGTGGTTACGCAAACACCCAGTCCTTCCTTGCACCGTACCGGGGTGTGCGCTACCACTTGAAAGAGTGGGGACATGGTCGCCGTCGGCCACAAAACCATAAAGAATTGTTTAATCTCCGTCATGCAGTGATGAGAAATCATGTGGAAAGGCTCTTGGGAATACTGAAGAAGCGATTCCCTATTCTTAATGTTGCAACCTTCCATCAAATAGAGAATCAAGTCAAGATTCCAGCAGCTGCGGCGATCTTCCATAATATTATTAAAATGCATGGTGGGGATGAGGAATGGCTTGAAAATCAACAGGATAACATTGATCCAGCAACATTTGTGAATTTTCCCAATGATGACGGTGATAACCACCAAGAGAATAATCTTTTAGAGAACAACCTCAATGGCAACAACTTGAGGGACCAAATTGCATGGGAGATGTGGAATGATTATCAACAATAGCTAGTGTCATAGATGTAGTCCTTGTCATGTAATAATGTATCTCTGTAACTTATGGTGATATAATGTAATTAATGATGTATCTCTAGTAATGAAATGAACTATTTGTCATTTTTAAACATGATATATTGTATCTTTCAGCGAATATGTATCCAAAAGGTTCTCCAAAGTATAGAAAAGGCTCTCCAATGTACCCAAAAGGATCGCCGAAGTATAACCTAATGCAGTCCAAGACAATGGGAAAGAAACTTATGAAAAAAACTTCACCCAAGGCTTCAAATAGGGATGCTTCTCCAAGAGGTATTCATTTCTTACAAATATGGCATGTTTCTTATATTCTCTAGTAGCTTTCTTATATTCTCTAGTAGCTTTATTACAGCATCTTTCAACTGTGTAGATGGAAAACGAAGGGCATCGTGGAATCGTGGACTTGAAAAGGCTCTCGTGGAGGTACTTCTTGAGCACAACAACACTTACTACAGAAGCCAAAATGGGTGGAGCAGCGAGACGTGGAACATGATGGTTGGAATTTTCAACTCCAAATACACACATGTTCACTTCACAAAGACTCAGATTCAGAATAAGGAAAAAGATCTCAAACGAGACTACAGAATGTTGAGGGATGCACGGAAGCAAAGTGGCGTTGGGTGGAATGAACACCGGTGCATGATAGAAGCTGAGCCACATCTTTGGGACAACTTAGAAGTTGTAAGTTGCTTCATTCTGATCATATCTTGTTATAGAATTTGGTCACAAGTTTAATCATACTAATATTCATTTATCTTACTCTTGTAGTCTTTTGGCAATAAGATCAGAAAATTCAGAACGGAGGACTCAAGGTTTCCTTTGTATGATCTGCTAGGGCAACTTTACGAAAGTAAGTTGATTCAACTTTGTTTTTCTCGCCTTACAGGTGCTACTGTTTAGTATTGTGTACACTTAGTTTTTTCCTTATGTTATTGAATCCTTTTGTGGCAAACCTTGTTGCAAATTTATGATCAATGTGTTGTATTGCGGCAAACTTTGTTGAACCCTTATGTTTTTTGCAGGCCAAATAGCCGAGGGAGACTTCAACTTTACCTCTATGGCCGAGCCACCATCGAGAGATGATGTCAACAACATAGAAAGTGATGGTGAGTTTGAGGATGAAAGAGAGTTGGAGAAAGAGGAAGCAGCTGTCCAGCAAGCCGATGATGAATTGCAAATGTTAGATCAAGCAGAAACAAGTGGTGTTGGTGGTGCAAAAACCAGGCCCAAGAAAATTCCCAAGAAGCCAAAGAGAAGTCCTAAAAAGAGTAATGGAGATGCTTTAGTAGGTGTCATGCAAAGATTTGTGGACATCAAAGAAAAAGAAAGCAAGAAGGAGGAGGCAGCGGACTTCTCAATAACCAGATGCATGAAAGAATTGAAAGCATTGGAAGGGGTTACACCAGATCTCAAAGTCAAATGCTATGGTATATTTAAGTGTCCCAAAAACTGCGAGATTTTCATCAATGCTGTTGCCGATAAAGATGGAAGTGCTTTGGCATGGCTTCAAAGTCAGATTGGTAAGCTGCTAATACCTTATTTATGTAGTACCTCACATGATTTCTGTAGTACATTACATGCTTGTCATCTTGTTGATTTCTGTAGTTTCTATAGTTTCGAGTACTTGATATTCCTTATGTCATTGGTGAATTGATGTTTTCAACCAAGGCTGCAAATTCTTAATCCAAATGCAGATTTGATGGCCTCTTTAATTGCCTCAGCAGTACCATCAATCCCTATTCTTTTAGTGTAGTCACCCCACTTGACTAAAATGACTCTCCCACCATAAGTACCTTGATTATCTCCACTTGTATGAGGTTTATGCAGGTTTCTATCATGTACTTGACAATAGTACAATAAGAAAATTCTATCATGTAGCATGTATCTTACTTGCAGTATATATTTATTAGGCTAATATCTCATAAATGTATGCTTTTTTTATCATGTGTATCCTTTTTTGATCTGGAGTTGCAAGCTGGCAATTGAGTTCAGTTTGCTCTGAAATAAGTATTCTTATTTGATTTGGCTCCTGAAATTATAGAAAGTGGTAGTGAGCATACACTATATTGATATGTACTTCTAAAAGTATGTAATTTGGAAAAACTATAGATATTTGGATCTTATAAGAAGACGCTGGAATTGTATAAGAAATTCCTGCATGTGTCACATAGTTTCACCATATTTTTTGTTTGATACGGTCATTATCAATGATGGTAAAATCTAAATTTATTTTGGCAGGATGATGATGACGTTGTTCTGGACCATGGCAAAAGAGAAATGCGGAGGCGAATAGACTAAAATTGTTTCATGCATGTCTAGCTGTAATTTGAAAAGTAATACTTTGTCCATTGCTCAGTCGTTGTACTTTGATATCGTTGTCGCATGATATTTCATGGTGCCATTACTCAGTTTGTATTATTTATATGGACAACCATCATTGTCATTCCTGTGAATATTGTTTTTTTGTTTTGAAGTAATCCCTGTGTGCAAAACATACAACGTGAAGTAGGGGATTGGGGTGGACGGGAATTACAGTGGAATCAAGTGGATTGGGTGTTAGAGGTGTTTTCACCCAAACCCTGTGGGTTATACCCAATATTCCCATTTAAACCTCCTGTGCAAAACAAAGCCTGAAGCATCTCGCATCATCTCCCAATAATTAATTAATCGACCGGTCCCTCCATCTGCAAGTTGGTCGTACTCCGTGAAGGTACGGCCGGGCGTACTATACTATCCTATTAGTCGTGTTGATCTGCATTCTAAGTTTCTAACTAACCTGGATCTCGATTGCCTCCCAGTACGTGTTCTACGTACCCAAAGGATCCATGGAGTTATTGGTTGCTGTTAAGCTACATCCATTCATGCGATGCTGCCAAACATGTGCCCGCGAGGGCAGTCTAGATCAGACTACGCATGGCACCCGCTGGGTTCGGGTCCGGGTCCAGCCCTCCCATACCTGTACCCGTCCCATTTCCCCGCCCCGTGACCCGTCCCCATTATCGGCGGGTACAGAGTCCCACCAGACCCGTCATCCGTCGGGTAAACGGGCCCTGACGGGTATCTCAACCCATGAAAAAATGACAGCAATCTCTGCTTCCGTGTGGCGGGATCTGGGGAGTTTGTGTCTCCTCTGCCATCGACGGTGTGGAATCGGACTCGAGCTCGAAGCTCTGGCGTGGGTCGTCGTCACAGTAGCTCCCTCTTCGCCCCTACTCCCCTCTTCCACTGTGAGTGTATCGTCCTCCATGGCGGTGGCGCAGGCCGGTGGGAGGGAGACGCAGGAGAGGTGCAGGTGCTGGAGGGAGGGAGGCACGACCGCGGGAGGGAGAGGCGCTCGCTGCAGGAGGGATATGTAGCGGGCTAGCGGCACGCTAGGGTTAGCGACCGCAGCGGGAGCGAGTCGATCGACAGGGGAAGTGCGGTTGTGCACAAGGCTAGGTCGGGAGCGGGATTGGGGTAAGAGATTTTGGGCTGTGGAAGGAAACATGGGTGGGATTTTGCATCTAGGGTTTCCCTCACACTTACGTGTGGGGTACATGTGTCATATACGGGTATGCGAGTATGCGGGTTCGGGTTGGGCACCCCCATACCCCTCCTCCGATCCGTTGGACCCGATGGGGACTATTTCTTACCAATAATCGGACCCGCGGGTTTAATTCTTTACTTGACCCTCCACGTTTAGAGCGGGTCCTCATCGGGTTAGCGGGTATCAGCTCCCCATTGCCATCCGGAGATCAGACCCTAATGGCCCCTGCACGGTACCTTCCGATGATCCACACATGTGATTTTGGCATATTATCTACTCTCTATGTTTGAAAATATAAGTTATATAGCTTTTTTTTGAAACACATGTATCTAGATATCTATTTTAGTGTATATGTTCACTTATTTTGCTTCGAACCTAGACACTAAAAGACATCTAGGTGCATACTTGTCAGAAAAGCTAAAACATCTTATATTTTAAAACACAGTACAATCGACGAGAACGTCGTCTCTCACTGAAAGAATATTCCGCTAGTTATGCAACACACGGTGTCAAACCTGGGATTTAAACTCTGGTGGACTCGGGGTACAACCACCCTCCTAGCCACCCAACCATAGGTTGGTTTGCAAAAAAAACATGATATTGTGATAGTAGATTTGTATGATTACGATATAGTAGCATACTGAAAAATTGTACTACCTATAAATTTAGCTAAATTATGAAGAAACATGATGCGTGGAGAAGATATGCATGATAATTAGAATATAAAGGACTAACATATCCGTTTTAGGTGATAATTGGCATATAACATGTTATATTGTACACTAATCTACGACCTTCTCTCGGATTATGTTAACCGCCCTTCAAGTCAATTTTTTGGTGGAAGAATGGTAACAACGCATTTAGCAACAAAAAAGTTGTATCAAATATTTATTTCTGCTATCATTTGTTGGCAGGAATTTTCTATAGTCAAATTCAATTGAATTTTCTGAACAATTTAAATTCATTTTGTCTTTTCATTTGTAGCAAATGCATCGTCCAAAACAAAGTTCTCTGTATTGCACGGTCAAATATGTGCCCCGCTCTCGGTCAAGGACGAAAGGAGTATTTTCGCAAAAAAAAAAAGGACGAAAGAAGTACCTTCGCAAAAAAAAAAAGGACGAAAGGAGTAATGCGTTACTTTTTGGAGGGATTTTCTATTGTCAAATCTAATGTACTTTGCTGAAATTTTAAAATCCAGTCGACATTTCTATTGTCAAATCTGATAATTTGCAATAATGTTAACATGTTATATTGTACAACTATATCTATTATCTTCTCTCGGATTATGTTAAGTGTCCTTAGAGTCAATTTATTTGCAGAAGGATATTGACATGTAAAATCATATAAGATTTAAGTATCACCACATTTAGCAACAAAAATAATCCCACGAACTAACGTGTTACTATATTGAGTACATACCGTTTTCAACCATCTTTTTCTTTTGTGGGATTTTTCTACCACGACTAGACTACTCAATTTATTAACATCTATAGGCGTCGATCATATCATTGTCGAATCTTCTCAATTTCGGCATTGTAATCAATTTATTAGCAGAAGCATAGTGACATGTCAAATCAGAGTTGAAGTATGTCTTCAGCTCTTTTTTGACTGGCTGCCAAACCAAAACTGAATCCGCATGTTACTCCTGCCTCTGCTCTTTGCTGCTGCTCACAACCCCGTCTCCTCTGAGTCCTCCGAGTCCTCTTCCCTCTCTGTCTCCTCCGTTCATCAAAAGGATGTCATTGCATCGACCTCTGGTGCAGCCAGCAGCCAGAAGAAAGAAACAAGGGAAGTCGTTTAGCAGGGACTGTCCAGAAAAGGAGGGGACTTTGGCGATGTTGGCGGCGATAGCTTGCTGCTAGCGCGGTGGCCGCCGTTCTCCGGCTCCCCCCCCCCCCGACCCTCCCCCCGTCCGGCCGGAATGGCGCACCCGGGTCCTGCTTGTGCCTCCCCTGACTCGATTTGTGGCCAACGTTGGGCGGACGTGGCTGACGAAGTCGACGAGGAGGAGGCCGAGCGGGAAGAGGCGGAGCTGCGGTCTTCACCGCCGCCTCTGCCGACGCTGGGGCTGTTCCTGGCTGCTGCTCGGCGGGGAAGTGGGGCTAGGTCGAAGTCGCGGCGGAGGGGCCCCGGGATGTTACCGACCTGCTGCTCGGCGCCGGCGAGGATGGTAGCTGGTGGCCGGGAGAGGCGCTTCGCGTTTCTGAACGCTGCAAGGGAGGCGGCGGGGGGACAGTTGGCCAAGGGGAGCTGCCCTGAGGCCTCGAGTCCTCCGGCTCGCTTTCTCGCGGCCATGGATACCGTGGGGCGTCCGCCGCCGCCGCCGCTCGCGGTCGTCAGAGAAGGTTGTCCCCTCCTTCACGCACAGGCCAATGCGAGGCAGGCTGGGCCGGCCTAGGAGGGGCCCAGGTCCGGGTCTTGCGTTCTTACTGGGCCTATTCCGGGGTGGCGTAGCCAGGACGTCCGCGCTGGCAGGTTTGGGCCCCCGTGGGCTGGGACGGGGCCGCGGGATCGGGACTGGCCCGTGGGGGCGTGGCTCTGGATCCACAAAGGGTCAACTAGTCTTGACCGTGCTACCCTAGCTTCTCCCGAGCAGGTCCGCCGCCACGCCTCTGGCGCTCGTCGTGTGCGCATGACCCCCACCCCGCTGCCTCTCCTGCAGACCTTCGCGGAGGCCGCCATGAAGCGCCACCGGATGTCCCCCTCGCCGAGCGAATCCCCTTCTCCCCAGCACCACCGGCGCACCCGCCAGCCGTCCCCGACTCTCCGCCCGCCCCCTGCTGCCCCCTACCGGCCTCCGTCCAGGCGGTCTCCGGCCAGGCGCTCCCCGGCCAGGCGCTCCCCTCGCCGCGCTTAGGCGGAGCCCCGTCGTGAGGGCCGGGAGGGGCGCTCCCCGGCCAGACGTTCCCCGCACCGTGCGGAGGCTCTGTACCGCGCTAGGTCGCCGTTGCCGCCTTCACCTAGGGGCCGGTCGCCGGCGCGTGGCCGGTCCCCTCCTAGACGGGTCCCGTCTCCTGCGGCACAGCGGCATGAAATGGACCTGCGTCGCGAGCTGGAGCGGCGCGGTTCTGCTCCCTGGAGGGACGGCCGCAGCCACGGGGATGGGCTTGAGGTCGCACGTCCCCAGCGTGGTCGACCATTTGCGCCTGCGGCTGGTTCTGCCCCGGTAGCTCCATCTTGTCCCAAAAAGAAGAAGAACAAGAAGCGCAAGAAGTCTCAGGGGACTAGCGCCGGCGTGCAGCAGGGCGGGGCGGGCACGGGAGGGGGCCAGATTGGGCACCCACCCATGCCGCATCCCCCTGGCGCGCCGCAACCGGCGGCGGGGGTCCCGGTGCACCCGAAGTCCCCCACGCGCAACCGTTTCTTCAACTGCGGGGAGGTCGGCCACTTTCGCTCTGACTGTTCAGAGCCAGAGCACTGCCTGTTTTGTGGCGATCCGTCTCACCGGGTGCTTGATTGTACGACCCGTTCTCCGCACCGCGAGCGCAGTACCTTGGAGCTTCTTGGCCACGGGATCGACCTGGGATTCTACTACATTGACCTGGGCATGGTGGCCCTCTCGATTCCCCAGAACCTCGCTGAGATCCGCGTACTGCCGGACCAGGACCCTCCTCTATCGGTGGAGATTACCGAGGACATCATTCGTGCGGAGTTGAGGTCGTTTGACTCGGACTTCGTGTGGAACGTGAGGGAGACTGCCCCCATGGTGTTCTCGGTGATTTTCCCGTCCAGGGAGGCGTTGCGGGCGCTGTCTTGGGGCCAGTCGACGTTCCTTCCCATCCACAACATCAAGGTGTTGATTCGGGAATCCTGCATGCACCCCGACACCACTGCTGCTCTCTCTACCGTTTGGGTTCGCATCCACGGCATCCCTGAGGAGGCCAGGAAGGCGAAGTACATCATGCTGATCTCTCAGGACATTGGCAAGTTCGTGAGTTGCGACTTGGACTCCCTCCGCGGTCTGGGTCCGGTGCGGGTGCAGGTCAGACACCCGGATCCAGCCAAGCTAGACTGCACCCTCCCGTCCTTCTACTTCGGCACCCCTGGCAGGACCCTTACGGTGGAGCTGGAGCGGGAGGAGGTGGGGTCTCGCTCCCCATCCCCAGACCCTTCCGTGCACCGCCGCGAGCCCGGGGATGGGGGAGATGATCGCTCCAGTGAGGAGGACTCGGAGGACGACCCGGACCCCTCCGCGCCGACCCGTCCTCCCAGGGGGGGGGCTCCCCCTGCCTGCTGATCTCGGAGGAGTTGGACGTGGCCCCCTACGGGTCGAACATGGGTGAGGGGCTGGAGTATCTCGGGCTCTCGGGATGGGCCGCTCTACAGTCCTCCCCACCCTGCAGCCCGAGGGTGCCTTGTTCCTCTCCTAGTGAGGGGATGGTGGTGGCTCCGACGCTGTCCCCTCGTTCCCCCGGGGCGGTGTGCTACACCCTCTCCCCGGGCTCTCCCCCCGCTTCACCCAGGAAGCTGCTGGCCGGGGCGCCGGCAACCCCGACCCCCTTGGCTGGTCTGTCACTCTCGGTCTTCCTCGACACTCCCGAGGCGACGGTCAAGGCTCCCCCTTCCAGGCGCACGCGTCCACCTCCTCCCCTACCTTCCCGTTCTAGTGTCAGGATTGCTACCGCGCGAGCCAGGACTAGCGGGGAGGGGCGGGAGCCGACCGTCCTCGAGCAGGCGGAGGCGCTGGCGGCCTCACGCAACCTTGACCCTGGTACGTCTCGTCCCCCATGCTCTCCAACTTATATTCTCTCTCCCCCCTCCGGGTCTAGGTTCTCGGTTTTGGCAGAGGTCCCAGAGGAGCAATTAGCTATTGTGGCCAGGGATAGCGGGATCGTGTTTCGTGGGGAGCGTGGCCCACGCTTGGAGCAGATTGCGGCACTAAAGGCGAAGGAGGTCTACGATGAAGTATTGGCGGCCTCTCGTGCTCAGGCGGAGCAGGAGAAGCTGGCCAGACTCCGTGCCACATCTAGCACTGGGTTGCAGGGCCCGGTGACTAGGGGAGGCAGCCCACCTCGCTCGTTGATTGTGGAGACCTCCCTCACGACTCCCCAGGTGGGGGGAAGAGAGGAAGGCCTCCCAAGCCAGTGTCCAGGCCCTCGACAGGAGGTAGGGCCCGATCTGTCCCCCGTAAGGGGATCCCCCCTGATAGTATTCCCCAATGAGTCGCCCGATCTTCCTCCTAGATTGGAACATCCGGGGATTCAGGACTGCTGGCCGCAGGGAGCAACTGCGGGACTATTTGAGACAGGAAGATGTCGACATTGTGGGCCTCCAGGAGACGATTAGACAAGACTTCTCGATCCCTGAGTTGCAGGGATTGAGCCGCCACAAGTTTGCCTGGCACTGGTTGCCAGCCAGTGGCCACTCGGGAGGTATCCTCTTAGGGGCTAAAGAGGACACCTTTGAGGTGGATGATATGGACAGTGGCGAATTCTTTGTGAGTGCTACTCACCCATAGACGATCTCACCTTAGTTGGGAGGTGATCATTGTCTATGGCCCTGCGGATCATCGCCGTTCCCCTGCTTTCCTGGCTGAACTCTCAACTAAGGTGGGGAGTTGCTCCAGTCCAGTGGTGGTGGCTGGGGACTTTAATCTTATTCGGTCCCCAGAAGAGAAGAGCTCGGATAATGTGGATCTTTCCAGGATGCGTATGTTCAATGACTGCATTGTTGACCTCGCCCTGCGGGAGATCACCCGTGTGGGGGGCCGTTTTACCTGGTCTAACAACCGGGTAGACCCGATTAGGAGTGTGCTTGATCGGGTCTTAGTTTCGGTGGAATGGGAAATGGCCTATCCCTTCTGTTCGCTTCGGACGGTCACGAGGGTTGGTTCGGACCATTGCCCACTCCTACTCTCGACGGGTGAGGGCTCCCCGCCAACACCCAGCCGGTTCCACTTCAAGAACTTCTGGCTTCAGCAGCCGGGGTTTGTGGAGCTGGTTCAGGCCAAGTGGAGTGCAGCGATTGGGACGGTTCAGAGGACGCGCACGGCGGTGGACGTTTGGCACCTCTGCGCTCTGATGGCCCGTCAGTTCATGCGTGGGTGGGGAGCTAACCTTGGCGCCGAGCTGCAGCGCAGAAAAGGGTACCTCCTCACGTCCATCCAGGACCTAGATTGGGCTGCAGATACGGTAGGCCTCTCTATGGAGGAATGGCTCCAACGTTATGCATTGGAGGATTCCCTCATGGAGATTTTTGGGGCGAGGAGACGTTCTGGCGGCAAAGGAGCCGCCAAAACTGTCTCCTCAAAGGGGATGCGAACACGGCCTACTTTCATGCCATTGCTAATGGCAGGCGTAGGAAATGCTCCATCCCCTGCCTCTGGGATGGTGGACGTCTCCTGGAGGAGGCCAGAGACATTACCTCCCATATTTACTCCTTCTATAAGGAGCTATTCTCGGCTGGCCCCCGGACTGGGGTCGCATTAGCCGGTGACTTCTGGTCTGTGAGGGCCAGGGTTTCCGATGCGGAGAACGTTGAGCTCACGCTCCCGTTCCTGCCAGCGGAGGTGGAACTGGCCATTATGGAGATGAAGGCTAACTCGTCCCCGGGCCCGGATGGCCTTCCCGTCGTGTTCTTCCAGAAATTCTGGAACTGCATACAGGGGGCTGTTATGCCTATGTTTCAGGAGCTATTTGTCGGGACCCTCGTGATGTCGCGGTTAAACTTTGGCGTGATCACCTTGATCCCCAAGGTGGTGGGGGCCACGGATATTCGGCAGTTTAGGCCGATCACGGTAATCAATGTAATCCAAAGGATTATGTCCAAGGTATGTGCGCGTAGGTTGGCGCCTCTAATGGAACGCCTGACGCATCCGTACTAGTTCGCCTTTCTTAAGGGCAGATTCATCCATGATGGGATCCTGGCACTCCATGAGATTATTCACGAGGTAAAGGTGGGACGCCAGCGGGGCGTCTTCCTGAAGCTCGACTTCCAGAAGGCGTATGATAGGCTAGATTGGGCCTTTCTTGGCCAAGTCCTCCAACGCAGGGGCCTCGATGATCGCATGATAGGGTGGATCATGCAGATCGTTATGAGCGGGAACACGGCAATTAACATAAATGGGGAGGTAGGCCCCTATTTCAAACCCACGTGTGGGGTTAGACAAGGGGACCCGATCTCCCCAATCCTGTTCAATGCCGCGGTGGATGCCCTAGCGGAAATCATGGAGAAAGCCAAGATTTCCGGCCACATCTCTGGTGTGGTGGGGCATCTAATCCCGGGAGGGGGGGGGGGGGTCACTCACCTCCAATATGCCGATGATACCATGCTTATGGTAGAAGGGTCGGAGCAGGATATCAGAAACCTGAAATTCTTGCTTCTTTGTTTTGAGGCCATGTCTGGCCTCAAAATCAATTTCGACAAGAGTGAGGTGATGGTGTTGGGGTATCCCGTGGAAGCTCAGCAGCGGATTGCTGATAACTTGAACTGTCGACTGGCATCGTTCCCCATGAAATACCTGGGGATGCCAGTCAGGGACACCAGGCTTCTGTCTAGGGACCTGGAGCCCCTTATGGGTCGGGTTAAGGCGAGATTCGAACCATGGCAAGGCAGGTTTACCTCCAAAGGGAGCAAGACCATCCTTATTGACGCATGCTTATCCAGCCTCCCCATGTACATCATGGGGTTGTATATCCTGCAGGAAGGTGTGCACGCCAACTTTGACAAGGAGCTTTCTAGGTTCTTTTGGATGGCAAATGATGGTCACCAAAAGTACCACATGGTTAAGTGGGCGGACATTTGCGCCCCCAAGGATATGGGGGCATAGGGATCATTTCCTCTCGTCACATGAATGTGGCCCTCATGCTTCGTTGGGTTTGGCGGATCCTGACGGACGACGGGGGCCTGTGGCTAAAGTTGATCAAAGCTAAGTATCTGCGTGGGTGCCCACTCCTAGCCTATGATCGTCGGGAGGGCTCTCAGTTTTGGAGAGCCATCCAGGACATCAAGCCAGCGATCCGGAAGGGGCTTGTTACTTCCACTGGGAATGGGAGAAACACCATCTTCTGGCTCGACCCTTGGGTGGGTGGGCGCCCCCTGCGTCATCTGACGCCCGAGCTGTTCGCGATATGCACAGTTCCCTTGATCTTGGTGGCTGATGCCTTCCAGGACGGAGTCTGGCACGTTGTGTTTCGCCGGACCCTTGGGGGCGCTGAGCGAGCGACCTGGGAGGGACTTCGGGACAGTCTTCCATTGCCTCACTCCCAATCCCCAGATAGTATGTCCTGGCACCTTTCGCCCTCGGGAGTGTTTTCTGTGGGGTCCATGTACCAGGCCCTCTTCGGTGGGCCCTCCACTTCTTGGACGTCCCCTCTGTGGAAGGCACCCCTCCCTTTGAAGATTAAGATCTTCCTTTGGCAGTTCTTACGTGATCGGCTTCCTTCAGGGGTGGAGGTAGCCAAGCGGCAGGGCCCGGTGAATGGCCTTTGTCCGCTTTGTGCGGTCCCGGAAACGGGGCATCACATTTTCTTTTCCTGTCCCGCAGCTCGCTTCCTTTGGAACTTTACCCATGAGGCCCTGGGGCCGTCGTGGCAGGCCGCGGACTTGGGGGAATTCCTGGATGCCAATGCGAACCAGACCGGTAGGAGGAGGCGCCTCTTCTGGTTCCTGTTCGCAGGGATGACCTGGACATTATGGAATATCCGTAACAAGATGGTCATCGAGCATGTCTTTCTTCGTAGTGCCTCTGACTCGATCTTCAAATTTCTCGCTTTTTTGCAGCAGTGGTACCCATTGAGTAGGCAACGGGACCGGGCGCGGCTGGATGGGATGATTGAGCACCTCATCGTGGCGGCACGCCAACTTGCTTCTCCCTCCGGGTCCTGAGCGCGCCCTTGGGGCGTGTTTGTATCCGTGTGTGCTAGACTATGTGGGTGTTGAGTGTGTTGCGTGGTCTCTGTGTTTGGTGTTGAACTTTGTCGCGTGGTCTGGATATTGTATGGTTGTTGCTTTATTTATAAAGCTGGGCGTATGCCTGTTTCGAGAGAGAGAAGAAAGAAACAAGAAGCATGTGCTTAGTCCAGCATACCACGAGGGTTTGTCTGTTTCTCATATCTGTAAATCTAATCCACCATGCAAGTATACACTGGCCAGCTGATGACCTGAATAAACAGCCAAAAATGGCAGTCTGCTGCAGTTTTCCATCGAAAAAGCATTGTTTCGTCGAGAGCAGACAAGCGTAGAGATCATGCGAGGGCATAGGAACCTCGCGATCATGGACAAGCTCGACGATGGAATCATACTAATCATCAAGGCCATCAAGAACATAGTTGTTGAATTCCTCGGGACGGAGTGGTTGCCCAATGGATGCAAGGGTGTCCGTGAGGGTTAGGATTTTGTTGTAGTAGACCGCGATCGAGGAGTCCTTCTTCTCGGCCTTCTGGAGTTCCTTACGAAGATGAGAGGCACGAGCGGAGGACTGGGCGCCGAAGACGTCGTTGATGATGCTCCAGGCCTGAGCAGAGGACTCGGCAAAATGGATCATGGCACCGATGGCCGGTGTCGACGTCGAGAGGAACGCCAAAAGGATCGCCTGATCCTGTTGCGCCCATGCCGCAAACGCAAGATTGGGACGGATATCAGGTGCAACGCCCTCCTTGGGGACACTGATGGTGGAGGGAGGGCACGCGAAGGTGTCGTCGACATATTCGTGAAGGAGATTGCTCAGAAGTTGAGACACAACCTGGGCACGCCATAGGAGATGAGTCTCCGCGGTGACTTTGACGGTGATGTCTTGGCCGAAGTGGATCGGCCCACGAGTGAAAGTACCTGCAGCCGTGGCCGGAGAGGGAAGGGAGGGCTGCAGCTTGGCGAAGTCCTCGACGGAAGGTGCCGACAAGCGGGACGAGGATACGGAGGAGACGGCGGCGGCGGAAGTCATCATGTAGATCAGAACCAGGCTGATACCATGTGAAACTAGAGAGATTAGGGTTTTGGGTGAACACACAACCCTTATAAGGGGCGGCGTCGGTCATATATATTAACAATCAGGGGTTACAAAGAGTTACAAACACGTACGTTCAACTATAGACATAATCTATCATAGCCGTGGATAAGGATCAAGACACTAGTAGAAAACAGGTAATCCGTTCGCGCCTCCTCAGAGCATTAGTCTCGGTTGCGCCACAAACCGGGACTAATGCTGGCACGCGTCCCGGTTCGAGCGGGCACAGGACCCGAAGGCATGCATCCCGGTTTGTAAGGGGGCATATGTCCCGGTTTGTAACACAAACCGGGACTAAAGGTGTGTGCCACGCCACGTGGCGTGGCACACACCTTTAGTCCCGGTTTGTGTTACAAACCGGGACGTATGCTCTCGCCCTCTATAAATGCAACGCCCCAGCCTTCTGCCTTCACTCTGTTTTTTCTTGGTGGAAGGTGTGAGGGGTGTGCTAGTTTTTTTCCCCTATGCATGCATTCAAGGTGTTTGATGAAATGTTTGAGTGAATGATCCCGTTCAATTTCTCATAAAACAAAAATATAGAAGGTGTCCGAGACGCACTTGAGCTTTCTCCTCTTTATTTTCCTCGGTCGAGGTTAGCAATCTTATCTTTTCTCTGTCATTGATACAATGCATGTGTCGATGTGAATTGGTCATTTCACTATTTATGATGTCCTGTTTTTTGATAAACTTACTTATATGATGCAGATGAACGGTCGGGAATGGATGTACGGTGACCGGTGCGTAGCAGGGTATATGAAAGGCATGGATAAATTTATCGATGTGGCTACGGAAAACAAAGAGAATGGTTTTATACGTTGTCCATGTGTTTAATGTCGGAACAACAAGGAGTACTCTTCCTCAAAAATCATTCGCGACCACCTGATTATGAAAGATTTCATGCCCAACTATAATTGCTGGACCAAGCACGGGGAAAGAGGGGTTATGATGGAAGATGGTGAAGAAGAAGATGATGATAACAACTATCATCATATGTTTCCTGAATACAGTGATACTGCAATGGAAGACAATGGAGAGGAAGGAGGTGAAGAACGGGCATCAGATGAGCGGGCTGATGAACTTGGTAGGGTCATTTCTGATGCAAAGCGAGACTGTGAAATAGAAAATGAGAAGTTGAAGTTAGAGGACATGTTAGAAGATCATAAGAAATTGTTGTACCCAAATTGAGAAGATGGCAGCACAAAGCTCGGTACCACACTGGAATTGTTGCGATGGAAGGAAGAGTGTGGTCTAACTAACTCCTCATTTGAAAAGATGCTGAAAATAATGAAGCCGAAGTTTCCAAAACATAACGAACTTCCCGAGAGTACCTACGAAGCAAAGAAGACTCTTTGTCCTCTAGGATTAGATGTGCAAAAGATACATGCATGCATTAATGACTGCATCCTCTATCACGGTAAGGAGTATGAGAATTTAGATAAATGCCCGGTATGCAATGCATTGCGGTATAAGATCAGACGAGATGACCCTGGTGATGTTGAGGGAGAGCCCCTCCGGAAGAGGGTTACTGCTAAGGTTATATGGTATGCTCCTATAATACCAAGGTTGAAACGCATGTTCAGAAACAAAGAGCATGCCAGGTTGTTGCGATGGCACAAAGAAGACCGTAAGAAAGACGGGAAGTTGAGACACCCTGCTGATGGGTCATAGTGGAGAAAAATCGAGAGAGACTTCCCAGACTTTGCAGGTGACGCAAGGAACTTATGGTTTGGTCTAAGTACGGATGTCATGAATCCTTTTGGGGAGCAGACCTGCAGTCACAACACCTGGCCCGTGACTCTATGTATCTACAACCTGCCTCCTTGGTTGTGCATGAAGCGTAAGTTCATTATGACGCCAGTGCTCATCCAAGGCCCGAAGCAACCGGGCAACGACATTGATGTGTACTTTAGGCCATGAGTTGAAGAACTCTTATAGTTGTGGGGCAAACCAGGTGTACGTGCGTGGGATGAGAACAAACAGGAGCCATTTTATCTACGAGGGTTGTTATTCGTAACCATCAATGATTGGCCTGCTCTTAGTAACCTTTCAGGACAGACAAACAAGGGATATAAGGCATGCACACTCGGTTTAGATAAGACAACAAGGTTGTGTACCTGGCGAATCGACGATTTCTTCCGACCAATCATCCCGTAAGAAAGAAAGGCAAGCATTTAAAATGTGAGGCAGATCACCGGAAGAAGTCTAAACTCCCTGCTGGTGATGATGTATTTGGTATGGTCAAGGACATAGAAGTAATCTTTGGAAAGGGTCCCGGCGGTCAATCAGTTCCGAACGACGTCACTACAGGACACGCACCCATGTGGAAGAAGAAATCTATATTTTGGGAGCTGCCATATTGGAAAGTCCTGCGTGACCGCTCTTCAATCGACGTGATGCACGTGACGAAGAATATTTGTGTGAACCTGCTAGGATTCCTAGGCGTGTATGGGAAGACAAAAGATACACCAGAAGCACGGGAGGACCAACAAATTATGAAAGACCCAAAGAACATGCATACACATAACAAGACGGATAAAGGGCGTCACTTAAGCGTGCCAGCTATGCTCTTACCAAAGCAGATAAGGAAATCTTTTTTGAAGTCCTTTACAGTATCAAGGTGCCGTCGGGCTTCTCATCTAATATAAAAGGGATAATAAATATGGCAGAGAAAAAGTTCCAAAACCTGAAGTCTCATGACTGCCACGTGATTATGACGCAGTTGCTTCCGATTGCATTGAGGGGGCTTCTACCGGAAAATGTTCGAGTACCCATTGTGAAGCTGTGTGCATTCCTCAATGCAATATCTCAAAAGGTAATCAATCCAGATATTCTGCCAAGGTTACAGAAGGATGTGGTACAATGTCTTGTTAGTTTTGAATTGGTGTTCCCACCATCCTTCTTCAATATTATGACGCATTTCCTGGTTCACCTAGTGGAAGAGATTGCCATTCTCGGTCCGGTATTTCTGCATAATATGTTCCCCTTTGAGAGGTTCATGGGAGTCTTAAAGAAATATGTTCATAACCATGCTAGACCAGAAGGAAGCATCTCCAAGGGATATGGAACAGAGGAGGTCATTGAGTTTTGTGTTGACTTTATTCCTGACCTTAAGCCGATTGGTGTTTCTGACTCGCGGCATGAGGGAAGACTAAGTGGAAAAGGCACGCTGGAAAAGAAAGCAATGATATTAGGGACAAGGATTCTTTCACTAAAGCACATTACACAGTTCTACATAATTCCACCTTGGCAGCTCCGTATATCGAGGAACACAAAAAAAATTCTACGCTCCAAAAACCCGGGGAAGCCTGAATCACTGATTACAGATGAACACATGAAGTCTTCCAGTGGTTGGATGCGGACACATCTCTTGAATGACACCAGTGTTGGAGATCAGCTATACTTGTTGGACCCGTCACCATCTTCTATAGTATTGAATTTGCAAGGGTACGAAATAAATGGGAATACATTCTACACGATCGCCCAAGATAAAAAGAGCACCAACCAAAATAGTGGTGTCCGCTTTGATGCAATAGACGAGAATGGACAAAAGGACACATATTATGGTTACATAGAGGACATATGGGAACTAGACTATGGAGTCTCTTTTAAGGTCCCTTTGTTTCGCTGCAAATGGGTCAACCTGAATGGGGAAGGGGTAAAGATAGACCAGTTGTACGGAATGACAACAGTGGATCTCGACAATCTTGGTTATAGAGATGAACCATTCGTCCTAGCCAATGATGTGTCTCAGGTTTTCTATGTGAAGGACATGTCCTCCATACCGAAAAAAAGAAAAAATATGCAAACGAATACATCATATGATGAGCCAAAGCGTCACATAGTTCTTTCAGGGAAAAGAAACATCGTGGGAATCGAGGACAAGACAGACATGTCAGAAGATTATAATAAGTTTGATGAAATTCCGCCCTTCACAGTGAAAACTGACCCAAGCATTCCGTTAAGTAAAGAAGATGCTCCATGGTTACGTCTGAAGCGATCATAAGGAAGGACATATGCCAAGAAGTTCATTCTCATATTATGTAACTCTAGTTCATGTCTTTCGCGGTTTGTGGCTTCACCGAAGGATATATTTCGCGGTTTGTGGCTTGACCGGGACTATATATAGGGGGGCCTTTAGTCCCGGTTTCGTAGTCTCAGTTTTTAATATTAATAAATGTCTTGAGAGTTAGTCCCGTTTTGTGGCTGGACCGGGACTATGAAGAAGTTGTCCCGATTCGTACTTACCATTAAGATCTGATCTCCAAACGCGCGCGGTCACATATTAGGGAGTGCCTCTATGACCAGTTTCTTGGAGATGCGACGGCATCTCCCTGAAACTGGTCGTGGTGCTGTCCCTGCTCTCGAAAACCATCTTGCAGCTTGTAACTTCTCTAACTAGATTAATACACCTGGGAGCTAACTAATTTCACATATTAGGGAGTGCCTCTGTGACCAGTTTCTCGGAGATGCCGGAGGACTGGGCTCCGTCGGCATCTCCCTGAAACTGGCCGTAGTGGTGTTCCTGCTCTCGAAAACCATCTTGCAGCTTGTAACTTCTCTAACTAGATCAATACGCCTGGGAGCTAACTAATTTCACATATTAGGGAGTGCCTCTATGACCAGTTTCTCGGAGATGCCGGAGGACTGGGCTCCATCGGCATCTCCCTGAAACTGGCCGTAGTGGTGTCCCTGCTCTCGAAAACCATCTTGCAGCTTGTAACTTCTCTAACTAGATCAATACGCCTGGGGCTAACTAATTTCACATATTAGGGAGTGCCTCTATGACCAGTTTCTCGGAGATGCCGGAGGACTAGGCTCTATCGGCATCTCCCTGAAACTGGCCGTAGTGGTGTCCCTGCTCTCGAAAACCATCTTGGGGATGCCTCAAACTGGCTGGAGGACTGGACTCATAAGGATGCCTATTTATAGTACAAGCAGCTCGGCATAGTGTCGACACTTACGAAATAATGTCGACACTCACCCCTATTATTAGTGCTGACTCGTGTTTTGTCCCGGTTGGTGTCTCCAACCGGGACTAAAGGTTCATCTTTAGTCCCGGTTGGTGACACCATCCGGGACAAGGTACACGCCGCACGACATAATGTCGACACTCACCCCTATCATTAGTGCTGCCTGGCCCAGCCTGCTGAAATCCCTCCAACCGGGACTAAAGATGAACCTTTAGTATATTGAAAATCCGAACAATGAAAATCCTTCGTGTGGTGTCATATTATGTTACATAGTTGAAAGGAAAAATACCAGACTTGGTATATTGATCATGTTTCGAAAAAACCTTCACAAAATGACCTATCATGTTCGAGGTTTCATGGCTTTCGGTTCAAATGACCGATGTTATGTGCTGAATCACGGCATAGTTTGTGATGCTGTGCCCATATTATGCATGCGTGTGAACATTGGTATGGAGAACAATGTTGCAGGAGGAAGTTTTCCTTTTTGTCGCACGAAAAAACCCTTTTCCATTTTCCGAGCGCAAAAAACGGGTCGTTTTGTGAAGTAACCACCAAAATGCCGTTTCAGAATGCTACCGTCCCATTTTCCTAAAATACTAGACCACCTTACATGGACTATCTCCCAACCGGGACATCTTAAACCTTTTCGTCCATCCCGGGTAAAAAGGACAAATGTCTGCCGAATCGGTAGGAAGTGGGTCCGGTTTGTACTACAAGTACATGATCTATCGCCCGTGATTTTTTGAAAAAATCATTTTTAGACTCGCAATATGTGGTTTCTTCAGAGATACAATGCAAGTTCTAACGATGCTCGTCCCCTATCTTCATGCACACCGGTTCGACCATAGTTAGAAATTTAGATAATTCAAAACGGGCATAATAAATTCAAAAAAAATCCGAACAATAAAAATCCTTCGCGTGGTGTCATATTATGTTACATAGTTGAAAGGAAAAATACCATACTTGGTATATTGATCATGTTTCGAAAAAACCTTCACAAAATGACCTATCATGTTCGAGGTTTCATGGCTTTCGGTCCAAATGACCGATGTTATGTGCTGAATCACGGTATAGTTTGTGATGTTGTGCCCATATTATGCATGCGTGTAGACATTGGTATGGAGAACAATGTTGTAGGAGGAAGTTTTCCTTTTTGTCACACGGAAAAAGCCCTTTTCCATTTTCCGAGCGCAAAAAACGGGTCGTTTTGTGAAGTAACCACCAAAATGCCGTTTCAGAATGCTACCGTCCAATTTTCCTAAAATACTAGACCACCTTACATGGACTATATCCCAACCAGAACATCTCAAACCTTTTCGTCCATCCCGGATAAAAAGGACAAATGTCTACCGAATCGGTAGGAAGTGGGTCCGGTTTGTACTACAGGTACATGATCTATCGCCCGTGATTTTTTGAAAAAATCATTTTTAGACTCGCAATATGTGGTTTATCCAGAGATCCAATGCAAGTTCTAACGATGCTCGTCCCCTATCTTCATGCACACCGGTTCGACCATAAATAGAAATTCAAATAATTCCAAACGGGCATAATAAATTCAAAAAAAATCTGAACAATGAAAATCCTTCGCGTGGTGTCATATTTTGTTACATAGTTGAAATGAAAAATACCAGACTTGGTATATTGATCATGTTTCGAAAAAACCTTCACAAAATGACCTATCATGTTCGAGGTTTCATGGCTTTCGGTCCAAATGACCGATGTTATGTGCTGAATCACGGCATAGTTTGTGATGTTGTGCCCATATTATGCATGCGTGTGGACATTGGTATGGAGAACAATGTTGCAGCAGGAAGTTTTCCTTTTTGTCGCACGGAAAAGCCCGTTTCCATTTTCCGAGCGCAAAAAACGGGTCGTTTTGTGAAGTAACCACCAAAATGCCGTTTCAGAATGCTACCGTCCATTTTCCTAAAATACTAGACCACCTTACATGGACTATATCCCAACCAGGACATCTCAAACCTTTTCGTCCATCCCGGGTAAAAAGGACAAATGTCTGCCGAATCGGTAGGAAGTGGGTCCGGTTTGTACTACAGGTACATGATCTATCGCCCGTGATTTTTTGAAAAAATAATTTTTAGACTCGCAATATGTGGTTTATTCAGGGATCCAATGCAAGTTCAAAATGAGTCAAGTTTCTTCCCGCCATTTTTCTTCCCGCCATTTTTTCCCGGCATTTCTCCCGCCAGTTCTTCCCTCCAGTTATCTTCCTGCCATTTCTCACTATATATATATGTAGGGTTGGCCTCCATTGTCATTGCACATCTCTAGACTCATATCTGCAACCTCATCACTCTTTCCCATGACTTCCACCGTAGCACTAACTCCCAGGGAGGCGGAGGCGCTTTGCGCCTCGAACTACCCCTGCCCGCCGGGCTACTGTGTCCCCGTCGGCTGGATGCTGAGCGCCGGTTCCTCCTGTCCCTCTAGGTATGGCGCGTCGGATGGCCATCACGAACCACTACTACTTTGAGCTCACGCCGGAGCAGCGGAGGAATCCCAGATAGCATCCCGACTATTTCCCGACTTAGGAAGCCTTCTTCGTGGATCGGCGTGAGAGGGCGCTCGCCAGGCACAAGGAGGATGGCCCACCTCCTCCGAACTTCAACGAGGCCAGCCGTCGGTTGTGGTGGCGCGGTCGGACTCTCCAGAGCGTCATGGCCTACGACACGGCCGCCGACTCTAGCCCCCGCCTGCGCTACCCTCAAGTCCAGCCCACTCGTACTCAGCCTTCAAGGTTCAACTACGGCGACCGCGACGACGACAGCGACGACGACCGCGGCGAGTACGACGACTACAGTGGCAAGTATTACAGGTGTAGGCAGGAGCATGACTGAATCACTCCAACATTGCAAAACAAGTTTGGCCGATTGTGGCTTAATCTCGCCATGTATCTTAATTTTCAGTTCTTCTATGTAACTTTGTGTTAGTTGCGTTATGTACTTTAATTCCAGTTCTATCCTAATAAAATTTTCTTTCTGCCATTATTTCCCGTCCTTTTTTCCCCGCCATTAATATATAAAAACTATAAGTTAATTCAAATCCAAATTAAAACACAGAAAATGGTTTTGAATTATTTAAAAATAGAAAATGGTTTTGAATTATTTATTCAAATCGAGACACTTTTTATGTTTAAAGTTTTTCTAAATTCCAAATTAATATTCAAAAAATATAAGTTAATTCATTTTTAATTTTAAATGGTTCATAGTTTAAATGGTTACATTAATTATTTTTTAAAAATAGAAAATGGTTTTGAATTATTTATTCAAATCGAGACACTTTTTATGTTTAAAGTTTTTCTAAATTCCAAATTAATATTCAAAAATATAAGTTAATTCATTATTAATTTTAAATGGTTACATTAATTATTTTCTAAAAACATAAAATGGTTTTGAATTAGTTATTCAAATCGAGACACTTTTTATGTTTAAAGTTTTTCTAAATTCCAAATTAATATTCAAAAAATATAAGTTAATTCATTATTAATTTCAAATGGTTCATAGTTTAAATGGTTACATTAATTATTTTTTAAAAACAGAAAATGGTTTTGAATTAGTTATTCAAATCGAGACACTTTTTATGTTTAAAGTTTTTCTAAATTCCAAATTAATATTCAAAAAATATAAGTTAATTCATTATTAATTTCAAATGGTTCATAGTTTAAATGGTTACATTAATTATTTTTTAAAAATAGAAAATGGTTTTGAATTAGTTATTCAAATTCAAACACTTTTTAAGTTTAAAGTTTTTCTAAATTCCAAATTAATATTCAAAAAATATAAGTTAATTCATTATTAATTTTAAATGGTTCGTATTTTAAATGGTTACATTAATTATTTTTAAAAACAGAAAATGGTTTTGAATTAGTAATTCAAATTCAAACACTTTTTATGTTTAAAGTTTTTCTAAATTCCAAAGTAATTATCATTTAAAAAAATTACAAATTTAAACCCCAAAATAAAAAATAAGGCGAGAACAGAGAGAAAATTGCTGATTTTTTTTAAAACAGGGTCATATGTCCCGGTTGGTGCCACCAACCGAGACTAAAGACCCCTGCGCGCGCCCCTTGGACTGATGAAAAAATAGTGGACTATACGTCCTGGTTGGTGGCTCCAACCGGGACATATGACCCTTTAGTCCCGGTTGGAGCGACCAACCGGGACAAAAGGCCCTTCGTTTATAACTGACGCGCCTCCTCTTCTTCTTCCCCATCTCAGTTCTCTGCTTCTCACCGACGCACGCACAGGAAGCCCCAACGACGCCGGCAGGCTGCCCGAGCTCGCCGCCGCCACACCATCGCCTCCGTCCGCACGCGCCCTGGCCGCCTCCGTCCGCGCAAGAAGAGGGCTCGAGCACGCCCCGAACCCCTCGACGGTTTCTTCCACAACCCCGACGAGGTTCGCCGCCGTCCATCAGCCTAATTCTGACCTCGCCGTGCTTCTCCGACCCCACCACCGCGCTCAGGGTGAGCCACCGGACCTCTAGGACCCTTCCCTTCCTTTCCTCCCTCTCTTGTTTGCTCTAGCCTCGAGCGCCGCCGTCGGCCACCGCCAGACCTCGCCGTAGACGTAGCTCCGGCTACCAAATTGGAGCGGCGCTGCCTCTATATTGTACGCTGTGCTACGCTGGTTCGAACGTGCACAACCCTGCAGTCCCGCGCGCTCCCCAGGGTCGCCGTCGATCACCGTCCGTCGCGCCGCCCATCGTGGTGACATGGTGCCCGCGTGGTGCCCGCGTGTCCCCGGTCCCACCTGCCAGCCTCAGAGGCTAGGTGCCTCTGCGGTGCAGGTTAGCAGTGGCCTGGTCCAGGTCCACCCGTCTAGCCCTGGTCCAGGTCCCACCTGCCTGCGTGGAGGTTGAGGTGGCCACGAGCCCCTCTATCAGCCACTGTGGCTAGCAGTGGCCTTGGTGTAAAAATGTTTTCTGTTTTGTTTAAATTCAGAAATGGTTTAATTAAATCCAGAAATTGATATAATATTGTAAATTCAATAATTAATTATTTATAACTCAGAAAAATACAAATAATATATCAAAATATTCAGAACAATGAGATCTAACTATTTAACCTATAATCATGCATTGTTCAACAACTTTCAAGACAAGTTTAATTAGAGAACAAAATCAACCCCTCTCATATACTTCGGAGTTTCGCCAAGTTAGGGCTTTCACCCCTCGAAACCCCTTTAAATTGCCGAGCATGTCTTAGGGTTACTTTTCAATACAAATTAACTTGTCATATCATCATCCTTGTTTGATCATTGCATTGATGCCATGTGTTGATTGTTCCCCTCTCTTTCCGATGTTCGGTTCTTCACGGTAGAATACGAGATCGAGATCAAAGACCAAGGTCAACACCATCGAAGATCGAAGATTTCTTGATAGCCATCGTATTGTAGATGCTTAGCCATGATATTAGTTGTCATAGACCCCAGTTGAATCGATGTTGCACCTAGGGTTAGCCGGTGTGTCCTCGCCAGGGCATCCCGAACCCGAGGGTTGATTGATTGCCGCCTTTCTTTCCGGTATTGGTTCTTCGCGATAGGATCCGAGCCTGATGGGTTCTCCGAATTAGGGTTTCTGATATTGTTAATTCATTTTTATTATTGTGTATGTATATATTAGGGTTTCTCTGAATTAGGGTTTATATCTCTCAACACCGTACCTAACATTCTCCCTTAGACGCTTTGACTTATCCGTTTTTCCACCTATGTAGAAAATATGGACCCAGACGTCAGAGACGAAGAAAAGGAAGAGTTGATCCAAGATGTGATCTGCGGGGAAGAAAAATTAGATGTATCGACGTTTCTGAACAACTCCGGTGAGGGTGATCCTCTTTTTGCCGGAATAGACGACTTGTTTGAGGTTGAAGGTGTTGCCTTCCGCGAGGGAGAAGGCGATGCCTTGTGTAATCGAGAAGATGACCGCTCTGGCGAGGTGCATGTAATATAATTAATTCATTAATTAATCATATGCTATCTATATAGAAATAGTAACGACGATCTTTCTTCTTTTAGCCCTCCGGATCGAAGAAATCTACTGAAAAGAGCAGACGAGGCCCAACCAAAAAGTTGGAAGACCATGAGAGGTTCAGGATCGAAGATGTCGCTGAAGACGGCAAACCGACGGCTCCCGAAGTTGTCGCAAACAAATTTGTGGCACAATGCGGAGTAATCGTTAGGGACTTAATCCTGATCACCATTCGAAATTGGAATAGGCCTGCTGATGCGGAAGAAGAGGGAACATGTTTATTTGTCCCTAATCACGCCAAAGATTTACTGTGGAAGAGGCTCATGGTTAATTTCAAACTACCGAAGATAGAGCTGGATCCAAATGCGGAGGATCCAGTTGAGGACGCCTTAGAACATGGGAGAGCCATGGAGGCTAAGGTCAGGGAGTGGGCTTTGAAGAAGATGGCCTAGTGTTTCACCAACTGGAAGAAAAGATTGCACCTTGACTATGTCGTGAAAGAGAATACTCCCGATTTTAAGAATATTCAGTTTGAGAAGATAAAACCATTCTAGGCTGAGTTTGTGAAATACAAGACATCAGAAAAAGCTAAGAAAATGTCTGCAACGAATAAGCTGAATGCTGCTAACAAGAAGTATCACCATACTATGGGGCAAGGTGGCTACAGGCCTCGAAGAGTAGTGTTGAAAATGCTAAAGACTCTTCATCAACCCGAGCCAAAGCTGTCATCAGACTATGAGCGTTCTATTCTCAAGTCACATGCGGCACAACAAGCCTCGAAGAGTAGTACTGATGCAAGCGAGAAATCTGTTGCCCAGCTCAGAGAACAAGCAAAACAGTCTTGCGCCCCTCTCAAGGTGATTTCCCAAACCAATATGGGGTCGAGCAAATATGGGGTCAAAGAGCAGTATGATCCAGAGGTAGTTGCACAATACGGAGAAGCTGCCGCTGCTCAAGGTATGAGTATTGCCCAGTACTTATCCCAGTTAGAGTACTTCCCCGTGAGTGAAGTAGCATACAAATACCAGTACGGCAAACCTCTCGTCAAACCTGAGGAGGTAAATAATCTTCCAACAAAAATGCGAAGATTGCATAACTGGTACATGCATGCCACAAAGGCCGGGACTAACTGGATAGTGCTGAGGGTTACAAAAAAGCATCATGAGGAAGAAAAGGATGACATGATATCCATTGAATTTGATGAACTATTTCACTTATTCAATCAAGACGCCTTGGACAAATCGATCATCAGTGCCTATTGTCTGTAAGTACTAATTCTGTAATTAATTTAGTCTCCAGCTATCTCACCTTGTTTATTGCATGTATATAATCATACTGTAATATGCAGAATGAAGATTCTCGAATGCAGCAGAGGACAAATCTATGACATTGGCTTCATTGACCCATATTGGGTTCATGAAGCTAATCTCAAAACAAGCCCCCAGGATACGGAGGATAATATAGTACACGCGTTAAGGTTTCAAGAAACCAGAAGGGAAATACTTTTTCCTTACAACTTCGAGTGAGTGTTATTGTCTTCTATACACTTTCTATTTCGCTTACTCGATGTTAAGTATATAATTGATTAGTTATGCATTCGCAGCTTCCACTATATTCTGTTAGTCATTTAACTTGACAAAGGGCGTGTACTAGTCATGGACTCGCAACATAAACCCCTTGAGCAGTGGAAGGACATGCAGATGCTTCTCTAGCGGTAATTCTAATCATTACGACACTATATCGGCAATGTTTATGAATTTTATGATATCAAGTAATTAATAACTTATTTTATTTGTTTTCTTCGCCGTGCAGCGCTTGAAAACGGTTCACCAACAAGGCTAGGGGTGTTTGGAAAGCGGAGTTTACATTTCAAGCACTAGATGTAAGCACCACTAGCTATATCCGCGCATCTCTTTGATTCTAGTTTTGATACAGTTATTATCATGCTTGATTATTATTTTGATTGAACTATGTTCTCGTAAAGTGCCTGACACAGGGACCAGGTAACAATCTATGTGGATACTATGTTTGCGAGTTCATCCGGCAGACGTGCGATGAGAAGGGCAGAAATTTAGAGCAACTCCACATACATAAACAATTTCTATAGTTTTTAATTACAATCAAATTGTGTTTAGTTTCATTAATATAGGCTGACTCCTTTTTTAAATCAGATCGAACGTCTACGGGACAGTCTTCTGCCAAAGGATCGCGTATGAGCAATTCAGGAGGAATTGGCGGGATTATTGGATGCAGAAGTCCTAAACCCAAAAGGGGAATACTATTCGGCTGTGTATAGACAATAGAGATTGTAAAAAGAGCAAGTTTTGTATGTAGTGCATGAACTCGATCCGTGTATCGAATGTAATATTGTCATGATGATTTTGTGTAATTAATAGTTCATTCATTGATGAGTGCAAAACACTAAATAAACAATAAAACAATCTAAATAAATTCTCTGTCGCGCCACAAAAATTGGCGAAAATGCTGCTGCGGCAGCAAAAGTTGCAATGAATTCTCTGCCGCGGCAGAGAAATGTGCCAAATCTCTGCCGCGACAGAAGGTTATTTGTTCCGGTTCGTGTTACGAACCGAGACGGTTGCTCCACCCCCTCGCCCTCTGACGCCGCCACGTGTACCCCCATTTGTCCCGGTTGGTGGGGCAACCGGGACTAAAGGTTGGGGTTTTAGTCCCGATTGCCCTGTCCCGGTTGGATAATCGGGACTAACGCCCCTTACCAACCGGGACCAATGGGGCGTTAGCGAGAGCCAGGCAGAGGAAAGAAACAAGAAGAATGCGCTTAGTGCAGCATACCACGAGGGTTTGTCTGTTTCTCATATCTAATCCACCACGCAAGTATACACTGGCCTGGTGGCCTGAATAAACAGCCAAAAATGGCAGTCTGCTGCAGTTTTTCCATCGAAAAAGCATTGCACGTACTACCATATAGGAAGCGACTGTTAAGGAATACTATCATCGTACGCCGTTCCAGTTTGCACCGCCGCTGGGTTTTTGCATTATTCAACTCGCTTTCGCCGCTTGCTTTTCCCCTTGCTTTATCACATCATCATGCACACACAGGAGACAGACGGCCGCGGAGCAGTAAAGCGGTGACTGATCGATGCATATCTAAATTATTTCCAAATTACAAATACTCGGTTTGCCATTTCTTTTAAGGTACACTTCCTTGCACGGGACAAAACCTACTTTTGAGCCGCCAGGTATTCCAACTCAGTACGTTTCAAAGAGTTCACCCTGACAGTCTATCACATGTCTCATGATTTTGGAGTGCTCAAAAGAAAAAGAAATAGCAAGATATTATTCTTTATCGCAAAGGGAATAGCAACGTTGTGCATGATCGCACCATGCATGTGATTGGTTGGAGGCATGATCGATACGGCGGGCACATGCCACATGACGATGGGGATGTGCCCAAGATGCGATTGTGATATCTGTCCAGCTGCCGTGGGAAAAATAAAGATGTTTATACTCATATCTAGACCCAATGTTATGTGCTTAGAAAATAGATTTCTTGGCCTTTCTCTATGTGTCAAAAGGAATTAAACGCCTTCTACTCCCTTCGTTTGGAATTATAGGTCTTGCACGGTTAACTAGGTTGTCAATTTCATTTCACCAACAAAATATAAATAGAATAACATAAAAATTATACCATTAGAAACTTTAGTTGTTAAATTTTTTAACGGTATAATTTTTGTGTTATATAACTTATATTTTATTGGTTAAATTAACAATCTAAGTATACGCGTAGGACCTATATAATCCAACTGGAGGGAGTATATGTGAATCTGGTACGGGCTTATATATGTGAACCGGGCCGTACGTGAGCCGTTTAATATAGAAACTTTTTTTATAAAAAACTTGTTGCACTACCAAATCGGGCGTCACTTATTATAAATTTAAGGGATTATAATTTTTAAGTGAGGATTTGCAGATCACTCTTGGGTGGAGGCCAAGAGAGTGATGGTGTACGGATGAGTGATACGGCCGTCCTATCGTCACCGACAAGATCAAAGAAACCAGAAGGTCCGGACCCACAACGCAGTGTCCCTGTGGCATCTTAGACCCACAGGTGAAGGAGACACCACATGGCCATACCGCCGTGCATGCAGATGCACGACACGATCGAGGGCCACCTTCTCTCTGCACTATTATCTGTTTGTTTCATTTGAATTTCTCGTTAATTTAGAGTCTCAAACAACGGCAACGACAGCAATCCGTGGAGCATCTCGCATCATCGCCCAATAATTTAATCGACCGGTCCCTCCGTCTGCAAGTTGGACGTACCGTGAAGGTACGCCAAGGCGTACTATATTGTCCTAGCTAATCTTGTTGATCTTCAGCCTAACTAACCTGGATCCCGCCTGATCCATGGAGTTATTGGTTGCTGTTGAGCTACATCTATTCATGCGATGCTGCCCAAAATGTGCCCGTGAGGGCAGGCTACATGGATCAGACCCTGATGGCCCATGCGCGATACCTTCCAATGATCCACACATGCATGATTTTGGAACGTACTCCCTCCGTTTCAAAATATAAAATGTTTTAGCTTTGTGAAACAAATGTATCTAGACTTCTTTTAATATGTAGGTTCACTTAAATTTGATGTGAATCTACACATTAAAACAAGTCTATATATAATTTCTTCATAAACCTAAAACATTTTATATTTTGAAACGGAGGGAGTAATATCTATAAGCTGGTTATACATTTCCTATCTAGCGTTTTTTTCCTGTCCGTGGGTGAAAGAAACAATCTTGTTATGTTGCAGTCTCCACGGGGTCTAGATGATGCATACCCATAAGGACATAATTTACGAAGAACCGTGATATTGTGATAGTAGGTTTATAATGGTTATGATATAGTAGCCTGCTAAAAAATTGTATCCATAAGTTTAGCTAAATTATGAAGAGACTGCAACATAGGCACCCATCATATATGATTGTCGAATCTTCTCAATTTCTTCATTGTATTAGTCTTTTAGAGCCAATTTATTTGCAGAAGCATGGTGACATGTAAAATCAGACTTGAAGTGTCACCACATTTAGCAACGAAAAATCCCACAAACAACTAGTGTGTTTTTTTTGGGTGGGGGTGGGTGTGTTGGTTGGTTGGGGGGGGGGGGGGGGGGGGGATTTTCTACCGTCAATTTGATGTAATTTGCTGAACTTTTTAAAGCCATGTGAGTTTTTTTTCCATTTGTGACGAATACATGCCAAAAACAAAAATCATACACCTTCAATACGTGTCCAGCTCTCAGTCAAGGACCTAGCAGGGAGTGACCGAACTGAAAATTAGACCGGGTCTTCAGTCTTTTGACTATTCATTGCTCACCATCGCTCTCTCGCTGCCTGGCAAACCAAAACTGAATCTGCATGTTACTTAGCTCTTTGGCTATTTGCTGTTGTGTTCACCTCCCTCTCCCCCTCTCTCCAAACCCATGATCACTCTCCTCTGAGTTTTCCCTCTCTGTCTCCTCCTCCGTTCTTACTACCGAATCATGCATCTATCTTCGCGGTCAGTTGATCCTACACCTCTTGAAACGGATGTCTGCGCATCCGGCATCCCTCTCATGGCCTGAGACAAAAATGTGCACCGACGAGGATAAGGATGAGCAGCATGCTTAATACATACGTGGTTTGTGCACATGCATGTGTCCATTTTTCTTTGTCCACCACCATACCATGCATGAGGGTTTGTCTATTTCTCATCATATCTATAAATAAATCTAATTAATCCACCATGTCAATCTGTCAGTCTGATGCACTTGGGAAGAGAAAAAAAACAGCCACGTCTAGATTATGTGCATGCATATATATGCACAAAGCAGCAATGCTACATCTACGGAATATTTCTACGGGCAGATTTTACGGACACGACCTGGCTCAACACGATTGGAAATATAGCAGCAGTTGTTCCGGATTTTACTCACCTAGATTCACGATTGGATGCCACATCAGCCTGTAAGGTTAGTCCGTAAGCAATTCATCCGTAAGTTTAGTATTATTGATGCACAAAGCATTGCAAGTGCCCGCAGGAAGCGACTGTCAAGGTGGTATGCATCCTCCGTTTTTTACAAAAAAAGAAGTTCGTGCGGCGTTCCAATTTGCACCGCTGGGTTTTTGCATTCCTGGTCCTTCGCCTCGCAACCAACCGGCTACTCGCCCACCGCTTTTCCATTGATTTATCACATCGTCACACACGGGAGACATACAGACGGAGCAGTAAAGCGGTGGTCGATCCATGTTTTCATGCATGGAAATAGTCAGTTCTTTGTCACCTACTTGAAATGATAAACTAGTACTCTCTCTCTCTCCGTTTCCAGAAGAACTATAACTTTTGATTCGCAAAAAAAAGTACTATAACTTTTTATAAAAGTCACGCAGTACAAAGCTTGACCTAATCATTAGAAAACAGCATCAACAACTATAGTTAATACTATATAGATATCTTAGGAAAATATATATCACATTATATAAACTATCTAACCGTATAAATTTTGTATTATGTAGGTTTATGATATTTCCAAAAAAAGATCAAGCATGTGGAGAAATGGACGTAGTACTAATGACACTGGTTGTTCGGCGCTCCCTTCTCTAGGCCCACACATAGGTGGCCTAGGGTAGCAGGCGTGTTTGCGAGAGGATCCGCATCCCGATCTAAGGCCACCTCTTGGTGCCAGATGGGGAAATTCGTCGCGTGAGGTCAGCTCTCCCGGACGTGGCCATACGTGGGGTATTGCGGTCAAATGTCGTGTTTTTGGTCCTGTCCATACAGGAAAACAGCTAATATCACAATGTGATGCCATATATGAGTCGTCACCACCGGCCGGTTGCATTAGGCTCAAAGTCGGTTCCTCTCATGATCTTTTGTGATAACAAAACAAAATTTGGTAGACAAAAATATGATAATCTTTGGATGATTGTAAAAGTAAATTAAGTTACTGTTCAAATGGTTATATTATTTTAACAGATCTTTAATTGTGTGTGCTCATATATATATACACTATATATATATATGTAGTGAGTGTGCTTCATTTATAACTTTTAGAAACTAATAATTACTTTTCCAAGTTACAAATATTCTGCTTGTTGCCATTTCTTTTGAGGTACACTTGCTTGCACTACAAAGCTTACTTGTGAGCCGCGAGGTATCCCTACTCATCAGTACGTTTCATAGAGTCCACCGTGACACAGTCTATCACATGTCTCATGATTTTGGAGTGTTCAAAAGAAAAGAAATAGCAAGATATTATTCTTTATTGATAATAAGGGAATAACAATGGTGTGCATGATGCATGTGATTGGCTGGAGGCATGATCCATACGGCGGGCACATGCCACATGACGATAGATGGGGATGTGCCGCCGATCCGCGATTGCCATATTTGTCAAGCTGCCGTCTGCCGTGGAAATAAAGAAGCTTATATATCTATCCCCACAATTTTGTGCCCAGAAAATATATTTCTTAGCTCTTTTCTATCTTTTGAAAAGGAATGAAGCGCCTCATATTTGTGAATCGAGCCGTCCGTGAGCCGTTTTGCATAGGCATGTTCTTCTGTTATAAAAAACTTTGTAGGAATTTTTTGATTCGCAAAAATAAAATAAAATAAAACTTTATATAAATTTGAGCGAGGATTTGCAGATCACTCTTGGGTGGAGGCCAGGAGAGATAACGTGTACGGATGAGTGATACGGCCGTCCTATCGTCACCGACAAGATCAAAGAACCCAGAAGGTCCAGGCCCACATCGCAGTGTCCCCATGTCGGTCTGGACCCACCGGCAAAGCAGACACCCTACGGACATACCGCCGCGCATGCAGAGGCACAACACTTGTCTCTCCACTCTTTATTTGTCTGTTTCATTTCAAATTTCTAGTTAATTTTCGACATCCTTTTTAGGATAGATAAACTTGCGACATCCTTTTTAGGATAGAGGAAATATATATTCGTACCAAAAGATATACGTACCTTTTCTAATGAACAAACAGCGGCAACGACAGCAATGAGTGGGGATATGATATCGTCACATTATCTCCCAATAATTAATTAATCGACCGGTCCCAACGCTAGCTGCAAGTTGGACGTACGTACCGTGAAGGTACGGCCGGGCGTACTATATGTATATGTATCCTAATCGTGTGGATCTGCACTCTAACTAACCTGGATCTCGACTGACTGTCAGTACGTACCCAAATTAAAGGATCCATGGAGTTATTGGTCGCTGCTGTTGAGAGCTACATCCATTCATGCGATGCTGCCCAAAATGTGCCGGCCCGTGAGGGCAGGCTACATCATGGATCAGAGACCCCTTATGGCCCCTGCGTGGTAGTACGATCCCAATGATCCACGACTCCATGTCTATTGATAGACCTAGTTTCTAGCTTTTTTTTTTCATCTGATAGTTAGATATTTATAATTGGATACTGCTACAACCGTTATGCATAGATGTGGATCATAATAATAGACCGCCTACCTCTAGAAGCTAGCCCTAGCCGCTCCTCCTTAGGCCGACCTAGTCGGGCGCCGGGAGGAGGGGGAGGACTTGATTTACGGCCGGAGTTTTTCAATAAATTTAGTTACTATATAACATCTTACTTTCGGTTTTGGTGGCTGTCTTCTTCTTGTCCTTTGTGCAATGAAGACGACAACTTTTTCAATAGGTGTTCTTCAACATTTCATGCGGGAACTTTAGTTCTTTCGGTTATCAATGGTGGTGTTACAAGATCAACTTTTCCTAAGTACGGTTTTTCAGATCTTGCTTCGCTGGATTGATTTTTGATGGTTTCTAATGGTTGTCTCGAGGAGGTTTGTCCTCGTAATATCTGTCCCAACTGCTACGTCCTCAACAATGATGATTCATACTGTCGGCTCTCCAGCGACATCGACCAAGCAGTTCAGTTTGTCCTCCCCGTAATACTGATGTTGGTACTCTTATCGATGTTGGTTGATTACTTTAATATCTTTGTACGTGTAGGTAGTATTGGTATTGCGGCACAAATTAAAATTACGAGAGAACTCTCGCTGGTGTTCACATGTCTATGGTTTGACATCTATACTTTCCAGCGACTGCTTTCGGAAAAATACAAGAATGTGTTACGAAGTAAGAAAGAGTTCAAAGAACTTGGTGAATATTGTACATAATTAGTACCGTTGGATTCGTATTGAAAAATACTTTCCAGTGATACTAGTTTTATACCAAAACTCTTTACGTATTTAGAATAATTCCTGGTCAAAGAAAAACACGCGAAACGAGGACGCCTTAAACCCTGAAACGGAGGGAGTACTTTATTTTGTAATTGCTGAAAACAGCCCGTGTATCTTCATCATGTACTATATGCTACTACAGATATATCACAGTATGGATTGTCAAAAAAGTTCTTTGTTATATTGCAGACTCGACAATGTCTACATGATGCACGTAGCCATAATTTACGGAAGAACCATGATATTCGGGTAGTAAGTTTATATAGTTATGATGTAGTAGTTTAGGTAAAGTATGAAGAAATAATGCAATAAAAGGTTGCATGCATCAATCGATGACGAGGCCAGGGTATGGCCCCTTTATGAAAAAAAAAATGAAAACTTATGACACATGCACATTATATGCATGATCATCATAAAATAAAACTCTACCGTAAACCCGTTTTATGTGATAATTAGCATGTTAACATGTTATATTGTAGTACCCCTTAGAGTCAATTTATTTGCAGAAGAATGGTGACATGTATAATCAGATGAGATTTGAAGTATCACCATATTTAGCAACAAAACATACTGACAAACCAAAACTGATGACCGAGTCTTCCATTTGTACTGTCAAATCTGATGTAGTTTTATGAATTTTTTAAATCCATCTGAGCGTTTTTTCAATTAGTGACAAATACATAGTCCAAAAGAAAAAATCTTTTGCACCGCACCGTCAATACGTGTCCAGCTCTGAGTCAAGGAGGCAGGGAGTGACCGAGTCTTCAGTGTTTTGACTGTTCATTGCCCACCGTCGCTGTCGCTTGCTGCCAAACCAAAACTGAATCCGCATGTTACTCCGGCCTCTGCTCTTTTGGCTCTTTGCTCCTGCCTACTGCGTCCTCCCCTCTCCCAACCCATCCATCACTCTCCTCCTCCGGCTCCGCGAGTCATCTCCCTCTCTGTCTCCTCGTTTCATACTTCCAAATCATCCAGCTCCGCGGCCAGCTCAAGCGCGTCACCGTTTCTTGATCCTTGGATGTGAGCACAATCGACGTCTCGGCCCACGGGGCAGAAATGTGCAGCGGAGGGGAAGGGGAGGGATCAGCGGCCAGTCCAAATCCCCATGTCTTAACCGCGCGGCGTCGAAATCTGTCCGGCTCCTGAAGTTGGGATTTCGTTTCGAAACTGCGGAAAATCAGGGCCCGACAGTCTCCTTTCTCGCCGCTTCGGGGAGATCGATCCGGGCTTCTTCCCTGTGAGCTTGAGTGGGGAAGGACTCGTGGTGTGCTGTGGTGTGGCGCGTGCGGGGATGAAGAGCCTGCAGTGCTTCAAGCAGGGCGGCGGGAATGGCGGGCATGGCCGGAGGCTGGAGCGGCGGCTGTCGCTGGGGGACTACAAGAAGGCCGTGTCCTGGTCCAAGTACCTGGTGGCGCCGCCGGGGGCCAAGATCCGGGGCGGCGGCGACGAGGAGCTCTGGAGCGCCGACCTCTCCAAGCTGGAGATCCGGGTCAAGTTCGCCTCCGGGAGGCACAGCCGCGTCTACTCCGGCAGGTACGCCGGACGCGAGGTGGCCATCAAGATGGTCAGCCAGCCCGAGGAGGACGCCGCCCTCGCCGCAGAGCTCGAGCGGCAGTTCGCCTCCGAGGTCGCCCTCCTCCTCCGCCTCCGCCACCACAACATCATCTCGGTACAAATTTGCTTCCTTTTTTCTTAGGGATCTCTTTTTCTTACTTATGTCATTTTTTTACTTTTACCACTCCACGATTGTTCTTGTTACGGATTAACCAAATTATCATTGGCTTGATTTAATCTGAATAAATTATCTGTTTCGCATCTTAAGAGTATCTTTTATAGTATGATTCCTTTGTTGGTGCCCATGCGTGCGGTAGGCTGTAGGATTTGCTAGGCTAACCGATCTTCACATTAAAGGTGGTAGCTTTATGCTTTCTTTGGTTGGGTTGTGGGAAATCATAGGGGGTAGCAAAGCGAAGATAAGGTCTGGAATGAGATGATTCATGCTTCTTTGCACTGTATGTAACCTGAACCAGAGGGAAAGAACATGGCAGACAAGCCTCTCCTCTGAATTTCATGTAGTAGTTGTTTGTTTGTGACAGCGAAATCTCAGACATTTATCAATCTGGTGTACAAAGATGTTTAGACATGATTGTTCATTGTCTCCGTCTTTATTCTCATACTTTCCATCCATAAAGTGCATCTTTTAGTTGGTAGTACCACTTTATACTTTGGCCGACTGATTATAGTAGAGTCCTGTTTTGTGCAGTATGGATGCCGGAGCGCATCAGAACAGCTTGCGCATATTTTTTGTTGTGCTCTAAAGGCTGTTCCACAATGGAAGAAAGAAAATTCAATCTTTGTGGTAAACGGAAATATTTAGGACAAGCGTTGTACAAGGCTTGATGAGTCGTTGACAGCTCCATACACGATAAGCCCTTAACATTAGATACTTGGCTTTCTAATTAAAATGGGTGGTGGACCATGTATGACATCCACCATTAACTGCTTTTAGATGCAAAGAACAGCGCATCTTATCTTTAATAACGAGAATCCACTGAGAGAGTGATAGTTGATGCATAGATAAAGATCTAAGGCTTTTTACTTTACTAAGTGTCTACCTGTCTCACTCGACCCCACAAATCACATGGCAAAAGGTCGTTTGCTTAATCAGGTGAAGTAAGCTAGAAAATTCAAGTGTCATTATGAAGCTGGATGCCAACGTTTGAATGTGTCTATCAAAGTTCTGCAAGAAACTTAATCTATCTCAAAAACTCATTGTTACATCTGCCTTAATTAGATCATGGATGTCTTCTCAGTAACATGCTTTTTACTATTCTCATATGTGTATCCTTGACAGTCGTCGCACCTTGCTGTCGAGGTCAAATATGTTGCTGCATAGGTCTTTGCACTGATCTATACACTTCATTTAATTATTCAGATAAGCCATTCCTTATCGGTGCGAAGTTGCAGCCACAAATGATCATAATTTAGAAGAAACTTAGATTCATTTGGTCATGTGATCTGACATGTGTTGATTGCCAACACTTCATGGTGCTCCAGTATGAGAAGGTCAGCGAATTAGGACCATAAGTGTGTCTGTTTTTATTATGTGATTGTACAAACAGATTTTAAACAAATCTTATTTTGTTTGCATGGTGTGCAATGTGATTTGCATCACCCTTAAGGCCTAAGCAATGTTATTTGCATTCCCTTGTTGTATTTCAATAAAAGAATGCTTATATCTAGTTATTCATACTAACTCATTTATTAAAATTCTGTTTGATATTGAGTATAATCTAATCTCTTACATTTGCAGTTTGTCGCAGCATGTAAGAAACCACCAGTATTCTGTATCATCACGGAATACATGGCAGGGGGTTCCCTCAGGAAATATCTACATCAGCAAGAGCCTTATTCAGTTCCTATTGAATTAGTCCTGAAATTAGCTTTAGACATTGCTCGTGGAATGAGTTACCTGCACTCGCAGGGGATACTTCATAGAGACCTGAAGTCAGAGAATGTGCTTCTCGGGGAAGATATGTCAGTTAAAGTGGCAGATTTTGGGATTTCATGTTTGGAGTCACAGTGCGGAAGCGCTAAGGGTTTTACAGGAACCTATAGGTGGATGGCTCCAGAAATGATCAAAGAGAAAAGTCATACTAGAAAAGTTGATGTGTACAGCTTTGGAATTGTCTTGTGGGAGATTTTAACAGCTTTGGTTCCATTCAGCGAGATGACTCCTGAGCAGGCTGCGATAGCTGTTGCTCTGAAGGTATGTTTCTTCAAGCACCATTTTCTTTTTGTGCACATATGTGGATGTTAGTTTCTCGCTCCCAGACTCTAGAGAATAATTTTGCTTTGTGGCATACGACTCTACAAGGGTAGAATTGACAGTGATCTTCCGCTTGAAGTACACAAAGCATGTTAGCTCCATTTAGAAAATGGGAGTATTTTGCTAATCAGCCATCTATTTTATTTCATAGATAAAAATTTGTTAGTTTCCCACAAATTGTACTGTAATAGGAACATGAATGGTCTGCTAAGCAGCATAGACACACCTCACAAGTTCTGAAACTATCTTCTTGCAGAATGCGAGGCCACCGTTGCCTTCTTCATGCCCTGTGGCAATGAGCCATCTGATATCTCAGTGCTGGGCGACCAACCCAGACAGAAGGCCTCAGTTCGATGACATCGTTTCAATCCTCGAGGGCTACAAAGAAGCTCTGGATGACGATCCATCGTTCTTCTTGTCATACATACCGCCTCCGCTGAACCATCACCATCAGCACCAACAGAGCCTTCTCCGGTGCTTTCCTCGCTACAAATCTCTGCGACGATCCGCATCTCTCAAAGCATGATGATGATGCCGGGAGTGTCTTCTTCGACATGTATAATATGCACCTTCTTCTGAGTTTCTTCTTCTCCATGCGCCGGCCCCTCTATTATTGTGGCATTTAGGCTTGCTCCGATCTCGTTCTCCTTTTATTGGTTATGATACCATAATTGATTCATGCCATTTAAGCTTCTAGATATGACAAAGCAGTTTCGCTGCAGATTATCTATTGATGCTATTTAGTACTTGAGAGTGATGGAACCATGGACTAGCTTCTGTAATTGTAATTATAATTGAGCTCCTAAGTTGATTCCTACCTTCTTGATTTTTTGTTCTTGTCACGCAACTGCATTCTATTCTGATTTTGAGCGAGTGCCATTGTTGACCTGGTGCATTACGTATGCAAGCTTTTCGGAGTGAGATTTGAACTGATACATGGCGTTTATTCTGAAAATGATTTTTTCCTCCCAAACAACACAACATATAAGTTCGAAACTTTGCAGGTTAACAACACATCAGTACTACGGCCATTATTTTGCAACATACTGGCTTATTCTAAACTCTTATCGTATTAGATACTTTACCAAAAATCTGAAAAAAAATATGTACACGTTCTAGTATTAAAACATAGTGTATGTAACGGGCGTGTGCAAAACAAATGAATGTGTACCAACTTTCATTTTTCATGCCATTCATCTCACGAGAAAAAAATGACGTGTTCTGACTTTATTTTCACTAGTACACTGCAGCAGCCATTGCCACTTATTTATGTAAACCACGCATTTCTGCCCGAGTAGATAGTTTTTTTTTTTAAAATTCCACCGATTTATTAATAATTATCAACGGTAGTACAAAAAATCCTAAAAGTAATGAACATTACAAATAGGTTCAAAGACCACCTAGCGACGACTACAAACAGTAGTACGAGCCCAAGAGGCGGCGCCGTCCTCGCCCCTCCATCATGGTCCATCATGGGAGCCAGGCAAAGCTTTTTATAGTAGAGCTTGTTATAGTAGACAGACGGGAAGTCATCGTGCTAAAGTCTTACAAGACCAACGCACTATAGCAACAACCATCGCTAATGATGACATCCGTAAATCAAAATAGACTGACCTGAACTCACACCAACAACCACGAAGACGAACCAGATCGCAGGAGATCCACCGAATACACGACTCCACGCGTCCTCCGCTGGTGCTAGATGCACCGCCAGAGCGAGGATAGGACGGAGAGGACTTTATTCTGACTTCAATATGTAGCCGCCTCAACATCCTGAGAAAGACACCGTAAAAAGACCTAAACAAAGAACGAGAAACCTCCCACCGGCAAGGGGCCATGGTCCGCCATACCTCCGCGGCCCTGAGGCCAGCGGAGGCGGGGCAGACCGGTGGCGTCGCCGACAGGAGTACCAAACCCTAGATGGGTTTTCCGCCGCCTCCTAGTCGCTTGCTTTCCTTGTACCGGTTCGGTCCCTTGCCCGAGTAGATAGTTAGGCTCCTAATTTTCATTTTGTAAAGGATAGCATTAGAGCTAGTTTTCCAATGTGGAATTTATGTGGGTACGATCATTCATAGCCGGTGTGCATACGACACACTCCCTCCCCACCATGAGACGGGCACACAATTAAAATACGCAAGGTCTGATTTCATTGTCGGGTATGAATCGGATGGAAATCGTCGTACATATAGCAGTTCTTTTAATATTTCTAGCACTACCTTAGGACATTTATATAGAGACCATCACATACACTTACTGGTAGAAGATGAGAGAAGAAATTCCCGTTCAAAAAAATAAGATGAGAGTAGAAACAGTAGTAGGAAATGTAAAGAACCAATGGAAATAGAAGACATTGGGAACAATGACAAAGCAAGATGCCGCTGATGTTGGCCATATTAGGGGATTGTGTGCAGTGCAGTTGCATGCCTATAGGAGGCGTCATCTGTCAGTATGCAAATAACACTGCTATTTTCTTAGGAGCATGAAAACCTAGGTACTAACCTTAAGTAGGCTCTGACTTGCTTTGGGCAGGTATCAGGGATGAGAATTGACTATGGCAAGAGTGAACACATCCCTTTGAGGCTAGAACATGAGAATATTGAAACTTTCTCAAATATTTTTGGTTGTCCGAATAATTCCATATGAAATACCTTGAAGTTCATCTTCATTATGAGAAACTTACTAGAGCTTCTTCATCCTTTGATAGAAAAAACTCTCAAGAGGATAGCAAGCTATGTCTTAAGTTCCTTTTACGGAGGATGAAGTTTGGTCGGCAATCAAAAGCATGCCGCCTCACAAATGTCCAGGACCTGGCGGCTTCTCAAACGGTTTCTTCACTTCTTGCTCGGGGGTGATGAAGGTAGACTTCATGGAGGCATTCAACTCCCTCTCCCACCTAGATACCCGTGCATTCAACTCCTTCCCCTTTTATTGGTTATGATTCGAGAATTGATTCATGCCATTTAAGCTTCTAGATATGACAAAGCAGTTTCGCTGCAGATTATCTATCGATGCTATTTAGTACTTGAGAGTGATGGAACCATGGACTGGCCTCTGTAATTGTAATTATAATTGAGCTCCTAAGTTGATCCCTACTTCTTGATTTTGGTTCTTGTCATGCAACTGCATTATATTCTGATTTAAGAGATGTGATTTGGTACATGGCGTTTGTTCTGAACAACACAACAATTAAATTCAAAACTTTGCAGGTTGACAATGCATCAGTGCTATGGATATTATTTTGCAACATACTAATACTTGCAATGATATACTAGCTTATTATTAGCTCTATCATATTATATATTTATGGTGCACCAACAATCTAAAAAAATGTACCACTCTCGTACTGATGTGCTGCTGACCCGAGAAGTATCAAGTTGAGTATTCGCAAAAAGAAATGACTGTCTACCAACCTTCATTTTCTTGCCATTCATCTCACTTTTTTTACGTATTTTGACTTTATTTTCACTAATAATACTTCGTGGCCATTGCCCCTTATTTATGTAAACCACACATCTCTGCCGGAGTAGATAGTACTCTTAATTTTCATTTAATATAGGATAGCAGTAGAGCTCGTTTTTTTAGTATTTCCAGCACTAGCTTAGGACACTATATAGACATACAGGGTAGAAGATTGAGAGAAGAAACAGTAGGAACGCAAAGAACCCATGGTAATAGAAGACATCGGGAACAACGACAGAACAAATCTGAGCTGGTTGTTCTTGACAAGTATGAAATGTTGTGAGTAACTCGGATGCTCTTTTAAGTTACTTGCTAGGCAAGTACTGTTCATGGATACTGCGTTGTGATCATCCTCTTCCATGTTACTTCTCTATGCGCCAGCCCCTTGATAACTGCGGCATTTAGGCTTGCTCCGATTTTGCTTACCTTTTGTTGTTTATGATTACCAATAGGGTTGATGTGCCAAAGCCGTTTTTCTGAAAATTATATATAGATGTTATTTATTCCTGAGTGAAGGAATCATAATGCGGAAGTCTGTAATTGTAATTGACCTCTATAAATTGATTCCTAGTCCTTGACTCATAACTGCATTCACTTTTGCTGGTTTGACATCAAATGCAAGCTTTGTATATGAATTATGAAGTGAGATTTGAACTCCAAATAAAGCGCACGTGAGCTGAACAGGAAGTGACAAACACTGACTACCAATTCCGAACCGTGCTTGCCAGTGTCCTGACTTCTACCTTCTGACATTGATATTTAGTCGTCTGTCTGTCAAAAAGCTGACTAAGAACCATCCGTTGAGATCTTCTGGGGCTTCTTGTTACAAAAACAAGAAATGAGATTTGAACGTGAAACATAGCGCGTGTGAGCTGAACAGGAAGTGACACGCACTATATGGCCACCAAATCCAAACGGTGTTGGCTAGTGTGCTGACTTCAACCTTCTGACGTTGATCTTCAGTTGTCTGTCCATCAAAAAGCTGACCAAGAAACATCCGGTGAGATCTCCCGGGGCTTCTTGTTACTGTTCTATCACCGATATTGGCACCATGGGGACGATGATTCCTCTAACAATCTCGCCTTGCTTGGGCCATAGACCATACTGCAGGATTGCTGCTACTTGTTCTTGCTAAGATTGTAGAACATTGGACAGAAGTTTCAGATTCTCATGCGGAACAACTTTGTTGTACTTTGGAAAACAAATTGCGCAAATTTTCAATGTCCCTCGTTATGGTGTTAATTTTTTCTTTCGAAAAGGTTTGTGCTAATAGATAGTGACATAGTTAAAGAAGTGGCTTGACTATGTTAAGCAGATGATGCCAAGTTTGGTGGATATTCTTCAACCTCCAGCAGTTAATCACACCGTTGCATCATCTTGATCTTTCCTTGCTGTAACAAAGGATTAAACGTACCGTGTGGAAAATAATGGTGGTTTGCAGCAAGTAAACGAGTAACAGAGGAAGATGTATCAATGGTAAAGATTGGATCGGGGTACATAGTTCACTAGAGGTGCTCTCCTTAGATAAACAACATGGCATGAAGGGTAAACAAATTACAGCAGGGCAAGTGACAGAACTGAGCAAGGTATAACAATATAATTACCAGTCAAAAAGATCCTATGGGATTCGTTTGGGCAATACAACAAGATACATAGACCGCCATCCAACTGCATCTATGACTAGAAGTCCACCTTCAGGTTATCATCCGAACCCCCTCCAGTATTAAGTTGCAAGCAACAGACAACTGCTTTAAGCAAAGTGTGTAAGGTAAACAGTCCACATGTTCCATGAACAAGAGACCGTTGTTTCTCCCTAGTAGCAAGAACACATCTACAACCTAAGAGATTATTGTCACTTCCCTTGGAAACTAGAGGCATGAATCCACTATCGAGCATAAATACCGCCTCTTGGAGTCACTAGCAACTACTTGGCAAGATAGCTACTAACAACGGAGAGCATGCAAGATCACAAACAACACAGACATGATAGAATCATAAACACAAAACCATTAATCAAACCAACATAATAATCTCAATATCCATCGGATCCCCGCAAACACAACATGCATGATTACAAATAGATTAGATCTTGATCATGAACGGAGCTCACAAGATCTATACATGAAAGCACAAAGGAGGAGATACAACCATCTAGCTACTACATGGACCCATAGTCCAAGGTGGAACTACTCACGCATCATACCGGAGAGAAGGCCTCCGGGATGATCTCCCCTCCGGCAGGGTGTCGGGAAGAACTTCATATCCCCCCTGATCTAGGGACGACGGTGGCGGTGGCTATAGAAGGTTTCGTGGAGATTTGATCGGGTGCCTAGGGTTTCTGCATCGGGGGCTTCTTATAGGCGAAGGGGAAGGCCGAGGCGGCGGCCAGGGGCGCCAAACCCTAGCTAGGCGTGGGGTGGGGCCCACCCGCGCCTGGGGTGGGGCTGGCCGCCCTGGCTAGCCCCTCGGGCTCCCCTCTGGACTTCTTGTCCCCCACGGAAAGTAATTGACTTTGACGTTGGTCCTTCCAATTCCAAGAATATTTCTTTACTAACTTTTTTGAAACCAAAAACAACAGAAAACATGCATTTGACACTGTTGCAACTTGTTAATAGGTTAGTACCAGAAAACATGTAAAAAGCACCTCGAAGTGTAGACAAGTAAAGCAAAGTAGATACTAAACAAGCATGGAGCATCAAAAATATTATAGATTCGTTTCCGACATATCAACATCCCCAAGCTTAACTCCTGCTCGTCCTCGAGTAGGTAAGTGATAAAAGAATAATTTTTGAGGTGACATGCACCCTCACAATAAAGATCTAACCATTTGCAAGCATTGAAAGCTGGGATCAAAGAACTCTAAACATGTGTATGAAAGATGGAGTTCTAACAATAGGACATAGTAACTATGCATGCAACATGAAAGGCTACAAACAAAGATCATGAATAACATGCATTGAAAAACGTTTATTTGTTTCACATACAGAAAACATGGCATAGTGGCAATCATCTTGTCCCTCATAGAGTAGCAATATAGATGCATAGGACACCTTCAAAGTTCACAAGGGTGACTAGAAACAAATAGCACAAGAACAAGTAATATCACAATATGCATCAATTAATAAGCATTGGAACACTGCACACAGAATGACAACTATGCTCTCTTAATGGTGCCTAAAGGTAGAAGGTGGAGACTCAATAATGATGGAAGAAAAGCCTTTTTTGTAAAGGAAGCAGGGATTACAAGTTTCAAAAAGAGCTTCCAAAAATTATGGTACTTGTTAGCTTTGAGCTCTCACTACCCCTATCATAAGCATCTTGAAGTGGTTATGATTAAAGTGGCAAAGATGGAGTATATGCTTGACGAAGTATAGGTTGGCAATATCAAGTCCCTTGAATACGAGGGCCACACCTTATGCATACTCAACTTTAGGTCCAGGTAAGTTCTTGTCACTGTAAGTATTTGCATATCATTGAGAACCGCCAACGGGGTACCCCTTGCACATGGTACAAGAGCTTTCCCATAACCAAAATGACAAGACAAGCAGACAATGAGTATCTCACAATCTTCTTATTTACCATGGGAATATGGTGCTTTTTTCTCTCTTTCCTCTTTTTTCAATGTGTCTCTTTTTGTTATAAGAAGAATGCTTCATAGATGTCACTATGGTGATGCTGCAAGTTTTCACCATGATTAGGCATGGCTTAGGCTAGCGGCCCAGGCGTTTCTCTAACATAGGATACAAGATCCATGGACTTACAAGTTCCCTCTTTATTTCACACCGGTGACATTCATAGACAAAATAACATGATATCAACTTAGTACAAAGTACAAGTTCAATGTTGAAAACGTTCCCCGTGACAGCACGGTTCTGCTAATTCCAACTTATAAGTGCAAGCATATACAACAAAGTTGTCACAATGGTTCAAGTTTATTAGGGGAAAAGAATATAAAGTGTGCCATCAAGTTCGTGAGGGCTTTAATCACTAAGTTTTCATATAACAAAATAGTTTTTAATTGGAAGATAGTTAAAAACAAGAATATAATTGGAATGGTGTAACACACCATGCATAGGAGTTTATAGTGTACACTTTGGAAAAACTTGGTTTTCTTGGGAGTTGGAGGCATGAGTAGGACTTACTCATACAAGTGGAGGCTAGCAAAAGACTGGGAGCAACCAAATAAAAAAGCATAATGGCCATAATCATGCAGTGCAACAAAGCATACTAATCGAAGCAAAGAGTGGTACTACAAGTCAAGGACTAAATGATCATAGAGGCTAATGGTGACTTGTCATAGTCATAACATGGTGTGATCATATGCCAAGTAAACCCAAGCAAAGCATCAAAGGAGAATACCACAATACTATGCTTTTGCATGCTAAAACAACGCATAATTTCTTCAAGGCACAATAAGAAATCCCAATTGTTTGGAACAAGACATGCTACAACAATAATCACTAAGCATAATATCAAAACAACACCTAGCATGTCATGCTAAAGTCTAAGTCACAGTCAATGCAAGCTCCTCTTGCACTTCAAGCAAGAACTTACCACTCCTTCCAAACACCAAGCAAACTTATTTGCAAACAACACAACAAGAACGGGGGTCCAAACTACTCAAGAAAACTAAACAAACTAAGCAAACGAAAACTAAGATGCTCCAAGAACAACACAACTGTGTATGAAACAATAAAAACAAAGTGTCTAGACAGACCTGAGCTTTTTATTGATGAAGAAGGGGATGCCTTGGGCATCCCCAAGCTTTGACGCTTGTACTTCTTGGATATTTCTTGGGGTGACACCATGGTGGCATCCCCAAGCTTGAGATTTTATCCATTCTTCATCTCATTGCATCATTCTCTCTTTACACCTGAAATTTTTCCTTCACACAATCTTCATTGGCAATATTAGTGTATTCAAAAGATATTAGACCTCTGGCAAAGCTTTGAAACAGCAACGCGTTTCACTAAAAACACAAGCTACTTAGTAACTCCTTCAAAAATCTCAATTCACCTAAAGAGAACTCAAAAAGGAATCAATAAGAAGCAAATGCAAATAATGGAAGAAATTTGTTAAAACAGACCAACAGGTAGAAACCGATTTTTTCTAACATCTTCTGTTGCTCAAATCAAAAAGTGTTGAACTAACGAAAGTTATCTAACATACTGGGGGATTTATTCGTAAAGTTTCAGCTCAATCCGAGTTACAGAGACTCCTCAAGAATTTTTTGGTGGAGGACAGAAATCTGTTTCGGGACAGCAACTCCCCAAATCTTACTTCCCTCTTATTAGAGGTCATTCTTGGCATAAAAAGTAAACAAAAGGGATAAGGAGAGGTCATTACAGAAGTAATAACTTCCAAGACTCAAGGAAACTCTTGGATTATCTCCCAACAAGTACTTTTCTTTAACGCCTTTAAGTTAGGTACAAGAAGTAAGAAAAATCAAGTATTTTCAAATGAAGAATTGCCCTTCTTGTTCATTCCTTTCTTACCTTTCTTCTTCTCTTTAGGGAAGATGTGATTGCTTACCGGAGGAACAAAGTGCATAATGCCTTTTCCCACATCTATTACTGCTCCAAAGTGTTTCAGTAGGGATCTTTCAAGTGTAATCTGTCCCTTGCCTACACATTCAATAACACGATAATCAGTAGACACCATTTTCCCTGAGATTTTTGTAAACACACCTTCAATTATTCCAATGGGCAATATAGTGGCATTGTTGGTAAGTGAGATCTCCTCTCCTCCTTCAATAAGCCCCCAAAGACTCAAAGAATCATAAATATCTTTAGGCATGAGGCGAAATTCAGACATGATATCACATCGAGCATCAAAAAGTGTAGTGTTTATTGAGACTTTGATTGTGGGAAACCACTTTGAAGGCTCAGAGTTTATGGGAACATAATCATGGTAAGCCATAAGCGTGTGATAGCAACTATTCATAGCAGCAATACTAGTATGAAGAGTGTTCAACCTGGCAAAAATATTTGTGAAAGAGGAATTAGACTTGCCAGGTGTACCATTAATCATGATTAATTTCTCTATGACATCAAAAGCTTCATCCTCAATACAAAGCAAGAAATCTTTCTCAGCCACAACATCCAAAGCATATCTATAACAAAGAGCAATACCATGGTAGAAACTATCAATAACCAAGCTAAGGCTCACCTCAGACTCGGTTTTCCTCTGAAAAGCAGAGATTCTAGACCAAGCTTCTTTAAAACTTTCTTCACTTTTTTGCTTAAAAGTGGAGATTTCTACCATAGGAGAAACAAAGGTTGGTCCAAAACCATACATGGTAGCATCTAGAGTAGGAACTAATTTTTTTGTGTTTTTGAATAAAGAAAGCAAACCAAACTAGACTAATTTTTTTGGGTTTTCTGAAAAGAGGCAAACAAAACCAAGCAAAAGAAACAAAGCAAACTAAAAACAAAGTAAAGAGAAAGGAAGTGATGGACTCCCCTAGTGAATATGTCCGTAGCCTCCCCGACAACGGCGCCAGAAAAGCTTGATGCAGCGCTGAGTTGATGCAGGAGTGCTTCGTTGGGAACCCCAAGAGCAAGGTGTGAAGCAGCACAACAACAAGTTTTCCCTCAATAAGAAACCGAGGTTATCGAACCAGTAGGAGGAAGGAAACGTCACACAGGTGTTGCAAGCAACGCGGAGACCTGCATAACACAAACTCAAGACTTTGCCCCAACGAATCAGTGAGGTTGTCAAGCTCATCGGTTTGCTGTAACAAAGGATTAAACGTACCGTGTGGAAAGTAATGGTGGTTTGCAGCAAGTAAACAAGTAACAGAGGAAGATGTATCAATGGTAAATATTGGACCGGGGTCCATAGTTCACTAGAGGTGCTCTCCTTAGATAAACAACATGACATGAAGGGTAAACAAATTACAGCAGGGCAATTGACGAGAACTAAGCAAGACATAACAATGCAATTACCAGTCAGAAATATCCTATGAGATTCGTTTGGGCAATATAACAAGATACATAGACCGCCATTCAACTGCATCTATGACTAGAAGTCCACCTTCAGGTTATCATCCGAACCCCCTCCAGTATTAAGTTGCAAGCAACAGACAACTGCTTAAGCAAAGTGTGTAAGGTAAACAGTCCACATGTTCCATGAACAAGAGACCGTTGTTTTCTCCCTATTAGCAAAAACACATCTACAACCGAAGAGATTATTGTCACTTCCCTTGGAAACTAGAGGCATGAATCCACTATCGAGCATAAATACCCCCTCTTGGAGTCACTAGCAACTACTTGCCAAGATAGCTACTAACAACGGAGAGCATGCAAGATCACAAACAACACAGACATGATAAAATCATAAAGACAAAACCATTAATCAAACCAACATAATAATCTCAATATCCATCGGATCCCCGCAAACACAACATGCATGATTACAAATAGATTAGATATTGATCATGAACGGAGCTCACAAGATCTATACATGAAAGCACAAAGGAGGAGATACAACCATCTAGCTACTACATGGACCCATAGTGCAAGGTGGAACTACTCACGCATCATACCGGAGAGAAGGCCTCCGGGATGATCTCCCCTCCGGCAGGGTGCCGGGAAGAACTTCAGATCCCCCCGAGCTAGGGACGACGGTGGCGGCGGCTACAGAAGGTTTCGTGGAGATTTGATCGGGTGCCTAGGGTTTCTGCATTGGGGGATTCTTATAGGCAAAGGGGGAGGCCGAGGCGGCGGCCAAGGGTGCCAAACCCTAGCCAGGCGTGGGGTAGGGCCCACCCGCGCCTGGTGTGGGTTTGGACGCCCTGGCTTGCCCTTCCGACTCCCCTCTGGACTTCGTGTTCCCCACGGAAAGTAATTGACTTTGACGTTTGTCCCGTCCAATTCCGAGAAATATTTCTTTACTAACTTTTCTGAAACCAAAAACAGCTGAAAACAGGCGTCTGACACTGTTGCAACTTGTTAATAGGTTAGTACCAGAAAACATGTAAAAACACCTCAAAGTGTAGACAAGTAAAGCAAAGTAGATACTAAACAAGCATGGAGCATCAAAAATTATAGATACGTTTCCGACATATCACATATATGCACCCGTAATACCCAACGGGTAAATAATTTGCCCCGTTTGATTACCCATGGCTAAAGATTTTCTACCATACCCTTATCCTAATGGGTAAAAACACGAAGGGTAAGTGGGTAGCGGGTATCCATTGCCACCTGTAACCTCGTATGTACCCCTCGCGCGTCGCTCCCCAGGGCGACGCCACGCCCCCCCCGCGCGTCGCCGCCAGAGCCCCCCTCGCCTGCCTCTCTCGCCGCCGCTGCCACCAGCCCTCGCCGCGGTGGCGGCGGCACCCAACCTTCGAAGGAGATTTGGGGTGGTGGTTGCCGGAGGTTCCCGCTGGATCTGCTGGGGCAAGGATCATCGGCGTGTTGGCGTGCAAGGGCTAGGGCGGCGTCCCTGGTTGGGGTGGTGGCGGAGATCCTCTCCCGACGACGCCATGGCCGGCAATGGAGGTGGGGTTGGACCTGGTGGCCATGGTGAAGGGTTTCGCGGCATAGTAAATCAAAATTTTCTACGGAGCGAACAGAGGGAAAGCCAAGATCTAATCTAGGAGATGCAAACAACGAGAGAGATTGGATTAGATCTTCATACCCTTGAAGATTCGCACAGCGGAATGTTCGTCGGAACGTGGGTGATGTAGTCGTACTCGCTTCTCCTCCTCGCGATCCGATCCGATCTAGCACCACAAGTGGCGGTGCCTCCGTGAGACGCACACGTGCAGCACCTCGACGTCTCCTCCTTCCTCGGACCAGCGAGTATGGTGGAGAGATAGATTGGATCTACAACACGACGGCGTGGTGTATATGGTGGAGAATTTCTGCTGCAGGGCTTCGCCTACAAACAGTCGGGAGGGAGAGAGGAAGGTAGCAAGGCTGCTAGGGCTTGGAGGAAGGTGTGTAGGGGGGAGGGGGCGCACCACCCCTCTATATATATAGAGGGGGGGGGGGGCGGCCAGCCCTTGCCCCTCCTCCAAGCCTATCTCTAGTTTAAACAATTTAAACTCTCCCTTATCTAGAAATCCTATCTCTAGTTTAAACGATTTAAACTCTCCCTTATCTAGAAATCCTATCTCTAGTTTAAACGAGTTTAAACTTATCTAGGATTGGCTGGGCCCTATGGGGCCTTGTGCCCCTGGCCCAATGCGGCCAGGACACTCCCTCATAGGCTCATGCCCCCTCCCGGAAGGTGGGGCCACGTTGGTCCCCTTCCGGAAGGTTCTAGAAGCTTCTGGTACAATACCGATTAACCCGGAACAATTCCGAACTCCAAAAACTGCACTGCCTTATATGAATCTTATTCTCCGGACCATTCCGGAACCTCTCGTGATATCCCGGATCCCATCCGAGACTCCGAACAAAAATTCATAAACCAATTATCCAATCTATCCTAGCGTCGAGACACGTTAAGTGTGTGACCCTGCGGGTTCGAGAATATGCAGACATGATCTTCTATCAATAATCAACAGCGGGGTCTGGGCACCCATATTGACTCCCACACATTCATCGATGATCATATCGGATGAACCACGATGCCAGGATTCAATCAATCCCATATATATATTCCCTTCGTCTCGCGATATTTTACTTGCCCGAGATTCGATCGTCGGTATCGACATACCTAGTTCAATCTCGTTCACAACAAGTACTTTACTCGTTCCGTAATCCGATATCACTTTATGATTAACTCCTTAACCGCATGCTTGCAAGCGGTGTTGATATCGATTACCGAGTGGGCCCGAAGTATATCTCTCCGACTTGGGAGGGACAAATTCCATCTCGATACATACAACCCAACAGATACTTTCCGATCACCTGAGAGACACCTTTATGATCACCCTCTCATAGGATGACGTTTGATGACCTCAAAGCTTTCTTCCGATACCAGGGAGTTGCATTATCTCATGGTCTAAGGAATACAATATTTGACATAGGAAAAGCTTCGCAAAGATGAACACGATGAAACGATCTAATTGCTTCGCTTAGTTTGGGTCTGTCCATCATATCATTCTCCCAATGATATGATCTCATTATCAATTGACAACTCATGTCTATGGTTAGGAAACCTTAACCATCATTGATCAATGAGCTAGTCCATAGAGGCGTACTAGGGACACGGTGTTGTTTACAAACCACACAAGTATTAAAGTTTCCGCTTAATACAATTCTAGCATGGAATATAAACTTTATCATGAACAAGAATTATAATAATAACATCTTTATTATTGCCTCTAGGGCATAATTCCAACAGTCTCCCACTTGCACTAGAGTCAATAATCTAGTTTACATTTGGCAACAATCTCACACCCATGGCACTGAGGTGTTGATCATGTTTTACACGTGGAAGAGGTTTAGTCAGTGGATCTGCGACATTCAGATCCGTATGTACTTTGCTAATCTTCAGATCTCCATCTGCTATATAATCTCGGATTATATGAAACTTGCGGTTGATATGCTTGGTCTTTGGATGATATCTTGGTTCCTTAGCGAGTGCTATGGCGCCAGTGTTGTCACACAATATCTCCAGTGGGTCTTGGAACCACGCCAAGCTCAGTGATGAAGTTTCTGATCCAAACTCCTTCACTTGACGCTTCTGCAGCAGCCATGTATTCCGCTTCTACTGTAGATCCCGCGATCACGCTTTGCTTGCAGCTTCTCCAGCTCACAGCTCCTCCATTCAAAATATAAACGTATCCTGTCTGAGATTTGGAATCATCCTTGTTGGTGTCGAAACTAGCATCGACGTAACCTTTTACGACAAGCTGTTCATCACCCCCATAGACTAAGAACATTTCTTTAGTTCTATTTAGGTACTTTAGGATGTTCTTCACGGCTGTCCAGTGTTCCACTCCTGGATCACTTTGATATCTGCTCGTCAAACTAAGAGCATTGGACACATCCGGTCTAGTACACAGCATGGCATACATGATGGAACCTATGGCCGAGGCATAAGGCACTTTGCTCATAGCTTCCCTATCATTTACCGTAGCTGGACACTGAGCCTTTCTCAATATCTTACCTGACAACATAGGCACTGAACCTTTCTTTGCCTTATCCATTCTGAACCTTTTCAGAACTTTGTCTAGGTATGTACTCTGGCTTAAAGCTATCAGGCGTCTTTGTCTATCTCTATAGATCTTGATGCCCAATATATAAGCAACTTCACCTAGGTCTTTCATTGAAAAACACTTGTTCAAATAACTCTTCACATCGTTAAGCATGTTGATGTCATTTCCAATAATCAATATGTCATCCACATACAGTACCAGAAACGTCACCGAGCTCCCACTCACTTTCTTGTAGATGCAAGATTCGTAGCAATTTGGAACAAATCCAAAGCTCTTGATCACTTGATCAAAACGAAGGTTCCAACTCCGAGATGCTTGCTTCAGTCCATAAATGGAACGCTGAAGTTTGCATACTTTACTAGCATCCTTAGGATCGACAAAACCTTCGGGTTGCATCATATACAACTCTTCATCAATGTTGCCATTGAGGAAAGCAGTCTTGACATCCATCTGCCATATTTCATAATCATGAAACGCAACAATTGCTAATAAAATCCTAATGGACTTAAACATCGCTACGGGAGAGAAAGTCTCATCGTAGTCAACACCTTGAACTTGTCGAAAACCTTTTGCGACAAGCCGTGCTTTATAGACGGTAACATTACCATCCGCGCCCGTTTTCTTCTTGAATATCCATTTGCACTCAACGGCCTTTCGGTCGCTAGGAGGATCCACCAAAGTCCATACTTGGTTTTCGCTCATGGATCCCAATTCAGATTTCATGGCTTCCAGCCATTTCTCAGAGTCTGGGCTCATCATCACTTCCTCATAGTTCGTAGGTTCACTGTCTTCTTCCAACAAGACAGTCAAGACAGGGTTGCCGTACCACTCAGGAGGGGCACACGACCTTGTCGACCTGCGACGTTCAGTAGCAGCATCGTCTGAAGCTTCATGATCCTTGTCATTAGCTTCCTCTATTGTTGGTGCAGGCGGCACTGGAACAATTTCAGGTGCTGCGCTACTCTCCAATTCAAGAGAAGGTTCAATAACCTCGTCTAGCTCTACTTTCCTCCCACTCACTTCTTTCGAGAGAAACTCCTTCTTAAGAAAGGAACCGTTCTTTGCGACAAACACTTTGCCTTCGATTCTGTGATAGAAGGTATACCCAATAGTTTCCTTAGGGTATCCTATGAAGACGCATTTCTCCGCTTTGGGTTCGAGCTTGTCCGGCATCAACTTCTTGACGTAAGCTTCGCATCCCCAAACTTTAAGAAATGACAACTTAGGTTTAGCACCAAACCACAGTTCATACGGCGTCGTCTCAATGGATTTAGATGGAGCCCTATTTAAAGTGAATGCTGCGGTTTCTAATGCATAACCCCAAAATGATAACGGCAAATCAGTAAGAGACATCATTGATCGGACCATATCTAATAGGGTTCGATTCCGGCATTCAGACACACCATTGCGCTGTGGTGTTCCGGGTGGCGTGAGTTGTGAAACGATTCCACTTGCTTTAAGATGCGTAAGAAAATCATAACTCAAATATTCACCTCCACGATCGGATCGTAGAAACTTAATCTTTCTGTTACGATGGTTCTCCACTTCATTCTGAAATTCCTTGAACTTTTCAAATGTTTCAGATTTATGTTTCATTAAATAGATATACCCATAACTACTTAAGTCATCGGTAAAAGTGAGAAAATAGCGATATCCACCGCGCGTCGAAACACTCATCGGTCCGCATACATCGGTATGTATGATTTCCAACAAGTCCGTTGCTCGCTCCATCATACCGGAGAACGGGGTTTTGATCATCTTGCCCATGAGGCATGGCTCGCATGTGTCAAATGATTCAAAATCAAGAGACTCCAAAAGTCCATCAGAATGGAGTTTCTTCATGCGCTTTACACCAATATGACCTAGACGACAGTGCCACAAATAAGTAGTATTATCACTATCTACTTTGCATCTCTTAGCCTCAATGTTATGGATGTGTGTTTCATCCCTTTCGAGATTTAGAAGAAATAAACCATTTACAAGAGGTGCATGACCATAAAAGATGTGACTCATATAAATAGAACAACCATTATTCTCCGATTTAAATGAATAACCGTCTTGCAATAAACACGATCCGGAAATGATGTTCATGCTCAACGCAGGCACATAATAACATTTATTAAGGTTTAAAACTAATCCCGAAGGTAAAACTAAGGAGAGCGTGCCGACGGCCATCACATCAACTCTTGATCCGTTGCCAACGCGCATCGTCACCTCATCCCTCGCAAGCCGCCGTCTATTCCGTAGCTCCTGTTTCGAGTTACAAATATTAGCAACTGAACCGGTATCAAATACCCAGGCACTACAACGAGGGCTAGTAAGGAAAACATCAATAACATGTATATCAAATATACCTTTGATGGTGACAGCCTTCTTGTCCGCTAAGTATTTCGGACAGTTGCGCTTCCAGTGACCCTTGTCCTTGCAATAGAAGCACTCAGTGTCTGGCTTGGGACCAGACCTGAGCTTCTTCTCAGCAGGGGCATTGCGCTTGCCGCCGCCCTTCTTGAAGGGATTCTTTGCTCCCTTACCTTTCTTAAAGGAGGGCTTGTTGACCATCAACACATGATTATCCTTCTTGATGTCCACTTCCGCAGCCTTCAGCTTTGCGAAGAGCTCGGTGATCGTATCAGTGGAACCAATCTGATTATGAGTCACTACAAAACTTTTGTAGCTGGGAGGGAGTGATTGCAGAACCCTGTCAATCTTGAGCTCCTCTGGAATCGTGCATTCCAGTTGCTCAAGGCGTTGAGTGTATCCCGGCATCTTTATGGCGTGCTCACTAACGGAACTCCCTTCCTCCATCTTGCAGTTAAAGAACTTCTCAGAGATCTCATATCTCTCAGAACGGGCTTGAGTCTGAAACATGTTTTTCAGCTCCTCGAGAATCTCAAAGGGCCCGGCGAACTCCTCAAAACGATTTTGAAGATCCGATTCCATAGCATACAACATGGCGATCTTAATCAAATCATAATCATCCTTGCGTGACTGATAAACAACTTTCTCATCAGCCGGCGCATCTACAGCAGGGGCGTCACCTAGCGCTTTCTCAAGGACATAGTCCTTTTGTCCGCCAGCGAGAATGATTCTCAGAATGCGGAACCATTTGGTGAAGTTAGACCCATTGTTTCTAAGCTTTTCTATCTCAGCAAAAACGTTGAAGTTGAAGTTGGACTTGGCCATGTGATCTACAGTATTTGCAAGTACAACTTAGACTATGTTCATGATAAATAGTTCAACTTAATCAAATTACTAGATGAACTCCCACTAAATTCAACATCCCCGAAGTTGTTTAGTGAACATGATCCAAATTCACCACACCTAATCTGATCATCACGAGAAGAGATGTGGATTCAATGGTGGACAACGAAGTGTCGATCATATCATTCATATGACTCATGCTTAACCTTTCGGTTCATGTGTTCCGAGGCCATGTCTGTACATGCTAGGCTCGTCAAGTTAGACCCAAGTATTTCCGCGTGTGCAAAACTGGCTTGCACCCGTTGTATGTGAGCGTAGAGTCTATAGCACCCGATCATCACGTGATGCTTGGACACGACGAACTTTCGCAACGGTGCATACTTGGGGAGAACACAGTTTTTATCTTGATCTTTAAGTGAGGAATCATCTTATAATGCTACCGTCGCGATCTAAGCATAATAAGATACATAAAAGGATAAACATCACATGCATATAACTTTATGTGACATGGTATAGCCAATCTTCGCGCAATGATCTCCATCTTGTGTGTGCCGGCATGATCTCCATCACTCCACCATGATTGCCTCCACCACGAATAGCAACTACAACTATTGCTAACTACTTAGCGATAAAGTGAAACTATTACATGGCGTATAAGAAGTTGACACACAGGTCATACACAATTATAAAGACAACCATATGGCTCCTGCCGGTTGTGTACTCATCGACATGCAAGTCGTGAAACATTACAAAACATGATCATCGCATACATTATACACATCACATCTTGGGCCATACCATATCACAGAAAACACTCCCTTCAAAAACAAGTTAGACGCCTCTACTTTGTTGTTGCATGTTTTACGTGGCTTATGGGAGTAGATGCTAAGAACGATTCTTACCTACGGAAAGCCACAACGGTGATATTATGGTTGCCAAACTCCGGTGTTAATCCCATGACAACTATAGTGAGAGAAACTGACATCCACCAGCCGCATGTGTGGTACAAGCCACACGTCAAGTGCGGAGCCGGTCTCGCGAACGACGTCACGTAAGGTTGGCCTGGACCGCTTCAATCTCACTATCCCGCGTCATAAGAAGAACACAAACAAGAGGCTTGCAACAGAAAACATCAACGCCCACAACAACCATGTTGCGTTCTACTCGTGAAACACATCTACGCATAGATCTAGCTCTGATACCACTGAAGGGTTTCGCGGCATAGTAAATCAAAATTTTCTACGGAGCGAACAGAGGGAAAGCCAAGATCTAATCTAGGAGATGCAAACAACGAGAGAGATTGGATTAGATCTTCATACCCTTGAAGATTCACACAGCGGAACGTTCGTCGGAACGTGGGTGATGTAGTCGTACTCGCTTCTCCTCCTCGCGATCCGATCCGATCTAGCACCACAAGTGGCGGTGCCTCCGTGAGACGCACACGTGCAGCACCTCGACGTCTCCTCCTTCCTCGGACCAGCGAGTATGGTGGAGAGATAGATTGGATCTACAACACAACGGCGTGGTGTATATGGTGGAGAATTTCTGCTGCAGGGCTTCGCCTACAAACAGTCGGGAGGGAGAGAGGAAGGTAGCAAGGCTGCTAGGGCTTGGAGGAAGGTGTGTAGGGGGGAGGGGGCGCACCACCCCTCTATATATAGAGGGGGGGGGGGCGGCCAGCCCTTGCCCCTCCTCCAAGCCTATCTCTAGTTTAAACAATTTAAACTCTCCCTTATCTAGAAATCCTATCTCTAGTTTAAACGATTTAAACTCTCCCTTATCTAGAAATCCTATCTCTAGTTTAAACGAGTTTAAACTTATCTAGGATTGGCTGGGCCCTATGGGGCCTTGTGCCCCTGGCCCAATGCGGCCAGGACACTCCCTCATAGGCTCATGCCCCCTCCCGGAAGGTGGGGCCACGTTGGTCCCCTTCCGGAAGGTTCTAGAAGCTTCTGGTACAATACCGATTAACCCGGAACAATTCCGAACTCCAAAAACTGCACTGCCTTATATGAATCTTATTCTCCGGACCATTCCGGAACCTCTCGTGATATCCCGGATCCCATCTGAGACTCCGAACAAAAATTCATAAACCAATTATCCAATCTATCCTAGCGTCGAGACACGTTAAGTGTGTGACCCTGCGGGTTCGAGAATATGCAGACATGATCTTCTATCAATAATCAACAGCGGGGTCTGGGCACCCATATTGACTCCCACACATTCATCGATGATCATATCGGATGAACCACGATGCCAGGATTCAATCAATCCCATATATATATTCCCTTCGTCTCGCGATATTTTACTTGCCCGAGATTCGATCGTCGGTATCGACATACCTAGTTCAATCTCGTTCACAGCAAGTACTTTACTCGTTCCGTAATCCGATATCACTTTATGATTAACTCCTTAACCGCATGCTTGCAAGCGGTGTTGATATCGATTACCGAGTGGGCCCGAAGTATATCTCTCCGACTTGGGAGGGACAAATTCCATCTCGATACATACAACCCAACAGATACTTTCCGATCACCTGAGAGACACCTTTATGATCACCCTCTCATAGGATGACGTTTGATGACCTCAAAGCTTTCTTCCGATACCAGGGAGTTGCATTATCTCATGGTCTAAGGAATACAATATTTGACATAGGAAAAGCTTCGCAAAGATGAACACGATGAAACGATCTAATTGCTTCGCTTAGTTTGGGTCTGTCCATCATATCATTCTCCCAATGATATGATCTCATTATCAATTGACAACTCATGTCTATGGTTAGGAAACCTTAACCATCATTGATCAATGAGCTAGTCCATAGAGGCGTACTAGGGACACGGTGTTGTTTACAAACCACACAAGTATTAAAGTTTCCGCTTAATACAATTCTAGCATGGAATATAAACTTTATCATGAACAAGAATTATAATAATAACATCTTTATTATTGCCTCTAGGGCATAATTCCAACACATGGACGAAACCTTAGATTAAAATCTGGGTGTCTCCTATGCCGTCCCCTAATTCCTCTTCAATGCATGGTTGGGCTAGATCCAGTGGAGGGTCGATCCCGCTCTGCCGCTGCCTTTGTCGATGCTAGCCTAGCCCAAGGGTTGCTGCTAGGGGTCAGAGCAGCGGATCTTGCAAGTTGCCGGGCGGTGGCGTGGGGGCTGCCAGCTAGGCATGAATATAGGTGGTGGTCCTCGGATCTCTCGCACTTCAAGACGCAGATCTACTTGATGCGTGACTAATGAATCTGTCTGGAGTGTCTAGTTCCGGAAGGCTCTGCCGGCGAACTCCCATGAGCGCATCATGTCTGGAGATTGCTGGATCAGAAGAAATTCGGTCGTGCGCACCTGTGTTTTTTGCTAGCTGTTTGGTTTCAGATGGAGCATGGCGAAGCTCTGCTACCTGTTACCATCATGTGTCATGTCTTCGACGATCCATGGTGAAGTCATATGTGGATAATTTCATGAGGACATGAACATAAGGGATAACTATGGTGGATTGAGTCTTTGGGGTGTTAAGGATCTGGCTTGGTGATTGTGACTCACAACAGCGTCTGTTAGAGGGGGTGAACAACACAGGAGATGTTCATAGTATTTTCTTGTAGGGTGAAACTCCAAGGTCTGGCCTTCATTGGTTGTGCCTGGCAATGGCCTTGCAAAAGGCATTGTTTTGCGAGCGAACACTTCCTCCAGGGTGAAAACCTAGAATCTTTGATTGGGCGACGACAGCGCTTGAGCATTGTTTCCTTCTTGGAGGCGTCGTTTTTGGAGAGGTTGGACTCTGGTGTTGTTTTGGTGTTGTTAGTGTCGCTGCTGCTACGCATCTGATTGCTTTAGCGGGACTTTTTTTTGGCTGTGTGCATCCGTAATGCCAATATGGTAATGCGTTGTTTTAGAGGCTGAGTGTAATTGGTATCCTGCAATATTAATATATGCTCCTTTCCAAAAAAAACCATTGTTTATAATACAAGGGAAAAATGGTATATTGTTTTACCGTCATAACGCGGTCTCATTAAGCAACTAGTATCTCCTGTTGCATTATGCATCAGACACCTCTGTTTTATGCCATATTAAGAAAGTTCACTTTTGAAGGTTCATTGGTCCTCTACAATATCCACTTATTGTGTATTCTACATGCTATTTATTCATGAAAAAAATCAACAAATGACTCTCTCACAGATATAAAACCATCTTACACCATCGGACTTCTGAGTCCAGATGAAATAAGGCCAATGCAATGCCTCCTTGCAGGTAATAAGCTTGTCCAGGGATGACACTATCTCTGAGTTCACCCTATCTGCTTGCTCTTGCTATAGGAAATTTATGAATAGCAACCCTTTTCTCCAACGACATTTGTACCGGCGGAAGTTGGGATTTTAGGAAATTCACCTGACGGTTCAAGACGCTACCGTGAGTGGTCTAATTATCGAAAGCCCATGGCCTTTCTTTTTGAACACCAATAGGACGAGTTGCTGCATTTATGGAGCCACGAACGCTAGGGGTAGTGCTGCTTGAATCCGAGGGTCCTCTTCTTTCAGATTGTATGTGGTTACCTTGATCTGTTGAGACATGTTCGATGTAGAATTCAACACTATTTGTAAAATGTTCACTCAAGCCTAGAGATTACCGGATCGGCTAGGATTTGGTCATGCGCAGCCATTTTTTTTTGACAGTTTGGTTTCAGAGGAAACGTTGCGAAGCCCCACGGCCTGTTGCCATTGTGGATTTGTCTTTTATTTCATGGAGAAGTCAGGATGCGAAGAATGGCATGGAAGCCAAACTTTGAGGAATAGTAATGATAGTTCGAGTCCTAGTGGCGACGAGAAATTTGCTTGGTGATTCGTGACTTGGAGCAGTGGCATCGACAAGTGGGGGCGGCAACACAAGAGAAGATCAGTGTCTTAACTTTCAGGGTGAAAACCCAATGTCTTCCCTTAAATGATTGTGCATGGCAATGGCCTTATTAGAGGCATTGTTTGTAAGATTGCGAACTTTCTTTAGGATGAAAACCTATGATCTATGACCAGGGCGACGACGGCGCTTGTGCACAGAGACGTCACTTTTGGAGATACTGCACTTATGATGTTTTGTTGGTTGGATTAGTTCTGCTGCTACAAGCAATTTATCGTTGTAGCGAAACTTTTTATTTTTATAATTCTTTTTTTCTAGGTTGTATGCATCCGTGTAGCTGCTAGGCCAATGCGTTATTGCAGGGGTTGGGTGTATCGGTATCTCCACGATATTAATATATGCTCTTGTAAAAATATATGTGTGGACCAATTAGTACTTAATAAGCATACTACCAAAATGTCAAATGTCTTAACAACACAATACAATAACAATTGCTGCAGGCCAAGGACATGACCACAAACATCTCGCTAAATTCCCTGTGCACTGCATGTACGAAATGTGAGGACCACAATTTGATATCATGTTCACGTGGGTGGGTGTCATGACTCCTCAACTCAAACACCCATCGGTATAGGTTGTTCTCGGTACTTTCAAATTGTTTCTTTACACTAAGAATACTTTGTGTCCATTGCCCCTTAGTTATGTAAACCACACATCTCTACCTCAGTAGATAGTAGGCTCTGCAATTTCATTTAATATAGTACTACATCTGTTTAGGATTATAAGGGTCAAGCGCTTTTTCTTATTTTGTTGAAGATTATAATGACTAATTCACTTATTAGTCTCTCTTCTCTAATGCATGTTCTTTTTTTCCCTTACTTGTCTCATGCATGTAAAACTATTGATGCATGCATAAATAAATTAATAAAAAGAGTTATGGAGTGTCTTGGTCCTAGTAACTTGGCCCTTAGGACTAATAATCCCAAACAGAGGTAATATAGCGGTAGAGCTATGTGCAGTTGCTTGCCGAAACCCTCCTTCCAGGCCGACTCCCTCCTTGGAGGCTCCGGAGGACCCCCCCCTCCAATCCCTCCTCTCGAGGCCGATCTGCAAGCAGCGGCCGCCGATGTCGCCGGCGACGACGGTGGTGGCGGCGCCCACCCCGTCAAACGACGGTGGGCTAGAGAGGTGGCCTCGGCCACGTCGTGGGGTGTTACGTGGCGGCGGCGGAGTGCACTGCGTGGCGCGGCTTGTCGGCCGGGGCTTGAGTTCTCCGGCGGGAGGACAACGTAGAGGTGGCAAGGCGCCACCATGGTGGCTGCCGGTAGCAGCGATGGTTACTGGCGGCGGCGATCTGGGTTTCTGGCGGACCGAGATCTAGGCCTTGGGCCATGTTCGATGTTGTTGGATCCCAGTAGGGCTGCTGTTGTGTGTGTGTGTGTGGGGGGGGGGGGGGGGAGGGGGGTCGTCCCCTTCGACTCAGATTTCTTATTGCTTCTTTGTGTTGTCGTCGTGCTGGAGGAGGCTGGCGGCGTGGGGGCTTGCGAGTCTCGAGAATAATGGTGGTGGCCCTTGGTTTCTCATGCGCAAAGACGAAGAACTGCTGGTTGTGTGCCGTTGCTAATCTATGAGGATTGTCGGGTTTCGGAATGCTCCGCTGGCGATATCCCATGGATGCTCATGCCTGGAGAACGCTGGTCGGATGGGATTCGGTCGTGCGCACCTGTACATTTTCTGATCGTTTGGTTTCAGAGGGAGTGTTGCGAAGCTCTACTGCCTGTTACCCTCAGTAGATATGTTCTTTGTCGGTCCATGTTGAAGTCAGTGGTGAAGAATGTCATGAAAGCATAGATTTGAGGGCTAGCACAGTTGGTTCGAGTCTTCAGCGTTGAGTAACTAGCTTGGTGATCCATGATTTGTAGCAGCGGCTTGTTAGTGGAGGCGGCAGCACATGAGACGTTCAGTTTCTAATCTTGCATGATGAAAATCTAAGGTTACTGGTTGTGCCTGACAATGGCCTTGTTTAAAGCATTGTTTTGCAAGCAAAGACTTTTTTCAGGGTGAAAACCTAAGATCTATGATCGGGTGACGACAGCGCTTGTGCACTATTCCCTTATTGGAGGTGTCGCTTTTGGAGAAGCTGAACTTCTAGTGCTATTTTGGTGGTGTTAGAACTGCTATTACAAGGAATAGATTGTTGTAACGGGGCTTTTCTTTTTTATAATTTCTTCTTTTCTTTTTTAGATGTGTGCATCCGTAATGCCACTAGGGCACTGCGTTGTTGCAAATGCTGGGTGTAATTGGTATCTTCGTTGATATTAATATATGCTCATTTAAAAAAAAATAGCGGTAGAGCTAGTTTTTTTACTATCTCCAGCAATAGCCTAGGAAAATTATATATGCAAGACCATGACATACACACATCGCGTAAAAACTCAGAGAAGAAACAGTAGGAATGTAATAACCTGTGGTAATAGTAGACATCGGGAACAATGACATAGCAAGAGTCTGGAGAGACCTAGGAAAAATCTGAACTTCTTGTTCTTGACAAGTATGAAATGGTGAGAGTAACTTAGATGCATTTTCAAGTTACTTCCTAGCCATGTACTGTTCGTGTATACAACGTCGTGAGCATCGTTTCTGAAGCAACTTATTCTCTACGCGCCAACCGGCCCCTAGATAATTAAAGCATTTTGGCTTGCTCCGATTTTGCTTCCTTTTTGTTGTTTATTATGATCACCATTAGTGTTGACCTGACAAAGCCGTTTCTCTGCAAATTATGTATAGATGTCATTTATTCCTGAGGAGCTAATTACACCCCACGTCCCACAAGTTGCGTCAGATGTGCATATTGGTACATTAAGTTGCAAATGGGGGTACCGCAGTCCCAGATCTTGTCTCATGGATTGTTTCTCGTTCTCGGTAGCTCAGGTGCGGACATGTGTGATGCCACGGTGGCGAGTGACACACGCGCCCTATGTGGTTAATCTTTTAGAAAACTCCCCGAGTCTTTTAGACGTTATAGATAGATCGTCGTTAGTTAACATGAGTGGACGGTTCCGGTGGATGGCGAGCTTGAGAAAGCGAATCCCCAAATCGAAGCAGGGACGGCGATGGTGTCCGGCGAGGTGGAGGTTGACTGCGCAAGCGGCAGGAAGGGGGAGTGCGGGGCTCGTCCGATGGGTTTGATGGAAGCTCTGAGAGGCCGCAATCTGAACTCGCGGGTGTCGTTGGCGACAGCGGCGACGTAAGAGCTGCGGCATCGTGGACGACAAGGGTAGAATCTGGTCCACCGGTGAGGTCTCAACTGGATTAGTGATTGTAAATCCTGTGATTTTGTCTAGTATTTGCCGTCACTAACTAATTTCTTCTAGTGCGTCTTTGCATGTGTATGTAGGTCTGAACGGAAGCAAAGGTTTCCATGCCCCCAACAAGGTTGTGCGTGTGTCTGTACGTCTTGTGACAGGCTGATGGCGTCGCTCGATCTGCTCCCGTCTTGTGTGCGTCACAGCAGAAATCATTGTTGCTAATTCCAAATCGGCAGATCAAGATTTTCAGTGGGGAACGGGGCCTGTACTGGCAGCTAGCACGGGTAAAATGTCAGATTAATAAGCAATATCACTCGTGGACAAAACTGAAGACACTAACATCTCTGACTGTAATTTCTGCTTGATCTTTTGTTTGTATAGGTAACATTCAAGCTTCGATGTCATGTTGATTTCCAGTACCAGTACGTAGACTATTGAACTAGGACCAACAATTGACAAGCAGAAATTAGGAAGAAGACAATGTGAGGATGGTCAGGAAGATAACTGAAGTGCGAATTGAATTACAGCCGGTGAAGGCAAAGAAGAATAAAATGAAGACAAATCGCAGGGAGAAGCTGTGAAGGAGACAAGACGGAGATGACCATTGTTTCTATAGTAGAAGATTTTATATAGTAATGTGTGTAATTAGTGCATTGCTTAATATGGGATTTGTGTAAGGTACTGAGTTCTGAATGTGGTGTGTATAAAAGAAGCAAGTTTTTATGTTTCTGGATGTAGTGCTGTTGTAATTCTTATAAATTTTATTTAATAAAATGAGTTCAAATTCAGTGCAAATGATTGTTGTGATGCTTGCAAACGAGTGCAAAATCAGTAGAAACTAAACTGGGTAAACAAAATGACTGATGTAACAAACTAAACTGGGTAAAAACTAACATGGCTAAACAATCTGAACATGGTTTTGCTGTTGTAACAAACTCAACTCATATTACATAGAAAAATGACATTTAAATATCGGTAGAAAGTAAAACTGAGTAACCATATGACATAGAGAACTTCCATTTTAATATCACATAGAGATATGATTCAAATTCATAGTGCAAATAAACTAAATGAACTGACAGACAACTGCCATTTAAATATCACACAGAGATATGATTCAAATTTGTAGTGCAAATAAACAAAATGAGCTGACAAGCAAAGTAGAAAAAAGATCACAGTTCACATGATTTGTGTCCACTATCAGAAGAAAAATACTAGTACACTAACTGCCAATATTGTCATCACGTGGTGCACCCTGACTGACTGCAAACTCTAGCACACCAGGAACCACTTGAGAATTGAGGTCTGGAAGTCCTGTTGCTCTTGTCTCCTGTTCATCACCAAAAAGCATGTAGTATGCACTTCCGTTGTATCCTCTTGCTCTAGCAGCAGCTTGAGCTTCTGGATCTTGTGTATTTGGTCCGGTAGCAACTTCAGCTTCATGACCTTGTCCAGTTGGACTTGTAGACATTTGATCAGCAGTTCTTTTCTTCCTTCTAACTCTGCTACTCCCACCTTGTGCGGGTTGTTCTTTTCTTTTTGACGGTTCTCTAGTTGCACAACTTCTTCCTCTGCCTCTTCCCCTTGGATTGCCTCTAGTAGAAGCAGTTGTGACCCTCACTCTATCTTCTGGAATGCTATCTCGTGCAGCTGCAACAAATGCATTCTCTGGCAAAGGACCAAGTACCCTAGACATTGGCACATTGTTCATCTCCTGCCAAAAATGATGGAAATCATTGCACAATTATATAAGTAAGAAAATTGTGTATAATAGTGTTCGAAATATTTGCACATACCTCGTGTCCCAATTGATACACCATGCTGTCCACTTGATGTGTTGGATCCCTAGTTGGGTTTGCAGTGTGTGGGATGGCATGCTGCAGTTTGAAATTTAAGTCAATTATCACCATAGAACTAGCAACTATAAATGATACAAATGTGAGCACACCCAATATTTATTATTCACCTGAAGAATCCCTGGGATATTGTGGCATCCCGGAAAAACCACTACTAGAAAATCGCGTTGAATTTGTGCATTGCATCGTCATCATCATGCATCGTTCGCATAAAACTATGTTCGCACGCCCGTTTTGTTTTCTAAAAACGCCCCATCCTTAGTCAAATATCAAACCCCGGTCTCCGGATTATTTTTGTTTGAGTGCTATCGGTTGGCAGATGGTGTTATTAAAACAAATAAAGTTTATATTTATTTTTGTGGGGCAGTCGAACGGGCCGAGTAGACCCGAACGACCACCCCTGTTTTAAAATCGGTCCAGCTAGTCTGCCCCTGAAATCCTGCAGCTACCTAAAATTCTACCCTCACCCCTCTCCACATCACCCCACCCAATCCTGGAACGCCACCTCACCTCCCCTCTCCCCTCTACCCAATCCCCACCTGCCACCTATCCTCCCCACACTCCACCACACAGCCTCCCCCCAGCCGGTCCACACCCCCAGGCCCACCCGCACACGCTGCCAAACCCCCCACCGCGCGCGCGCCCCCTGCCCCTGGACCCCGCACGCGCCTGGCCCACCGGACCCACCCCTGCCCGCGTGCCCGCACTCTCTCTCTCTCTCCCTTCCCTTTCTTCCCCGCTCGCCCCTGCCCCGATGCCCCACCGCCCCGCCGCGGCCGCCCCCTCCCCGTCCTCGCGCTGCGACGGCTCCTCCTCCTCCTCAGGCCGCTTCCCCCTCGCCCCGCTCTGCCGCCGCATCCGTAGCTCCCCGCCGGCGACCCCTCTCCCCAGCGCCCTCCCCCTACGGACGCGCCGCCCCGCGTCGGCCCCGGCCGCCCCCCTCCTACCCACACCACCGCCCGCCTCCGGCGCGCCCCGCGCCGCCCCAGCGACCTTCCTCTCCCCGCCGGCGCGGCCCGCGCCGCCCGCTCGCCCCCGAGCACCGCAGCGCCTCCGCCGAGCTCATCCCGCCGGCGCCGCCCGCACCGCACCCCGCCCTCTGCCTCCGCGCGTCCTCCGTCGCCGGCGACGCCCCCGACGCCGCCTCGACCTCCGCTCGCCGGCCCGCGTCCCCTCGGCCTCCTAGCCGCCTCCGCCGCGACCGCGCAGACCGCCCCGCGGCCCGTCCTGGCCGAGCCCGTCCTCGGGTCCTCCCCGCCGCGTCCCTCCGTCCTCTCCCTGGCCGCGCGCCCCGGCGTGGAGCTCGCCGGGTCCGCCAGATCGCCGCCGCGCCGCCTCCCTGGGGCCGGCCCCGCCAGGTTCCTCCTCGCAGGGTGCCGCCTCGCCGGGCCCCGCGTCGCCGCCGAGCTCCTCTGTCCGCCGGCGCTGCCTGCCCTCCCCTCTCTGCAGCGCGTCCGCACCTTGGGCCCACATGTGTTTTTGTGTGTTTGTGCGATGTTCCCCAAAACACCCGAGAGCTACGACAAGATCTACATCGACCCGATACAAACCCGAAGGACCATCGACGCCGCACCCGAGCTCGACACCGACAACCGAGGGGAACCCCGAGTACTTCGCCGCGGAAACTAAGGACGATGACGCCAAGACGACAAGATCCACCTCCCAGAGCGACGACCCCTGGACACCAAGAGCTACCGGCAACATGACCAAGAAACGGACCCCGATGACCATGATCCCCACGGCAGGACAACAAGGACTTCGAGGTGGGACCGACAAGATCTTCTCCTCGGGACACCGGAAGCTCCCCTGAACGCCAAGCTCGTCGAGTCCAGGGACCCTCAAGATCTCCGTCACGGACGCGACGAGCACTTCGCCGTGGAGCGCCAAGTCCTCCCTCCCGGATGCGCAAGATCTACCCCGTACCGAGAACGAGAGAACGATCCCGCCGGAAACGACCCCGGCAGAACCCTGGACCCCGAGACCGGACCCCGGACCCTGTCGAACCCCGAACCCCCAGAACCCAAGATCTGCCGAACCCTAAATGTGTGCCCTTTTTCCTCGATACCCTATTTTCATAAATGATATCAACTTGTTGCATATTTAATTGTCATACTTGCATGCATCTTGTCATGTGGTTTGGGGGCCTTATGCCGATTCACCTAATAATTAAATATGGGGCCCATATGCGGGCAAATCTAGCCTTATATTGGCCTCATTTAAACTTGTGTAGCGAACCGGTATCTTATCTTGCCTTGTTTTAACAACATTTAAATTGCGGGCCTTCTAAATAAATGGAACCATCTAACTAATTGTCGGGACCCCGGTTCCGCTTAATATGACCTAATTGCATCGCACCTTTGCCATGTCATGTATCATACATGCATCATGCCGATCTTCTGCCGTTGTATTAAATATTGCATCCGGTGTTTCTTCTAGTGTTTTGCTTCTTCGCGGATAAGGCCGTTGAGTTGATGTGAGCTTCGCCCCGATCTTCGAATGACCCCTCGGCAATGTTTTCAGGCGAGCATCTTCCCCTTTCTACCTATCTTACTTTGCTAGTATTTACTTCCCTCCTGTTGATCTTTGCTATCTGTGTTGCGATGCTCTAGATTTCGTACCCGTGATATCCCTTGCAGCCATATCTAGCCTTGGACACATCCTATTACCTGTTGTTTGGTAGCTAGTTGGACCCGCGTGTCGTAGTCGCTTGCTCAAGTGTTTGCTTGTCGTCAAGTACCACCTTTGTTGGAGAAATTGCCGCATGTTGACGTTGGAGATGATCATGGCTTTAATTATTGTTTCACTTTACTTCCTGTTTAACAACTAAAATTGAATTAAGCAGAGGCATCGGTGGGTGATAGGTAAGATTTGGTTTCCGACCGCCCACTTGTGTCCCGTAGGATCCGAGTTCTTGACACCTGTTCCGAGATCGAGCGCGCTAACCACGGGTGGGGAGATATGGGCCCCCCATTGATAATTACCTGATTCCAAAGTATTGTACTGGGGGCCACAAGTAGTTTGGGGCTTTATTACTATCCTGTACTTATGCCATGCTTTACTGCTTTATTTACGATTGTGCGAGGTACTGCACACTGTACTGTTTAGGATCGGGACACGATTCCGCGGTGCCGACAGTCCCCGTTTGGGGATTTGCTGTCGTGCACAGCCGTATACCCAAACCTTGAGTCCGTCTCGGAGACCGGCCGACTCCGTTGCGGGTGTCGACTCGGTGGGGTGGCCCCCATGTACTTGCTTTGTGTCTGGGAACGTCGTGACTTAGGCCCCGCCGACATACCGATGGGTGTATGTTAACTGATCTGGCAAAAAGGGTCGAAGTGCCTGTGGATACTTTGGTGCACCCCTGCAGGGTTTAATCTTTTCGAGAAGCCGTGTCCGCGGTTATGGACGACTTGGAGCACAGTGCTTGATCATAGACAACTATAACTAAAGTTTATTGTTTTAAATTGACTTGTTTCCGATATGATTAGTAATCAGCTTCACTACAACGGAATGGCTAAGTAAAAGTACCAACAACTGCTGGGTTTTGGGTTTATCTCATGCTAAATGTATCTGACTAGTAAGTGCTGCCACTATAACGGAATGATTAACTAAAAATGCCCACTGCTTACTTTATCAGGATGATTATCTAAACCTGACTAGTAATTGCTGCAACGACAACTGAATAAGTAAAACTGCCAACTGTGTGAGTTCCTCGGTTGACTTCCTCGTTTGGTCTCGAGGGGGAAACGCCAGGATGGGTTTGTTTGATGCTAGCCTCAGGTTGGATCCGGTTAGGTCATTCTTATCCCTCTCTGATATCCGCCAGTTGGATCGAGTCTCTATAGGTTGTTTAGTGCTTGCTGCCGCTGCCGCTTCAGTCCACCATACCTATGTAGGCGAGGACCGCCGAATTCTAGCCTCGCCGTGTACTGGCCTCAGTACTGACGCTCCTTCTTTTCCTTTGCCCTTGTCGGCATCCCTTTTGTTTAAGCAGGTTTTGAGATCGACGCCGTTAGCAGGGTTACCCTTCCGGCTTGGCCTGGGCAGGGTTATGGACGCCATTGGTTATTCTTCAGGGCTCTTAGCCCCATTTGCATCTTGTCCGTAGTCGGACGCCCCATCGTTTTCAAGGTGATTTGGATCTTTGTACCGTATATTTGTATTCTTGACCCTTTGAGTCGCTGTTGTATATATATCTGTTCTGTGGGTCCCATCGAGGACTGTTGTGTAATGTTATTACTTTGCTTTCCACCCGCACGAAAGTGCCTGGTGGGCACCTTCGAATCGTTTCTATGCGGGTTTGGCGAGTTTTGCTAAAACTTGCATAGGGCCGATTCTGAGGGTGTTACAGAGTGGTATCAGAGCTCAGCAGTTGCGATACCCCACAAGTCCAGCCTGTAGGATAACCTAGCTAACGGCCGAAGTAGAGTGTCAAAACTATTTTTGCAAAATCGGTTGGATAGTTCTGATTAGGTCTGAATTTTACTCCTTACCCCTCTTCTATTCTCCTCTCCCCTCAGCGTGTTTTGAATCCACCTCTTATCTTTTCTGCGAGTCCAGGATTTCTCGTGGTTGGGTTTCCGTCGTACCTTTAGGGTTTCGCTTCCTCCTTTTGTAACGGTGTTCTACCATCCGGTGTTCATGCTGCCTGAGTGATCCTTGTCTGTGGTACCATTCTTTGTTCTTTGTTTGTGCCTTCCGGTGTTTTTCCACGCGACGACATCCTCTACGCCAGATCCGATGCAGAGTCTGCATCACTCCTTTGTTTCCGAACCTCGCTTGTCGAGATCTTCAGTCTGAATCCTGAGGGTTGGTTGCATAATCTGCCTATACGTGTACATAGTAATGCTTTGAGTGCGGGATGGAGTCGCGACCATACCACTACTCTTATCATTCGCTTATGTACATTGAATGGTGGATCGATGCAATTTTACTCCTTCCATGGAAGTTAGAGGTGGCCTTACCTTTAACTTCGTCCGTTGTCTATCCGGAGTGTTCTCTTGACGAACAGGGACAACGACCATTGTTAGTGGTGTCGCGAAGATCTACACGAAGCGAGAAGACGCAGGACGCCGACCTTCCTTCCGGTACCATGAGGCGGATCTCGAGGGCGAGAGCCATTGTTAGTGGTGTCGAATTGTGGCATCCCGGAAAAACCACTACTAGAAAATCGCGTTGAATTTGTGCATTGCATCGTCATCATCATGCATCGTTCGCATAAAACTATGTTCGCACGCCCGTTTTGTTTTCTAAAAACGCCCCATCCTTAGTCAAATATCAAACCCCGGTCTCCGGATTATTTTTGTTTGAGTGCTATCGGTTGGCAGATGGTGTTATTAAAACAAATAAAGTTTATATTTATTTTTGTGGGGCAGTCGAACGGGCCGAGTAGACCCGAACGACCACCCCTGTTTTAAAATCGGTCCAGCTAGTCTGCCCCTGAAATCCTGCAGCTACCTAAAATTCTACCCTCACCCCTCTCCACATCACCCCACCCAATCCTGGAACGCCACCTCACCTCCCCTCTCCCCTCTACCCAATCCCCACCTGCCACCTATCCTCCCCACACTCCACCACACAGCCCCCCCCCAGCCGGTCCACACCCCCAGGCCCACCCGCACACGCTGCCAAACCCCCCACCGCGCGCGCGCCCCCTGCCCCTGGACCCCGCACGCGCCTGGCCCACCGGACCCACCCCTGCCCGCGTGCCCGCACTCTCTCTCTCTCTCCCTTCCCTTTCTTCCCCGCTCGCCCCTGCCCCGATGCCCCACCGCCCCGCCGCGGCCGCCCCCTCCCCGTCCTCGCGCTGCGACGGCTCCTCCTCCTCCTTAGGCCGCTTCCCCCTCGCCCCGCTCTGCCGCCGCATCCGCAGCTCCCCGCCAGCGACCCCTCTCCCCAGCGCCCTCCCCCTCCGGACGCGCCGCCCCGCGTCGGTCCCGGCCGCCCCCCTCCTACCCACACCACCGCCCGCCTCCGGCGCGCCCCGCGCCGCCCCAGCGACCTTCCTCTCCCCGCCGGCGCGGCCCGCGCCGCCCGCTCGCCCCCGAGCACCGCAGCGCCTCCGCCGAGCTCATCCCGCCGGCGCCGCCCGCACCGCACCCCGCCCTCTGCCTCCGCGCGTCCTCCGTCGCCGGCGACGCCCCCGACGCCGCCTCGACCTCCGCTCGCCGGCCCGCGTCCCCTCGGCCTCCTAGCCGCCTCCGCCGCGACCGCGCAGACCGCCCCGCGGCCCGTCCTGGCCGAGCCCGTCCTCGGGTCCTCCCCGCCGCGTCCCTCCGTCCTCTCCCTGGCCGCGCGCCCCGGCGTGGAGCTCGCCGGGTCCACCAGATCGCCGCCGCGCCGCCTCCCTGGGGCCGGCCCCGCCAGGTTCCTCCTCGCAGGGCGCCGCCTCGCCGGGCCCCGCGTCGCCGCCGAGCTCCTCTGTCCGCCGGCGCTGCCTGCCCTCCCCTCTCTGCAGCGCGTCCGCACCTTGGGCCCACGTGTGTTTTTGTGTGTTTGTGCGATGTTCCACAAAACGCCCGAGAGCTACGACAAGATCTACATCGACCCGATACAAACCCGAAGGACCATCGACGCCGCACCCGAGCTCGACACCGACAACCGAGGGGAACCCCGAGTACTTCGCCGCGGAAACTAAGGACGATGACGCCAAGACGACAAGATCCACCTCCCAGAGCGACGACCCCTGGACACCAAGAGCTACCGGCAACATGACCAAGAAACGGACCCCGATGACCATGATCCCCACGGCAGGACAACAAGGACTTCGAGGTGGGACCGACAAGATCTTCTCCTCGGGACACCGGAAGCTCCCCTGAACGCCAAGCTCGTCGAGTCCAGGGACCCTCAAGATCTCCGTCACGGACGCGACGAGCACTTCGCCGTGGAGCGCCAAGTCCTCCCTCCCGGATGCGCAAGATCTACCCCGTACCGAGAACGAGAGAACGATCCCGCCGGAAACGACCCCGGCAGAACCCTGGACCCCGAGACCGGACCCCGGACCCTGTCGAACCCCGAACCCCCAGAACCCAAGATCTGCCGAACCCTAAATGTGTGCCCTTTTTCCTCGATACCCTATTTTCATAAATGATATCAACTTGTTGCATATTTAATTGTCATACTTGCATGCATCTTGTCATGTGGTTTGGGGGCCTTATGCCGATTCACCTAATAATTAAATATGGGGCCCATATGCGGGCAAATCTAGCCTTATATTGGCCTCATTTAAACTTGTGTAGCGAACCGGTATCTTATCTTGCCTTGTTTTAACAACATTTAAATTGCGGGCCTTCTAAATAACTGGAACCATCTAACTAATTGTCGGGACCCCGGTTCCGCTTAATATGACCTAATTGCATCGCACCTTTGCCATGTCATGTATCATACATGCATCATGCCGATCTTCTGCCGTTGTATTAAATATTGCATCCGGTGTTTCTTCTAGTGTTTTGCTTCTTCGCGGATAAGGCCGTTGAGTTGATGTGAGCTTCGCCCCGATCTTCGAATGACCCCTCGGCAATGTTTTCAGGCGAGCATCTTCCCCTTTCTACCTATCTTACTTTGCTAGTATTTACTTCCCTCCTGTTGATCTTTGCTATCTGTGTTGCGATGCTCTAGATTTCGTACCCGTGATATCCCTTGCAGCCATATCTAGCCTTGGACACATCCTATTACCTGTTGTTTGGTAGCTAGTTGGACCCGCGTGTCGTAGTCGCTTGCTCAAGTGTTTGCTTGTCGTCAAGTACCACCTTTGTTGGAGGAATTGCCGCATGTTGACGTTGGAGATGATCATGGCTTTAATTATTGTTTCACTTTACTTCCTGTTTAACAACTAAAATTGAATTAAGCAGAGGCATCGGTGGGTGATAGGTAAGATTTGGTTTCCGACCGCCCACTTGTGTCCCGTAGGATCCGAGTTCTTGACACCTGTTCCGAGATCGAGCGCGCTAACCACAGGTGGGGAGATATGGGCCCCCCATTGATAATTACCTGATTCCAAAGTATTGTACTGGGGGCCACAAGTAGTTTGGGGCTTTATTACTATCCTGTACTTATGCCATGCTTTACTGCTTTATTTACGATTGTGCGAGGTACTGCACACTGTACTGTTTAGGATCGGGACACGATTCCGCGGTGCCGACAGTCCCCGTTTGGGGATTTGCTGTCGTGCACAGCCGTATACCCAAACCTTGAGTCCGTCTCGGAGACCGGCCGACTCCGTTGCGGGTGTCGACTCGGTGGGGTGGCCCCCATGTACTTGCTTTGTGTCTGGGAACGTCGTGACTTAGGCCCCGCCGACATACCGATGGGTGTATGTTAACTGATCTGGCAAAAAGGGTCGAAGTGCCTGTGGATACTTTGGTGCACCCCTGCAGGGTTTAATCTTTTCGAGAAGCCGTGTCCGCGGTTATGGACGACTTGGAGCACAGTGCTTGATCATAGACAACTATAACTAAAGTTTATTGTTTTAAATTGACTTGTTTCCGATATGATTAGTAATCAGCTTCACTACAACGGAATGGCTAAGTAAAAGTACCAACAACTGCTGGGTTTTGGGTTTATCTCATGCTAAATGTATCTGACTAGTAAGTGCTGCCACTATAACGGAATGATTAACTAAAAATGCCCACTGCTTACTTTATCAGGACGATTATCTAAACCTGACTAGTAATTGCTGCAACGACAACTGAATAAGTAAAACTGCCAACTGTGTGAGTTCCTCGGTTGACTTCCTCGTTTGGTCTCGAGGGGGAAACGCCAGGATGGGTTTGTTTGATGCTAGCCTCAGGTTGGATCCGGTTAGGTCATTCTTATCCCTCTCTGATATCCGCCAGTTGGATCGAGTCTCTATAGGTTGTTTAGTGCTTGCTGCCGCTTCAGTCCACCATACCTATGTAGGCGAGGACCGCCGAATTCTAGCCTCGCCGCGTACTGGCCTCAGTACTGACGCTCCTTCTTTTCCTTTGCCCTTGTCGGCATCCCTTTTGTTTAAGCAGGTTTTGAGATCGACGCCGTTAGCAGGGTTACCCTTCCGGCTTGGCCTGGGCAGGGTTATGGACGCCATTGGTTATTCTTCAGGGCTCTTAGCCCCATTTGCATCTTGTCCGTAGTCGGACGCCCCATCGTTTTCAAGGTGATTTGGATCTTTGTACCGTATATTTGTATTCTTGACCCTTTGAGTCGCTGTTGTATATATATCTGTTCTGTGGGTCCCATCGAGGACTGTTGTGTAATGTTATTACTTTGCTTTCCACCCGCACGAAAGTGCCTGGTGGGCACCTTCGAATCGTTTCTATGCGGGTTTGGCGAGTTTTGCTAAAACTTGCATAGGGCCGATTCTGAGGGTGTTACAGATATCAACATCTTCATCATCCCCATGAATTTCTCTTTGCTCATGTACCTGCCTCTCAACAAATTTAGCATGCCCTTTCTTATTATGATTAGGTTTTCCACAGAGAGAACAGTGCATTGTGACTCCAGCTTTTGTTAATATTTTGACACCTTTCTTGAATTTCTCCTCAGGTGCCTTTTTCCTGTTTTTGTTCGGCCTACCGATGACCTTAGTGAACAAAGGAGGATGAATGTTCACTCCATTCATTTTCTCCCAGAAATGCCTGCCTCTCAGTGGAGCCAAGTTATAGGTATATGCTTTCATGAATGTATCAATTGTATAACAGCTATGGACAAGATTTTCTGGGTTTATTTTATAATCGCCAAAATACAACCGATTTATACTAGCTGAAACCACTCAAAATCTCTAAAACGACTCCGATTGTAGGGCGCCTGAAGAACCCTACCTAAACCTCATCAGTTCGAACATAAGGTTGGTCGGGAGAGAAATTAATTGGTTACCGTAGTTCGACGGGTCCTCGTTCCAGTCACGGAAGTGCAGGTCCGACGGCATCTCGCTGGAATCGGCGGCACTGTGTACGGCAGAGCGATCGTGAATATGTGATCGCCGCCGCAGCTGAAACTGCCTCGAGAAAATCACGCCGCCTGCGACTAAAAAGACATGCGCGGTTCCTCCCCATAAATTCTCCTTGGCCAGCCACGTGCAAGACCCTTAGTGCCATCTGTGAAAATTAGAGGGACAAAATTGCAAAAACATTCGACCAGCAAGAGTCCAGCGTGTCACCCTTTGGACGATCTTGATCTCTCTGTTTCGGAAAGACAAGATCTGGGACTGCGGTACCCCATTTGCAACTTAATGTACCAATCTGCACATCTGACGCAACTTGTGGGATGTGGGGTGTAATTAGCTCATTCCTGAGTGAAGAAACCATAAACTAACTTATAATTGCATTGTAACCGTAATTGTAATTGACCTCTCTAAAATCTAAATTGATTCCTAGTTATTGACTTCAGTCTCTGAAACATAACTGCATTCACTTTGCTGGGTTGAACAAGTGCCATGTCGATCTAAAGCACGGCAGAAGCAAGCTTTAGACATGAAGTGAGATTTGAACCTGAAATATAGCGCCTGTGAGCTGGACAGGAAGTGACACACACTACATGGCCACCAATTCTGAACGGTGCTGGCTAGTGTCCTGACTTCCTAGCTTATGAAGTTGATGTTCATTCTTCAGTTGACTGTATGTCATGAAGTTGACCATGAATGGTCCAAGTGAGATCTTTGTCGGCTTCCTGTTATTGTGCCATCGCCGACGTCAACACCAAAGATGGAGGTGAAGTGAGATTTGAACCTCAAGTCCAGGCACCATGAGCAAACATGATTACTTTTTTTCCTAAGAGAGGATTGCTAGTGCAAAACACGAGAAACAAAGAGATGTTTAGCTGGTAGTGGTGCCTAATAAATGGGCCTTGTTGGTGTTTGGACGTGAGGCACGTATTTATCTACTCCCACACTAAAAGGTGTCTAGATATATCTCATTCACAAACCTAAAACATCTTATATTTTCAAACGGATGGAGTAGTTTTTAGTAGAGAGAGATATAGTTAGATCCTAAAAAAAAGCTTAGAGGAGCAGGGTTAAAAATGTCCCTATTTTCATGCAAAATATTTAGAGTTTTTTCTGCAGTACCATATGGTTTTGATAACCCCCCCCCCCCCCCCCCCAAACTAAAAACACTTACGGGTCTCTGGTTTCAGTAAATATCGTGGACTAAAAACGATGGTATTTTGGTACTGGTGGAGGGTATTAAGAGTATCTACTCTAGACCATTTTTTGCCGAAAAGGGAGAAATAATTTGCATAATTCGACCCTGCCACAAACTGTTTCATGCATAATTTCGTCCATAATTTTGTCATACTAGGTTTTTACATAAGTATCTTTGGAAGTTAAAAATACCCCTAAAGATAAAAAAAATTGAGCATTTCGTCCATAATTTTGAGCAAGTGCCATATTGATCTGATGCACGACATATGCGAGTGAGATTTGAATTGAAACATGACGTTTGTTCTTAACAGTCTTTTTTTTGGTTTCTCCCAAACAACACAAATATAAATTCCAAACTTTGCAGGTCAACAATAATTTAGTATTGAGGTGTGCTTCGGTCCCCCACCCCTAAACTTAAGCTACATGGGCCTTGTTACTTTTTTGACCGGTTGAAACCCATATCGAAATCACGTATATCTCTGTATATGTGTACTTGGTCGAACTGGGGATAATCCATGTTTCAATCGGCCGATCTCACCTCCTATTATCGCGATCTACGTCTTTGTATGTCATATTTTTAATTTTTTTTGTTGTTGTTATATAACTTCTGATTTTCGTCTTCCGCAGACACATGAGCATACGTATATGGTGAGTATACGTCTAAGAGGACCATATGGAGTTCGGGTGGGTTTGTACGATCCTCTAAACAATCGGAATCGAGTTTTTGTTTGTCAAAATTTGAGAGAGGGGGAGGAGGAGGGGGTGGGGGACCGAAGCAAAAGTGTTTAGTATTACTTATGGTGAGTAGACACGGTGAGCTCTTCCAAACAACACAGTGAGATTCTCCTAAATTACTTTCAGATATTTTGGTGTATAAAAGATATTGTAAGTGATAGAGCTTACTCTGAATTTGATCATTCTATATTCTTATGGTGCGTCAATCAGAATCTGAAAAACATTCTGCACACTCTAATATTGATGTGCTGCTGACCTGAAAATTATCAAGTTTATATCTCGCGTTGTTTTAGAGAAACAAAAAACAGAGTAATTTATATATATGGAGATTGAGGTACAACTACCCACAAAAGATATGAATGCGCCTAGCAACCTTCATTTTCATGAATTATACTATGCAGCCATTGCACTTGGTTATAAAAACCACTCCTGTTTTCTCAATCATAAGATATTGACAGGATTATTATAAAAAAAAGAGAAACACTAGCGTAGGACAGTATATATGTGTGATCCCTAGAAAAGAGCAACACATGTCAGGTAGAAGATGAGAGAAGAAACAATAGGAATGTAAGAACCCGTGGAAATAGGAGACATCAGGAACGATTACGGAGCGGGAAATGGCTGATCCCTAGAAAAAATCTGACATTGTTGGCCTTGTCAAGCGTGCAATGTTGCAAGTGTCCAACATGCCATTTTTAGTTGCTTGGCATTCCTTCATTGTTCATGGCTACAACGATGTTTGGATCAACTTCCATGCATGTTTCTTCTCTCTCTATGGGCCAGCCCCACTATAACTGCGGCACAGACGCATTCTCCAGTTTCGTTTGCCTTTTGTTTTTAATGATTACAATCACTCCACGTAAGACAAATCAGTTTCTCTGTAAATTATCTATCAGTGTCATTTATCTATGTGTGAAGGAGGCATGAACCAGCTGATCTGTAACTACAATGGAAACTGTATAACTGTAATTTTAGTTGACGTCTTGCTAAATTTATTCGAAGTTCTTCACATCAGTTCTTGTTAAGTATATAACTGCGTTCACTTTTGCTGCTTTGAACAAGTCTCTGCACATGATGTTTTTTGAAATTGTAACATAGCGTCTGTGCTTAACAGGAAGCGAGGAACAGAATGCTACCAGTAGTTGCCACCAACGCCAAACGGCGCTGGCTAGTGTCTTGTCTTCTAGCTTCCGAAGTTGACCATGAATCATCCAGTTACATCTTTGGGGGCTTCCCTGTTACTGTGCAATTGCTGATGTCGGCGCCGGTGATTCCTCCTGATCCCGACTCGCGCTTGAGTTATAAGTGTATCGGAGATCGGACGACGACGTCTTCCAACGAGCAGGAGCAGGAAGAGTTGGTTTCATGTTAGGACATCGTGGCCGGAGGTGGTCTCGCAGCGTCATCGCAGACTCTATAGCCAGCGTAATCATCAAGGTTGGCTGAGGTTTCGTTTTGTGCAGGGGCTGGGTATGGTGGCAATGTAGGAGTACAACGCGCGTTGGCCTGGTACTTGCACGGACGACTAGTACACCATCCATTTGTTTGGTGCTGGGATTGTAGAGAACATATCAGTCCCTCGATGAAGTTCTAAAACTCTAGTGAAAAATGTTCCATCCCTTGTCGAAATTGAGAATTCAGTCAACGTTACCAAACATGGCAATTCTGATCACACAGTCTAACGTATCATGTGCGTTGAGAAATCACTCAACTGTGCTGTGCCCCTCTGGCCTTCCTTCGAAGATCCTCAAACAAATTAACAAAATACATAACAAGAAACATGTTCAAGCGTACATCCCTAGTTGTGCATTTGCAATAAAAAGTTTTTTCTGCCAGCCTCGGATTATTTGGATTGCTACTTGACGAAGTAATGAGTATAACCTATCACCGAGACACCGACTAAATTCTTTGGCGCAATCCTTAAGCATATGCCACGATGACAACCGAGGTAAAGATGAGGTCTAAGAGGACCTCAGAAGTGTGTTAGGATGCAGAGCCCATTGGAGTTCTCCACCATTATCTATAAACTATAGGAACCCAATATATATGTTATCAGCTTGAATCTGTACAAGATGTGTTATCAACTGAAACATATGCAGTAAAACAGGGTCTCCTTCTCGCACAGACCATCGGCTGTAATCGGATCATCCTCAGTTCTGACAGCTTGGATGCGATCTCGGTGATGAAGGAAGGAGGTCACTCAAGTGGTGTGGCGGCGGCAATTTTTGACGATTGCTATCATCTTGCTTTTGAGTTCCCTAAAATTATTTTTGAACACTCTTTTAGAGAGTCGAATTGTGTAGCTCATGAATTAGCCAGAGTAGCTAGAGGTACTGTTGGTCAGGTGTGGCTTGATGACCCACCAAACTTCCTGTTACCATGCTCCTGAACAATGTAACACTGATATCGACTGAATAAAGGAGCTTATGGTTGTCAAAAAAAAAAACTATAGGAACCCAATATATATTTCTCAAAAAAAACTCAGTTAATACCATTTAAGTTTGTATCCATCGTATAGTGGCCATGATGTCCCTTTCTTACAATCATGTTTTGCCTCATCACTTTTTCACACGCGTGTGGGTATTCCTCGAAACAGGCTTTTGCCCACTTTATAAATAAAGCAACCACACGATACAATGGTTCGAACAAAGAAAAATGTTGGGGCAACAACTAACACATGCCCAAGAAGAAAATAAATAAAAGAAACGGCGAATCGACGAAACTAGGTAACCCGCCATTGATGCGCCCTCCGAATTTGTTCCACCATGCTACTAGTGCACCAAAGCGTCTAGTACCCAAAAACATCTTCAAGAAGGGGGCGCCATCGACACGGCGCTGTTGTCTAGACCAACGCACTGGACTAAGGGTTCCCCCCGGTACTCGAAGTAGAGTGGACTAGGGATATACATGATGCCCTCCAGGAAGGAATGGCGCCACCCAAAGCTGGCACCATGTCGGAGTCGGTCCCCTAATCCCATCCACATAAGTACCGACCATAAACTTTGTAAGAACTCGTACTCGAAAGTGATAGATCGCAGTTTTGACATATAGCCCAAGGGAGTAGTAATGTGACGTAATCCCTGATGATTGTTTCCTTGAACAGATAGTGGGGGTGGGGGTGTGGTGCTCATCACTCATCGGAGAACAACTCCTTTATGGAACCATGCATTCGAAGCTGGATGGAAATGAGTACTGAAGAAAAAGAAACACGTGATTGAAACCCTCAGCCTAACGTACGTCCTGATGATCTGCCATTGGAGATTCATGCTAACTTCGGTAGTTGGGTGCATCTGTATCTGCATACCTCTTGGAGAAATCATATGTTGATAATGAAGGCTCCAGAGGTTGGAGTAACGTCGACCCACTAATGCTATCAACTACAAGGGACCCTCCAAATTTAACAACTTAAAACCAATTGAAGCTTCATTTGGGCAGATCTCATTATGTTGTACATGATCTCAAATGTTTGTGCGAGGCAAAGGTGCAACCTCTTTATGAGCATGATCCTCGTCAAGCTGCATGTAAGATCACAACTCGCTAAGCCGAATAGGATGTGTAGCAGAAATGTGGACGAACATCTTGTTGGTTTAACCAGCGATGTCATTATTTATGGCCATGACAAGGAAGCCGATTCTTCACTGGCTGAACTAAATTTTGATTCCTAGTAGCATCAAAGACATTTTTTCTTATAATGTTGCTTTATTAAATTTTGTAATCCATTTTTTTAGATGTGATGCCTTTTGGGAATGAATTTTAAGGATGTTCTCATCAAATGATGCATGCATCAAGGAGATCATGGTGAACCTTATCTAATAAGAATGGAGCAGTCAATCCTCGTAATAGTGTGTAGCCGTGAACAAGTAACATGATAATAGTTGCCTTTTTTTCTTATATATCATGTGGATTGTCGATTTGAAGTCACAAAAAACATGTCTAAAAGTGAATGTTGTATTGTGCTTTTCTTTCTGAAGCTGGAAATACAAAGATTGTCAAACTAGATAACAGAGCAATGATTTTCCGAACCGAAGGGGTGTCGGCCAATCCTGGTTGTCCTTGTGTTTTCAATTTACTAAGTATATGGAGGTTTTCACCTTTCTTTTTTATTTTTGCCTAAACTTGTTGCAGCTGTGTATATCTTAGTTATATAGATGTTGGGTTAATGTTTAAACCTTTTAAGCAACAAATCGCCATTTACTAAAAAAATGTGCAAGAGCAACTCTTAACAATAGTTGCAACTCAATTGACACAAATCAAGAATAAATCTGGAAATATGCCGCTAAAATCCTTGCAAGCACACTCCATTTATGAAATGTGAGGACTAGAATTTAACATCTGATTGATGGGAATCATCTGTATGCAACTCAATCACTGATATGTAGGTATTTCTTAGTACTTATAGGTAGTTTTGGTACTCATATTCACTTGTTTTGAATGTCACTTATTGCGATGTTTCGTGTACACTAGTGGAAAAAGGGCCATCCGTTCGCGACCCCTCAGAGCATTAGTCCCAGTTGCGCCACCAACCGGGACTAATGCTGGCACGCGTCCCGGTTGGAGCGGGCACGGGGCCAGGGGCATGCGTCCCGGTTGGTAAGGGGGAATACGTCCCGGTTGGAGCCACCAACCGGGACTAAAGGTTTGGCCACAACCACGTGGCATGGCACGCACCTTTAGTCCCGGTTGCTGGCTCCAACCAGGACTAAAGACCCCCTGCCCTCTATAAATGCAACGCCCCAGCCCCCTCTGCCTCCACTCTGTTTTTTCGAATGGTGGAAGGTGTGAGGGGGTGTGCTAGTTTTTTCTCATGCATGCATTGAAGGTGTTTGATGAAATGTTTGAGTGAATAATCCCGTTGAATTTCTCATAGAACAAAAATATAGAAGGTGTCCGAGACGCACTTGAGCTTTCTCCTCTTTATTTCCCTCGATCGAGGTTAGCAATCTTATCTTTTCTAGGTCATTGATACAATTCATGTGTCGGTGTGAATTGGTTATTTCACTATTTATGATGTCCTGTTTTTTGATAAACTTACTTATATGATGCAGATGAACGGTCGGGAATGGATGTACGGTGACCGGCGCGTAGCCGGGTATATCAAAGGCGTGGATAAATTTATCGATGTGGCTACGGCAAACAAAGAGAATGGATTTATACGTTGTCCATGTGTTCAATGTCGGAACAACAAGGAGTACTCTTCCTCGAAAATCATTCGCGGCCACCTGATTATGAAAGGTTTCATGCTCAACTATAATTGCTGGACCAAGCACGGGGAAAGAGGGGTTATGATGGAAGATGGTGAAGAAGAAGATGATGATAACAACTATCATCATATGTTTCCTGAATACAGTGATACTGCAATGGAAGACAATGGAGAGGAAAGAGGTGAAGAACGGGCATCAGATGAGCTGGCTGATGAACTTGGTAGGGTCATTTCTGATGCAAAGCGAGACTGTGAAACAGAAAATGAGAAGTTGAAGTTAGAGGGCATGTTAGAAGATCACAAGAAATTGTTGTACCCAAATTGTGAAGATGGCAGCACAAAGCTCGGTACCACACTGGAATTGTTGCGATGGAAGGCAGAGTGTGGTCTAACTGACTCCTCATTTGAAAAGATGCTGAAAATAATGAAGCCGAAGTTTCCAAAACATAACGAACTTCCCGAGAGTACCTACGAAGCAAAGAAGACTCTCTGTCCTCTGGGATTAGATGTGCAAAAGATACATGCATGCATTAATGACTGCATCCTCTACCGCGGTAAGGAGTATGAGAATTTAGATAAATGCCCGGTATGCAATGCGTTGCGGTATAAGATCAGACGAGATGACCCTGGTGATGTTGAGGGAGAGCCCCTCCGGAAGAGGGTTCCTGCTAAGGTTATGTGGTATGCTCCTATAATACCAAGGTTGAAACGCATGTTCAGAAACAAAGAGCATGCCAGGTTGTTGCGATGGCACAAAGAAGACCGTAAGAAAGACGGGAAGTTGAGACACCCTGCTGATGGGTCATAGTGGAGAAAAATCGAGAGAGACTTCCCAGACTTTGCAGGTGACGCAAGGAACTTATGGTTTGGTCTAAGTACGGATGGCATGAATCCTTTTGGGGAGCAGAGTTGCAGTCACAGCACCTAGCCTGTGACTCTATGTATATACAACCTGCCTCCTTGGTTGTGCATGAAGCGTAAGTTCATTATGATGCCAGTGCTCATCCAAGGCCCGAAGCAACCGGGCAACGACATTGATGTGTACCTTAGGCCATTAGTTGAAGAACTCTTACAGTTGTGGGGCAAACCAGGTGTATGTGCGTGGGATGAGAACAAACATGAGCAATTTGATCTACGAGGGTTGTTATTCGTAACCATCAATGATTGGCCTGCTCTTAGTAACCTTTCAGGACAGACAAACAAGGGATATAAGGCATGCACCCACTGTTTAGATAAGACCGAAGGTACATATTTGCATAAATGCAAGAAGGTTGTGTACCTGGCGAATCGACGATTTCTCCCGACCAATCATCCCGTAAGAAAGAAAGGCAAGCATTTCAAAGGTGAGGCAGATCACCGGAAGAAGCCTGAACTCCCTGCTGGTGATGATGTATTTGGTATGGTCAAGGACATAGAAGTAATCTTTGGAAAGGATCCCGGCGGTCAATCAGTTCCGAACGACGTCGCTACAGGACACGCACCCATGTGGAAGAAGAAATCTATATTTTGGAAGCTGCCATATTGGAAAGTCCTGCGTGTCCGCTCTTCAATCGACGTGATGCACATGACGAAGAATCTCTGCGTGAACCTGCTAGGATTCCTAGGCGTGTATGGGAAGACAAAAGATACACCTGAAGCACGGGAGGACCAACAAATTATGAAAGACCCAAAGAACATGCATACACATAACAAGACGGATAAAGGGCGTCACTTAAGTCATGCCAGCTATGCTCTTACCAAAGCAGAGAAGAAATCTTTTTTGAAGTCCTTTACAGTATCAAGGTGCTGTCGGGCTTCTCATCTAATATAAAGGGGATAATAAATATGGCAGAGAAAAAGTTCCAAAACCTGAAGTCTCATGACTGTCACGTGATTATGACGCAATTGCTTCCGATTGCATTGAGGGGGCTTCTACCGGAAAATGTTCGAGTACCCATTGTGAAGCTGTGTTCATTCCTCAATGCAATATCTCAGAAGGTAATCAATCCAGATATTCTGCCATGGTTACAGAAGGATGTGGTACAATGTCTTGTTAGTTTTGAATTGGTGTTCCCACCATCCTTCTTCAATATTATGACGCATCTCCTAGTTCATCTAGTGGAAGAGATTGCCATTCTCGGTCCGGTATTTCTGCACAATATGTTCCCCTTTGAGAGGTTCATGGGAGTCTTAAAGAAATATGTTCATAACCGTGCTAGACCAGAAGGAAGCATCTCCAAGGGATATGGAACAGAGGAGGTCATTGAGTTTTGTGTTGACTTTATTCCTGACCTTAAGCCGATTGGTGTTTCTGACTCGCGGCATGAGGGAAGACTAAGTGGAAAAGGCATGCTGGGAAAGAAAGCAATGATATGTAGGGACGGTGATTCTTTCACTAAAGCACACTACACAGTTCTACATAATTCCACCTTGGCAGCTCCGTATATCGAGGAACACAAGAATATTGTACGCTCCAAAAACCCGGGGAAGCCTGAATCATGGATTACAGATGAACACATGAAGTCTTTCGGTGGTTGGATGCGGACACATCTCTTGAATGACACCACTGTTGGAGATCAGCTATACTTGTTGGCCGCGTCACCATCTTCTACTGTATTTAATTTCCAAGGGTACGAAATAAATGGGAATACATTCTACACGATCGCCCAAGATAAAAAGAGCACCAACCAAAATAGTGCTGTCCGCTTTGATGCAATAGACGAGAATGGACAAAAGGACACATATTATGGTTACATAGAGGAGATATGGGAACTACACTATGGAGTCTCTTTTAAGGTCCCTTTGTTTCGCTGCAAATGGGTCAACCTGAATGGGGAAGGGGTAAAGATAGACTAGTTGTACGGAATGACAACAGTGGATCTCAACAATCTTGGTTATAGAGATGAACCATTCGTCCTAGCCAATGATGTGTCTCAGGTTTTCTATGTGAAGGACATGTCCCCCAGACCGAAAAAAAGAAAAAATATGCAAACGAATACATCATATGATGAGCCAAAGCGTCACATAGTTCTTTCAGGGAAAAGAAACATCGTGGGAATTGAGGACAAGACAGACATGTCAGAAGATTATAATAAGTTTGATGAAATTCCGCCCTTCACAATGAAAACTGACCCAAGCATTCCGTTAAGTAAAGAAGATGCTCCATGGTTACGTCTGAAGCGGTCATAAGGAATGACATATGCCAAGAAGTTCATGCTCATATTATGTAACTCTAGTTCATGTCTTTCGCGGTTTGTGGCTTGACCGAAGGATATATTTCGCGGTTTGTGGCCTTTAGTCCCGGTTTTGTAGTCTCAGTTTTTAATATTAATAAATGTCTTGAGTGTTAGTCTCGTTTTGTGGCTGGACCGGGAGTGCCTCTATGACCAGTTTCTTGGAGATGCCGGTGGACTGGGATCCAGTGGCATATCCTTGAAACTGGTCATAGTGGTGTCCCTGCTCTCGAAAACCATCTTGCAGCTTGTAACTTCACTAACTAGATCAATACGCCTCGGAGCTAACTAATTTCACATATTAGGGAGTGCCTCTATGACCAGTTTCTCGGAGATGCCGGAGGACTGGGCTCCGTCGGCATCTCCCTGAAACTGGCCGTAGTGGTGTCCCTGCTCTCTAAAACCATCTTGGAGATGCCTCAAACTGGCTGGAGGACTGGACTCACAAGGATGCCTATTTATAGTACAAGCAGCTCGACATATTAGGGAGTGCCTCTATGACCAGTTTCTCGAAGATGCCGGAGGACTGGGCTCCGTCGGCATCTCCTTGAAACTGTCCGTAGTGGTGTCCCTGCTCTCTAAAACCATCTTGGAGATGCCTCAAACTGGCTGGAGGACTGGACTCACAAGGATGCCTATTTATAGTACAAGCAGCTCGGCATAATGTCTACACTCACGACATAATGTCGACACTCACCCCTATTATTAGTGCTGACTCATCTTTAGTCCCGGTTGGTGACACCATCCGAGACAAGGTACAAGCCGCACGACATAATGTCGACACTCATCCCTATTATTAGTGTTGCCTGGCCCACTCTGCCGCAATCCCTTCAGTCGCGGTTGGTTTCTCCAACCGGGACTAAAGATGAACCCTCTCTTTATATAGGCATTTACCTCTATTTATTAGGTAACACTCAAGACATTTATTAATATTAAAACCGGGACAAACCGGGACTAGCTAACACTCAGGACTAAAGCCGCCCCCTTTAGTCATAATCATGCCTAGTCCTATAGTACGCAACTTCAGGGTCTTCATCGTCGTCGTCATCATCATCGTCATCGTCACCTGCCACTCCGGGGATCCTCAGCCCATCCATGACATATACCAGGGGCCATTCCAGCCTCGGATTCACGGCGGGCGGGAGAGGGGTCTCCTGGAAGACGATGTCGCTACCGCCGGGACAGTGTGGGGCCTGTGGCGGGTGGACTCGTGGGCACCGTAGGCGAGGATGGTCTCCCCCGGCGATGTAGCACATCACTCCGATGATAGTATGGTTCGCCCACCACAGACACCGGCCGGCTTCGTTGTGGTTCACCGGTGGCGGGCCATCACCCTCGTTCGTGGCGAGCTTCCTTTCCCGCCTATTAGCGAAGAAGGCATTCCAGGTGTCATAGTTGTCCGGATCCCACTGGGGATCCATCCGCTGCTCCGGCGTGAGCTCGTGGTAGAAGTGGTTTGTGATGGCCGCCTGGCGTGCGGAACCTCGAGGGATAGGAGGGACAGGAACCCCTCCAGCGCTCAGCATCCAGCCGGCGGGCGGCCGGTAGCCCGGCGGACAAGGGTAGTTGGAGGCGCACAGCGCCTCGGTCTCCTCGAGGGTCAGAATGGCCCAGTAGGCGTTGTCCATTGTTCTAAGAGAGGAAGGTGTGGATGTGTGGATAGCCATGGCACGATCACCCTAAATATAGAGGGAAAGGGCGGGAAAACTTGGCGTGAAGCTTTGGGAAATGGCGGGAACTATCTTTAGTCCCGATGAGTGACTACATCCGGGACTAAAAGCTCTAGTAGAAAGGAAAGGGCGGGAAAACTTGGCGGGAAGAGGTGGGAAATGGCGGAAAATATTTTTAGTCCCGGTTTGTGACTACATCCAGGACTAAATGTCGGCAGGAAGTTATGTGCTGAATCACGGTATAGTTTGTGATGTTGTGCTGAATCGCGTGGTGTCATATTTTGGTACATAGTTGAAATGAAAAATACCAGACTTGGTATATTGATCATGTTTCGAAAAAACCTTCACAAAATGACCTATCATGTTCGAGGTTTCATGGCTTTTGGTCCAAATGACCGATGTTATGTGCTGAATCACGGCATAGTTTGTGATGTTGTGCCCATATTATGCATGTGTGTGGACATTGGTATGGTGAACAATGTTGCAGGAGGAAGTTTTCCTTTTTGTCACACGGAAAAGCCCTTTTCCATTTTCCGAGCGCAAAAAAACGGATCGTTTTGTGAAGTAACCACCAAAATGCCGTTTCAGAATGCTACCGTCCCATTTTCCTAAAATACTAGACCACCTTACATGGACTATCTCCCAACCGGTACATCTCAAACCTTTTCGTCCATCCCGGGTAAAAAGGACAAATGTCTGCCGAATCGGTAGGAAGTGGGTCCGGTTTGTACTACAGGTACATGATCTATCGCCCGTGATTTTTCGAAAAAATCATTTTTAGACTCGCAATATGTGGTTTCTTCAGATATCCAATGCAAGTTATAACGATGCTCGTCCCCTATCTTCATGCACACCGGTTCAACCATAGTCAGAAATTCAGATAATTCAAAACGGGCATAATAAATTCAAAAAAAATCCGAACAATGAAAATCCTTCGCGTGGTGTCATATTTTGTTACATAGTTGAAAGGAAAAATACCAGACTTGGTATATTGATCATGTTTCGAAAAAACCTTCACAAAATGACCTATCATGTTCGAGGTTTCATGGCTTTCGGTCCAAATGACCGATGTTATGTGCTGAATCATGGCATAGTTTGTCATGTTGTGCCCATATTATGCATGTGTGTGGACATTGGTATGGAGAACAATGTTGCAGGAGGAAGTTTTCCTTTTTGTCACACGGAAAAGCCTTTTTACATTTTACGAGCACAAAAAACGGGTCGTTTTGTGAAGTAACCACCAAAATTCCGTTTCAGAATGCTACCGTCCCATTTTCCTAAAATACTAGACCAGCTTACATGGACTATCTCCCAACCGGTACATCTCAAACCTTTTCGTTCATCCCGGGTAAAAAGGACAAATGTCTGCCGAATCGGAAGGAAGTGGGTCCGGTTTGTACTACAGGTACATGATCTAGTTCTAACGATGCTCGTCCCCTATCTTCATGCACACCGGTTCGACCATAGTTAGAAATTCAGATAATTCAAAACGGGCATAATAAATTCAAAAAAATCCGAACAATTAAAATCCTTCGCGTGGTGTCATATTTTGTTACATAGTTGAAAGGAAAATACCAGACTTGGTATATTGATCATGTTTCGAAAAAACCTTCACAAAATGACCTATCATGTTCGAGGTTTCATGGCTTTCGGTCCAAATGACCGATGTTATGTGCTGAATCACGGTATAGTTTGTGATGTTGTGCCCATATTATGCATGTGTGTGGACATTGGTATAGAGAACAATGTTGCAGGAGGAAGTTTTCCTTTTTGTCGCACGGAAAAGCCCTTTTGCATTTTCCGAGCGCAAAAAACGGGTCGTTTTGTGAAGTAACCACCAAAATGCCGTTTCAGAATGCTACCGTCCCATTTTCCTAAAATACTAGACCACCTTACATGGACTATCTCCCAACCGGTACATCTCAAACCTTTTCGTCCATCCCGGGTAAAAAGGACAAATGTCTGCCGAATCGGTAGGAAGTGGGTCCGGTTTGTACTACAGGTACATGATCTATCGCCCGTGATTTTTCGAAAAAATCATTTTTAGACTCGCAATATGTGGTTTCTTCAGATATCCAATGCAAGTTATAACGATGCTCGTCCCCTATCTTCATGCACACCGGTTCGACCATAGTCAGAAATTCAGATAATTCAAAACGGGCATAATAAATTCAAAAAAAATCCGAACAATGAAAATCCTTCGCGTGGTGTCATATTTTGTTACATAGTTGAAAGGAAAAATACCAGACTTGGTATATTGATCATGTTTCGAAAAAACCTTCACAAAATGACCTATCATGTTCGAGGTTTCATGGCTTTCGGTCCAAATGACCGATGTTATGTGCTGAATCATGGCATAGTTTGTCATGTTGTGCCCATATTATGCATGTGTGTGGACATTGGTATGGAGAACAATGTTGAAGGAGAAAGTTTTCCTTTTTGTCGCACGGAAAAACCCTTTTCCATTTTCCAACACTCACCCCTATTATTAGTGTTGACTCGTGTTTTGTCCCGGTTGGTGTCTCCAACCGGGACTAAAGGTTCATCTTTAGTCCCGGTTGGTGACACCATCCGGGACAAGGTACACGCCGCACGACATAATGTCGACATAAAAATAGAAAATGGTTTTGGATTATTTATTTAAATCCATACACTTTTTATGTTTAAAGTTTTTCTAAATTCCAAATTGATATTAAAAAAATATAAGTTAATTCATTTTTAATTGTAAATGGTTCATATTTTAAATGGTTACATTAATTATTTTTTAAAACAGAAAATGGTTTTGAATTATTTATTTAAATCCAAACACTTTTTATGTTTAAAGTTTTTCTAAATTCCAAATTAATTATCATTTAAAAAACAATACAAATTTAAACCCCAAAATAAAAAATAAGACGGGAACAGAGAGAAAATACCTGAAATTTTTTGAAAACAGGGGAATATGTCCCGGTTGGAGCCACCAACCGGGACTAAAGACCCCCTGCACGCCAACCCTTGGTCTGCTGAAAATATTGGAGTATAGGTCCCGGTTGGTGGCTCCAACCGGGACGTATAACCCTTTAGTCCCGGTTGGAGCCACCAACCGGGACTAAAGGTCCTTTGGTTATAACCCTTTAGCCTTTCCTCTTCTTCTTCCCTTCCCCATCACTTCTCTGCTTCACCGACGCGCGCACAACCGCCCCCGACGCCGGCAGGCTGCCCGAGCTCGCTGCCCCCGACGCCGTCAGGCTGCCCGAGCCCGCACGTTCCATCCGCCAGCACCGCCGCCTCCGTCCATGCGCGCACCAGTCGTCGCCCACGACTCCGTCTTCCTCGACCCCGACCGTGCTCGCCAGCATCGATTCGCTCAACCTCGACCTCCCGCGCTCTCTCCGACCAACCTCACGCGCTCAGGGTGAGCAAGCGAACCTTCTGGATGCCTCCTTCCTTCCCCTCTCGCTGTAGTTCATGCATGCGCCGTTAGATCCCGCGTTCGCCGCCGTCGGCCGTCGTTGTACCACCTGCTCCGGCAACCAACAGAGGGCGGCGCCGCCAATTTTGAGTCCGCCTGGATGCGCTGATTCCAGCACGCCAAGTCCCGCAGCCCCGCTTGCTCTCCTTCGCTGCCTACCATCGCCGTCTGACGTGTCTCCGGCGAGCCCAACGTGGCGTCTAGGTGGCATCCGCGTGGCCCTGGTCCCACCAGTCAGCCTCTAGGGCTAGCTCCTTCTCTGGTGACAGATGACCCTGTTTCCCCTTTGCTTGCGTGACAGGTGGCCCTGGTCCCACCAGTCAGCCACTATGGCTAGTTGTTACTATAGTGCAAAAGGTTTAAACATTTGATTTAATAATTTCAGAATTTGAATAAAACTTGTAAATTCAATAACTTTTAATCTGTAATTCAGAAAAATATAAATAATATACCAAAATGTTCAGAAAATGAGATCTATCTATCTATGCTATAATCATGCATTGTTCAACAACTTAAATGACAAGTTTAATTAGAACACCCTAGTAACCCTAACAGGTGATTCCGGAGTTCCTTGAGTTAGGGTTTGCGCCCCTCGGAACCCCGATTAACTTGTCGAGCATGCTTTAGGGTTACATTCCAATGCACATTAACTAGTCATATCATCATCATTGCTTGAGCATTGCATCGATGCCATGTGTTGATTGTTTCCCTTTCTTTCCGGTGATTTGGTTCTTCTCGGTAGAATACGATATCGAGATCGAGATCGAAGACCGAGATCAAGACCATAGAAGATCGACGAACAATATTTGACCAACTATAATCAAGTCAAGTATTTTGTTAGTATCTAGTGTTACCTATCTGCTGGATAGTTTCCCTTTTGTAGCCTTATACTCATGTTCCCCTCTCATATGCATCCGAGGTTTCTCCGAACTAGGTTTTACACCCCTCGGAACTCCGGAATATTCATTTTAGTTGATTTTAGCTAGAGTTACCTATCTACTACACGGTTTCCTTTTTGTAGCTAGGTTTAGGGTTTAGGGTTTCTCTTCATTTTTATTATTGTGTATGTATATATTAGGGTTTCTCTGAATTAGGGTTTATATCTCTCAACACCGTACTTAACTTTCTCCTTTAGCCGCTTTGACTTATTCGTTTTTCCACCTATGCAGAAAATATGGACCCACACGTCAGAGAGGAAGAAAAGGAAGAGTTGATCCAAGGTGTGATCCGTGGGGAAGATAATTTAGACGTATCAACGTTTCTGAACAACTCCGGTGAGGGTGATCCTCTTTTTACTGGAATAGACAACTTGTTTGAGGTTGAAGGTGTTGCCTTCCGCGAGGGAGAAGGCGATGCCTTTTGTAATCGAGAAGACGACCGCTCCGGCGAGGTGCATGTAATATAATTAATTCATTAATTAATCATCTGCTATCTATATAGAAATAGTAACGACGATCTTTCTTCTTTTAGCCCTCCGGATCGAAGGAATCTACTGAAAAGAGCAGACGAGGCCCAACCAAAAAGTTGCAAGACCATGAGAGGTTCAGGATCGAAGATGTCGCTGAAGACGGCAAGCCGACGGCTCCCGAAGTTGTCGCAAACAAATTTGTGGCACAATGCGGAGTAATCGTTAGGGACTTAATCCCGATCACCATTAGAAATTGGAATAGGCCTGCTAATGCGGATGGAGAGGGAACATGTTTATTTGTCCCTAACCACGCCAAAGATTTACTGTGGAAGAGGCTCATGGTTAATTTCAAACTACCGAAGATAGAGCTGGATCCAAATGCGGAGGATCCAGTTGAGGACGCCTTACAACATGGGAGAGCCATGGAGGCTAAGGTCAGGGAGTGGGCTTTGAAGAAGATGGCCCAGTGTTTCACCAACTGGAAGAAAAGATTGCACCTTGACTATGTCGTGAAAGAGGAGACTCCCGATTTCAAGAATATTCAGTTTGAGAAGATAAAACCATTCTGGGCTGAGTTTGTGGAATACAAGACATCAGAAAAAGCTAAGAAAATGTCTGCAACGAATAAGCTGAATGCTGATAACAAGAAGTATCACCATACTATGGGGCAAGGTGGCTATAGGGCTCGCATTCCTAAGTGGGAGAAACTTGAGAATGAACTGCGTGATAAAAAGATCACCCCAGAGACAGACGATTGGGTAGAACGCGCAAGGAATTGGTTTTACGGGCATGGGGGCACGTTGGACTCGGAAGGGAGGTGTATATATAACATACGACATAAAGAAGACCCCTTGCCAATCGAGAGGATCAGAAAAGCAGTACAGGCTGTTAAAGATGGGGACTTCATTCCCGATAGAGAGAATGATGAGCTCACACTCGCCCTTGGAAATAAGTAACATGATGGATGAACACGAGGCACAAGAGGCTCCCAACCATGGAGGACTGGGTTTCCAGAAGAGAGGAAGAAATATCCTGATAGAAGCCGTCAGAGGAGAAAGGACAGGGTGGAAGTTGAAGCAGATAGTCAGAAAGAGCGAATGCGTTTAATTGAAGAACGATTAAAGCAACAACAAGATGAAATTAACGCACTTAAAGAGCAAAGTACTACCGGCCCATCTCAGCAGCACACTGCATTCGATGCTACCGGCCTATCGAATAATCGAAAAAGCAGTGTGGCTTCCACCGAGGTCCCGGGTGATGACAATGGCGATGACGATGATGCACCGACGATGGCTCCTGTTGGCTACCCAGTGGATGATATCATAGAGATGACACACTGCGAGCTACATGTCAAAGTTGTGAACATATCAATGAAGGTGGCGGTCGGCTATGCCTTACCAATTGGATCCACACCAACTTACCATTGTCGTCCGGTTCTAGAGGGCTACGCTATTGTCGGCGTGGATGAAATCATGCCTACCTTTGAAATTTTGGATCTTCACTACCCTGCAGGTGAAGGGGATGTGACTGTGCTGGGAGACGGAAAAAACGTCACCATTCTATGGCCGAAGGAATGTATCGTGCTTCGAAATCACACGCCAAGGCCATCTTCGACGCCGCCTCACCCGTCTCCAGCGAGGTCGTCGCCGCCGCGGCAGCCGTCTTCGTCGCCTCACCAATCTCCGGCGCAGCCATCGCGGCGCCTAAGGGTCAAAAGCGTAAGCGTACCGCTACTGTGCCTCGTGGTAAGCGATCGCCGAAACGTAAACAAGAGCCTCTTCCAAAAGTACCAAAGGTTCCTCCCAAGAAAGCTTATGACTGTACTGAAGAGGAGACTGCGGCGATCGTTGATGCGGAAACGACAGCGTTAAAGAGCCAGTGTTCCCCAGCACCAAAGAAGAAAAATCCAAAGTGTTGAAAATGCTAAAGAATCTTCATCAACCCGAGCCAAAGCTGTCATCAGACTATGAGCGTTCTATTCTCAAGTCACATGCGGCACAAAAAGCCTCGAAGAGCAGTACTGATGCAAGCGAGAAATCTGTTGCCCAGCTCGGAGAACAAGCAAAACAGACTTGCGCCCCTCTCAAGGTGATTTCCCAAACCAATGTGGGGTTGAGAAAATATGGGGCCGAAGAGTAGTATGATCCAGAGGTAGTTGCACAATACGGAGAAGTTGCCGCTGCTCAAGGTATGAGTATTGCCCAGTACTTATCCCAGTTAGAGTTCTTCCCCGTGAGTGAAGTAGCATACAAATACCAGTACGACAAACCTCTCGTCTACCTGAGGAGGTAAACAATCTTCCAACAAAAATGCGAAGATTGCATAACTGGTACATGCATGCCACAAGGGCCGGGGCTAACTAGATAGTGCTGAGGGTTATAAAAAAGCATCATGGGAAAGATAAGGATGACATGATATCCATTGAATTTGATGAACTATTTCAATTATTCAATCAAGACGCCTTGGACAAATCGATCATCAGTGCCTATTGTCTGTAAGTACTAATTCTGTAATTAATTTAGTCTCCAGCTATATTATTTTGTTTATTGCATGTATATAATCATACTGTAATATGCAGAATGAAGATTCTCGAATGCAGCAGAGGACAAATCTATGACATTGGCTTCATTGACCCATATTGGGTTCATGAAGCTAATCTCAAAATAAGCCCCCAGGATATGGAGGATAATATAGTACACGCGTTAAGGTTTCAAGAAACCAAAAGGGAAATACTATTTCCTTACAACTTCGAGTGAGTGTTATTGTCTTGTATACACTTTCTATTTCGCTTACTCGATGTTAAGTATATAATTGATTAGTTATGCATTTGCAGCTTCCACTATATTCTATTAATCATTCAACTTGACAAAGGGTGTGTACTAGTCATGGACTCAAAACATAAACCCCTTGAGACATGGAAGGACATGCAGATACTTCTCCAGCGGTAATTCTAATCATTACGACGCTATATCGGCAACGTTCGTGAATTTTATGATATCAAGTACTTAATAACTTATTTTATTCGTTTTCTACGCCGGGCAGCGCTTGGAAACGGTTCACCAACAAGGCTAGGGGTGTTTGGAAAGAGGAGCTTACATTTCAACCACTAGATGTAAGCACCACTAGCTATATCCGCGCATCTCTTTGATTCTAGTTTTGATACAGTTATTATCATGCTTGATTATTATTTTGATTGAACTCTGTTCTCGTATGCGAGTTTATCCGGCAGACGTGCGATGAGAAGGGCAGAAATTTAGAGCAACTCCACGTACGTAAACAATTTCTATAGTTTTTAATTACAATCAAATTGTGTTTAGTTTCATTTATATAGGCTGACTCCTTTTTTAAATCAGATCGAACGTCTACGGGACGGTCTTCTGCCAAAGGATCGCGTACGAGCAATTCAGGAGGAATTGGCGGGATTCTTGGATGCAGAAGTCCTAGACCCAAAAAGGGAATACTACTCGGCTGTGTATAGACAATAGGAATTGTAAAAATAGCAACTTTGAAGAAATTGGCCGGTAGCATCGAATAGCAACTTTTGTATGTAGTGCATGAACTCGATCCGTGTATTGAATATAATATTGCCATCATGATGTAATATAAGGTTCCTTCATTGATAAGTGCAAATCACTAAATAAACAATAAAACAACCTAAATGAATTCTCTGCCGCGGCACAAAAAGTGGCGAAAATGCTGCCGCGGCAACAAAATGTGCCAAAATGAATTCTCTGCCACGGCAGAGAAATGGGCCAAATCTCTGCCGTGGCAGAAGATTATTAGTCCCGGTTCGTCCCTCTGCCGCTGCCACGTGTGCACCCTTTAGTCCCGGTTGGTGGGGCAACCGGGACTAAAGGTTAGAGCTTTAGTCCCGATTGCCCCGTCCCGGTTGGGCAACCGGGACTAAAGCCCCGTACCAACCGGGATCTATAGGGCTGTTTCCACCGGTGGCATTTACCCTTTCAAGTCAAATCTAAAAAACTTGATATTGTTTATTGTAGTTAAAACTCACGAGGAATTGCATCATGTTTCGTTGTACAATCTTGCGTTTTAAAAGAAAACCATTCTTTGACTTGGAGAAAAGGGAATGGAAACATAGTCTTCCTAATTTTCTTTTTTGTGAATTTCGAAATTTTGTTCCTAGCACAGCTAGCTCTACTCATGTCATTCAGCTCTGGAAAAGGAACGAATGTCTAGCTACCATCATTGTTCAAGGATAATACTTTGCAACTATTGGTCTTCATTATATAAACCCCTTCATCTCCACCTGAGCGGATAGTATCTCCGTTTCTCATTTAATTTTAGAAATTGGTATGTAAAACCTAGTCCTCATTTATTTCACGAACAATACTTTGCAGCCATTGCTCTTTACATATATATAAACCACTCGTCAACCCGAGATAGATAGTAGGCTCCGAATTTCATTTAATATATGATAGCCGTAGAACCAGCTGTTTTTAGGGTAGAACTAGCTTTATTTATACTATACTACTTTGTTGCAGCCATTGCACTAGGAGAGACAGTCACATACACGCATATCGCGTAGAGAGGGTGAGAGAAGAAATGTAAGAAGTAGTGGAAATAGAAGACATCGGGAAAAGTGGCTGAGCCAAAGCTGAGATCGACCTAGACCAAGCCTGATACTGATGATCTTGACCAGGCTCAAATGTTGCATAGTACTCCGGTGTAACTAGTTACCGGCCAGTCATATGTATTGATCGTGGATACATTTCTGTACGCATCATCTTCCTAGTTTATGGCCGGCACTAACATGCCGTGAGCTAGAAAACCTGATGAACCGGTTGCTTGTTAGCATTTTCCCTCTTATTTTGTACTCCCTCGACGACAATGTTACATGAACGATGTTTTAATATGACGCATCAAAAATATCTATACTGGGACGTTTGATTATCGGATGCGACGCCCCCGATGGATGCGATGTTAACTATTGCATCCAGATGGTCCCAAAGGCGAAAGCACTGCCTTTTCTTCTGGCCAGTTTACCTTCTATTCAGAATACGAAGCAATACCGGTTCCTGTACCTGACATCACAGTGAAAAGTTCACAATGTTCAATATACCGTCAATCTTCACATGCATGTCCATGAAGACCTCTTTGGTTTTTTTGTGATCCGGCTTCTCATGTTCAGGAAACCACCATAAGTCATTCAAAAATACCACCACAATTGTCCCAGTGACTTTAAATATTATCTAGACACAAAATCATGACTTGGGCGAAAAATAAAGGGAACATAATGTTTCTAGTGGCAATACTAGCACAGTGAGCATAATTCATCCCATTCAGTTCATGGAAGAATATATAAAAGTGCACCAACCTTCATTTCCCGAATAATACCTTGCACCCATTGCCCTTTATTTATACAAACTATCTTCATCATCATCATTGTAGAAAATAAGATCATATTCATTTAATCCTAAAATATTGGCGGAACTGTTGGAGATATGACCTAGAGGCAATAATAAATGTAGTTATTATTATATCTTTGTATTTATGATAAATGTTTGCATTCATGCTATAACAGTATTAACAAGGAAACATTAATACTTGTGTGATTTGTAAACTAGATTAGAGTCCCTAGTAAAGCTTCTTCATAATACTAGCTTGTTGGTTAATAGATGATTGTGGTTTCCCTATCATGAACATTGAGATGTTATTAACAACAAGATCATATCATTAGGAGAATGGTATGATGGACATACTCCTATAGATAAGCGTAGCATAAAGATCAAGTCATTTTAATAGTTCAATTGCTATAAGCTTTCTGATACATAGTAATCTAATTCCTTCGATCATGAGATCATGCTTATCACCATCACCGGAAGGATGCTTTGATGACATCAAACACCACACCGTCACTGGGTGGCTATAAAGGTGGCATTGAGTGTTCGGAAAGTATGGGTTGAGACACATGGATCAAGAGTGGGATTTGTCCATCCATATGACGGATAGATATACTCTGGGCCCTCTCGGTGAAATGTCATCCAATTATCTTGCAAGCATGTGACTGGCTCACAAGGGATCACATATCACGGGAACGAGAAAAGAGTACTTATCGGTAACGAGGTTGAACTAGGTATGCAGAGATACCGACGATCAAAACCTCGGATAAGTAAACTATCGTGAGACAAAGGGAAATTGGTATCGTATGTAAGTGGTTCATTCGATCGCAAAGTAATCATAGAAATATGTGGGGGCCATATGAATTTCCAGATTCCTCTATTGGTTATTGTTCGGAGAAGTGTCTCAATCATGTCCGCATAATTCACGAACCGTAGGGAGACACACTTAAGGATTCGATGTTGTTGAGTAGATATGGAATGATGAGTAAGAGATCGAATGTTGTTCGGAGTCTCGGATGGGATCCGGGATATCACGAGGAGATCCGGAATGGTCCGGAGAATAAGATTCATATAAGGAAAGTCATGTTTCGGAGTTGGGGAATGATTCCGGTGTTTTCATCGGGAATGTTGTAGAAGGTTCCGGAATGTCCGGCACTCCGGAGGGGAAGGGTACATGAATGTGTCATGACAATGTGGAATGGTTGCATCATGTACTAGGTATCATGTCTGAGCAAAATAAAGGAATAAATCAAATCCTAGTTTGAGAAGTCAAACGCCAATTTGAAAAGTCAAACAGCAGTTTTGCTTGGTGGAGGGAGAGTAGGAAACCTACTTGGGGAGGAGTTCCTCTCCCTCCACCCGCCGGACAAGGAGGCCGACTTGTGGGAGGACTCCCTCCCCTTGGCCGGCGCCCTCCCACCTATAAAAGAAGGAGCAGGGGTGCCCCCTCTTCCCTATACCTCTCTCCACCAAAACCCTAGCCCTAGCCGCCGGCCACCACAAGTCGCCGCCGCCCTAGGGTTTGCCCTAGCCGCTGAGTTGGGGATCTCCCCAAGCCCTAGCCGCCGGCCTAGCCTCCTCCCTTGGTGCCTCTAAACCCTAGATCGCCAAGGCCTCTCTCATAGTCCACCATACTCGCTCCGGCTTAAGGAGAAGCCCTGTGAGATCTCCCCTCCACTTCCGGTACCACGTCGTCGTGCTGCCAGAATCGCGAGGAGAGTGCTACAACCTCCGCTCCCTGCTGGAACAAGGGAGAGGAAGGTCTTCATTGAGTACTAAACGTGTGACCGACTACGGAAGCGCTGCCGGAACGCAGCGCCGGAAGGATCATCTACAAGATCTTGAGATCGGCAAGAGTACGACTACATCACCCACGAGAATCTACTCTCGTTAACCGCTTTGGAATCTTCGAGGGTGAGTTCCTCTATCGACTCGTTGCTACAATCTAGTAGATAGATCTTGGCTTGTTTGTTTGCATGCGGTAGAATTTTTTGTTTTCCATGCTACGAACCCCTACAGTGGTATCAGAGCTGTGTCTATATGTAGATCTGTTGCACGAGTAGAACACAATGGTCATTGTGGGCGGTGGTTCTTTTATTATCAATTGCTTCTTGTGTACTTTGCATCTTGCGGTATGATGGGATGAAGCGGCCCGGGCTAACCTTACATGACATCGTTCATGAGACTTGCTCCACGCTCAACATGCAACTTGTATTGCATAAGTGTCTTTGCGGGTGACTGTCTCTCCCATTGTAGTATAGATCCAATTTACAACGGGCACTTGATAGTTCAAACATCAACGTTGTGGTTATTGTTCGTAAGTTAGATCGACACTTATTGAAAGCCCCAAACCACGTAAAATATGCAAAGAAAAATAGAGGCGTCTAACTTTGTTTTGCAGGGGTGTGTTGTGATGTGATATGGCCATGATTGTGATTATATTTGATGTATGCAATGTTCCTTATTGTAAGTTGGCAACCGGCATGAGCCATATGGTTGTCTTTAATTTCTGTTAAGACCCGCGTGTCTATTCAAAGTAGTTGTAATAGTTGGTGCTGGTGGACGACAACTATAAAACGTCGCCATTGACCTTGACGCTATGCCGGTGATGATGGAGATCATGTTCGTGCTTGAAGATGGAGATCGGAAGCATAAGAAGAAAGGCCATATCATATCACATATTATGAATTGCATGTGATGTTAACGACGGTAGCATTATAAGATGATCCCTCGTGCACATAAATTTCAAGTTTTAAAGTGTTCATCCTTAGTAAGCACCGTTGCTAAAGCTTGTTGTTTCGAAGCACCACGTGATAATCGGGTGTATTAGATTCTGCAAGTGTATACAACGTGAGCAAGCCAGATTTGCTCATGCGGAAGCTAAGGTTTGATCTTGACGAGCCTAGCATGTACAGACATAGTCTCGGAACACAGATCACCGAAAGGTAAAGCATGAATCATATAGTAGATATGATGAACATGTCGATTGTTCGCCATTGAAGCTACATCAACTCTCATGATGATCGGTTTTGATGTGGTGGATTTGGTTCGTGTGATCACTAAAACAATGTGAGGGATATTGTTTTGAGTGGGAGTTCACCTAGATTAATTTAACTATTAATTAGAACTCAATTTGTCATAAACTTAGTCTAAACTATTGCAAATATGTTGTAGATCAATGGCAGCCCCTACCATCAATTTTAATGCGTTCCTAGAGAAAGAAAAGTTGAAAAACAATGGAAGCAACTTCGCGGATTGGTTCCACAATTTGAGGATTGTCCTCAATGCTGGTAATTTGACCTATGTGCTGGATGCACCGCTGGGTGACCCGCCTGCAGCTAATGCTACCGACGAAGTAAAGAACGTTTACATCACTCGGAAGAATCAGTACTCCACAGTTCAGTGTGCTATCTTGTATGGTTTGGAATCGGAGCTTCAGAAAAGGTTTGAGAACCATGACCCACATGATATTGTCCGTGAACTCAAAATGATATTTGAGGCTCACGCGGCAGTTGAGAGTTATGAGGCTTCTGAAAAGTTCTTTAACTGCAAGATGGAAGAGGGCAGATCCGTCAGTGAGCATGTGCTTAAGATGTCTGGGCACGCAAACAAACTCCAAATTTTGGGTATAGTGATTCCTAATGCTTTGGGGATTTACCGTGTCCTCCAATCACTACCACCGAGTTACAAGAACTTTGTGATGAACTACAATATACAAAACATGAACAAGACGTTGCCAGAACTCTTCTCCATGTTGAAATCTGCAGAAGTGGAGATCAAGAAAGAGCACCAAGTGTTGATGGTCAATAAGACCACCAAATTCAATAAAGGCAAGTCTAAGCAAAAGGGAAACTTCAAGAAGGGCGGTAAGAAAGTTGTCGCACCGGCGAAGAAGACCAAGGCTGGACCTAAACCTGATACTGAGTGCTTTTACTGCAAGGGAGAGGGTCACTGGAAGCGGAATTTCCCAAAGTACTTGGCGGATTTGAAGAACGGCAACATCAAGAAGAAAGGTATATCCGATATACATGTTATTGATGTGTATCTCACTAGTACTCGTAGTAGTGCCTGGGTATTTGATACTAGTTCAGTTGCTCATATTTGTAACTCGAAACAGGTACTGTAAATAAACGGAAGCTAACGAAGAACGAGGTGACGATGCGCGTTGGAAATGGATCAAAGGTTGATGTGATCGCGGTCGGCACATTACCTCTTCATCTACCATCGGGATTAGTTTTATACTTAAATAATTGTTATTTGGTGCCTGCGTTAAGCATGAATATTATAACGGGATCTTGTTTATTGCGAGACGGTTACTTGTTTAAGTCCGAGAATAATGGTTGTTCGATTTATATGAGTAATATGTTTTTATGCACATACACCTTTGATAGATGGTCTATTTTTATTGAATCTCGATAGTGGAAATACACATATTAATAACATTGAAGCTAAACGTTTGAAATTGAGTGATAACTCGACCTATATGTGGCACTGTTGTCTTGGTCACATTGGAGTGAAGCGTATGAAGAAACTCCATTCCGATGGACTTCTTGAATCACTTGATTTCGAATCACTTGAAAGATGCGAAGCATGTCTGATGGGTAAAATGACTAAGACTCCATTTTCTGGTATGATGGAGCAAGCTACGGACTTATTGGAAATCATACATACCGATGTGTGTGGTCCAATGAGTGTAGCATCGCGCGGTGGTTATCGTTATGTTCTTACCTTCATGGATGACTTGAGTAGATATGGGTATATCTATTTCATGAAACATAAGTCCGAAACTTTCGAGAAGTTTAAGGAATTTCAAAGTGAGGTGGAGAATCAACGTAACAAGAAGATTAAATTTCTACGTTCTGATCGTGGAGGTGAATATCTAAGTTACAAGTTTGGTGAGCATTTAAAGAAATGCGGAATACTTTCACATTTGACACCGCCGGGAACACCACAGCGTAATGGTGTGTCCGAACGCCGTAATCAAACTCTCTTAGATATGGTTCGTTCTATGATGTCACTTACAGATTTACCGCTATCGTTTTGGGGTTATGCATTAGAAACAGCCGCATTCACTTTAAATAGGGAACCATCTAAATCCGTTGAAACGACACCGTATGAATGATGGTTTGGGAAGAAACCTAGATTGTCGTTCCTTAAAGTTCGGGGTTGCGAAGCCTATGTAAAGAAGTTACAGCCGGACAAGCTGGAACCCAAAGAGGAAAAATGCGTCTTCATAGGATACCCGAAGGAAACTATTGGGTATACCTTCTATCATAGATCCGAGGGCAAAATCTTCGTTGCCAAGAATGGATCCTTTATAGAGAAAGAATTTCTCTCGAAAGAAGTGACTGGAAGGAAAGTAGAACTCGACGAGGTTGTCGAACCTTCTCTCTAACTTGCGAGTAGCGCAGCACTGGAAGAAGTTCCTGTGATGCCTACACCAATAAGAGAGGAAGCTAATGATGATGATCATGAAACTTCGGTTGAAGTTGCTACAGAGCCTCATAGGTCAACGAGAACTCGTACCACTCCTGATTGGTATTGAATCCGTTATGAGTGTCATGTTGGTGGACAACACCGATGACCCTGCGACATATGAGGAAGCAATGATGAGCCCAGATTCCAATAAATGGCAAGATGCCATGAAATCCGAAATTGGATCCATGTACGAAAACCAAGTATGGACTTTGGTGGACTTACTGGATGGCCGGAAGGCTGTCGAGAACAAATGGATTTTCAAGAAGAAAACAGATGTTGATGGTAATGTTACTGTCTATAAAGCTCGACTTGTCGCAAAAGGGTTTCGACAAATTCAAGGAGTTGACTACGATGAGACTTTCTCACCAGTAGCAAAGCTAAAGTCTGTGAGGATTATGTTCGCAATCGCTGCATATTACGATTATGAAATATGGCAGATGGATGTTAAAACAACGTTCCTCAATGGAGACATTGATGGAGAGTTGTATATGATGCGACCCAAAGGTTTTGTCGATCCTAAAGATGCTAACAAGGTGTGCAAACTTCAACGGTCCATATATGGATTGAAGCAAGCATCCCGAAGTTAGAATCAACGTTTTGATAAGGTAATCAAAAGTTTTGGTTTTATACAAACTTATGGAGAAGCTTGAATTTACAAGAAAGTGAGTGGGAGCTCTGTAGCATTATTAATACTATATGTAGATGACATATTGTTTATTGGGAATGATGTAGACCTTCTTAATAGTGTCAAGGAATATTTGAATAATAGTTTTTCAATGAAAGATCTTGGCGAAGCAGCTTACATATTAGGCATAAAAATTATAGAGATATATCGAGACGCTAAATATCATTGTCACAGAGCACATATTTGGACAAAGTTCTAAAAAGGTTTGGAATGGAAGATAGCAAGAAAGGGTTCTTGCCCATGTTGCCCAATACGACCTTGAGTAAAACTCAAAGTTCAGCAACGGCAGAAGATAGAGAAAGGATGAGTAAGACTCCCTATGCCTCAGCCATAGGATCTCTAATGTATGCCATGCTATGTACTAGACCCTACATTGCATATATTGTTAGTTTAACTAGCAGATATCAAAGTGATCCAGGAGTGGATCATTGGACAGCGGTCAAAAACATCCTTAAGTACTTGAGAAGAACTAAGGATATGGTTCTTTCCTATGGAGGTGATGAACAACTCGTTGTTAATGGTTACACCGATGCTAGTTGGAACACCGATCCGTATGATTCTAAATCTCAATCTGGATACGTATTTACTTTGAATGGTGCAACAGTTAGCTGGAGGAGTACAAAGCAAAGCGTTGTAGCGAGATCTTCAACTGAATCGGAATACATAGCTGCTTCGGAGGCTTCACAAGAAGCGATATGGATGAAGGAGTTCATTACAGAGCTCGGTGTGGTTCCAAGTGCGCTGGACCCAATGTCTATCTACTGTGATAACATGGGCGCCATAGCCAATGTGCAAGAACCAAGGTCACACAAGAAGCTGAAGCACATCAAGCTACATTTTCACGCTATTCGAGAACATGTCCAAGATGGTGACACAAAGATTTGCAAAGTACACACAGATCTAAATGTGGCGAATCTGTTGACTAAACCTCTCCCGAGGGCAAAACATGACAAACACCAAACTGCCATGGGTGTTCGGTATATTACCATGTAATATAGATTAGTTGACTCTAGTGCAAGTGGGAGACTGTTGGAGATATGCCCTATAGATAAGCGTAGCATAAAGATCAAGTCATTTTAATAGTTCAATTGCTATAAGCTTTCGGATACATAGTAACCTAATTCCTTCGACCATGAGATCATGCTTATCACCATCACCGGAAGGATGCTTTGATAACATCAAACACCACACCGTAACTGGGTGTCTATAAAGGTGGCATTGAGTGTTCGGAAAGTATGGATTGAGACACATGGATCAAGAGTGGGATTTGTCCATCCATATGACGGATAGATATACTCTGGGCCCTCTCGGTGGAATTTCATCCAATTAGCTTGCAAGCATGTGACTGGCTCACAAGGGATCACATATCACGGGAACGAGAAAAGAGTACTTATCGGTAATGAGGTTGAACTAGGTATGCAGAGATACCGACGATCAAAACCTCGGATAAGTAAACTATCGTGAGACAAAGGGAAATTGGTATCGTATGTAAGTGGTTCATTCAATCGCAAAGTAATCGTAGAAATATGTGGGAGCCATATGAATTTCCAGATTCCTCTATTGGTTATTGTTCAGAGAAGTGTCTCGATCATGTCCGCATAATTCACAAACCGTAGGGAGACACACTTAAGGATTCGATGTTGTTGAGTAGTTATGGAATGATGAGTAAGAGACTGAATGTTGTTCGGAGTCTCGGATGGGATCCGGGATATCACGAGGAGATCCGGAATGGTCCGAAGAATAAGATTCATATAAGGAAAGTCCTGTTTCGGAGTTGGGGAATGATTCCGGTGTTTTCATCGGGAATGTTGTAGAAGGTTCCGGAAGGTCCGGCATTCCGGAGGGGAAGGGTACATGAATGTGTCATGACAATGTGGAATGGTTGCATCATGTACTAGGTATCATGGCTGAGCAAAATAAAGAAATAAATCAAATCCTAGTTTGAAAAGTCAAACGCCAATTTGAAAAGTCAAACGGCAGTTTTGCTTGGTGGAGGGAGAGTAGGAAACCTACTTGGGGAGGAGTTTCCTCTCCCTCCACCCGCCGACCAAGGAGGCCGACTTGTGGGAGGACTCCCTCCCCTTGGCCGGCGCCCTCCCACCTATAAAAGAAGGGGCAGGGGTGCCCCCTCTTCCCTACACCTCTCTCCACCAAAACCCTAGCCCTAGCCGTCGGCCACCACAAGTCGCCGCCGCCCTAGGGTTTGCCCTAGCCGCCGAGTTGGGGCTCTCCCCAGGCCCTAGCCGCTGGCCTATCCTCCTCCGTTGGTGCCTCTAAACCCTAGATCGCCAAGGCCTCTCTCATAGTCCACCATACTCGCTCCGGCTTAAGGCGAAGCCCTGCGAGATCCCCCCTCTACTTCTGGTACCACACCGTCGTGCTGCTGGAATCGCGAGGAGAGTGCTACAACCTCCGCTGCCTGCTGTAACAAGGGAGAGGAAGGTCTTCATTGAGTACCGAACGTGTGACCGACTGCGGAAGCGCTGCCGGAACGCAGCGCCGGAAGGATCGTCTACACGATCTTGAGATCGGCAAGAGTACGACTACATCACCCTGAGAATCTGCTTTCGTTAACCGCTTTGGAATCTTCGAGGGTGAGTTCCTCTATCGACTCGTTGCTACAATCTAGTAGATAGATCTTGGCTTGTTTGTTTGTATGCGGTAGAAATTTTTTGTTTTCCATGCTACGAACCGCTACAAGAACTATTTATCCAGTATTCGCGACACTAGCTCAAGGGACCAAATAAGTGAGAGATCACATAGACATATCTTGGGCATCAAATAGGTGAGACTTGTAGAGCAGAGGATCAGAGGAAATCACACAGATGCAATAACTTGTATGAATAGAAGGCATCAGGAACAACAAAAGAGTGAGGGCTCTCGCAGTGGCAGACCTAGGTCAGACCTAAGATGGCTGATATTGACAGATTGTCTAGCTACGTCAATGGAAGCATGAAATAACCTCGGAAATCTAAATTATAATTCGACTTTTCCTAAATTGATTCCTACTTCTCAATTTCACATAGACTAGCACAATACATGTGCGTTGCTATGGATAAACCAAGTGTAGAACACATGTTTTAAGCAAAACAATTAAATTTTGTTATCATTGACTGCAAAATGATAAACTAAAACACCCTTCCTTACCATATCCAAATTAAGACATGTTTGGTTCCTAACTGTGTAAGTTTCTGATTAACAAGGCACTACTACCGCACTAGTATTGTGCGAGAAGTATTCTTCCACCTTTTGCTGGTATGACACAAAAGTAATTTCTCGGAGTTGAATGTTGAAGTTTGAAGAACCGCTAGAATTGAAGATGAACAACTTCCCTGCTAATTTACAATCCTATGGAATATAATAATAAGAAATGAAAATTTAGTAATACTCAAGGTGAGTCTCTTCCGATCTATGGTTATCATCTTCGGCGATGATTGTTGCTCTTGTACGCTGGTCCTATGGGGCCTTAGCATGACGAATTCTCGTATGTCTTCTATAACAAGCTCAACTACGACAAGTTTTGCCCGGCTCCGGTGATGGAGGGGCAAGGACGGCGTTGCGCCTTCAGCTCGTGCTAGTGTATGTAGTCGCCGCTAGGTGTTCCAGTGACCTATTTGTAATTTCTATTACACTAGGGATTATTACGCTAGGTGCTAGTGTATGTAGTCGCCGCTAGGTGTTCCAGTGACCTCTTGCTGATGATTATTAAAGATTGGTGGAATTTTGCAAAAAAAATGATACACTATGGAAATCTAAAATGGAATGTTTGAGACAAAAATGTACAGACTTACCTGAATTTTGCATAATCAGTCTCTAAAAAGCTCAGCAATATAGGGATCCCTTGGCCCTTGGCATGCAATGAACATTTGCAAGGTGAAGGTGCTAGATGGGAAACGGAAATATGTCATGAAACTTTTATTCTACTGACTTGGTTTAAAATATAGTTAGACACCACTTCAATATGTCATGAAATAAACCTGTCCCGACAAAGTTGCTGAAGGAAAAAAAAGGATCCATGCTTTCACTTGTTCATGTCAAACTCAATGTTAAATCTACCGTCAATCTTCACATGCATGTCTATGAATACCTCTTTGGTTTTTTCTGTGGTTAGGCTTTCCATGTTCAGGAAACCACCATAAGTCATCAAAAATATCACCACAATTGTCCCAACGATTTAAATACTCCCTTCGATTCATATTACTTGTCGTTGAAAAATAAAGGAAGGGAGTAAAAAATATTATCTGAACAAGTAATATGGATCGAAGAAAGTAATAAATATTATCTGGACACAAAATCTTGACCCAGGCAAAAAATAAAGGGAGCATAATGTTCCTAGTGTCAATACTAGCACAATGAGCATACTTCATCCCATTCAGCTCATGGAAGAAATAAATAAAAGTGCACCAACCTTCGTTTCCGAATAATACCTTGCAGCACTTCCCCTTTATTTATATGAACTACTACCTTCATCTTCATCTGAGTAGAAAGTAAGCTCATATTCATTTAACCCTAAGATATTGGCGGAACTATTTATAAAGTATTCGCGCGTGGCACTAGCTCAGGGCATCAAACAAGTGAGAGAGATCACATAGACATATCTAGGGCATCAAATAGGTGGGACTTCTAGTGCAGGGGATCAGAGGAGATCACACAGATTGTAGAAACTTGTATGAATAAAAGGCATCAGGAACAACATCAGAGCGAGGGATCTGGCAGACCTAGATCAGACCTGAGATGGCTGATCTTGACCAGCGTGAAATGTCGCATGTCGCTCATCATTTACTACTAGACAATCATGTAATGTTTGTGGTGGCAATGCATTGGTGTTTCCATGGTCATGTAAAATGGCACATTCTTCACCACTCGCCGGTCCCTTTATCATTTTGGCATTCGGGCTTGCTCCGTTTTTCCTTTCTTTTATGATTAACATCATTGAAGCCTTACCTTTATAGTATGAAAAGCTGGAATACTGTAACAGAGAAATCTCTGTCGGTTCGTCCAACCCTGGCGCAGTGCCACCTACGAGGGGCACTATTCCTTCCTAGAGGGCGTCATGGGAAACCTATGTCCACTTTACTCTGAGTGTCAGGGGAAACCCTAGGACCAGCTGGTCCAGGCATCAGTGCCGTGTTGATGGTGCTTTCCTTCTTGAATGTACTGCTTGATATTCGGCGTTATGGGGTGCTTGTGAGCATGGTGGGTATAAGTCGGAATGCGCAGCGGTTGTTGCGAGTTATCACCTTCTATCGATTCGCCATTGTCTTTATTTATTTTTTCCTTTGGGCATGTTTGTGTTGTTGCTCCAGCTTTTCTTTGTTCAAACACTTATATTGGTGTGGTTGCTATATTAATATAGCGGAGAGAAATCCTATTTCGGGGTGTACGGAAGCACGGCTCCTCATTTATTTCTGAGTGAACGAACCATGAGCTAGCATCTGTCCGTTTAAATGCAGTTGCACTTGACCTCTTCCTAAATTGATCCGTAGTTCTTGACTTCAGTTCTTTTCACATATATAACTCCATTCGTTTTTGCTCTGTCTGAACAAGTCCCATGTCGATCTAAATGACGACACATGTGAAGTAGAAGATGAGAAAAGAAACAATAGGAATGTAAGAACCCGTGGAAATAGGAGACATCAGGAACTATTACGAAGCGGCAAGTAACTGATCCCTAGAAAAAATCTGACATTGTTGGCCTTGTCAAGCGTGCAATGTTGCAAGAGTCCATGCTACAACGATGTTTGGATCATCTTCCATGCGTGTTTCTTCTTTCTCTATGGGCCAGCCCCACTATAACTGCGGCACAGCACAGAGGCATTCTCCAGTTTCGTTTGCCTTTTGTTTTTAATGATTACAATCACTCCACGTAAGACAAATCAGTTTCTCTGTAAATTATCTATCTGTGTCATTTATCTCTGTGTGAAGGAGGCATGAACCAGCTGATCTGTAACTACAATGGAAACTGTATAACTGTAATTTTAGTTGACGTCTTGCTAAATTTATTCCAAGTTCTTCACATCAGTTCTTGTTAAGTATATAACTGCGATTCACTTTTGCTGCTTTGAACAAGTCTCTGTTCGATCTAAAGCAGCGACAGATGCATGCTCTGCACATGAAGTTTTTTGAACTGTAACATAGCGTCTATGCCTAAGAGGAACAGAATGCTAGTTGCCACCAACGCCAAACGGCGCTGGCTAGTGTCTTGTCTTCTAGCTTCCGAAGTTTAACATCTTTGGGTGCTTCCCTGTTACTGTGCAATTGCTGATGTCGGTGCCGGTGATTCCTCGTGATCTTGACTCGCTTGAGTTATAAGTATTGGAGATCGGACGACGATGCACTAGTGGAAACGAGGGCTTTTGTTGATCCCGAAAATGGGCTTTAACACCGGTTCTTCTACGAACCAGTGTTAAAGGGGGGGCCGTACCAGCGTGGCCTCTGCGGCATTAAAGGAGCACGAACCGGTGTTAAAGGTCCCTGCACCAGTGGCCCGCGCACCCCACCCCTTTAACACCGGTTCGTGGCACGAACCGGTGTTAAAGGGGGGGGGAGGCTATATAAGACACCACCCCAGCCCACACACACCCCACTCTTCCATTCTTTCACATTTTGGAGCCTAGCAAAAGGGTGTGAAGAGTGCTAGTTTGTGTTTTTTTCATATGCACTAGAGGTGTTCGGTGAAATGCCCGAGAGCTCAAAATAAGCTTTCTTGTTGCTCTTTCCGTCTCGGTCGAGGTCGGCAACTATAGTTTCATGTGTCATTGATGTACTATATATATAAATGGTCATCTCCCTATTATTTTTTGATATATACTACATATTAATGCAGATGAATCGGCAATGGATGTACGGTGACCGCCGCACTTCCGAGTACATTACGGGCCTCCAAAATTTCATCGTTGTGGCTAATGCAAACCGTGGTCACAATGGTTTTATGTGCTGTCCGTGTGTTCACTGTCAGAACAAGAAAGACTACTCAAATACCAGAACCATTCACGCCCACCTGCTTCGATCTGGTTTCATGCCCAGCTATAATTGTTGGACCAAGCACGGAGAAAAAGGGGTTGTGATGGAAGACAACGAAGAAGAAGAGGATGATGAAAACTATCATAATATGTATCCTGAATATGATGATAATGCAACGGAGGTAGATAATGAAGATCAAGAGGGAGCAGATGGGCCCGCTGATGACGATCTTGGTCGGGCCATTACTGATGCAAAGGAAGAATGTGAAACTGAAAAGGAGAAGGAGAAGCTGGAGCAGATGTTAAAGGATCACAAAACATTGTTGTATCCAACTTGCGAAGATGGCCACAAAAAGCTAGGTGCCACACTGGATTTGCTGCAATGGAAGGCAGAGAATGGTGTGACTGACAGCGCATTTTCAAAGTTGTTGGTAAAAATGAAGAATCTTCTTCCAAGAAATAATGAGTTGCCTGACAGTACATACCAAGCAAAGAAGGTTGTCTGCCCTCTAGGATTATACGTGCAGAAGATACATGCCTGCATTAATGACTGCATCCTCTACCGCGGTGAGAAGTACGAGAATTTGGATGCATGCCCGGTATGCACCGCACTGCGGTATAAGATCAGACGAGACGATCCTGGCGATGTTGAGGGCGAGGCCCCTAGGAAGAAGGTTTCCGCCAAGGTTATGTGGTATGCTCCTATAATACCACGGTTAAAACGTCTCTTCAGAAATAAAGAGCATGCCAAGTTGTTGCGATGGCACATGGAAGACCGTAAGAAAGACGCGATGTTGAGACACCCCGCTGATGGGTCACAGTGGAGAAAAGTCGAGCGAGAGTACCCGGACTTTGCACGTGACGCAAGGAACTTAAGGTTTGGTCTAAGTACAGACGGTATGAATCCTTTTGGTGAGCAGAGCTGCAGTCACAGCACCTGGCCTGTGACCCTATGTATCTATAACCTTCCTCCTTGGTTGTGTATGAAGAGGAAGTTCATTATGATGCCAGTGCTCATCCAAGGCCCGAGGCAACCCGGCAACGACATTGATGTGTATCTAAGGCCATTAGTTGAAGAACTTTTACAGCTGTGGGCCAAACCAGGTGTACGTATGTGGGATGAGCACAAAGGGGAGCCATTTGACCTACGAGCATTGCTTTTCGTAACCATCAATGATTGGCTTGCTCTTAGTAACATTTCAGGGCAGACAAACAAGGGATACAATGCATGCACACACTGTTTAGATGATACTGAAAGTGTATATTTGGATAAATGTAAGAAGGTTGTGTACCTAGGGTATCGCCGATTTCTTCCGAACCTGCATCCAGTAAGAAAGAAAGGCAAGCATTTCAAACGTCTGGCAGAACCCCGGAGGAAGCCTGTCCTCCGTACCGGTGAGGAGGTATTTGGTATGGTCAAGGACCTAGAAGTAATCTTTGGAAAAGGTCCTGGCAGTCTATCTGTTCCGAATGACGATGCCGGACACGCGCCCATGTGGAAGAAGCAATCTATATTTTGGGACCTACCCTATTGGAAAGTCTTAGAGGTCCGCTCTTCAATCGACGTGATGCACGTGACGAAGAATGTTTGCGTGAACCTGCTAGGCTTTCTAGGAGTGTATGGGAAGACAAAAGATACACCGGAAGCACGACAGGACCAACAACGTGTGAAGGCCCCTGAAGAGCCTATGCATCCTGAGAACAAGAAGGGTAAACGATGCCACTTAACTCCTGCCAGCTACGCTCTTACTTTTCAGTTCCAGTTTGGCCGATTGTTACTTAATCTGGCCTACGCATCTTAATTTTCAGTTCCAGTTCGGCCGATTGTTACTTAATCTAGCCATGTATCTTAATTTTCAGTTCTTTTATGTATCTTAATTTTCAGTTCTTTTATGTATCTTAATTTTCAGTTCCAGTTCGGCTTTATGTAACTGTCTCAAAATGACCTATCTCATTCGGGTCAAATGACCAATGTTATGGCTAGAATCAAGGCATAGTTTGCAAGAGGAGTTTTCCTTTTTATCGCACCAAAAAGGCATTTTCCATTTTCCGAGCATAAAAAACGGACGGTTTTGTGAAGCAACCACCAAATGGCTAATTCAAAAAACCACCAACACATTGATCAAAAAACAATGCAAGTTGAGAGAGGCTTGGTGAGATTCAAGTGTATACAAAAGATGCGACATTTAAATATCTAATCAATTCAAAAATGTTAATACAAAAGATGCGGCATTAAAATATGATTTTATCTAATAAAAATCATTTACATGAATGGATAGATATTATTTTTCTGAAAATTATGATATATTATTCATATTTTTCTGAGTTGAAATGAAAAAGATATGAATTTTCTAAATTCATATCATATTTTTTGAATTAAAAAAGCCCCTTTAATGCATGAAATAAATGCCCCCCCTTTAACACCGGTTCCAGACAAGAACCGGTGTTAAAGGGGGGGGGCATTTATTTCGTTTCCCGCGCGCACACCCCCCCTTTAACACCGGTTCCAGCCACGAACTGGTGTTAAAGGGGGGGGGGTAATAAATGCGCGCGGGAAACACCCCCCCCCTTTAACACCGGTTCCAGCCACGAACCGGTGTTAAATGGGGGGGGGGTAATAAATGCGCGCGGGAAACGCCCCCCCCCCTTTAACACCGGTTCCAGCCACGAACCGGTGTTAAAGGGGGGGTGTGTATTTATTTCACCTTTCCCTTCCCCTTCCTTTCTTCCCCCCACTGAGCCAGATCGATCTCCGTCTCGCCGCCCCCGACCCGCCGTCTCGCCGCCGCCTCTTCGGAGCTCCCCCGACCCGCTGTCTTGCCGCCGCCGCTTCGGAGCTCGAGGTCCGCCGCCCCCGACCCTCTCTTCCCCGCATCCTTCCCCTCCCTCTATGTCTCCACACGACGGTGGCCGAAGGTCGCTGCGGCGGGTACCAGGGAGGAGGCCGACGGAGGACAGACGACGCGGGCGCAGCGGCGACAGTAGGCGGTGTCGGGTCGACCTCGCAGAGGGCGAGCCGGGCGGTGGCGCTGGAGGGCGCTGGCGGTGGCGGTGGTGGAGCCGGGCGGTGGCGCTGGAGGGCGCTGGCGGTGGTGGAGCCGGGCGGTGGCGCTGGAGGGCCGTGGACTCGCAGTTGGCGAGGGCGCAAGGTTGGCGTGGCGAGGCCGTGGTCGGGCTCGGGCTTGGCGTCGGGGAAGTGCGGAGGCGGCGCAGTCGGCCCCGGTGGCGGCCAGGCATCGCAGAAGGAGGTGTGGGGAGGGCCCCGGCGGCGGAGGTTGGGGCGCTGAGGACGAGCGGCCGGAGGGCGAGGCAAGGGCGCGGCGCTCGGCCCAGCGAGCTCATCGAGTGGCGACGGGAGAGGTAGACAGAAGCAGAGGCGAGGCGGACGGCCAGAGCGGAGGGAGGCCGCGGGCTCGCCGGCACGGGGCAACTATAGGGAGCTGGCGGGGTGGGTCGACGGCCTGGCGGAGGGGGTGGATGCAGGGGAGTTCGATGGGGAGGGTGCGGGTGACGCTCGGAGGTGGGAACCGGCGAAGCGAAGAGGGGAGATGCGGCAAGCGGCAAGCAAGGAGGGGAGAGGAAGAGCGGCGGCGGACAGAGGTGCTCATGGATCCAAGAACACGGTGGGGCTCCGTCCGTGTGCACGACGGCCGACGGCGGCAATGGGAGGCTCTCGGCGCGAGCTCGAACCAGAGAGAGATGGGAGGATTGGAGAGGTCCTAGAGGACCGTGAGCTCACCCTTGACGCATAACTTATTTCACCTTCCCCTTTTCTGTTCCTCCAACATTGTCGTTGTATCTTGTGATTGCTATATTAATATAGCGGGGCGCAAGCCTATTTCGAGGAGCCCTGACCATCTCGCTCTCTTCCCCGTGCAGGAGCGTCTCGCCACCGCCGCTTCGGAGCTCGTAGGCCACGCCTCAACGCCGACGCCGCCCGCCGCCCGACAAGCCCGCCGCTAGCACCGCCGCCCGACGAGACCGCCGCATCCGTCCGACGAGCACCGCCGCCCGACGAGACCAACGTCACCCCACCGGTGAGCGCCACGTGTCTGCCACGTGTGTGATTGCTGACTCAGCCTGATTAAAACTTGTTTGCTCGATAAATTGTACTACATGCATAGATTTAAACTTGTATACAAATTGGACCTCTGACTCATTTGTGTATTTATTTGTGTATTTTGGTATGAATAATATGTATATTTGTGTATGAATCCAAGTCCACTTGAATGTTTACACTCTTACTCTAGATAATATTATTGTTTTAGAAACTATGGATCCACTTAGTAGAAACCTTGAAGAAGAAGAAATAATGGAGAACATTATTGATGAGGACACCTCACAATATCTGAACTTGGAGGGACATGACGACGACAGCTCAAGTACTAGTCATGGAGAAGATGAAGACTCCGGTGAACGCAATTTAATGGTTACAAAGTCCGGCGAGGTATATGCATTGATTAAGCCTCAGCTGACTTCCACCAACAATCTTCTTCTACATGTATTAATTAATGCTTCTTTCTTCTTTTAGCCCTCTGGATCGACCAGCCAGCAACCATCTTCTTCTACGAAAAAGAGCAAACGAGGCGCGAGCCAGCGGTTGAAAGATCGTGCAAAGTTCACGATCGAAGCAGTCCGTGCTGATGGAAGGCCGATGGAGCCCAAGAAGGCCGCAGACAAATTTATACGTCAGGCTAGAGTTCTTGTTAGGGACCAAATCCCAATCATAATTGAATATTGGAATAAGCCAAAGAAGGGCGACGGTACCTTTGTCGATGACAGATCCAAAGAAACGCTTTGGAATTCGTTGTTGGTAAATTTCACCCTTCCGCCAGAGGAGGATGAAAACAACCCGGTTATAAAGAAAAAGGTCAAAGAGTGGACTCTAAAGAAGATGGCTGAGGCTTTCCGCAACTGGAAGACAAAATTGAACAAATTTGTCAAAGCTCGCGAGACTCCAGATTTCGAAGACGCATATTATGCGAAGATAAGACCTCACTGGCCCGAATTTGAGACATATAAAAAAAGTGCTATAGCTAAAAAGAGGTCAGAAACCAATACGCTTAATGCCCTGAAAAAGGAATATCACCAGAGGACGGGGTCAGGTGGCTACATATCTCAGAGGCCTAAGTGGGAGGAAGCTGAGAGGCCCCTGCGCGAGAGAGGGATCACACCCCAGACAGATGGGTGGGACCTACGTGCAAAGACTTGGTTCTACGGAATCGGGGCAAGGTTGGACCCAGAAACAGGATTATGTATCTTCCCAACCATCCTTGCCAAACCCGTCACTGAACTCATCACGGCATACGAGGAAACATCCGCCAGGACCTTCCATCCCGACAGAGAGAATGACCAGCTCACACGCTCCATCGGTAAAAAAGAACACCCTGGACATGCACGAGGCACAGGGGGTATGACGTGGAAGGATGGGTTTGCCAACTGGAGCGACTCTTACAGATGGCGCGGCAGAAAAGAAAAAGAGCATACATAGCGGATGACACAGATAGAACATGCACTTGCGGCGCTGCAGACGCAAGTGAATGCACAACAGAGCCATCAAGCTACCGGCCCATCTCAGCGGCATGAAGAGCCTGCATTGGAAGCTGCCCGCGGCCCAGACTCTGCGCGGAAAAGCAGTGTGGCTTCCACGGAGAACGTGCAGCCCACGCTTGAAATGACGGGTCCTCGATACCCCGTTGATGAGATCACGGAGAGCGAACACGCTGAGCTGCATGTGAGATTAATGGGCTTATCCATTAAGGTGGCTGTCGGCTATGCCTTACCTCCTGTAGCTGGTGGAACTTACCACTGCCGACCGATTCCAGATGGCTATGCTATTGTCGGGGTGGATGAGGTTGTGAAGGAATATGAGGAAGCACAGCTTGACCATGCTACAGGTGAAGGGGAAACTCAACTCAAATTTGCAGTGAAAACAACCATTCTTTGGAAGAAGGAACACATTGTGCTTCCAAATTGGAGGTCACTGGAACCCCCGCCGTCTCCGCAGCGTCAGCAGTCTGAGCCGCTTCATCTATCTCCTGCGCGGCAGCCATCTCCGGCCCGTCAGCCATCTCCTGCGCGGCAGCCATCTCCGGCCCGTCAGCCATCTCCGGTGCTTCAGCCATCTCCTCAGCGTAAGCGGAAGAGCACTGCCACGAGGAGCATCAGTAGCACTGCCACAAAGAAATCCGCAGGAAACCGTACGCCAAAGAGTTCAAAAAACTACGTCCCGCAGCCTTCCGCCAAGCCATTGCCGGTTTTACCGTGGAATCGCAGCGACGAGGAGACCAATAGGATCTCGGGAGAACAGGTCAAGAAATTCTTTGCACCTAGACGGGCCGAGCCAAAGGAGAAAATAGATCCGGCGGTGGTGGAGAAGTTTTACAAAAATCTTTTGAAACCTGAAACCCCACTTGTGCCGGACTACGAGCGCCAGATTTTGAAGGCGGATGCAAGGCGACGTAGGGAGACTGAAAGTAGCAGTCGTGAGGCACCCCAGAAAACAGTTCCCATGCTCGGAGAGCAGGAAAACTAATCATGCGCCCCGCTCCAAATGTTTGACAAACGGGACGCTCCTCCCGTAGATGATTACGAGGCAGAGCTACAAAGAAAGGCCAATGAGATGGGGATGACTTACATTGCATACTTGAACGTCATGGGAGACAACTTGCCCAAATGCGATGTCAACCCCATACAGCCATGGAAGTATGGGAAGAATCTAGTCAAGAAAGAGGAGCTCAAGAATCTACCAACAAAGATGCGAAAATTGCACAAGTGGTACCTTCATTTCTGCAAGACGAGAAAAGAAAAATGGATCACGGCGCATATAAGAGATCAGATTTTCTTGTGCGGAGACGACGCGATCGACTTCAACATTCAAGACTTGCATTTTCTATTCAATCAGAAGGAACTCGACAAATCTGCCATCAGCCTTTATTGTGTGTAAGTACTATTTCTGTAATTTTTATCTCATCTCATTCACTTCATTAATTGCATGTATATATATGCTCACCATATATGTATATACTATTATGCAGGAAAAAGGTTATGGAATGCATGAAAGGAGGCCCTTTTGACATTGGGTTCGTTGACCCAAATAGAGTTCATGAAGAATTGGTAAGAGACAAACCCGGGCAAACAGAAGATTACTTGCTAAAGTCTTTACTGAGACAATAAACCAAAAGGGAAATACTATTGCCTTACAACTTCTCGTGAGTACTGTTACCCTCTCTCTTGTACACATTCTGTTTCGGCTTACTCGATGTTAAGTGTAACTGATGATGAGTTATGCGTGCGTAGGTTCCACTTTATTCTGCTAGTCATTCAACCCGACTCAGGAAAAGTCCTTGTCATGGACTCGTTACGAAAAGAAAAAGAGCTATGGGCAGACTTTAGAGAGATGCTCCAGAGGTAATTTCAATCATATTATCGCACTAGATCGGCAACTTTCGTGACAATAAGTAATTAATTACTCCTTTATCCATTTTCTTTGTCGGACAGGGTTTGGAAAATGTTCACGGGCAGGGCCGTGGGTGAATGGTCAGAAGAACTAAAATTTGTAGACCAAAATGTAAGTAATACTAGCTAGCTTCCAATTCCATTATATCATGCTTTATTCATTATTATTTTGATTGAACTCTCTATTCTCGTAAAGTGCGCGCATCAGGGACACATCAATAACTTATGTGGGTACTATGTTTGCGAATTCATTCGCAACACGATATGTGCGACAGGCCAAGCCGCACTAGAACAACTTAGAGTAAGTAAACAAAGTCCACAACATTATTTTATTACCATCAATTGTGTTGAGTTTTATTCTTATATATATATTGACGGCCCATTCTTCATATATATTCAGATCGAACGGATGCGGGACCAACTCCTACCATTTGAACGCATACGAGCCATTCAAGAGGAATTGGCGGGGTTCATACTTGATGAGGTCGTCACGCCTGGCGGAGATCTCTTTAGATATCCACCAAAATGAACGATGACCATGTATGTGCCGATGACGATGTATGTGCCGATGACGATGTTTGTGTATAATAATAGTTGCTTAATTATTCATGTACTCGTATGTACCGATGACGATTTATAAGTATACCGCTCCCGATCGATTTCCCCTCGCTCCCCCTCCCCCTCCCGCAGAAATACGCCCAGAACGGGGCAGAGGCAGAAGTCTGCCGCGGCAGAGATTTAGGCCGTTTTCCTGCCGCGGCAGAACTCTGCCGCGGCAGGAAAACGGCCTAAATCTCTGCCGCGGCAGAAGAACCTTTAACACCGGTTCCAGATACGAACCGGTGTTAAAGGGGGGGGCCTGAGGCCTGCGGCAGCCCCACGTGCGCCACCCTTTAACACCGGTTCGTATAAGAACCGGTGTTAAAGGGGCCCCCCCTCTAACACCGAACCCTCAACAGCGGTTGGGGAACCGCTGTTAGAGGGCCCTCCCAACCGGAGTTAAAGGGGGGGCTCTGCACTAGTGATGTCTTCCAACGAGCAGGAGCAGGAAGAGTTGGTTTCGTGTTAGGACATCGTGGCCGGAGGTGGTCTCGCATCGTCCTGGCGGCCTCTATAGCCGGCGTAGTCATCAAGGTTGGCTGAGGTTTCGTTTTGTGCAGGGGTTGGGTATGGTGGCAATGTGTAGGGCCTGGTACATGCACCAACGACTAGTGCACCATCCATGGTATTTGTCTCGTGCTGGGATTGTTGAGAAATATCAGTCCCTCGATGAAGTTATAAAACTCTACTCCCTCCACCCATATTAATTGACTCAACTGTAATGTGCCCCTCTGGCCTTTCTTTGAAGATCATCCTCAAATTAACAAAATGCATAACACGAAGCATGTTCAATCGTTCATCCCTAGTTGTGCATTTGCAATAGAAAGTTTTCTGCCAGCCTCGGATTATTTGGGTTGCTACTTGACGAAGTAATGAATATAACATCTCATCGAGTCACCAACTAAATTCTTTGGCGTGATCCTTAAGCATATGCCACGATAACAACCGAGGTAAAGATGAGGTCTAAGAGGACCTCAAAAGTGTGTTAGGATGCAGATCCCATTGGAGTTCTCCACCATTATCTATAAACTATAGGAACCCAATATATATTTATCAAAAAAAACTCAGTTAATACCATTTAAGTTTGTATCCATCGTATAGCAGCCATGATGTCCCTTTCTTACAATCATGTTTTGCCTCATCACTTTTTCACAGGCGTGTGGGTATTCCTCAAAAGAGGTTTTCACCCCGCTTTATAAATAAAGCAATCACATGATATAATGGTTCGAACAAACAAAAATGTTGGGACAAAAACTAACACATGCCCAAGAAGAAAATAAATGAAAGAAATAGCGAATCGACAGAACTAGGGTAACACGCCACTTATGCGCACTCCGAATTTGTCCCACCATGCTCCTAGTGCACCAAAGTGTCTAGTACCAAACAACACCTTCAAGAAGGAAGGCTTCATCGACACGGCTCTGCTGTCCGGACCAACACACTGGACTTAGGGTTTCCCCCGGTACTCGGAGTAGAGTGGATTAGGGATATTCGTGACACCCTCTAGGAAGGGATGGCGCCACCCAAAGACGGCACCGCGTCGGAGTCGGACGGGCCGACAAGGATTTCTCCCTTATCCCATCCACATAAGTACCGACCATAAACTTTGTAAGAACTCATACTCGAAAGTGATAGATCAATGTTTTGACATATAGCCCAAGGGAGTAGTAATGCGACGTAATCCCCGATGATTTTTTCGTTGAACAGATGGTGGGGGTGGGGGTGTGGTGCTCATCACTCATCAGACAACAACTCCTTGATGGAACCATGCATTCGAAACTGGATGGAAATGAGTACTGAAGAAAAAGAAACACGTGATGGAAATAAACCCTTAGCCCAACGTACGTCCTGATGAGCTGCCATTGGAGATTCATGCTAACTTCAGTAGTTGGGTGAATCTGTATCTGCATACCTCTTGGAGAAATCTTATGTTGATAATGAAGGATCCAGAGGTTGGAGTAACGTCGACCCACTAATGCTATCAACTACAAGGGACCCTCCAAATTTAACAACTTAAAACCAATTGAAGCTTCATTTGGGCAGATCTCATTATGGTGTACATGATCTCAAATGTTTGTGCGAGGCAAAGCTTGATACGTTGGAAATATATCTATAATTTTTGATGCTCCATGCTTGTTTAGTATCTACTTTGATTTACTTGTCCATACTTTGAGGTGCTTTTTACACGTTTTCTGATACTAACCTACTAACAAGTTGCAACAGTGACATATGTCTGTTTTCTGCTGTTTTTGGTTTCAGAAAAGTTAGTAAAGAAATATTCTCGGAATTGGACAGGACAAACGTCAAAGTTAATTACTTTCTGTGGGAACAAGAAGTCCAGAGGGGAGACGAGGAGGCGTGCCAGGGAGGCTAAACCCCCCTAGGCACGGGTGGGCCCTACCCCGTGCCTGGGTAGGGTTTGCCCCCTCTGGCCGCCGCCTCGGCCTCCCCCTTCGCCTATAAGAAGCCCTCAATGCAGAAACCCTAAGCACCCGATCAAATCTCCATGAAACCGTCTGTAGCCACCGTCACCATCGTCCCTAAATCGAGGGAATCTAAAGTTCTTCCTGGCACCCTGCCAGAGGGGAGATCATCCTGGAGTGCTTCACTCCGGTATGATGCGTGAGTAGTTCCACCTTGGACTATGGGTCTGATGACCCACAAGTGTTGGGGATCGCAATAGTCTTCGAGGGTAGTATTACCCAATTTATTGATTCGACACAAGGGGAGCCAAAGAATACTTGCAAGCCTTAACAACTGAGTTGTTAGTTCAGCTGCACCTAGAATTAGTTCTTGCTCACAGAAGTTTATCAGTAGCAACAGTTTGTAGTAGCAACAACAGCAGCAACAGCAACAGTGAGACAGTAGCAATAGTAACAGTAACGGTAACAGTGGGATTCGAGTGCGGTAGGCATAGGGATGGATGGAAGAGCGTTGCATGGACGAGTCTAAACTTGTAACTTCAAAGAACTAGGGCATTGAAGATAAATAATAATAAGCATCCAAGTACTAAACAATCCTAGGCATGTGCCCCAAATATAGTCATATGTGCTCGCAATGAGAACTTGCACAACATCTTCTGTCCAACCAGCCCGTGGCAGTGGGGCCTCTAGGGAACTACTGGCAATTAAGGTGCTCCTTTTAATAGAGCACCGGGGCAAAGCATTAACACTCCATGAACACATGTGATCCTCACACCACATCCATCCCCTCCGGTTGTCCCAATTATTGTCACTTTGGGGCCTTTGAATCCGGACAATGATATGTGTACACAGCTTGCAGGTAATATCACAAACAATACTATCATAATGATTCAATAATAAGTTCAGATATGAGATCATGGCACTCGGGCCCTAGTGACAAGCATTAAGCACAACAAGTTGCAACAAAGTCAAATAGAACTAATAGAGATACTAGGAACTATGCCCTAACAGATCTTATTCGATTATATAATAGAACTCATCCAATCCCTACCATTCCCAAGCCTACAGCGGGGGATTACTCACTCATGGATGAGGGAAACATCGGTGGTTGATGGAGATGCGTTGGTGATGACGATGGCGATGCTCCTCTCCAAATTCCCCGTCCTGGCAGGGTGCCAGAACGGAGTTTCTGGATCCGAATCTTGGTTTCTTGTGGCGACGGCAGAGTGAAACTCTTTCTGGAAAACTATCGACCCCCCCTCTGTTTTTAGGTCAGAAGGAAACTTATAGGCGCGGAGGGAGGCCGAGGAGCTGCCTGGGGTGGCCAAACCTCCCCCAGGCGCGGGGTTAGTGGGCCCCCGCGCCTGGGGTGGGTCTGGGCCCCCAGGCATCCCCTCTGTCTCCCCTTATGGATCCGTGGATCTTCTAGTGAGATATAATTTTTGGCATATTTTCTGGGATTTGTCCTGATAGTTCATTTTCTGCACAAAAACAAGACACCAAGATAATTTTGCTGAAAACAGCGTCAGTCTGTGTTAGTTGTATCCAAATCACACAAGTTTAGAGAAGAAAAAATAGCAAAGTGTTCGAAAAGGTAGATACGTTTTGGACGTACCAGGGTCTATGTAGTAGCTAGATGGCTGTATCTCCTCCTTTGTGCTTTCATGTATATATCTTGTGAACTCCGTTCATGATTAAGATCTAATCTATTTGTAATCATGTATGTTGTGTTCGCGGGGATCCGATGGATATTGAGATTATTGTGTTGGTTTGATTAATGGTTTTGTATTTATGATTCTATCATGTCTGTGTTGTTTGTGATCTGCATGCTCTCCGTTGTTAGTAGCTATCTTGGCCAAGTAGTTGCTAGTGACTCCAAGATGGGGTATTTATGCTCGATAGTGGGTTCATGCCTCTATTTTCCAAGGGAAGTGATAGAAATCTCTTCGGTTGTAGATGTGCTGTTGCCACTAGGGAGAAAACAACGGTCTCTTGTTCATGGAACATGTGGACTGTTTACCTTACACACTTTGCTTAAAGCAGTTGTCTGTTGCTTGCAACTTAATACTGGAGGGGGTTCGGATGATAACATGAAGGTAGACTTCTAGTCATAGATGCAGTTGGATGGCGGTATATGTATCTTGTTATATTGTCCAATCAAATCTCATAGGATCTTTCTGACTAGTAATTGCATTGTTATGCCTTGCTCAGTTCCTGTCAATTGTCCTGTTGTAATTTGTTTACCCTTCATGCCATGTTGTTTATCTAAGGAGAGCACCTCTAGTGAACTATGGAGCCCGGTCCAATATTTACCATTGATACATCTTCCACTGTTACTTGTTTACTTGTTGCAAACCATTACCTTACACACCATATGTTTAATCCTTTGTTACGGCAACCGGTGAGATTGACAACCTCACTATTAGTTAGGGCAAAGTCTTGAGTTTGTGTTGTGCAGGTCTCCGCGTTGCTTGCAACACCGGTGTAACGTTTCCTTCCTCCTACTGGTTTGATAACCTCGGTTTCTTATTGAGGGAAGACTTGTTGTTGTACTGCTTCACACCCTGCTCTTGGGGTTTCCAACAGGCTCCACATAAGCTGTGCAAGCCATCAAGCTTTCTAGCGCCGTTGCCGGGGAGGCTAAGGACGTCTTCACTAGGGGAGTCCTTCACTTCCTTTCTCTTTACTTTGTTTTTTGTTTGCTTTGTTTCTTTTGATTGGTTTTGTTTGCCTCTTTACAAAAAGCCCAAATAAATTAGTCTAGTTTGGTTTTCTTTCTTTATTCAAAAACACAAAAAAAATAGTTCCTGCTCTAGTTGCCACCTTGCTCTAGCTCACCATGTTTCTCCCCAAGTTTGTCCTGAAAGATCTTGCAATAGGTAGTGGCTCCATAATTGGGAAAGATAATACTGAAGAATTATTTAATTATGTTAGCAAGCATGAGGATAAATCTATAGCAGAGCTTGCTCCTAATTATGAGATTGTTGCAGCTTCTTTAGTTCATATGTTGGAGGCTAGGTTTGTTAGCCCTAACCAATGAAAAAAATAGCGCGCTATTTAACGCTATTAGCGCCGCTATAGCGTTTTCGGGCGCTGGACGCTATGCTATGCATTCCAAGGGCGTTATGGCGCTACGCACGCTAAATACGGCGCTATTCGCGCTATTTGACGTTACGTCGTAGCGGCGCTATTTTTTGTTGGTTTTTTTAGTAGCCCATTCCCCATTTTGAACCATTTTGGTCTAGTGGCCTACCCTAATCCAACTAACCCTAATAGGGCAACATGGTAACACACATAACGTCAGTTCCCTGTTCGTCTCCTCCACTTCCTTAGAGAGGCGATGTCGCGATGACGGATACGGCGTCTCCGCCTGGAATCAACATGCCTCCGCCTAGAATCGCTTCTGCCTTGGATGCCTTCACGTCTAGATTCGGTGCTTCACGCCTTCACCCTACCTCCATTCCCCTCCTTCAATCCGTCATCGATAATCCCTGCATCGAATGTCAACTATGTGTCTGACTCTATGTTAGTGTGTGAATTCTGAACTATGGTTGTGATTTCGGCTATGTGATATGGAGTTATGAACTATGTGAACTATCTATAGTTGATGTTTGGCTACAGAATGTTATACCTATGGTTTTATAGCTGCGGAATGCTATATCTATAATTTTATAGCTGCTGAAATCTTGATTTTTTATACTTTATATGAAACGCTATTTTGGAAAATAGCGCGCTATTAGCACGCTATAGAGTTCATAGCATTTTATTGAAGTCCGCGCTATTTAAGTTAGCGCGCTATTTTTTTCCTTGGCCCTAACCCCTTCATACAATTTTTGTTCCTAAAACTAAAAGAAGCGAAGAATGTTGAAAAGAGGGAATTCATCCTTGAAACTTTATCAAAAGAATTCCATGATGTTGCTAGGGAACCCAAAAAGGTCTTTGAGAGTTTCAATATGCTAGGCTCAAGTGTAGATGGTGTGGGTATTTCTGATCAATATAAGCCTAGAGAAGAATTTAAGATACCCATACCTTTAAAGCTTGTTGGAATGCATGAAGCTTTGAAAAGAACTTTGATTGGATTGCTCCTGAAAATCTTTTTGATGAAAGTAGTAGACCAAAGAGAGATGAGAAGGGATCCTAAAAAACCCATTTGGATGAGATACCTTTCATAGTTGAAGACTTTGCAAGTATGGATGTTAATGATTCTTCATTTGAAAATACTTGATTCTTCTTGCTTCTTGTGCCTAACTTAAAGGCGTTAAAGAAAAGTACTTGTTGGAAGATAACCCAAGAGTTTCCTTGAGCCTTGGAAGTTATTACTTCTATAATGAAATCTCCTTATCCTTTTTGTTTGTTTTTTGTGCCAAGAATGACCTCTAATGAGAGGGAAGTAAGATTTGGGGAGTTGCTGTCCCGAAATACATTTTTGTCCTTCACCAAAAAAAATCGTGAGGAGTCTCTGTAACTCGGATTGAGCTCAAAATTTAAGAATAAATCCCTCAGTATGTTAGCTAACTTTCATTAGTTCAACACATTTTTATTTGAGCAACAGAAGATGTTCTAAAAAATCGGTTTCTACCTGCTGTTCTGTTTTGACAGATTTCTGCCATTATTTGCATTTGCTTCTTATTGATTTCCTTTTTGAATTCTCTTTAGGTGAATTGAGCTTTTTGAAGGAGTTACTACAGTATCTTGTGTTTTTAGTGAAAATCATTTCTTCTCCAAAGCTTTGCCAGAGGTCTAATATCTTTTAAATACACTAATGTTGCTAATGAAGATTGTGTGAAGTTTTGTATGAAGGAAAATTTTCAGGTGTAGAGAGAGAATGATGCAATGAGATGAAGAATGGACCAAAGCTCAAGCTTGGGGATGCCACCATGGTGTCACCCCAAGAAATATCCAAGAGGTAAAATTGTCAAAGATTGGGGATGCCCAAGGCATCCCCTTCTTCATCAATAAAAAGCTCAGGTCTGTCTAGACACTTTGTTTTTATTGTTTCATGCACAATTGTGTTGTTCTTGGAGCGTCTTAGTTTTCGTTTGCTTTGCTTAGGTTGTTTAGTTTGCTTGAATAAAGTATTTTGGAACCCCGTTCTCGTTGTGTTGTTTTACAAATAAGTTGCTTGGTGTTGGAAAGGAGTGGTAAGTTCTTGCTTGTAAGTGCAAGAGGAGCTTGCATTGACTGTGACTTAGACTTTAGCATGACATGATAGGTGTTTTTTTAGCATTATGCTTAGTGATTATTGCTGTAGCATGTCTTGTTCCAAACAATTGGGATTGCCTAGTGTGCCTTGAAGAAATTATGCGTTGTTTTAGCATGCAAAAGCATAGTATTATGGTATTCTCCTTTGATGCTTTGCTTGGGTTGATTTGGCACATTCTCACACCATGTTATGACTATGACAAGTCACCATTAGCCTCTATGATCATTTAGTCCTTGACTTGTAGTAGCACTCTTTGCTTTGATTAGTATGCTTTGTTACTCTGCATGATTATGGCCATTACGCTCTCTTAGTTGGTTGCTCCCAGTCTTTTGCTAGCCTCCACTTGTATGAGTAAACTCTACTCATGCTTCCAACTCCCCAAAAACCAAGTTATTCCAAAGTGTCCACTATAAACTCCTATGCATGGTGGTTACACCATTCCAAGTATATTCTTGTTTTCATCTATCTTCCAATTAAAAACTATTTTGTTATGTGAAAACTTAGTGATTAAAGCCCTCACAAACTTGATGACACACTTTATATTATTTGCCCCTAATAAACTTGAACCATTATGACAACTTTGTTGTATATACTTGCACTTATAAGTTGGAATTAGCAGAACCGTGTTATCACGGGGAACATTTTCAACATTGCATGTGTACTTTGTACTCAGTTGATATCATGTTCTTTTGTCTATGGATGTCACCGGTGTGAAATAAAGAGGGAACTTGTAAGTCCATGGAGTTTGTATCCTGTGTTAGAGAAACGTCTGGGCCGCTAGCCTAAGCCATGCCTAATCATGGTGGAAACTTGCAGCATCACCATAGTGAGCTATCTATGAAGCATCCTCAATAAAAAGCTATGCATATGGTAAATAAAAAGATTGCTGAGATGCTCATTGTCTGGTTACCTTGTCATTTTGGTTATGGGAAATCTCCTGTACCATGTGCAAGGGGTACCCCATTGGCGGTTCTCAGTGATATGCAAATACTTACAATGACAAGAACTTACCTGGACCCCAAAGTTGAGTATGCATGAGGTGTGACCCTCGTATTCAAGGGACTTGAGATTGCCAACTTATACTTCGTCAAGCATATACTCCATATTTTCCACTTTATCCTTAACCACTTCAAGATGCTTATGATAGGGGCAATGAGGGATGAAAGCTACCAAGTACCATAATTTTTAGAAGCTCTTTTTGAAACTTGTAATCTCTGCTTCCTTTACAAAAGGCCTTTCTTCCACCATTATTTGAGTCTTTACCTTCTACCTTTAGGCACCATTAAGAGAGCATAGTTATCATCTTGTGTGCAGTGTTCCAAAGCTTATTAATTGATGCATATTGTGTTATTATTTGTTCTTGTGCTATTTATTTCTAATCACCCTTGTGAACTTTGAAGGTTTCATATGCATCTATTTGCTACTCTATGAGGGACAAGCTGATTGCCACTTTGCTATGTTTTCTGTATGTGAAACAAACAAACGTTTTTCAATGCATGTTATTCATAATCTTTGTTTGTAGCTTGTCATGTTGCATGCATCGTTACTATGTCCTATTGTTAGAACTCCATCTTTCATGCATATGTTTAGAGTTCTTTGATCCCAGCTTTCAATGCTCGCAAATGGTTGGATATTTATTGTGAGGGTGTATGTCACCTCAAAAATTATTCTTTTTATCACTTGCCTACTTGAGGACGAGCAGGAGTTAAGCCTGGGGATGTTGATACGTTGGAACCGTACCTATAATTTTTGATGCTCCATGCTTGTTTAGTATCTACTTTGATTTACTTGTCCACACTTTGAGGTGATTTTTACATGTTTTCTGGTACTAACCTACTAACAAGTTGCAACAGTGCCAGATGCCTGTTTTCTGCTGTTTTTGGTTTCAGAAAAGTTAGCAAAAAAATTCTTGGAATTGGACGGGACAAACGTCAAAGTCAATTACTTTCCATGGGGAACAAGAAGTCCAGAGGGGAGACGGGGAGGCGTTCCAGGGCGGCTAAACCCCCTAGGCGCGGGTGGGTCCTACCCCCCGCCTGGGTAGGGTTTGCCCCCTCTGGCCGCCGCCTCGGCCTCCCCCTTCGCCTATAAGAAGCCCCCGATGCAGAAACCCTAAGCACCCGATCAAATCTCCACGAAACTGTCTGTAGCCGCCGCCACCATCGTCCCTAGATCGGGGGGATCTGAATTTCTTCCCGGCACCCTATCGGAGGGGAGATCATCCCGGAGGCCTTCTCTCCGGTATGATGCGTGAGTAGTTCCACCTTGGACTATGGATCCATGTAGTAGCTAAATGGTTGTATATCCTCCTTTGTGCTTTCATGTATAGATCTTGTGAGCTCCGTTCATGATCAAGATATAATCTGTTTGTAATCATGCATGTTGTGTTTGCGGGGATCCGATGGATATTGAGATTATTATGTTGGTTTGATTAATGGTTTTGTCTTTATGATTCTATCATGTCTGTGTTGTTTGTGATCTTGCATGCTCTCCGTTGTTAGTAGCTATCTTGGCCAAGTAGTTGCTAGTGACTCCAAGAGGGGGTATTTATGCTCGATAGTGGGTTCATGCCTCTAGTTTCCAAGGAAAGTGACAGAAATCTCTTCGGTTGTAGATGTGTTGTTGCCTCTAGGGAGAAAATAACGGTCTCTTGTTCATGGAACATGTGGACTGTTTACCTTACACACTTTGCTTAAAGCAGTTGTATGTTGCTTGCAACTTAATACTGGAGGGGGTTCGGATGATAACATGAAGGTGGACTTCTAGTCATAGATGCAGTTTGATGGCGGTCTATGTATCTTGTTGTATTGCCCAATCGAATCTCATAGGATCTTTCTGACTAGTAATTGTATTGTTATGCCTTGTTCGGTTCCTGTCAATTGCCCTGCTGTAATTTTTTTACCCTTCATGCCATGTTGTTTATCTAAGGAGAGCACCTCTAGTGAACTATGGAGCCTGGTCCAATATTTACCATTGATACATCTTCCACTGTTACTTGTTTACTTGCTACAAACCATTACCTTTCACACCATACGTTTAATCCTTTGTTACATCAACCGGTGAGATTGACAACCTCACTGTTAGTTGGGGCAAAGCCTTGAGTTTGTGTTATGCAGGTCTCCGTGTTGCTTGCAAAACCTGTGTGACGTTTCCTTCCTCCTACTGGTTCGATAACCTCGGTTTCTTATTAAGGGAAGACTTGTCGATGTACTTCTTCACACCCTGCTCTTGGGGTTTCCAACAGGCTCCACATAAGCTGTGCAAGCCATCAAAGCTGCAACCTCTTTATGAGCATGATCCTCGTCAAGCTGCATGAAAGATCGCAACTCGCTAAGCCGAACAGGGTGTGGAGGAGACATGTGGACGAACATCTTGTTGGTTTAACCAGCGATGTCATTATTTATGGGCATGACAAGAAAGCCGATTCTTCACTGGCTGGACTAAATTTTGATTCCTAGTAGTATCAAAGGCATTTTTTCTTATAATGTTGCTTTATTAACTTTTGTAATCCATTTTTTAGATGTGATGCCTTTTGGGAACGAATTTTAAGGATGTTATCATCAACTGATGCATGCATCAAGGAGATCATGGTGAACCTTATCTAATAAGAATGGATCAGTCAATTCTCGTAATAGTGTGTAGCCGTGAACAAGTAACACGATAATAGTTGCCTTTTTTCTTATATATCATGTGGATTGTCGATTTGAAGTCACAAAAAACATGTCTAAAAGTGAATGTTGTATTGTGCTTCTTTTTGAAGCTAGAAATACAAAGATTGTCAAACTAGATAGCAGAGCAATGATTTTCTGAACCGAAGGGGTGTCGGCCAATCTTGGTTGTCCTTGTGTTTTCAATTTACTAAGTATATGGAGGTTTTCACCTGTCTTTTTTCTTTTTGCCTAAACTTGTTGCAGCTGTGTATATCTTAGTTATACAGATGTCGGGTTAATGTTTAAACCTTTTAAGCAACAAATCACCATTTACCAAAAAAATGTGCAAGAGCAACTCTTAAGAATAGTTGCATCTCAATTGACACAAATCAAGAATAAATCTGGAAATATGCCGCTAAAATCCTTGCGAGCACACTCCATTTATGAAATCCGAGGACTAGAATTTAACATCTGATTGATGCGAATCATCTGTATTCAACTCAATCACTGATAGGTAGGTATTTCTTAGTACTTATAGGTAGTTTTGGTACTCATATTCACTTGTTTTGAATGACACTTATTTACGATGTTTCGTGCATTTACCCTTTCAAATCAAATCTAAAAACTTGATATTGTTTATTGTAGTTAAAACTCAGGAGGAATTGCATCATGTTTTTCGTTGTACGATCTTGTGTTTTAAAACAAAACCATGCTTTTACTTGGAGAAAAGGGAAGAGAAACATAGTCTTCCTAATTTTATTTTTTGTGAATTTGCAAATTTTGTTCCTAGCACAGCTAGCTCTACTCATGCCATTCAGCTCTGGAAAAAGAACCGAGTGTCTAGCAACCTTCATTTTTCATTGATAATACTTTGCAACTATTGGTCTTCATTTATATAAACTCATTCATCTCCACCTGAGCAGATAGTAGCTCCGTTTTTCATTTAATTTTTGAAGTTGGTAAAAACTAGTCTTCATTTATTTCACGAACAATACTTTGCAGCCATTGCGCTTTATTTATATAAACCACTCGTCCACACGAAATAGATACTCCATATTTTTATTTAATACATGGTAGTTGTAGAACTAGCTATTTTTAGAATTTTAGGGTAGAACTAGCTTTATATATACGATACTACTTTGCAGCCATTGCACTAGGCGAGACGGTCACATACACTCATATCGTGTGGAGAGGGTGAGGGAAGAAACAGAAGAAATGTAAGAAGTAGTGGAAATAGAAGACATCGGGAAAAGTTGCTGGGCCAGAGCTGAGATCGACCTAGACCAAGCCTCATACTGATGATCTTGACAAGGCTCAAATGTTGCATAGTACTCCGGTGTAACTAGTTACCGGCCAGTCATGTATTGATCGTGGATGCATCTCTGTACGCATCATCTTCCTAGTTTATGTCCGGCACTAACATGCCGTGAGCTAGAAAACCTGATGAACCGGTTACTTGTTAGCATTTTCCGTCTGGCCAGATGGCCCCAAAGACGAAAGCACTGCCTTTTCTTCTGGCCAGTTTACCTTCTATTCAGAATACGAAGCAATACCGGTTCTTGTACGCGACATCACAGTGAAAAGTTCACAATGTTAAATATACCGTCAATATTCACATGCATGTTCATGAAGACCTCTTTGGTTTTTGTGTGATCGGGCTTTTCATGTTCGGGAAACCACCATAAGTCATTCAAAAATACCACCACAATTGTCCCAGCGATTTAAATAAATATTATCTGTACGCAAAATCTTGACCCATGCGAGAAATAAAGGGAACATAATGTTCCAAGTGTCAATACTGGCACAGTGAGCATAATTCATCCCATTCAGCTCATGGGACGCCCCCGATGGATCCGATGTTAACGGTTGCATCCAGATGGCCCCAAAGACGAAAGCACTGCCTTTTCTTCTTGCCAGTTTACCTTCTATTCAGAATACTAAGCAATACCGATTCCTGTACCTGACATCGCAGTGAAAAGTAGGGGTGCAGGTGCGGGCCCGCTTTAGCCCGCAAAATTAGACGTTTAGTACAATTTGTACTACATATAAAGATTGAAATCGGTCTTCAACTTATACGGTGAGTACCTGAGCTTAGGCAAACCAGCTGTCTGCGAACCTGCCCCGCTTGCAACCCTAGTGAAAAGTTCACAATGTTCAATATACCGTCAATCTTAACATGCATGTCCATGAAGACCTCTTTGGTTTTTCTGTGATCAGGATTCTCATGTTCAGGAAACCACCATAAGTCATTCAAAAATACCAACACAATTGTCCCAGCAACTTTAAATAAATATTATCTAGACACAAAATCTTGACTTGGGTGAAAAATAAAGGGAACATAATGTTTCTAGTGGCAATACTAGCACAGTGAACATAATTCATCCCATTCAGTTGATGGAAGAAATAAATAAAAGTGCACCAACCTTCATTTCCTGAATAATACCTTGCAGCCATTGCCCTTTATTTATACGGACTATCTTCATCTACATCATTGTAGAAAATAAGCTCATATTCATTTAACCCTAAAATATTGGCGGAACTATTTATGCAGTATTCGCGACACTAGCTCTAGGGCATGAAATAGGTGAGACTTGTAGAGCAGAGGATCATAGGAAATCACACATATGCAAAAACTTGTATGAATAGAAGGCATCAGGAACAACAAAAGAGCGAGGGCTCTCCTAGTGGCAGACCTAGGTCGGACCTGAGATGGCTGGTATTGACAGATTATCTAGCTATGTCAATGGAAGCATGAAATAACCTCAGAAATCTAAATTATAATTCGACCTTTCCTAAATTGATTCCTACTTCTCGGTTTCACATAGACTAGCACAATACCCGTGCGTTTCTATGGATAGACCAAATGTAGAACACATGTTTTAAGCAAAACAATTAAATTTTGTTATCATTGACTGCAAAATGATAAACTAAAACACACCTTTCTTGCCAAATCCAAATTAAGACATGTTTGGTTCCTAACTGTGTAAGTTTCTTATTAGCAAGGCACTAGTATTGTGCGAGAAGTATTCTTCCACCTTTTGCTAATATGCCGCATAAGTAATTTCTCGGAGTTGAATGTTGAAGTTTGAAGAACCGCCAGAATTGAAGATGAACAACTTCCCTGCTAATTTACAATTATATGGAATATAATAAGTAGAAATGAAAATTTAGTAATACTCAACGTGAGTCTCTTTCGATCTACAGTTGCCATCTTCGGTGATGATTGCTGCTCTTGTACGTTGGTCATATGGGGTCTTAGCACGACGACTTCCCGTTTATCTTCTAACACAAGCTCTACTACGACAAGCTTTGCCCGGATCCAGTGATGGAGGGGCAAGGACGACGTTACGCCTTCAGCTCATGCTAGTGTATGTAATCGCCGCTAGGTGTTCCAGTGACCTATTTGTAATTTATATTACTTTTAAGGCTCTTTGTACTATTGCTGATGATTATTAAAGATCGGTGGAATTTTGCAAAAAATGATACACTAGGGAAATCTAAAATGAAATGTTTGAGACAAAAATGTATAGACTTACCTGAATTTTGCATAATCAGTCTCTAAAAAACTCACCAATATAGGGATGCCTTGACCCATGGCATGAAATGAACATTTGCAAGGTGAAGGTGCTAGATGGGAAACTGAAATATGTCATGAAACTTTTATTCTATTGACTTGGTTTTAAATATAGTGAGACACCACTTCAATATATCATGAAATAAACCTGTCTCGGCAAAGCTGCTGAAGAAAAAAAGGATCCATGCTTTCTCTTGTTCATGTCAAACACAATGTTAAATATACAGTCGATCAATCTTCCCATGCATGTCGGTTTTTTCTGTGATTAGGCATTCCATGTTCAGGAAACCACCATAAGTCATTCAAAAATACCACCACGATTGTCCCAACGATTTAAATATTCCCTCCCATTCATATTACTTGTCGTTGAAAATTAAAGGGAGGGAGTAATAAATATTATCTAAACAAGTAATATGTATCGGAGGGAGTAATAAATATTATCTGGACACAAAATCTTGACCTAGGCGAAAACTAAGGGCAGCATAATGTTCCTAGTGTCAATACTAGCACAATGAGCATACTTCATCCCACTCAGCTCATGGAAGAAATAAATAAAAGTGCACCAACCTTCGTTCCCGAATAATACCTTGCAGTCGTTCCCCTTTATTTATATGAACTACTACCTTCATCTTCATCTGACAAAGTAAGCTCATATTCATTTAAATCTAAGATATTGGCGGAACTATTTATAAAGTATTCACGTGTGGCACTAGCTCAGGGCATCAAACAAGTGAGAGAGATCATATAGACATATCTAGGGCATCAAATAGGTGGGACTTCTAGTGCAGGGGATCAAAGGAGATCACACAGATTATAGGAACTTGTATGAATAGAAGGCATCAGGAACAACATCAGAGCGAGGTATCTGGCAGACCTAGATCAGATCTGAGATTGTTGATCTTGACAAACGTGAAATGTCGCATGGTGCTCATCATTTATTACTAGACAATCATGTGATGTTTGTGGTGGCAATGCAGCGGTGTTTCCATGGTCATGTAAAATGGACACATTCTTCACCACTCGCCGGTCCCTTTATCATTTTGGCATTCGGGCTTGCTCCGATTTTCCTTTCTTTTATGAATAACATCATTGAAGCCTTTGCTTTATAGTATGAAAAGCTGAAATACTGCAATGGAGAACTCTCTGTCGGTTCGTCCAACCCTGGCGCAGTGCCACCTACGAGGGGCACTATTCCTTCCTAAAGGGCGTTATGGGAAACCTATGTCCACTTTACTCTGAGTGCTAGGGGAAACCCTAGGACCAGCTGGTCCAGGCAGCAGTGTCGTGTTGACGGTGCTCCCCTTCTTGAATGTGCTGCTTTATACTCGGCGTTACGGGGTGATTGTGAGAATGGAGGGTATAAGTTGGAATGCGCAGCGGTTGCAATTCATCACCTTCTATCGATTCACCATTGTCTTCATTTTTTTCCTTTTGGCATGTTTGTGTTGTTTCCCCAGCTTTTCTTTGTTCGAACACTTGTATCGGTGTGGTTGCTATATTAATATAGCGGAGCGAAATCCTATTTCGGGGTGTACGGAAGCACGGCTAGTCATTTATTTCTGAGTGAAGGAACCATGAGCTAGCATCTGCCTGTTTAAATGCAATTGCGCCTGACCTCTTCCAAAATTGATTCATAGTTCTTGACTTCAGTTCTTTTCACATATATATAACTCCATTCATTTTTTGCTGGTCTGAACAAGTCCCATGCCGATCTAAATGACGACAGAAGTCAGGTAGAAGATGAGAGAAGAAACAATAGGAATGTAAGAACCCGTGGGAATAGGAGACATCAGGAACTATTACGAATTGGCAAGTGACAGATCCCTAGAAAAAATCTGACATTGTTGGCCTTGTCAAGCGTGCAATGTTGCAAGAGTCCATGCTGTTTTTAGTTGCTTGGCATTCCTTCATTGTTCATGGCTACAACGATGTTTGGATCATCTTCCATGCGTGTTTCTTCTTTCTCTATGGGCCAGCCCCACTATAACCGCGGCACAGAGGCATTCTCCAGTTTCGTTTGCGTTTTGTTTTTAATGATTACAATCGCTCCACATAAGACAAATCAGTTTCTCTGTAAATTATCTATTAGTGTCATTTATCTCTTTGTGAAGGAGCCATGAACTAGCTGATCTGTAAATGCAATTGTTGGATAGATCTCAACGTGACAGAGCCCAACGGCCTGTCATGCCCCTAACTGCGCCCTGATCGGAGGCGCCCAACCCTATCTGGTTGGTGGGCCCCTGTCGCCAGCGCTATATAAAGGAGGTGGGGGGCCGGCAGCATGCCTCACGAGGTTAGCCGTGCCCTAGCCGCCCCACCTACAAGCCCTACCCGATCTATGCTAGCGCTGCGCCGACGGGAAGCTCCACCGCCGCCACGCCCACCTCTCGCTCGCCCCATACCTTTTCCCCATGGCCACTGACACTGGAGCTAGCTCCGGTATCCCCTCCGGTTCGTGCTCGTCGAACACAGGCGCAGGTAGTACCTCTCTCTCTCTCTCTCTCTCTCTCTCTCTCTCTCTCTCTCTCTCTCTCTCAGATCACCCAGATCTAACCCTATAGTGCATCTACCGAGAGTGGTTTAGGTATAACATTGGTATCAGAGCATCTATTCCTAGATCCTTCGGTAGAAAAGCAAAAGAAGAACAGAGATCCAAGATCTAACAGTGTGTCTTGCCCTATGGCCGCACCGTCCCCCTCGATCCCTATGCGCATCGGCAAGCCAAGGCATAGGGAATAAGGACAACCCCTCTGGGGCAAAGAGAAAGAAAAGAAACCCTAAAAGAAACCCCAGATCCCGAGCAAAGATGAACCCCTAGCCCTAGATCTATCCCCAGATCCCATCCCGAATCAAAACAGAGAGCAAAACCCCAAAGCCAAAGATCCCCACCCTTTTTGAAAACCCAAAAAAAAGGGGGGAAGTATCCACCGGCCGTCGCCGTGCGCCGGCAAGGTGGCACCGCCGCTGCGCCTCTTGACGGTCGTGCGCCCACCCAGGGTGGACGCACCGCCGGCAAGGGGGCAAGGAGGCACCGAGGCTCGCTGGGAGAGGGAGGGGGCCGCCGCCTGCGCCGGACGGCGCCACCTCGCCTCAAACCTCGTGGGGGGGGTCGCTGCCAGACAGAGAGAAGAGAGTGGGGTGGGGGATCATGGGAGAGAAAACGCGTGGGAGGGAGGGGCTCGCCATCGGCGATGCTGCCGGGCGGCGCAGCCGCCGCACCGAAGCCCACGGCGCCGCCAGAGAGAGGTGCAAAGGAGGCGCGGGGTAGACAGAGGGGGGCAAATGGCTAGGTTTTCGAGGGGCCGCCGCGGGGGGCCGTTTTATTCGGACGAAAGGCGTGGACAGCCGCACGATCAAAACCCTAGGCGTGGGCGGCTAGGATTGTGTGGCGTGGGCGGCTAGGATCGTGCGGCACGGGCGGCTGCGGGCGAGAGCGGGCCAAGTGGGCCGCTGGCAGGCGAGCACAGCTGGGCCGCCTGCGGGCCGCTGTGGACCGCAGCGAGCGGGCGCTGCAGAGCTTAGGCGCGTGCGCGGGCGGCATCTAGCGGGGCGCGGGCTGGTAGGCCAAGCGGGCTATGCTGGCGGCGGCAGATAGCGGCAGCGCGTGAGCAGGCCACTGGGCCGCTGCTTGCCGCTCAGGGAAAAGGCCCAGGAGGCCGTACAGTGCAGTTTTTCTGTTTATTATTTTACAGAAGTTGTTTTAATTATTTTTTGCATAGTTTTTTTAAGCAAATTTTGCAAAGTTTCTCTATTCATTTTATTTCTGTGAATATCTTGATTAGAGAATATGAAAGTGACAAAGTTTTTTCCATAAAGTTCAAAGTTCTATGAAAGTTATTATAAATGTTTCCGCTGGAAATAGTTGTTTTAAATTGCTAGAATGCAATAAAAGTATGTTAAATTTTTTGTTATAAAAGATGTGACAAAGTAATTAAAGATGATTGTTCCCATGTTATTAATTGACCAACGTTATTAATAAATATGATCATGGTCTTTTTCATTGAGTATTAAAGGTGCATTTAATTTTATTTTTACCCAAAGGTGATGTAATTTTAAATTGCACAAACAATTGCATGCTTAATTTATACCAACGTTGGATTAATGCATACAGTTGTTTTTGGTTATCTCACATCTTTTGTGACTTTCAGGAGGTCTCAACCTCATGAGATGCTTGAAGGACATTCCACTGCTAAGGGGGGGATAACTACTCCGAATGGAGGAAAAAGGTTGATCTGGCGTTTGTATGCGCCGAGGTGGACTGGGTGGTTGACACCAAACAACCAGTCAAGCCCACAGACCCTGTGAGGGGTGATGCTGAGGAAAGTGCTGCATTTGAAAAGAGAAAGAGGGACCATGCTCCTTTGGAGCTGGCCTACTCGATAGACAATCAAAAGTGGGTGAAAGCCAATAAGAAATGGTTGGCTTTTGTCAAGAACACAATTGAGAACGTTATAGTGGGCTCAATTGGAGAGTGTGCCTCTGTGGGCGAATACCTTGCAAAGATAAAGAGCCAGTTTACTGGCTCTTCAAAGATGTATGCAATCCAGCTGCTAAAACAGCTGATGACAGAAAAGTACACGGGAGGGCCACATGGCATTAGAGAGCACATCTTGAGGATGTCCAACATGGCGGCCAAGTTGAAGCCCATGGATGAGGACCTCGAGATCAAGCCTGCTCTTCTGGTGCACCTTGTCATGGTCTCTCTTCTCCAACCATTCGAGAACTTCGTAATCAACTATAACATGTCCCCTGAAAAGTGGGACATTGAAAAGACCATAGGGATGTGTTCCCAAGAGGAAGAAAGGCTGAAGTCTCTTCACGGTGGTTCCTTGAACTACGTGAAGGACAATAGGAAGAGAAACTTCACCAACCGTAACCATGGTGGCTCACCTTCCAAGCCACATGGCAAGGGCCCACAACAGCACCAGCATCAGTACCAGGAGTCCACCCCTGGGGAAAAAGACCAGTGCCACCATTGCAAAAAGGTTGGCCACTACAAGAAGGATTGTCCAGTATGGCTGAAGTCCATAATGGCCAAAAATGGTAAAGATATAGTCTCTTTTGTTAATGAATCTGTATGAAAAGTTTTCTAGATCTACTTGGTGGATTGACTCTGGTGCAACTGTTCATGTTGCCAACTCTTTACAGGGGTTCCATTCGACAAGGATTTTGCCAAAAAGAGAGAGACTCATTGAAGTGGGGAATGGGATTGAAGCAGAAGTGGAGGCTATTGGTGACATTCCTCTGGAGCTGGCTGATGGCACTTCTCTTTTGCTTAAGGATGTTCTTTTTGTTCCTTCCATTCATAGAAATTTAATAAGTGTGTCGTGCTTGGACAAAGATTCGTATGAGTGCTATTTTGGACATGGCAAATGTGCCATTTGGTTGAAAGATACTTGTGTGGGTGTTGCTACCCTACATGACAAGCTATATTTATTATCTTTGCATGAGAAAGTATTTTCTGTGTGTGATGTGAATGAACAAGTTCCCTTGTCGAACAAAGATCAAAAGAAAAGAAAGCGAACTCTTGACTCATCGAAGTTATGGCACTGCATATTAGGCCATATTTCGAGGGGAAGAATAAAAAGTCTCGTTAAAAATGACATTCTTCCTACATTAGAGTTCTCAGACATAGAACAATGCATAGATTGCATTAAAGGAAAATATGTAAAACAAATTAAAAACGGTGCAAACCGAAGTATAGCTACACTCGAAATAATCCACACGGATATTTGTGGACCGTTTCCGGTGAAAAGTGTGGATGGCTATGATTCATTCATAACATTCACGGATGATCACTCCCGATATGGTTATATTTATCCAATTAAAGAAAGATCTGAAGCATTGGATAAATTTAAAATTTTCAAAGCTGAAGTAGAAAATCAGCATGATAAAAGAATTAAGATAGTTCGGTCCGATCGTGGGGGGAGTACTACGGTCGGCATACTCCATATGGTCAAGTACCAGGACCCTTTGCAAGGTTCCTGTAGGAAAATGGAATAGTCGCCCAGTATTCTATGTCGGGCGAACCTCAGCAAAACGGAGTAGCTGAAAGGCGTAACCATACCCTTATGGATATGGTGCGCAGCATGATGAGCTATTCCACCCTCCCATTGGGATTGTGGATGGAGGCGCTTAAAACCGCCAATCACATTCTCAATAGAGTACCAAGTAAGTCGGTGCCCAAAACACCGTATGAATTGTGGACAGGCAGAGTTCCCTCTCTGCACCACATGAGGGTCTGGGGGAGCCCAGCTGAGGCAAAAGTTTTCAATCCAAACATTGCAAAGTTAGACCCCAAAACAGTATCTTGCCACTTCATTGGCTATCCAGATAAATCAAAAGGCTATTGTTTCTACTGTCCTGACAGATACACAAAGTTTGTAGAAACGAGGCATGCAGTCTTCTTGGAGGACGAATTGATGAGGGGGAGCACGGTAGCTCGGGAAATTGATCCTGAGGAGAAGAGGGTGCATGCACCTAATCCGATGACTCAGGAGCCTTTTTCTCGCTACCTGTTGTGCCACCATCCACAACCCCTGAGGTTGTGGTGCCGGCACCTGTTGTGACTCCACACGTGACAACAATTGGCGAAAGTTCGGAACCTGTCCATCAGGAGCCACCTGAACCCACTGTTGAGCATGAAAGGGAGCCAGAACAGCCACATACTGAAAATTTGCCTAAACCCGAGGCAAGAAATGAGCAAGAGTCTGATGAACTCAGAAGGTCTAAAAGAGAACGAAGACCAGACATTTCCAAAGAAATTTACAAAGTCTACAACGTAGTTCATATGGAGGGTGATCCTACCTCATACGAAGAAGCCATGAGTAGCCCTCACTCAGCCAAGTGGGTGGAGACAATGGAAGATGAAATGAAATCAATGAGTTTCAACAATGTTTGGGACTTAGAGGAAATTCCTAAAGGATCCAAAACAGTAGGATGCAAATGGGACTACAAAACAAAGTATGACTCCAACGGGAATATAGAAAAGTACAAAGCTAGACTTGTGGCAAAAGGCTTTACGCAAAGAGAAGGCGTAAATTACAATGAGACTTTTTCTCTGGTCTCATGTAAGGACTCCTTCAGAATCATCATGACACTAGTTGCACATTTTGATTTAGAGTTGCATCAAATGGATGTTAAGACGGCATTTCTAAATAGAGATTTAGAAGAAAATGTTTACATGAAACAACCCAAGGGTTTTTTTCATGGAGGGGAAGGAACATATGGGATGCCGCCTAAAGAAATCCATTTATGGGTTAAAGCAAGCCTCTAGGCAGTGGTATTTAAAGTTTAATGATACAATTAAAAGATTTGGATTCAAGGAAAATGTTGAGGACAACTGCATTTATGCAAAGGTCAAAAGTGGGAAATATATTTTCCTAATTCTGTATGTGGATGACATCCTGCTTGCCAGCAGTGATGTTACTCTACTACTAGAGACAAAGAAGTTCTTGTCATCAAATTTTTACATGAAAGATCTTGGTGAAGCTTCTTATGTTTTGGGCATAGAAATTCACCGAGATAGAAAGAATGGAGTGTTAGGACTGTCGCAGAAAGCATATTGTGAAAAGATTCTAAAGAAATACAATATGCATGCGAGTAATGCAACACCTGCTCCCATAGTCAAGGGCGATAGTTTTGGGAAATCCCAATGTCAAAAGAATCAATATGAGATCGATCAAATGAAGTCAGTACCATATGCTTCGGCTGTTGGAAGCTTACAGTATGCACAAGTGTGCACTCGCCCTGACTTAGCTTTTATCACCGGGGTACTCGGTAGATATCAAGAGAATCCAGGCATAGAGCACTGGAAGATGGTAAAGAAAGCTTTGCGTTATGTGCAAGGCACAAAAGGCCTCATGCTAACATATAAAAGATCGGATTTCCTAGAAATAAAAGGGTATTCAGATGCAGATTTTGCGGGAGATAAAGACGACAGAAAGTCCACGACAGGATATGTCTTTACTCTCGCAGGAGGTGCTATTTCGTGGAGAAGCGCCAAACAGTCAATAGTTGCATCATCTACGATGTATGCAGAATTTATAGCATGCTATGAGGCCATGGGACAGGCGTTATGGTTAAAGAAATTTTTACCCTACTTGAAAGTGGTTGACTGCATCAACAAGCCACTAAAGATGTACTGTGACAACGAGCCCGCAATATTCTATGATCACAACAACAAGTCGAGTAATGCTACAAAGTCTATAGATATAAAATATTATGTTGTGAAGGACAAAGTCCAGGATCAAACTATAAGACTCGAGCATATAAGAACAAAGGATATGCTTGCGGATCCGCTAACGAAAGGCTTACCACCCAATGTGTTTAAGGAACACATAGTCGGCATGAGTTTAATGGAAAGCCTATGATTCCTGGACTACAGAGGCCCAAAAGTAACATGATTTGTTTCAAAACAGGAAGTTATATAGTGGCTGTCTGATTCTATCGGCAATTGAGCTGAGACGATGAAACATGCTCTATGTATCAATCTGTGATGAAACGAGTAAAGTACAAAGTTAAAAGTAAAGTCGAGATCTAGGGGGAGAATGTTGGATAGATCTCAACGTGACAGAGCCCAACGGCCTGTCACGCCCCTAACTGCGCCCTGATCGGGGGCGCCCAACCCTATCTGGTTGGCGGGCCCATGTCGCCAGCGCTATATAAAGGAAGTGGGGACCGGCAGCACGCCTTACGAGGTTAGCCGTGCCCTAGACGCCCCACCTACAAGCTCTACCCGATCTAGGCTAGCGATGCGCTGACGGGAAGCTCCACCGCCGCCACGCTCACCTCTCGCTCGCCCCATACCTTTTCCCCATGGCCACCGACACTGGAGCTAGCTCCGGTATCCTCTCCGGTTCGTGCTCGTCGAACACAGGCGCAGGTAGTACCTCTCTCTCTCTCTCTCTCTCCCTCTCTCTCTCTCTCTCTCTCTCTCTCTCTCTCTCTCTCTCTCTCTCTCTCTCAGATCACCCAGATCTAACCCTATAGTGCATCTACCGAGAGTGGTTTAGGTATAACAGCAATGGCAACTATAACCATGATTTTAGTTGACGTCTTGCTAAATCGATTCCAAGTTCTTTACATCAGTTCTTGTTTAACTACGTTCACTTTTGCTGCTTTGAACAAGTCTCATGTCGAATCTAAAGCAGCGATAGATGGATGCTCTGCACATGAAGATTTTTGAACTGAAAACATAGCGCCTGTGCTTAACAGGAAGCGAGGAACAGAATGCTACTAGTAGTTGCCACCAACGCCAAAGGGCGCTGGCTAGTGTCTTGTCTTCTCGCTTTCCAAGTTGAACATCTTTGGGGGCTTCCCTGTTACTGTGCAATTGCTGATGTCGGCGCCGGTGATTCCTCGTGATCCCGACTCGTGCTTGAGTTATAAGTATCGGAGATCGGACGACGACGTCTTCCAACGAGCAGGAGCAGGAAGAGTTGGTTTCGTGTTAGGACATCGTGGCCGGAGGTGGTCTCGCAGCGTCATCGCAGACTCTATAGCCAGCGTAATCATCAAGGTTGGCTGAGGTTTCGTTTTGTGCAGGGGCTGGGTATGGTGGCAATGTAGGAGTACAACGCGCGTTGGCCTGGTACTTGCACGGACGACTAGTACACCATCCATTTGTTTGGTGATGGGATTGTAGAGAACATATCAGTCCCTCGATGAAGTTCTAAAACTCTAGTGAAAAATGTTCCATCCCTTGTCGAAATTGAGAATTCAGTCAACGTTACCAAACATGGCAATTCTGATCACACAGTCTAACGTATCATGTGCGTTGAGAAATCACTCAACTGTGTTGTGCCCCTCTGGCCTTCCTTCGAAGATCCTCAAACAAATTAACAAAATACATAACAAGAAACATGTTCAAGCGTACATCCCTAGTTGTGCATTTGCAATAAAAAGTTTTTTCTGCCAGCCTCGGATTATTTGGATTGCTACTTGACGAAGTAATGAGTATAACCTATCACCGAGACACCGACTAAATTCTTTGGCGCAATCCTTAAGCATATGCCACGATGACAACCGAGGTAAAGATGAGGTCTAAGAGGACCTCAGAAGTGTGTTAGGATGCAGAGCCCATTGGAGTTCTCCACCATTATCTATAAACTATAGGAACCCAATATATATGTTATCAGCTTGAATCTGTACAAGATGTGTTATCAACTGAAACATATGCAGTAAAACAGGGTCTCCTTCTCGCACAGACCATCGGCTGTAATCGGATCATCCTCAGTTCTGACAGCTTGGATGCGATCTCGGTGATGAAGGAAGGAGGTCACTCAAGTGGTGTGGCGGCGGCAATTTTTGACGATTGCTATCATCTTGCTTTTGAGTTCCCTAAAATTATTTTTGAACACTCTTTTAGAGAGTCGAATTGTGTAGCTCATGAATTAGCCAGAGTGGCTAGAGGTACTGTTGGTCAGGTGTGGCTTGATGACCCACCAAACTTCCTGTTACCATGCTCCTGAACGATGTAACACTGATATCGACTGAATAAAGGAGCTTATGGTTGTTAAAAAAAAACTATAGGAACCCAATATATATTTCTCAAAAAAAAAACTCAGTTAATACCATTTAAGTTTGTATCCATCGTATAGTGGCCATGATGTCCCTTTCTTACAATCATGTTTTGCCTCATCACTTTTTCACACGCGTGTGGGTATTCCTCGAAACAGGCTTTTGCCCACTTTATAAATAAAGCAACCACACGATACAATGGTTCGAACAAAGAAAAATGTTGGGGCAACAACTAACACATGCCCAAGAAGAAAATAAATAAAAGAAACGGCGAATCGACGAAACTAGGTAACCCGCCATTGATGCGCCCTCCGAATTTGTTCCACCATGCTACGGGTGCACCAAAGCGTCTAGTACCAAAAAACATCTTCAAGAAGGGGGTGCCATCGACACGGCGCTGTTGTCTAGACCAACGCACTGGACTAAGGGTTCCCCCGGTACTCGAAGTAGAGTGGACTAGGGATATACATGATGCCCTCCAGGAAGGAATGGCGTCACCCAAAGCCGGCACCATGTCGGAGTCAGTCCCCTAATCCCATCCACAGAAGTACCGACCATAAACTTTGTAAGAACTCGTACTCGAAAGTGATAGATCGCAGTTTTGACATATAGCCCAAGGGAGTAGTAATGTGACGTAATCCCTGATGATTGTTTCCTTGAACAGATAGTGGGGGTGTGGGTGTGGTGCTCATCACTCATCGGAGAACAACTCCTTTATGGAACCATGCATTCGAAGCTGGATGGAAATGAGTACTGAAGAAAAAGAAACACGTGATTGAAACCCTCAGCCTAACGTACGTCCTGATGATCTGCCATTGGAGATTCATGCTAACTTCGGTAGTTGGGTGCATCTGTATCTGCATACCTCTTGGAGAAATCATATGTTGATAATGAAGGCTCCAGAGGTTGGAGTAACGTCGACCCACTAATGCTATCAACTACAAGGGACCCTCAATTTAACAACTTAAAACCAATTGAACCTTCATTTGGGCAGATCTCATTATGTTGTACATGATCTCAAATGTTTGTGCGAGGCAAAGCTACAACCTCTTTATGATCATGATCCTCGTCAAGCTGCATGTAAGATCACAACTCGCTAAGCCGAATAGGATGTGTAGCAGAAATGTGGACGAACATCTTGTTGGTTTAACCAGCGATGTCATTATTTATGGGCATGACAAGGAAGCCGATTCTTCACTGGCTGAACTAAATTTTGATTCCTAGTAGCATCAAAGACATTTTTTCTTATAATGTTGCTTTATTAAATTTTGTAATCCATTTTTTTAGATGTGATGCCTTTTGGGAATGAATTTTAAGGATGTTCTCATCAAATGATGCATGCATCAAGGAGATCATGGTGAACCTTATCTAATAAGAATGGAGTAGTCAATCCTCGTAATAGTGTGTAGCCGTGAACAAGTAACATGATAATAGTTGCCTTTTTTCTTATATATCATGTGGATTGTCGATTTGAAGTCACAAAAAACATGTGTAAAAGTGAATGTTGTATTGTGCTTTTCTTTCTGAAGCTGGAAATACAAAGATTGTCAAACTAGATAGCAGAGCAATGATTTTCCGAACCGAAGGGGTGTCGGCCAATCCTGGTTGTCCTTGTGTTTTCAATTTACTAAGTATATGGAGGTTTTCACCTTTCTTTTTTATTTTTGCCTAAACTTGTTGCAGCTGTGTATATCTTAGTTATATAGATGTTGGGTTAATGTTTAAACCTTTTAAGTAACAAATCGCCATTTACTAAAAAAATGTGCAAGAGCAACTCTTAACAATAGTTGCAACTCAATTGACACAAATCAAGAATAAATCTGGAAATATGCCGCTAAAATCCTTGCAAGCACACTCCATTTATGAAATGTGAGGACTAGAATTTAACATCTGATTGATGGGAATCATCTGTATGCAACTCAATCACTGATAGGTAGGTATTTCTTAGTACTTATAGGTAGTTTTGGTACTCATATTCACTTGTTTTGAATGTCACTTATTGCGATGTTTCGTGCACACTAGTGGAAAAAGGGCCATCCGTTCGCGACCCCTCAGAGCATTAGTCCCGGTTGCGCCACCAACCGGGACTAATGCGTTGGCCTGGTACTTGCACGGACGACTAGTACACCATCCATTTGTTTGGTGCTGGGATTGTAGAGAACATATCAGTCCCTCGATGAAGTTCTAAAACTCTAGTGAAAAATGTTCCATCCCTTGTCGAAATTGAGAATTCAGTCAACGTTATCAAACATGGCAAGTCTGATCACACAGTCTAACGTATCATGTGCGTTGAGAAATCACTCAACTGTGCTGTGCCCCTCTGGCCTTCCTTCGAAGATCCTCAAACAAATTAACAAAATACATAACAAGAAACATGTTCAAGCGTACATCCCTAGTTGTGCATTTGCAATACAAAGTTTTTTCTGCCAGCCTCGGATTATTTGGATTGCTACTTGACGAAGTAATTAATATAACATATCATCGAGTCACCAACTAAATTCTTTGGCGTGATCCTTAAGCATATGCCACGATGACAACCGAGGTAAAGATGAGGTCTAAGAGGACCTCAAAAGTGTGTTAGGATGCAGAGCCCATTGGAGTTCTCCACCATTATCTATAAACTATAGGAACCCAATATATATTTATCAAAAAAAAACTCAGTTAATACCATTTAAGTTTGTATCCATCGTATAGCAGCCATGATGCCCCTTTCTTACAATCATGTTTTTCCTCATCACTTTTTCACAGGCGTGTGGGTATTCCTCAAAACAGGCTTTCACCCCGCTTTATAAATAAAGCAACCACATGATATAATGGTTCGAACAAACAAAAATGTTGGGACAAAAACTAACACATGCCCAAGAAGAAAATAAATGAAAGAAACAGCGAATCGATGGAACTAGGGTAACATGCCACTGATGCGCACTCCGAATTTGTCCCACCATGCTTCTAGTGCACCGAAGCATCTAGTACCAAACAACACCTTCAAGAAGGGAGGCGTCGTCGACACAGCACTGCTGTTCGGACCAACACACTTGACTTAGGGTTTCCCCCGGTACTCGGAGTAGAGTGGATTAGGGATATTCGTGACGCACTCTAGGAAGGAATGGCGCCACCCAAAGGCGATACCGCGTCGGAGTCGGACGGGCCGACAAGGATTTCTCCCTAATCCCATCCACATAAGTACCGACAATAAACTTTGTAAGAACTCATATTCGAAAGTGATAGATCAATGTTTTGACATATAGCCCAAGGGAGTAGTAATGTGACGTAATCCCCGATGATTGTTTCTTTGAACAAATGGTGGGGGTGGGGGTGTGGTGCTCATCACTCATCAGACAACACTCCTTGATGGAACCATGCATTCAAAGCTGGATGGAAATGAGTACTGAAGAAAAAGAAACACGTGATGGAAATAAACCCCCAGCCCAACGTACGTCCTAATGATCTGCCATTGGAGATTCATGCTAACTTCGGTAGTTGGGTGCATCTGTATCTGCATACCTCTTGGAGAAATCCTATGTTGATAATGAAGGCTCCAGAGGTTGGAGTAACGTCGACCCACTAATGCTATCAACTACAAGGGACCCTCCAAATTTAACAACTTAAAACCAATTGAAGCTTCATTTGGGCAGATCTCATTATGTTGTACATGATCTCAAATGTTTGTGCGAGGCAAATTTGCAACCTCTTTATGCATGATCCTCGTCAAGTTGCATGAAAGATCGCAACTCGCTAAGCCGAACAGGATGTGTAGCAGAAATGTGGACAAACATCTTGTTGGTTTAACCAGCAATGTCATTATTTATGGGCATGACAAGGAAGCCGATTCTTCACTGGTTGGACTAAATTTTGATTCCTAGTAGCATCAAAGACATTTTTTTCTTATAATGTTGCTTTATTAACTTTTTTAATCCATTTTTTAGATGTGATGCCTCTTGGGAACGAATTTTAAGGATAGTCTCATCAAATGATGCATGCATCAAGGAGATCATGGTGAACTTTATCTAATAAGAATGGAGCAGTCAATCCTCGTAACAGTGTGTAGCCATGAACAAGTAACACGATAATAATTGCCTTTTTCTTATATATCATGTGGATTGTCGATTTGAAGTCACAAAAAAACATGTTGAAAAGTGAATATTGCATTGTGCTTTTCTTTCTGAAACTAGAAATACAAAGATTGTCAAACTAGATAGTAGAGAATATAGGCAAATGATTTTCCGAACCGAAGGGGTGTCGGCCAATCCTGGTTGTCCTTGTGTTTTCAGTTTACTAAGGGTGTGTTCAGTTCGTGAATGAAGTGGAATGGAATGTCATGGTTCCATTCCACTAGAATAGGTTGGTTTCATTCTTGTGTTTGGTTAGGACAAAAAATGTGTAATGGAATGGTTCCATCCTATGTTCGGTTGGGCCAAAAAAGTAGAATGGAATGATTCCGTTCTATATTTGGGTGCATTTTGCAAAAAAGATGGCAAGAAAATAGAGAGAGTGAGAATATTTGGGGGACTTTAGCATAGAGAAACGGGTAGATTCCACCAATTTGGTGGAATGAGTGCATTCTGGATCTATAGGGAATATTCTCTTCTGAGGAACCACCTTGATCCATTCCATTTCTCAACTGAACACTAGAACGGCTCTCAAGTGTGGAACCATTCCATTCCATTCCACTTCGTGACACCAACTGAACACACCCTAAGTATGGAGGTTTTCACCTTTCTTTTTTCTTTTTGCCTGAACTTGTTGCAGTTGTGTATATATCTTAGTTATACAAAGGCCGGGTTAATGTTTAGACCTTTTAAGTAACAAATATCCATTTACCGAAAAAATGAGCAAGAGCAACTCTTAACAATAGTTGCAACTCAATTGACACAAATCAAGAATAAATCTAGAAATATGCCGCTAAAATCCTTGCGAACGCACTCCTCTTATGAAATGTGAGGACTATAATTTAACATCTGGTGGGTGGGAATCATGTGTATGCAACTCAATCACTGATAGGTAGGTATTTCTTAGTACTTATAGGTTATTTTGGTAATCATATTCACTTATTTTGAATGTCACTTATTTACGATGATTCCGTGCATTTACCCTTTCAAATCAAATCTAAAAACTTGATATTGTTTATTGTAGTTAAAACACACGAGGAATTGCATCACGTTTCATTGTACGATCTTGTGTTTGAAAAGAAAACCATTCTTTGACTTGGTAAAAAGGGAAGGGAAACATAGTTTTTCTAATTTTCTTTTCTGTGAATTTCACAAATCCTAGCACAGCCAGATCTACTCATGCCATTCAACTCGGGAAAAAGAACGAACGTCTAGCAACCATCATTGTTCATGGATAATACTTTGCAACTGTTGGTCTTCATTTATATAAACCCCTTCATCTCCAGCTGAGGAGATAGTCACTAGTGGAAAAAGGGCTATCCGTTCGCGACCCCTCAGAGCATTTGTCCCGGTTGCGCCACCAACCGGGACTAATGCTGGCACGCGTCCCGGTTGGAGCGGGCACGGGGCCAGGGGGCATGGGTCCCGGTTGGTAAGGGGGCATGCGTCCCGGTTGGAGCCACCAACCGGGACTAAAGGTTTGGCCACAACCACGTGGCCTGGCACGCACCTTTAGTCCCGGTTGCTGGCTTCAACCGGGACTAAAGGCCCCTTGCCCTCTATAAATGCAACGCCCCAGCCCCCTCTGCCTCCACTCTGTTTTTTCGAATGGTGTAAGGTGTGAGGGTGTGTGCTAGTTTTTTTTCATGCATGCATTGAAGGTGTTTGTTGAAATGTTTGAGTGAAAAATCCCGTTGAATTTCTCATAGAACAAAAATATAGAAGGTGTTCGAGACGCACTTGAGCTTTCTCCTCTTTATTTCCCTCGATCGAGGTTAGCAATCTTATCTTTTCTAGGTCATTGATACAATTCATGTGTCGGTCTGAATTGGTTATTTCACTATTTATGATGTCCTGTTTTTTGATAAACTTACTTATATGATGCAGATGAACGGTCGGGAATGGATGTACGGTGACCGGCGGGTAGCCGGGTATATCAAAGGCGTGGATAAATTTATCGATGTGGCTACGGCAAACAAAGAGAATGGATTTATACGTTGTCCATGTGTTCAATGTCGGAACAACAAGGAGTACTCTTCCTCGAAAATCATTCGCGGCCACCTGATTATGAAAGGTTTCATGCCCAACTATAATTGCTGGACCAAGCACGGGGAAAGAGGGGTTATGATGGAAGATGGTGAAGAAGAAGATGATGATAACAACTATCATCATATGTTTTCTGAATACAGTGATACTGCAATGGAAGACAATGGAGAGGAAAAAGGTGAAGAACGGGCATCAGATGAGCCGGCTGATGAACTTGGTAGGGTCATTTCTGATGCAAAGCGAGACTGTGAAACAGAAAATGAGAAGTTGAAGTTAGAGGGAATGTTAGAAGATCACAAGAAATTGTTGTACCCAAATTGTGAAGATGGCAGCACAAAGCTCGGTACGACACTGGAATTGTTGCGATGGAAGGCAGAGTGTGGTCTAACTGACTCCTCATTTGAAAAGATGCTGAAAATAATGAAGCCGAAGTTTCCAAAACATAACGAACTTCCCGATAGTACCTACGAAGCAAAGAAGACTCTCTGTCCTCTGGGATTAGATGTGCAAAAGATACATTTATGCATTAATGACTGCATCCTCTACCGCGGTAAGGAGTATGAGAATTTAGATAAATGCCCGGTATGCAACGCGTTGCGGTATAAGATCAGACGAGATGACCCTGGTGATGTTGAGGGAGAGCCCCTCCGGAAGAGGGTTCCTGCTAAGGTTATGTGGTATGCTCCTACAATACCAAGGTTGAAACGCATGTTCAGAAACAAAGAGCATGCCAGGTTGTTGCGATGGCACAAAGAAGACCGTAAGAAAGACGGGGAGTTGAGACACCCTGCTGATGGGTCACAGTGGAGAAAAATCGAGAGAGACTTCCCAGACTTTGCAGGTGACGCAAGGAACTTATGGTTTGGTCTAAGTACGGATGGCATGAATCCTTTTGGGGAGCAGAGCTGCAGTCACAGCACCTGGCCCGTGACTCTATGTATCTACAACCTGCCTCCTTGGTTGTGCATGAAGCGTAAGTTCATTATGATGCCAGTGCTCATCCAAGGCCCGAAGCAACCGGGCAACGACATTGATGTGTACCTTAGGCCATTAGTTGAAGAACTCTTACAGTTGTGGGGCAAACCAGGTGTACGTGCGTGGGATGAGAACAAACAGGAGCCATTTAATCTACGAGGGTTGTTATTCGTAACCATCAATGATTGGCCTGCTCTTAGTAACCTTTCAGGACAGACAAACAAAGGATATAAGGCATGCACCCACTGTTTAGATAAGACCGAAGGTACATATTTGCATAAATGCAAGAAGGTTGTGTACCTAGCGAATCGACGATTTCTTCCGACCAATCATCCCGTAAGAAAGAAATGCAAGCATTTCAAAGGTGAGGCAGATCACCGGAAGAAGCCTGAACTCCCAGCTGGTGATGATGTATTTGGTATGGTCAAGGACATAGAAGTAATCTTTGGAAAGGGTCCCGGCGGTCAATCAGTTCCGAACGACGTCGCTACAGGACACGCACCCATGTGGAAGAAGAAATCTATATTTGGGAGCTGCCATATTGGAAAGTCCTGCGTGTCCGCTCTTCAATCGACGTGATGCACGTGACGAAGAATCTCTGCGTGAACCTGCTAGGATTCCTAGGCGTGTATGGGAAGACAAAAGATACACCTGAAGCACGGGAGGACCAACAAATTATGAAAGACCCAAAGAACATGCATACAGATAACAAGACGGATAAAGGGCGTCACTTAAGTCGTGCCAGCTATGCTCTTACCAAAGCAGAGAAGGAAATCTTTTTTGAAGTCCTTTACAGTATCAAGGTGCCGTCGGGCTTCTCATCTAATATAAAGGGGATAATAAATATGGCAGAGAAAAAGTTCCAAAACCTGAAGTCTCATGACTGTCACGTGATTATGACGCAGTTGCTTCCGATTGCATTGAGGGGGCTTCTACCAGAAAATGTTCGAGTACCCAGTGTGAAGCTGTGTGCATTCCTCAATGCAATATCTCAGAAGGTAATCAATCCAGATATTCTGCCAAGGTTACAGAAGGATGTGGTACAATGTCTTGTTAGTTTTGAATTGGTGTTCCCACCATCCTTCTTCAATATTATGACGCATCTCCTGGTTCATCTAGTGGAAGAGATTGCCATTCTCGGTCCGGTATTTCTGCACAATATGTTCCCCTTTGAGAGGTTCATGGGAGTCTTAAAGAAATATGTTCATAACCGTGCTAGACCAGAAGGAAGCATCTCCAAGGGATATGGAACAGAGGAGGTCATTGAGTTTTGTGTTGACTTTATTCCTGACCTTAAGCCGATTGGTGTTTCTGACTCGCGGCATGAGGGAAGACTAAGTGGAAAAGGCACGCTGGGAAAGAAAGCACTGATATGTAGGGACGGGGATTCTTTCACTAAAGCACACTACACAGTTCTACATAATTCCACCTTGGCAGCTCCGTATATGGAGGAACACAAGAATATTGTACGCTCCAAAAACCCGGGGAAGCCTGAATCATGGATTACAGATGAACACATGAAGTCTGTCGGTGGTTGGATGCGGACACATCTCTTGAATGACACCACTGTTGGAGATCAGCTATACTTGTTGGCCGCGTCACCATCTTCTACTGTATTGAATTTCCAAGGGTACGAAATAAATGGGAATACATTCTACACGATCGCCCAAGATAAAAAGAGCACCAACCAAAATAGTGGTGTCCGCTTTGATGCAATAGACGAGAATGGACAAAAGGACACATATTATGGTTACATAGAGGAGATATGGGAACTAGACTATGGAGTCTCTTTTAAGGTCCCTTTGTTTCGCTGCAAATGGGTCAACCTGAATGGGGAAGGGGTAAAGATAGACCAGTTGTACGGAATGACAACAGTGGATCTCAACAATCTTGGTTATAGAGATGAACCATTCGTCCTAGCCAATGATGTGTCTCAGGTTTTCTATGTGAAGGACATGTCCTCCAGACCGAAAAAAAGAAAAAATATGCAAACGAATACATCATATGGTGATCCAAAGCGTCACATAGTTCTTTCAGGGAAAAGAACCATCGTGGGAATCGAGGACAAGACAGACATGTCAGAATATTATAATAAGTTTGATGAAATTCCGCCCTTCACAGTGCAAACTGACCCAAGCATTCCGTTAAGTAAAGAAGATGCTCCATGGTTACGTCTGAAGCGGTCATAAGGAATGACATATGCCAAGAAGTTCATGCTCATATTATGTAACTCTAGTTCATGTCTTTCGCGGTTTGTGGCTTGACCGAAGGATATCTTTCGCGGTTTGTGGCCTTTAGTCCCGGTTTTGTAGTCTCAGTTTTTAATATTAATAAATGTCTTGAGTGTTAGTCCCATTTTGTGGCTGGACTGGGAGTGCCTCTATGACCAGTTTCTCGGAGATGCCGGAGGACTGCGCTCCGTCGGCATCTCCCTGAAACTGGCCGCAGTGGTGTCCCTGCTCTCGAAAACCATCTTGCATCTTGTAACTTCACTAACTAGATCAATACACCTCGGAGCTAACTAATTTCATACATTAGGGAGTGCCTCTATGACCAGTTTCTCGGAGATGCCGGAGGACTGGGCTCCGTCGGCATCTCCCTGAAACTGGCCGCAGTGGTGTCCCTGCTCTCGAAAACCATCTTGCAGCTTGTAACTTCACTAACTAGATCAATACTCCTCGGAGCTAACTAATTTCACATATTAGGGAGTGCCTCTATGACCAGTTTCTCGGAGATGCCGGAGGACTGGGCTCCGTCGGCATCTCCCTGAAACTGGCCGCAGTGGTGTCCCTGCTCTCGAAAACCATCTTGCAGCTTGTAACTTCACTAACTAGATCAATACGCCTCGGAGCTAACTAATTTCACATATTAGGGAGTGCCTCTATGACCAGTTTCTCGGAGATGCCGGAGGACTGGGCTCCGTCGGCATCTCCCTGAAACTGGCCGTAGTGGTGTCCCTGCTCTCTAAAACCATCTTGGAGATGCCTCAAACTGGCTGGAGGACTGGACTCACAAGGATGCATATTTATAGTACAAGCAGCTCGGCATAATGTCGACACTCACGACATAATGTCGACACTCACCCCTATTATTAGTGCTGACTCATCTTTAGTCCCGGTGGTGTCTCAACCGGGACTAAAGGTTCATCTTTAGTCCCGGTTGGTGACACCATCCGGGACAAGGTACAAGCCGCACGACATAATGTCGACACTCACCCCTATTATTAGTGTTGTCTGGCCCACTCTGCCGCAATCCCTTCAGTCGCGGTTGGTTTCTCCAACCGAGACTAAATATGAACCCTCTCTTTATATAGGCATTTCCCTCTATTTATTAGGTAACACTTAAGACATTTATTAATATTAAAAACCGGGACAAATCGGGACTAGCTAACACTCAGGCCTAAAGCCGCCCCCTTTAGTCATAATCATGCCTAGTCCTATAGTACGCAGCTTCAGGGTCTTCATCGTCGTCGTCATCATCATCGTCATCGTCACCTGCCACTCCGGGGATCCTCAGCCCATCCATGACACGATCACCCTAAATATAGAGGGAAAGGGCGGGAAAACTTGGCGTGAAGCTTTGGGAAATGGCGGGAAATATCTTTAGTCCCGGTTAGTGACTACATCCGGGACTAAAAGCTCTAGTAGAAAGGAAAGGGCGGGAAAATATCTTTAGTCCCGGTTAGTAACTACATCCGGGACTACACCCGGTTTTGTGAAGTAACCACCAAAATGCCGTTTCAGAATGCTACCGTCCTATTTTCCTAAAATACTAGACCACCTTACATGGACTATATCCCAACCGGTACATCTCAAACCTTTTCGTCCATCCCGGGTAAAAAGGACAAATGTCTGCCGAATCGGAGGAAGTGGGTCCGGTTTGTACTACAGGTACATGATCTACCGCCCGTGATTTTTTGAAAAAATCATTTTTAGACTCGCAATATGTGGTTTCTTCAGAGATCCAATGCAAGTTCTAACAATGCCCATCCCCTATCTTCATGCACACCGGTTCGACCATAGTTAGAAATTCAAATAATTCAAAACGGGCATAATAAATTCAAAAAAAATCCGAACAATGAAAATCCTTCACGTGGTGTCATATTATGTTACATAGTTGAAAGGAAAAATACCAGACTTGGTATATTGATCATGTTTCGAAAAAACCTTCACAAAATGACCTATCATGTTCGAGGTTTCATGGCTTTCGGTCCAAATGACCGATGTTATGTGCTGAATCACGGCATAGTTTGTGATGTTGTGCCCATATTATGCATGTGTGTGGACATTGGTATGGAGAACAATGTTGCAGGAGGAAGTTTTCCTTTTTGTTGCACGGAAAAGCCCTTTTCCATTTTCCGAGCGCAAAAAACGGGTCGTTTTCTGAAGTAACCACCAAAATGCCGTTTCAGAATGCTACCGTCCTATTTTCCTAAAATACTAGACCACCTAACATGGACTATATCCCAACCGGTACATCTCAAACCTTTTCGTCCATCCCTGGTAAAAAGGACAAATGTCTGCCGAATCGGCAGGAAGTGGGTCCGGTTTGTACTACAGGTACATGATCTATCGCCCGTGATTTTTGAAAAAATCATTTTTAGACTCGCAATATGTGGTTTCTTCAGAGATCCAATGCAAGTTCTAACAATGCCCGTCCCCTATCTTCATGCACACCGGTTCGACCATAGTTAGAAATTCAAATAATTCAAAACGGGCATAATAAATTCAAAAAAAATCCGAACAATGAAAATCCTTCGCGTGGTGTCATATTATGTTACATAGTTGAAAGTAAAAATACCAGACTTGGTATATTGATCATGTTTCGAAAAAACCTTCACAAAATGACTTATCATGTTCGAGGTTTCAAGGCTTTCGGTCCAAATGACCGATGTTATGTGCTGAATCACGGCATAGTTTGTGATGTTGTGCCCATATTATGCATGTGTGTGGACATTGGTATGGAGAACAATGTTGCAGGAGGAAGTTTTCCTTTTTGTCGCACGGAAAAGCCCTTTTCCATTTTCCGAGCGCAAAAAACGGGTCGTTTTGTGAAGTAACCACCAAAATGCCGTTTCAGAATGCTACCGTCCTATTTTCCTAAAATACTAGACCACCTTACATGGACTATATCCCAACCGGTACATCTCAAACCTTTTCTTCCATCCCTGGTAAAAAGGACAAATGTCTGCCGAATCGGTAGGAAGTGGGTCCAGTTTGTACTACAGGTACATGATCTATCGCCCGTGATTTTTTGAAAAAATCATTTTTAGACTCGCAATATGTGGTTTCTTCAGAGATCCAATGCAAGTTCTAACAATGCACGTCCCCTATCTTCATGCACACCGGTTCGACCATAGTTAGAAATTCAAATAATTCAAAACGGGCATAATAAATTCAAAAAAAATACGAACAATGAAAATACTTCGCGTGGTGTCATATTATGTTACATAGTTGAAAGGAAAAATACCAGACTTGGTATATTGATCATGTTTCGAAAAAACCTTCACAAAATGACCTATCATGTTCGAGGTTTCAAGGCTTTCGGTCCAAATGACCGATGTTATGTGCTGAATCACGGTATAGTTTGTGATGTTGTGCCCATATTATGCATGTTTGTGGACATTGGTATGGAGAACAATGTTGCAGGAGGAAGTTTTCCTTTTTGTCGCACGGAAAAGCCCTTTTCCATTTTCCGAGCGCAAAAAACGGGTCGTTTTGTGAAGTAACCACCAAAATGCCGTTTCAGAATGCTACCGTCCTATTTTCCTAAAATACTAGACCACCTTACATGGACTATATCCCAACCGGTACATCTCAAACCTTTTCGTCCATCCCTGGTAAAAAGGACAAATGTCTGCCGAATCGGTAGGAAGTGGGTCCGGTTTGTACTACAGGTACATGATCTATCGCCCGTGATTTTTTGAAAAAATCATTTTTAGACTTGCAATATGTGGTTTCTTCAGATATCCAATGCAAGTTCTAACAATGCCCGTCCCCTATCTTCATGCACACCGGTTCGACCATAGTTAGAAATTCAAATAATTCAAAACGGGCATAATAAATTCAAAAAAAATCCGAACAATGAAAATCCTTCGCGTGGTGTCATATTATGTTACATAGTTGAAAGGAAAAATACCAGACTTGGTATATTGATCATGTTTCGAAAAAACCTTCACAAAATGACCTATCATGTTCGAGGTTTCATGGCTTTCGGTCCAAATGACCGATGTTATGTGCTGAATCACGGCATAGTTTGTGATGTTGTGCCCATATTATGCATGTGTGTGGACATTGGTATGGAGAACAATGTTGCAGGAGGAAGTTTTCCTTTTTGTTGCACGGAAAAGCCCTTTTCCATTTTCCGAGCGCAAAAAACGGGTCGTTTTCTGAAGTAACCACCAAAATGCCGTTTCAGAATGCTACCGTCCTATTTTCCTAAAATACTAGACCACCTAACATGGACTATATCCCAACCGGTACATCTCAAACCTTTTCGTCCATCCCTGGTAAAAAGGACAAATGTCTGCCGAATCGGCAGGAAGTGGGTCCGGTTTGTACTACAGGTACATGATCTATCGCCCGTGATTTTTTGAAAAAATCATTTTTAGACTCGCAATATGTGGTTTCTTCAGAGATCCAATGCAAGTTCTAACAATGCCCGTCCCCTATCTTCATGCACACCGGTTCGACCATAGTTAGAAATTCAAATAATTCAAAACGGGCATAATAAATTCAAAAAAAATCCGAACAATGAAAATCCTTCGCGTGGTGTCATATTATGTTACATAGTTGAAAGTAAAAATACCAGACTTGGTATATTGATCATGTTTCGAAAAAACCTTCACAAAATGACTTATCATGTTCGAGGTTTCAAGGCTTTCGGTCCAAATGACCGATGTTATGTGCTGAATCACGGCATAGTTTGTGATGTTGTGCCCATATTATGCATGTGTGTGGACATTGGTATGGAGAACAATGTTGCAGGAGGAAGTTTTCCTTTTTGTCGCACGGAAAAGCCCTTTTCCATTTTCCGAGCGCAAAAAACGGGTCGTTTTGTGAAGTAACCACCAAAATGCCGTTTCAGAATGCTACCGTCCTATTTTCCTAAAATACTAGACCACCTTACATGGACTATATCCCAACCGGTACATCTCAAACCTTTTCGTCCATCCCTGGTAAAAAGGACAAATGTCTGCCGAATCGGTAGGAAGTGGGTCCAGTTTGTACTACAGGTACATGATCAATCGCCCGTGATTTTTTGAAAAAATCATTTTTAGACTCGCAATATGTGGTTTCTTCAGAGATCCAATGCAAGTTCTAACAATGCCCGTCCCCTATCTTCATGCACACCGGTTCGACCATAGTTAGAAATTCAAATAATTCAAAACGGGCATAATAAATTCAAAAAAAATCCGAACAATGAAAATACTTCGCGTGGTGTCATATTATGTTACATAGTTGAAAGGAAAAATACCAGACTTGGTATATTGATCATGTTTCGAAAAAACCTTCACAAAATGACCTATCATGTTCGAGGTTTCAAGGCTTTCGGTCCAAATGACCGATGTTATGTGCTGAATCACGGTATAGTTTGTGATGTTGTGCCCATATTATGCATGTGTGTGGACATTGGTATGGAGAACAATGTTGCAGGAGGAAGTTTTCCTTTTTGTCGCACGGAAAAGCCCTTTTCCATTTTCCGAGCGCAAAAAACGGGTCGTTTTGTGAAGTAACCACCAAAATGCCGTTTCAGAATGCTACCGTCCTATTTTCCTAAAATACTAGACCACCTTACATGGACTATATCCCAACCGGTACATCTCAAACCTTTTCGTCCATCCCTGGTAAAAAGGACAAATGTCTGCCGAATCGGTAGGAAGTGGGTCCGGTTTGTACTACAGGTACATGATCTATCGCCCGTGATTTTTTGAAAAAATCATTTTTAGACTTGCAATATGTGGTTTCTTCAGAGATCCAATGCAAGTTCTAACAATGCCCGTCCCCTATCTTCATGCACACCGGTTCGACCATAGTTAGAAATTCAAATAATTCAAAACGGGCATAATAAATTCAAAAAAAATCCGAACAATGAAAATCCTTCGCGTGGTGTCATATTATGTTACATAGTTGAAAGGAAAAATACCAGACTTGGTATATTGATCATGTTTCGAAAAAACCTTCACAAAATGACCTATCATGTTCGAGGTTTCAAGGCTTTCGGTCCAAATGACCGATGTTATGTGCTGAATCACGGTATAGTTTGTGATGTTGTGCCCATATTATGCATGTGTGTGGACATTGGTATGGAGAACAATGTTGCAGGAGGAAGTTTTCCTTTTTGTCGCACGGAAAAGCCCTTTTCCATTTTCCGAGCGCAAAAAACGGGTCGTTTTGTGAAGTAACCACCAAAATGCCGTTTCAGAATGCTACCGTCCTATTTTCCTAAAATACTATACCACCTTACATGTACTATATCCCAACCGGTACATCTCAAACCTTTTCTTCCATCCCTGGTAAAAAGGACAAATGTCTGCCGAATCGGCAGGAAGTGGGTCCGGTTTGTACTACAGGTACATGATCTATCGCCCGTGATTTTTTGAAAAAATCATTTTTAGACTCGCAATATGTGGTTTCTTCAGAGATCCAATGCAAGTTCTAACAATGCCCGTCCCCTATCTTCATGCACACCGGTTCGACCATAGTTAGAAATTCAAATAATTCAAAACGGGCATAATAAATTCAAAAAAAATCCGAACAATGAAAATCCTTCGCGTGGTGTCATATTATGTTACATAGTTGAAAGGAAAAATACCAGACTTGGTATATTGATCATGTTTCGAAAAAACCTTCACAAAATGACCTATCATGTTCGAGGTTTCAAGGCTTTCGGTCCAAATGACCGATGTTATGTGCTGAATCACGGTATAGTTTGTGATGTTGTGCCCATATTATGCATGTGTGTGGACATTGGTATGGAGAACAATGTTGCAGGAGGAATTTTTCCTTTTTGTCGCACGGAAAAGCCCTTTTCCATTTTCCGAGCGCAAAAAATGGGTCGTTTTGTGAAGTAACCACCAAAATGCCGTTTCAGAATGCTACCGTCCTATTTTCCTAAAATATTAGACCACCTTACATGGACTATATCCCAACCGGTACATCTCAAACCTTTTCGTCCATCCCTGGTATATTGATCATGTTTCGAAAGGAAAAATCCGAACAATGGCCGTCCCCTATCACTTCTTATGTTTATAGTTTTTCTAAATTCCAAATTGATATTAAAAAAATATAAGTTAATTCATTTTTAATTGTAAATGGTTCATATTTTAAATGGTTACATTAATTATTTTTTAAAACAGAAAATGTTTTTGAATTATTTATTTAAATCCAAACACTTTTTATGTTTAAAATTTTTCTAAATTCCAAATTAATATTCAAAAATATAAGTTAATTCATTTTAAAAGGTTATATTAATTATTTTTTAAAAATAGAATATGTTTTTGAATTATTTATTCAAATCCATACACTTCTTATGTTTAAAGTTTTTCTAAATTCCAAATTGATATTAAAAAAATAAAAGTTAATTCATTTTTAATTGTAAATGGTTCATATTTTAAATGGTTACATTAATTATTTTTTAAAACAGAAAATGGTTTTGAATTATTTATTCAAATCCAAACACTTTTTATGTTTAAAGTTTTTCTAAATTCCAAATTAATTATTTTCTAGAAATAGAAAATGGTTTTGAATTATTTATTCAAATCCATACACTTCTTATGTTTAAAGTTTTTCTAAATTCCAAATTGATATTAAAAAAATATAAGTTAATTCATTTTTAATTGTAAATGGTTCATATTTTAAATGGTTACATTAATTGTTTTTTAAAACAGAAAATGGTTTTGAATTATTTATTCAAATCCAAACACTTTTTATGTTTAAAGTTTTTCTAAATTCCAAATTAATATTCAAAAATATAAGTTAATTAATTTTAAATGGTTACATTAATTATTTTTTAAAAATAGAAATTGGTTTTGGATTATTTATTCAAATCCATACACTTCTTATGTTTAAAGTTTTTCTAAATTCCAAATTAATATTTAAAAAATATAAGTTATTTCATTATTAATTTTAAATGGTTCGTTGTTTAAATGGTTACATTAATTATTTTTCAAAACAGAAAATGGTTTCGAATTAGTTATTCAAATCCAAACACTTTTTATGTTTAAAGTTTTTCTAAATTCCAAAGTAATTATCATTTAAAAAACATTACAAATTTAAACCCCAAAATAAAAAATAAGGCGGGAACGAGAGAAAATAACTGAAAAAATTTGAAAACAGGGGAATACGTCCCGGTTGGAGCTACCAACCGGGACGAAAGAGCCCCCTGCGCGCGCGCCCCTTCAGCTGCTGAAAATTGGACTATAGGTCCCGGTTGGTGGCTCCAACCGGGACGTATGCACCTTTAGTCCCGGTTGGAGCCACGAACCGGGACTAAAGGCCCTTTAGTTATAACAGCGCGTGCCTCCTCTTCTTCTTCCCTTCCCCACTCTGCCTCTGCCCGCGCCATCGCCGACGACGACGCCGCCAGGCTGCCCCCGCCACCGTCGCGCGCTCCCCGTAGCGACTCCGTCGTCAACGCCTCCGCCTCCGGCCGCCACCCGCGTCTCTTCCCGCGCGCCGACGACCGCGCCGCCCGCGCGTCTCCTTCCCCCGACGACCGCCGGCCGCCCGCTTCTCTGCTTCCCGTCGACGACCGCGCCCTTCCCCCACCGCCGCGCGTCAGGTACGGCGCCGCCCCTCCCTGCCCCTCTCTGTCCTCCCCCTCCCTCTGCTGCTGGTGGTGGTGCATCGTCGCCGCGCCGTTTCCTCCACCGCCGCGCCGTTTCCCCCACCGCCGCGTGTCAGGTACGGGCCCGCTGACGTGGCCCACGGTGGCTTGCTGATGTGGCCTAGGGCCCAGCACTCAGTGACAGTGGCTAGGTTCTGTCTTGGTAAAAAAAAACCCAACCCTTTGCTGATGTCATATTGACACAGTAATTCAATTTTAAATGATTTAATAATTCCAGAAATTGATATAAACTTGTAAATTCAATATCTTTTTATTTATAAGTCAGAAAAATACAAATAATATATCAAATTGTTCAGAAAAATGAAACCTATCTATTTAACCTATAATCATGCATTGTTCAACAATTTAAATGACAAGTATAATTAGAAGAACAAATGCACCCCTCTCATATGTTCCGGAGTTTCCCCGAGTTAGGGTTTTCACCCGTCGGAACCCCGATTAAATCGTCGAGCATGTCTTAGGGTTACATTCCAATGCAAATTAACTTGTCATATCATCATACTTGCTTGAGCATTGCATCGATGCCATGTGTTGATTGTTTCCCTTTCTTTTCGGTGTTTCGATTATTAGGTTTATTATTAGTTAGGTATTATTAGGTTTATTAATTAGTTTGGTATTATTGGTCTTCGGCCCCACTGGTCAGTCAATGTGGGTAGCCCCAGACCCGATTCACATTGCCAGTCACTGTGGTTAGATAAGGAATCATTAATACCCCTTAGGTGCATGTGGGTTCCCCTCTCATATGCATCGGAGGTTTCTCCGAACTAGGTTACACCCCTCGGAACTCCGGAATATTGATAACCGTTGATTTTAGCTAGAGTTACCTATCTACTACACGGTTTCCTTTTTGTAGCTAGGTTTAGGGTTTCTCTTCATTTTTATTATTGTGTATGTATATATCAGGGTTTCTCCTTAACTTTCTCCTTTAGCCGCTTTGACTTATTCGTTTTTCCACCTATGCAGAAAATATGGATCCACACGTCAGAGACGAAGAAAAGGAAGAGTTGATCCAAGGTGTGATCCGTGGGGAAGATAATTTAGACGTATCAACGTTTCTGAACAACTCCGGTGAGGGTGATCCTCTTTTTACCGGAGTAGACAACTTGTTTGAGGTTGAAGGTGTTGCCTTCCGCGAGGGAGAAGGCGATGCCTTGTGTAATCGAGAAGAAGACCGCTCCGGCAAGGTGCATGTAATATAAATCAATTCATTAATTAATCATCTGCTATCTATATAGAAATAGTAACGGCGATCTTTCTTCTTTTAGCCCTCCGGATCGAAGGAATCTACTGAAAAGAGCAGACGAGGCCCAACCAAAAAGTTGCAGGACCATGAGAGGTTCAGGATCGAAGATGTCGCTGCAGACGGCAGACCGACGGCTCCCGAAGTTGTCGCAACCAAATTTGTGGCACAATGCGGAGTAATCGTTAGGGACTTAATCCCGATCACCATTAGAAATTGGAATAGGCCTGCTAATGCGGATGAAGAGGGAACATGTTTATTTGTCCCTAACCACGCCAAAGATTTACTGTGGAAGAGGCTCATGGTTAATTTCAAACTACCGAAGATAGAGCTGGATCCAAATGCGGAGGATCCAGTTGAGGACGCCTTACAACATGGGAGAGCCATGGAGGCTAAGGTCAGGGAGTGGGCTTTGAAGAAGATGGCCCAGTGTTTCACCAACTGGAAGAAAAGATTGCACCTTGACTATGTCGTGAAAAAGAAGACTCCCGATTTCAAGAATATTCAGTTTGAGAAGATAAAACCATTCTGGGATGAGTTTGTGGAATACAAGAAATCAGAAAAAGCTAAGAAAATGTCTGAAACGAATAAGCTGAATGCTGCTAACAAGAAGTATCACCATACTATGGGGCAAGGTGGCTACAGGGCTGGCATTCCTAAGTGGGAGAAACTTGAGCAGGAACTGCGTGATAAAAATATCACCCCAGAGACAGACGATTGGGTAGAACGTGCAAGGAATTGGTTTTACGGGCATGGGGGCACGTTGGACTCGGAAGGGAGGTGTATATATACCATACGACATAAAGAAGACCCCTTGCCAATCGAGAGGATGAGAAAAGCAGTAAAGGCTGTTAAAGATGGGGACTTCATTCCCGATAGAGAGAATGATGAGCTCACACTCGCCCTTGGAAATAAGGAACATGATGGACGAACACGAGGCACAATAGGCTCCCAATCATGGAGGACTGGGTTTCCCGAAGAGAGGGAGAAATATCCTGATAGAAGCCGTCAGAGGAGTAAGGACAGGGCGGCAGTTGAAGCAGAAAGTCAGAAAGAGCGAATGTGTTTAATTGAAGAACGATTAAAGCAACAACAAGATGAAATTAACTCACTTAAAGAGCAAAGTACTACCGGCGCCCCAGCTCAGCAGCACACTGCATTCGATGCTACCGGCCTATCGAATAATCGAAAAAGCAGTGTGGCTTCCACCGAGGTCCCGGGTGATGACAATGGCGATGCCGATGATGCACCGACGATGGCTCCTGTTGGCTACCCAGTGGATGATATCACAGAGATGACACACTGCGAGCTACATGTCAAAGTTGTGAACATATCAATGAAGGTGGCGGTCGGCTATGCCTTACCAATTGGACCCACACCAACTTACCACAGTCGTCCGGTTCCAGAGGGATACGCTGTTGTCGGCGTGGATGAAATCATGCCCACCTTTGAGGTTTTGGATCTTCACTACCCTGCTGGTGAAGGGGATGTGACTGTGCTGGGTGACGCAAAAAACGTCACCATTCTATGGCCGAAGGATTGTATCGTGCTTCGAAATCACACGCCAAGGCCATCTTCGCCGCCGCCTCACCCGTCTCCAGCGAGGTCGTCGCCGCCGCGGCAGCCGTCTTCGTCGCCTCACCCGGCTCCGTCGCCTCACCAATCTCCGGTGCAGCCATCGCCGCGGGAGCCATCGCCGGCGCCTCAGGATAAAAAGCGTAAGCGTACCGCTACTGTGTGTCGTAAGCGATCGCCGAAAAGTAAACAAGAGCCTCTTCCAAAAGTACCAACGGTTCCTCCCAAGAGAGCTTATGACTGTACTGAAGAGGAGACTGCGGCTCGGGTTGATGCGGAAACGGCAGCGTTTTTCGCTAAGCTGAGGCGGCCGAAAGAGCCAGAGTTCCCCAGCACCAAAGAAGAAAAAGCCAAAGTGTTGAAAATGCTAAAGACTCTTCATCAACCCGAGCCAAAGCTGTCATCAGACTATGAGCGTTCTATTCTCAAGTCACATGCAGCACAAAAAGCCTCGAAGAGCAGTACTGATGCAAGCGAGAAATCTATTGCCCAGCTCGGAGAACAAGCAAAACAGACTTGCGCCCCTCTCAAGGTGATTTCCCAAACCAATGTGGGGTCGAGCAAATATGGGGCAGAAGTGCAGTATGATCCAGAGGTGCTTGCACAATACGGAGAAGCTGCCGCTGCTCAAGGTATGAGTATTGCCCAGTACTTATCCCAGTTAGAGTTCTTCCCCGTGAGTGAAGTAGCATACAAATACCAGTACGGCAAACCTCTCGTCAAACCTGAGGAGGTAAATAATCTTTCAACAAAAATGCGAAGATTGCATAACTGGTACATGCACGCCACAAGGGCCGAGGCTAACTGGATAGTGCTGAGGGTTACAAAAAAGCATCATGGGAAAGAAAGTGATGACATGATATCCATTGAATTTGATGAGCTATTTCAATTATTCAATCAAGATGCCTTGGACAAATCGCTCATCAGTGCCTATTGTCTGTAAGTACTAATTCTGTAATTAACTTAGTCTCCAGCTATCTCACTTTGTTTATTGCATGTATATAATCATACTGTAATATGCAGAATGAAGATTCTCGAATGCAGCAGAGGACAAATCTATGATATTGGCTTCATTGACCCATATTGGGTTCATGAAGCTAATCTCAAAATAAGCCCCCAGGATACGGAGGATAATATAGTACACGCGTTAAGGTTTCAAGAAACCAAAAGGGAAATACTTTTTCCTTACAACTTCGAGTGAGTGTTATTGTCTTGTATACACTTTCTATTTCGCTTACTCGATGTTAAGTATATAATTGATTAGTTATGCATTCGCAGCTTCCACTATATTCTGTTAATCATTCAACTTGACAAAGGGCGTGTACTAGTCATGGACTCGAAACATAAACCCCTTGAGACGTGGAAGGACATGCAGATACTTCTTCAGCGGTAATTCTAATCATTACGACACTATATCGGCAACGTTCGTGAATTTTATGATATCAAGTACTTAATAACTTCTTTTATTCGTTTTCTTCGCCGGGCAGCGCTTGGAAACGGTTCACCAACAAGGCTAGGGGTGTTTGGAAAGAGGAGCTTACATTCCAACCACTAGATGTAAGCACCACTAGCTATATCCGCGCATCTCTTTGATTCTAGTTTTGATACAGTTATTATCATGCTTGATTATTATTTTGATTGAACTATGTTCTCGTAAAGTGCCTGACGCAGGGACCAGGTAACAATCTATGTGGATACTATGTATGCGAGTTCATCCGGCAGACGTGCGATGAGAAGGGCAGAAATTTAGAGCAACTCCACGTATGTAAACAATTTCTATAGTTTTATTTTCAAACAAATTGTGTTTAGTTTCATTCATATAGACTGACTCCTTTTTTAAATCAGATCGAACGTCTACGGGACGGTCTTCTGCCAAAGGATCGCATACGAGCAATTCAGGAGGAATTGGCGGGATTCTTGGATGCAGAAGTCCTAGACCCGAAAGGGGAATACTATTCTGCTGTGTATAGACAATAGGGATTGTAAAAATAGCAACTCGATCCGTGTATAGACAAGGGGAATACTTTTGTATGTAGTGCATGAACTCGATCCGTGTATTGAATGTAATATTGTCATGATGATCTTGTGTAATACAAGGTTCCTTCATTGATAAGTGCAAAACACTAAATAAACAATAAAACAACCTAAATGAATTCTCTGCCGCGGCACAAAAAGTGGCGAAAATGCTGCCGCGGCAACAAAATGTGCAAAAATGAATTCTCTGCCGGGCAGAGAAATGAGCCAAATCTCTGCCGCGGCAGCAGGTTACTAGTCCCGGTTCGTGTTACGAACCGGGACTAATGCTCCACCCCCCCTCGCACGGTGCAGCTGCCACGTGTATGATCTTTTGTCCCGGTTGGTGGGGCAACCGGGACTAAAGGTTCGGGCTTTAGTCCCGATTGCCCCGTCCCGGTTGGGCAACCGGGACTAATGCCCCTTACCAACCGGGACGCATGGGGTTGTTTCCACCAGTGAGTAGCTCTGTTTCTCATTTAATTTTAGAAATTGGTAAAAACTAGTCCTCATTCATCTATTATCTATCTATTATATACTAAAAGTAATATAAGGATATTTTTCGAGGCATCAGGTTGATCCACATACGCTTAAAAAGTATATTACGTTGATCTGCATTTTAACGGCTCAGATTAAAAAATAAAAAGTGTTACGTAAAACGGTAAACGTGCACACGTGAGTATTCCTGACACGTAAATTAAAAAAAAAAGCTCCCGTACGTGGACTTCTGAGTTTGAAAGGAAACTCCTGTACGTGGACTTCCGGCTGGCCGGCCGGCTACAAGGAGATTTATCCCTCAGAAAAAAATGGGCAAGAATTTAACAGGGATTATTTGCTGGAATACATAAGTTAAATGGGCAAGGGTATAACAAAGATTTTTGTAGTCACGTACAGATCCATATGGTCATTTATTTCCGTGTGACCTGCAGATATATGTTGGTAGAGTCCGCCCCTAAACAAAGTGTACGTGATTTCATTGATATTAGTTTGTACCATCCTAGAGGAAAAAAGACTTCCCTTTGTATTAGACATGGGTGTAAAAATATGTAGACGTGATTTAACTATAAATTGCAAACATCAAGAGCCATGTGGTCCTTTATTTCTGCTTGACAAGTTTTACTCTGATATAGTCCATACAAAGTACTACCAATGTCTACGCTCTATTTTATTAAATTGGAAACCAAGTCAAATCCCCCAACAAATACGGACATGATTTTGATTGGAAAAAGAACCACTTATAATAGCTAAATAAATTATATTTCTCAGGAAATGCAAAATGATAGTGAGATGATCCTCATTATCCACTTTGACCAATTGTATTATTTTCTTATATTCATATTTTCAGTTTTTAACATCAATTTAAATTTATTTATTCAAGAAATATGAACAATAGATCAACATCGCTCAAGAGGTTAAACCGCGGTTCAAAGCATGACGGAAGGGAGGGCGATACACCCAACCATTGGTTTGATTCAGCTGTAAACGTTTTTTTTTACATAATCCCATGATGAGGGATAAAGATTGCTCTCTAATGTAAAAAAAACTTCATTTTACAAATTTTATATTATGTATTCATTTAGATGGTAACGTAAACGAATGCTAACTGAACCTATTCCTATTAGATAGATAATGAATAGTAGGACCTCTTTCCCAGCCCTCTTTCTCTTTGTACCAACAATGGGTACTGTAGAAATTTTGACATATTGTCCATCTACTATGCCTTTCAGCCTGATATGTTAGGGCCCCGATTCACCTTCCCTACCTTATTTGTTTGTAGTAAATCTCAATTTTGGTTTAATAGTACATCCCAATGAAACATAAAAACCTTACGAGTTAGTGTCTCTAGGTGAACTCGATTGGATGATTGAAATGCACATTAGCTTGACTGTCACCCATAAGATAATTGACACCAGACATGCTCGGGTGCATTCAATATTTTTATTCTAATTTAAATATTATTTATTGAAGGTTATTGCATTACTTTCATTGAGCACAATGAGTGAAGTCGGATATTATTGAGTTCTAATATGCAACACCGAGCATTTCCTCTTACTCGGTAGAAAAATTGCATTGATGGAAGGACATATACATATAAAGGTAGTAGAGATAGAGACATTTAGATGCATAGACACAGTGGGCAGCTAATTGGCATGTGCTTTCACAAGGGAAAACATTGATACGACTAAGGAAAATTAATACTGGTATACATGGATCACAAACTTTCACATTTTACTATGATGGGACCAAAAACATACACTTCTGTTTTCAAAATAAAACACCGATGATCCTGATCTGAATGATAAATCTCACAAACATCACAAAGGATTATGGTGTTTTATTTTGCACTATGTTTACACTAACCATATATAGAATTTTTTTACTTCCTATCAAATAATTTGAATATTCACAAAATCATAAATTAGTTACTCAGTCACTTTCAACACACTACAGATTATTCCCTCGCATTTGCGAGGGCCACTGTGCTAGTTTCATGAACAATACTTTGCAGCCATTGCACTTTATTTCTATAAACCACCCGTCCACCCGAGATAGATAGTAGGCTCCGTATTTTCATTGTTAATATATGATAGTTGTAGAACTAGCTATTTTTAGGGTAGAACTAGCTTTATATATACGATACTACTTTGCAGCCATTGCCCTGGGCGAGACAGTCTCATACACGCATATCATGTAGAGACGGTGAGAGAAGGAACAAAATAAATGTACCCGCCAAAAAAAAAAGGAACAAAAGAAATGTAAGAAATAGTGGAAATAGAAGACATTGGGAAAAGTGGCTGAGCCAGAGCTGAGATCGACCTAGACCAAGCCTGAGATTGGTGATCTTTTTTTTTTTGACACTGTAATCCGCTCGATAAAAACAAGTTACAAGATAAGAACGAGACGACCTTACAGAACTGAAAAGATAGAATAAACCTATGTAAAATACCAGCGCCTATCCTCCTCCTTCGGTACCACCGAAGCAACCACCAAAGAGACGAAGGACAGATCACCACAACACCTGAGCTTGACGCGGCTCCATCACTTCAACAGCTTTTTAGACCTCCAAAGTAGCTTGCCAAAGGCAAAACCATTGTCGTTGAAAGAATCAGGCCGGGGCAACATGTCCCCGGACACGCGATCAAACTCCAGAACTGGCACCCCCGCACGACTACAACGTCGGGAGAGGAGATCAGAACTGCCATCTTTCATCCACAGACCCAACACAGGATAAACCATCTTCAATCTGACACATACGCAGACGACCGTCTGCACGTACTCCTGGACAACACATCCTCCCTGCTCCACCAAGACGTCGGAGCAAACGCCATAGTAACGGGGACAGAGCAGAAGGAGGGACACACCTGATGGGATCGCCGCCTCTGCCTTGACGACACCATCCAAGAACTCTAAAGCCGCCAATCCGAGGAATCGGCTCACACAAGATGCCATCAACTCCGAGACGCCGCCACGAGGAACGTCGTCGGTGTGGGAGTAAAGTTAAGGCTGATTTATTCGTATGGCGCCGCTCCCACCACCCCAACAGCGCTCCACGACCTACAAAACCAAACCCTAACTACAGAGCGGAGAGACCGGATCCCCCCTCCCTCCCGCCGCCGGAGCAGCAGGCAGAGGGAGAGGGGCCCAGCAAGAACACCGGTGGAGATTGGCCGGTAGGAACGTCGCCTCCCTGGAGCTGGCGGCTAGGTCAGGGGCGAAAATTTGGTGATCTTGACAAGCGTCAAACGTTGCAAAATACGCCGATGCAACTAGTTACCAGCTAGTCATGTATTGATCGTGGATGCATTTTTGTACGTGTCATCTTCCTAGTTTATGTCCGGCGCTAACATGCCGTGAGGTAGAAAACCTGGTGGACCGGTTACTTTTTAGCATTTCCCTGTTATTTTGTACTATACTCCCTAGAATAGATGACAATGTTACGTGATGATGCTTTAATATTGCATACTGTTTTCGTGCATCAAAATACTATTTTACGCATCACCAATCTATTTGGTAGTCCACCCTTGTAGTGCACAATGGCATATTTGGCGCATCAACAAGGATGGATCCGTCGTTAATGATTGCATCGAGATGGGCCGAAAGGTGAAAGAACTGCCTTTTATTCTGGTTAGTTTCCTGTCGGGGAAGTATTCCTGTTGGCGATGAAGCGTTAGGAAGAAGCTGCCGGCGAGGCGTACTTGGAGCGCCGCAGCGAGCCGCATGCGAACACCGGTGACACGGCCGCCCTCCTCCGCCTCGATGAAGCTCAGGAAGATCTCGATGTGTAGAAGGTGATCGTCCGCTCTCTCGAGGAGTGGAACCTCATTCATGTGGGTCCACCGACTCTGCATGAGGAGGTTGTCTTCAGCTCCCTCGGCATCTAAGGTCTACGCTCCGGCGACGAGGAATAGCGTTGTGCCGATTTTGTTGTGGGTATCGATCTAGGGTTCGGGTTAGGTAGAACTAGTAAGGTTCCGTACTTCTGGTTTGCAACAAGTTGTTCAACGAATTTCATGGTGCTAACTAGTTTTTTAAATATCCAGTTCTTGTTTCCAGTTTCCGTTCTGCGAAGAATTTGAATTCTGATGGGTGGGAATCATGCCTCCGTAACTCAAAAACTCATAAGTATGTATTTCCTCCGTTTGGAAATATAAGATGTTTTAGGTTTGTGAATGAGATGTATCTAGACACCTTTTAGTGTCTAGATTCATTTGAACCTATACACTAAAAGATGTCTAGATATATCTACTTCACAAACCTAAAACATCTTATATTTCTAAACGGAGGGAGTATTTCTTAGTACCTATAGGTTCTATTCGTACATATAGTCACTTATTTGCATGGTCTCATGCATATATCCTTCCAAATCACAACTTAAAACAAGAATTTTTTAAGAAGGACTCAAACTTAGGAGAAATCCCTCATGTCTCGGTGCATGTCAATCACAACGAGAACCCCTTATCGACACATTTTTCCTATGCTGCACCTGTCACATGCCATGTGCCTTCTTTCCAAGAAACAAATTGAATGCTCAACGCTGATCACTTGTTGCATGTCGATCACAATGTTAAAATATTAAATATACCGTCAATCTTCACATGCAGACATCTTTGGTTTTTTTGTGACCGGGCTTTTCATGTTCAGGAAACCACCATAAGTCATTGAAAAATACCATCACAATTGTCCCAGCGATTTAAATTAATATTATCTGTACGCAAAATCTTGACCCATGCTAGAAATAAATGGAACATAATGTTCCAAGTGTCAATACTAGCACGGTGAGCATAATTCATCCCATTCAGCTCATGGAAGAAATAAATAAAAGTGCACCAACCTTCATTTCCCGAATAATACCTTGCAGCCGTTGCCCTTTATTTATATGAACTACTACCTTCATCTTCTTCCGAGTAGAAAGCAATAAGCTCAGATTCATTTAATCCTAATATATTGGCGGGACTATTTATGCAGTATTCGCGCGTGGCACTAGCTCGGGGCATCAACTAAGTGAGAGATCACATAGACATATATGTGTAGGGCATCAAATAGGTGGGACTTCTAGTATAAAGGGGATCAGAGATCACACAGATTGTAAAAACTTGTATGAATAGAAGGCATCGGGAACAACATCAGAGCGAGGGATCTGAGAGACCTAGATCAGACCTGAGATGGCTGACCTTGAGAAGCGTGAGATGTTGCATGATCCTCATCGTTAACTACTAAACAGTCCTTTAATGTTTGTGGTGGCAACGCTGCGGTGTTTCCATGGTCATGTAAAATGGGCACATTCTTCACCACTCACTGGTCCCTATATCATTTTGGCATTCGGGGTTGCTCCGATTTTTCCTTTTTTATGATGAACATCATTGAAGCCTTCGATTTATAGATATTACAAAGAAGTTCTTCGTAGATTATCTGCATATACCTATGTTAATAGTGTTCATCTAGAACTAATCCGCCTCATTTGGTCTGGCAAAACTGTTTCATGAAAAACATTTTTCCTACTGATTTTGTAGGAATATAATGATTTGGAAGTATTAGTCACGAGCCTTGCATTTGCGACTGAATTAACCAATATTTTCCACACAGGATGCAGGTTGGGATCCTTTTTACATATATACACAGGCAAACGGCTGTCTAAAAGAAAGACTCAAGAAGTGAAAGAAACCGCAAATTTAATGTGTTGGTTTCAACGGATTACTTGCTTCTCTGTTGCCTTGTCGCCTAACCCTCCAACACCAAGAGAATACTTGTTCTTCTGCTACTTCGTTCATCTGGTGGTATCTGCTAGCTTGCACGATTGCACCAACCGGAGAGTATGTTGGTGTGTGGAGGAACAAAGAGATCCACGAGAGAAGAACACCATATTGGAGGAGGTCGGCGATGTTGGAGGGAAGCTGTATGCGGTCGCTAAGGTTTTCAAGCTTATCCCGCTCTAGGACATCGGGATGATCGGCCAAAGAGTTGAAGGGGATACACTCCTCTAACTCTAGATCATGAGGGTTGTAGTAGCTGGCCACGGTCTCCTCCCAGTCATGTCACACATAACATTGCCACATTATTAGCATAACCATGCACAAGATCATGTAAGCTTGAACGACATGGTTCGTGCCGCGGTGAGCACTGGCATTGGCACCGAAAGCGCGCAAATGCCCGCAATGATCATCGGCTAGGAACATCCCAACATTGTCGATAGTCATCAATGTGTTACAACAAGGAACACGAAAGTGCATTGCCATACTTTGAGCGCAAATATCGGTGATCACCGCGACAAGGCTACCCAATGTTGTTGGTGATCACCGCAACACGACTATGCAATGCCTACATCACACAAAACGCATTCCATGGAGTGCATGACGAGCCTAAAACTCGAACTATGCATAGATCAAAAGGCGGACCCGGAAATTTTTCAAAGCCTGGACAAGACGAAGTATGACTAATTTTTTTACATACGAATAGCTGAACTAAATGACCTCGATGGTATTTATTCATCCATATATGGCACCGAAATACGTTTGGCAATGCAAAATAGTTGGACTTCATCAAACAAGGGATCCCATCCACTTTCTCTTATGGATGCTAACCAATCTTTTACATCAATAAGTAGTTCCATTGCATGAACAATATTTAGATGGTCGCCTCGCCTGCCTCCCGTACATCCTTCCTCGCCTCCCATACATCCACGCCTCGCATGCCACTGCGTCAAGCTCCGCCTCGGTCCAGCTTGTGAAGGAAGACCCGTGTTGCATGCTGGTCGCCAAAGTTGTGAAGGAAGACCCGTGCTGCTACAAACGGTGGTGGTTGGTGTTGCATGATGGTCGCCTCGCCTCCAACAAGGACTCTGGAGAGGTCTTCCGACGAGCCTCCGGCAAAGTCGGTTTCCTACATTAGTAGAACTTTTTTGCTACAAAATCTCGAGTGAGGTTTAGTCTTTTTATTAGATTTTTTAGGCCAAATGGAGACATTTTGTAGCAAAATTGAGACAAAAACTGGAATTTGGGTCAGAAAATAGGACACTTGGCGTGCTGATGCTTCCTATGGTCCGGGGACGCCTAGCAAGCGCCATTTGGGATTCTAGGAGTGTTCGATCCGAAAAGAAGATCAACGAGTCATCTACTTGGGTTGTCCAGTGTCCGCTGAGCGCTGGCAGCTGGCCCAAGAAGGCAATAACCGTTCGTTCGGGGATTGTCCAAAAATCATTTCCCTTAGTCTGGGCATAGTCCCTTTTTTCCAATCGATGTCAGCTGTGTACGCTCGAACTCACCATGCGCACGCGGATGAGAAGCCCGGACGGCTGCGCGGGCAACATGGAGGGTGGGTCCGTCCATAAATAGATCGACGATAAGTTGAACTGCCCAAAGCAGCAATTGTCAGGAATTGCATGGATCTAAGACGTACCAGAAAACCCTAACCCCCACCCCCAAATCAAAAAAAGGGAATCAAGTACTTACAACGGGTCTTGGGGCCAATGTTGGAGCTACGGCCCTTGCAGTGCTGCCGATCACAGAAAAGCGGTTGGTGGAGCAGGCGGAGCCGGAGTTGCTGTTGCCAGTGATGGAGTTGCGGGCGGCGGGGATGCCATGGATGCCGCAGAGTGGAGCACCAAATTCCACGGTGCGGGAGGAGCATAGCGGGTGGGAGGGAATCTCGCAACAGGGTGGAGTCCCAGCGGATGCGACATCTCGTCGTTGCACCCGCCCGCCCCCGCGTTGATCTCTGCCAAGCTGCGTTTCGAGTATCCTGATGGGGGCTCAAAAAACCCCATATGTAACACATTAGAAGGATTCCCTGCGGTGGACATGGATGCAAGAGAAGCCCTCGTCAACGGCCATGGGCCTTGCGTGAACGGCGACGAGCAGCTGATAGCGTTCGGCGCCGCCATGCTCCTAAGGTACCCAGCTTCGTAGTCCTGGATGGTCCTGATGGTCAACGTGGCCCGCGCCGTGCCGCGAGTTTGGTCGGCGATACTGCCGAGGAAGGTGGTGGAGGAGACGAGGAGGCCATGGTTGGTGGCAGAATGGACAAAAATAACCCAAATTCGAAAGGATTTCACGAAATGACCCATCTGGAAAACTATTTCACTGGACTAACCCTTTTTGTAGCGCCTAACAGCAAGGCGCTACACTCTACAGTGTAGCGCCTATCAGCTAGGCGCTATGCCCCTGCCAGCGTGGCACCGCCTGGCCCCTCCCTGGCCCCACCCCGCCGTGTGACGCCCAGGCGCTATGCCTGGGGCGACTAACGCCCAGGCGCTATGCCTCAGGTGTAGCGCCTATCTGATAGGCGCTACACTTTAATGTGTAGCGCCTAGCAGAAAGGCGCTACACCCTGAGACATAGCCTCTCGGGTGCAGCCCCCCTCCCCACCCCTCCCCATTCACTCCCAGCTCGACCCAAGGAAGGAGAACAGCAAGGAGGCGCCCCCTTCTCCCCCCCTCAAATCTCTCACATTGGAAGCTTTATTTGGTGGATTTGTGCCTCTCCCCAGCTGCTAGAGGTACCCTCCCTCATTCCCCTTCGTTTTGACCTTTGGAAATCTTTCATTTTGGTTGGACTTGGCTTGAAACCCTAGAAATTTTATTTGGAGAGAAATGTTTGGAAATTTGTTAGATTCATTGGCCAATGTTGGTTATAAAGATGTGTATGAAGCATTTAGTTAGGTTTAGGGTTGTTGAAATGACATTGTTTGGTTTATTGGAATGTTATGGCTAGGTTTAGGGTTAGGGTTAGGGTTAGGGTTTGCTTATGTAAGAGAGGATGTTCTTGTTAGCTTTATGGTTTGGTAATGTGTCTAGTATAGTTTTGTTTATCTTGTCATGGTTAGTTAATGAACATATTCTCCTATGTGTTAGGGATGGCAAGAATTGTTCATGTTCATCATGTGGACAAGGATGCCTTTTTGAAAGGCAACATAGAACCGAACCCGGATGAGCTAGATATTGTGTTTGAGCGTAGTCCCACCTATGCCAAGGTCTTGGAGCAAGTGAGGATTGAATTGAAATGGATGGACCCATGTGATGTTGTTGAGTTGGAGGGAAGACATAATGTGGGTTTTGGAATGCATATCCGTTGGAAGACCATGCGTATCTTCTCCGAGGCTCGTTGGCTTGCATACAAGGAGGTGGTGGCCGAATCACTAGACAAGGCTCTTGAGCTATTTGCCACCAAGAAGGTTGATAGTTCATTGCCTTTGGACTTGAACCACCGTGCTTCCCCATTGGATAGTAGGAGTCCTCCACCCGTGGAGCAAGAGCTATGGATTGAACCTCATTTGAGCCAAACATTGAGCCCGATTTCAAGACACCAAGACGAAGTGTTGGAAGAGGACAATGATGATTGTGAGGGTGAAGATGATGATGATGTTGAACTCCATGACAACAATGTTGGTGATTTGGAGAAATATATCACTCAACATGACATGGACCGTGAACTCCCGTATTCTCGAGGCTATGCTTCGGACTCGGATGATGATGGTCCCGAAGAAGAAGTTGACGAGGAGGGGTTCACGGCTAGAGAGGCCGAAATCCACCATACCGTATTGGGGCGGGACCATCGGGTGCCTTTGTTTCGTGATCTTAGTCTCACGGATGAAGCCACGGTTGATGGTGGCAAAGGCATAGTGCTTGGACCAAGGACAAGTTCTTACCGGGATGGCAATGAAGTGAATAATGGCTTTTGCAAAGGATCAAGGTTTAAGACCTTGTTGGAATTTAAGCAATGGATAAAGGACTTCTCGGTGAAGCATCATCGTCCTTACACGGTCGTGCACTCGGATATCAAGAAGCGTTACACGGTGAAGTGCGAGACGGAAGGATGTCCTTGGATTGTGCGTGCTAGACCATTCAAGGGAGGTCCCGATTGGCACATATCTAGTTGCGTATCAACTCACATGTGCCGAGGCCCGAAGGTGGATGGCAAGGATGCAAAGCATGAGCACCGACAACTCACCTCCGAGTTCCTCGCTTATAGGCTTTCGAATGACATCGCGTCGTTTCCAATAATGAGCATCAAGCAGGTCATGGAGTTTGTGAAAGCCCTCTTTAACTATGAGGTGAAGTACGGGAAGGCATGGAAGGCTAAGCAAGACGCATTCAAGATGTTGTACGGTGATTGGGAGGAATCTTATAACCGAATCCCAAGGTTGTTGGGAGCGATGGCCGATGCTAACCCGGGCATGGTTCATGTGGTTGAACCTTTGGGGAACAAGACAAGGATTGTAAACGGAAGAACCGTTCGAGTTTTTGGCCGTGCATTTTGGGCTTTCGAGCAATGTGTTCAGGCATTTGAACATTGTAGGCCGGTCATCTCCGTTGATGGCACCTTTTTGACCGGTCAATTCAAGGGCACTATCTTGATTGCAATAGCCAATGATGCCAACAACCGGTTGATTCCTTTGGCCTTTGCTTTGGTAGAGGTGGAAAATAATGATAATTGGGAGTGGTTCTTCCATCTTTTAAGAACCAAAATATTAACCCCTCATAGGGAAATATGTGTCATCTCGGACCGTCATCAAGGAATTCTTAAAGCGGTGGACCAACATATTCCCGGGCATGCTCCGTTGCACCATCGTTGGTGCATGAGACACTTTTGTTCAAACTTCTATAGGGCATGCAAGAGCAAGGATTTGGCCGATGATCTACAAGATTGTTGTCTCGCTTTCACGGAACGTCGTTTCTCAAACTTGTACAACAAATTGCTCTTCAACAAAGAGCTCGATGCGGGTGGTCGAGAGTTTCTCGATAGGAGCATAGGCGAAAGAACAAAGTGGGCACGGGCATTCGATGACGGTGGCCGGAGGTACGGTCAAATGACAAGCAACATGGCAGAGGCCTTCAACAAGTTGCTCAAAGGTGTCCGTGCATTGCCCGTCACGGCAATAGTCCGTTATACATTCGACATGATGAATGGGTATTTTCTTAAATACTCAGAGGAAACGGACCGGCAGATTGCGGGGGACTACAAGAACAAGCACAAATACAAGTACCCACCTAAGGTTGATGATTGGATGCAATTTCAGACAAAGAAAGCGGATGCCCAAGTTGTCACGGAGTATGACAACGACGAGCTAATTTACCAAGTTACGGAGCCTGGAGGTACAACGGCTGATGGTGTCCAACACGGAGGCCGAGCTTTCAAGGTCTCACTCAAGACTTGTGAGTGCACATGCGGAAGGCCATCATTGCTTCATCTTGCCTGCTCGCACTTGCTCGTCGCGTCTCGCCGTCGACATTTGGATTACAATAATCCGCTCACGGTGAGAGAGGCTGAGTTCTCCATTGAGACTACTAAGAAGACATGGGCTCCTAGATTTCATCCATATTTGGACCAATCAAAATGGCCGGAGTACCATGGGATTCAACTATGGCCCGATCCGAAATGGAAAGTGATTAAACGTGGAAGACGCAAGACAAAACGCTTTAGGAGCGACATGGATGGATGGGGCCGTGGTGGTGCTCGAGAAACGGGCAATGACCAATTCCAAGAGCCTCGTGAGAGAGCCCGGTGTGGAACATGCAATGGTGAAGGGCACAATGCAAGAAAGTGTTCTCAAAGGAAAAGAGCAAAAGGAAATGAAGCAAGCACTAGCCAACCAAGTGGTAGCCAACAAGTCCCAAGCCAACCAAGAACTAGCCAACAAGCTCCAAGCCAACCAAGAACTAGCCAACAAGCTCCAAGTGGTAGCCAACAAGCTCCAAGCCAACCAAGAACTAGCCAACAAGCTCCAAGTGGTAGCCAACAAGCTCCAAGCCAACCAAGAACTAGCCAACAAGCTCCAAGCCAACCAAGAACTAGCCAACAAGCTCCTAGACAACAAGCTCCTAGACAACAAAGAGGTCGATCACTTGGGCTTAGAAGAGGAAGAGGGCGTGGCGGTTTTAACCCGTCTAGTATGTTAGGTTACTTGGCAGGACCAAATCCTTATGTTAATAGGTACGGATGGAATATTCATACTTGCACCCTTATGTTACTACCTACTATGCTTATTTCATTGAATCAATTATTGTTCACATTCATTACATCCTTTACTAACTTGTAGCTTTTGTTCTTATAATAGGTATGGCGACTCGTCCCAACAAGGGCAATGATGGGGACGGTGTGAACTACTCGGCTATCTGGGCGAATGCTATGAAGGTCGTGGAAGAGAGGAAGAGGAAGAAAGCGGGATGTCGGTCCCCTCCCTGACCTGCCGGTTGTATTGAGTGTAGGCAAGTTCATCGAACTGGACTGGCTCCTCCAATATTTCTTCCTCATAGGACGGCGGGCAAATGGAGACACGGGTACTACCAAGAAACCAATGGATGTAGTTGTTAAATGCAACTGGGCAATATGCTCTTCCATTATTCCATTCCGTTCGTCGAGCATTCTCCACACAAATGAGGAAATCCATGACGTGCCTCCTATGATGGTGATCCCAATTCTTGATCTTCCTCTGCCTCTTTCTGTCCAACCTGAACAACAACAAAGAACCATGTTAGTACCATACAAAGCAATTGAGCACAAGTTCTCATGCTAACTAACCGATGAAGCTCCTTGTCGGTGTCCTTCCACACGGGAGGGTTGCACTGAAACAACCCGAACTGCCTCATCACCCGTTGTGGCATATGAAACTCAACCGCCCAATTGCAAATCAATGGGCAGCACATGAGCCAGAGAGATTGTTCCTCCAAGCACTTCGGGTTAATATCAAACCCGGGAGCAATACCAAACTCGTCCCCACAACCATAAGGCTCCCACTCCACCTGCAACATATCACAAGAACATGTTTGGTATCGATTTTGACTCGTGAAGTAAATATTATGGATAGTGACGTATAGATAAACATCTACCTGCTCGGGCGTAATCGCATCAAACTCGTTCGTGTACTTGAGGTACATGGCATCAACATCGCTTGTCATCTCCGATACCACGTCCCACTTGTAAGCCCAAGTCGGCTGGCGTAGAGGGTTTCTATTATACGATGGCCAAGGATGGTGGCCCACCTCTTTGGGACGACCAACTGGTAAGCGTTCCCAGCTCCATATCGAGAGAAGAACCATAGCACCACCTATTCCGGCAGATTCGCCTGCCCTACGACAGGCATCGTCCAACTGCAAGTGAACAAAAACGAGGTCAGTATAGCATATGTGTGGACTCGACATATACAAATGAATGTAGAGTGCACATGTGATTACCTGCCGGTACAAGTAGGCAAGAGCCGCCGAACCCCAGCTGATATTGCTATCCCAGTTTGCTAGTGCCTTGAGCCACATCCACTGAGCGGTCCTACCTCCGCTGTCAGCAAACAGAGTCCTAGAAAGGACATACCACACGTACACACGAGCATGTGTCTCGATCACCTCAACCTCGGCGGGGTTCGGGCATTCACTAAAGTTAGACACGATCCACGCATATGTCGCGCCTGCTGGGACTCTATCTTTGCTCTTATCTTCAAGTTCTACAGGAGCCATGCCAATAAGTAGCTCCATCGCATTGCGCCACCCATCGGAATCTGTGCTCATACAGAGAGGCTCCCCCGCGATAGGAAGTCCAAAGATCATGGAAACATCCTGAAGAGTAGGAGTGATCTCGCCGGTCCGGAGGTGGAAAGTGTGCGTCTCCGGCCTCCACCGGTCGACAAGTGCGGTGATAGCAGCCGCGTTGAGGTTCGGCGTCGACCGGCTCACAAGCGTGATGAAAGGGAGGAGGCCTAGCCGCTTGATGTACTCGGTGTACCGCTCGTCGTACGGCATGTCATTCGAAGACGCGCCATGAGACCGAATCTTGAGGGGACGAAGCCTCTGCATACATACAAGATCGAACATTATGCTTTTTCCAACAAAATTGAATCAATAGAAAAATAAAAGCAAAGAAGTTCAACCATGGTTTTATTACCATATGCTTCTCCGCCATCAAGTATGCCCGGTGTTGATGATCATAGTAATCCTCAAGTAGCCACACCATCCTACATATATATTCCAAACATCAATAAAATGTGTGTGGTATGTGGCCATTGTTTCAATTTATACAATAAACTACAAAGAATATGGGAGCATATTATTCACACATCCATACAAATCCATATAAAACCATCATACACAATGCAAATCAACAACACACTTTCATTCCCCATCAAATACAACTAATTTATAACTTCCAAATAACCAAAAACATGCACAAATAGTCCATATTATGAATCCAACTACATCTAGGGTTTGAGGATAATGTGCAAGATTTATTGGATGAAAGAGAGGGGAAAGGAGGGGATTACCTTGAGGGAGGGATGGGGGAGCTAATCCACGGTGCAATCCCTCAGATCTGTTGGATTTGAGGTGGGGATTTGAGAGGGAGGGGAGGAGGAACCGCCGTCCTCCTCTATCTGTTCTTCTCTCTGCCTGTGACTGAATGGGGAGGGGTGGGGAGGGGGGCTGCGCCCGAGAGGCTATGTCTCAGGGTGTAGCGCCTTTCTGCTAGGCGCTACACTTTAATGTGTAGCGCCTATCAGATAGGCGCTACACCTGAGGCATAGTGCCTGGGCGTTAGTCGCCCCAGGCATAGCGCCTGGGCGTCACACGGCGGGGTGGGGCCAGGGAGGGGCCAGGCGGTGCCACGCTGGCAGGGGGCATAGCGCCTAGCTGATAGGCGCTACACTGTAGAGTGTAGCGCCTTGCTGTTAGGCGCTACAAAAATGGTTAGTCCAGTGAAATAGTTTTTCAGATGGGTCATTTCGTGAAATCCTTTCGAATTTGGGTTATTTTTGTCCATTCTGCCATGGTTGGTTGTTGATGAGACGTGAGGGAGAGTGGAGTGCAGTGGCCGTGGCAGTCAGCAGTGACGGTATCGGGAAGGGTGGAAAAATAATTAAATGACGCGCCTTCCATGCTTCCCACGCGTGCAAACTATTTGGCCACATAAAACCCAAAATACAGTACGCTCCGTCGATTCTGACTCCACGAAAGTGCCGATTCTGTAGTTTGCAGCGGGCCTGACTTGAATTGGAACGCGCGGGCCACAGCGGATGGAGGCCGGGCAACCAACCGGGCCCATTCCATCTCCTCACCAAACGCGCCCCATGGTGATGGTCACATCCAAACGTGGCCAACGGGCCGGCACGCGGCACGGCCCGCCGTGGCCCGTCAGGCCAAGTGCCGTGCCGGGTCGGCACGCGTGCCCGCCTGGCAGTCTCCGTTGTCAAATGTAGTCTCTGTTCTAATATATGAATACATCGAGTGAACAAATTTCCGAGCATAATACAAAGCGGGATTCTGTCTGGCCATGTCTCCGTTGTCAAACATGTTTATTTCCATTTACAATGTCAAATTTGGGTTGTTGGGTGGTACATTGATCCGTGCCATCTTGAACTCTGAGTCGTGCTACCAAAGTTCCCAGCATTCCTGGTGCTGGTTGTGACGTGGTTCGTGGGCTTGCTCTATGTCTCGCCTCCACTCCGTTTGTGGCAGGAGACAACGGAAGTCGATTCTACGCCGTGTGGTTTACATGGATTTGCATTGTAAGACAAAGTGGCTTCAAATGGGTGTGTGTGGTGTTGCAGCCATTTCTTTAATCGATGATAAGCATGCTATGCGTATTCTAGAAAAAAACAAACAGCAAGACATTTATTTATGGTATAAATCCGAAACTATTCTAATACAATTTCAGATCCCAGGAATAACGGATTTGAGTAGGGATAAATTTGATATCAAACGCCCTGTTCACGCCATGTAATGAAGTCCAAATCTCATCAGTTCGTACACTGTATTTTTAATTGATGTTTTCAGGGAGGAAGACTGCATTGCAGAATTACCTGAGTGGGTATAAATCACTACAACAACATAATAAGGTAACCATCATATCATTCGTAGTTTAACTGTTAAGTACGGATTGAATCTGATATGCTGCTAATACGTGAAGTATTACATGGTGGTTACTTGAAGTCTGAAAAACACACGTGAGGATAGCTCTCAGTTATTCCACTAAATCATCGTAGTGTGTTCTCCATGTTTTACTCCACAGGATAAGTTTCAGATGACACAAAAGGCTTTGGTGGTATCTGTAGATTCTGCAACCTCCCTGTCAACATATTTACCACATTTGTCATTGAGGGCCGATTCTTTGGGTTCCACTGGATGCACCACAGTGCCACGATGGCCAGCTGTCTCATCTTTACTTTCTCCTCCTCTGTCAATTCCCTTGTAAGTACCGGGTCCTGTCCAGTGGTTACTTTC